>JAUIMM010000033.1:5652500-6252500 GCA_031769625.1 Taudactylus pleione | reverse complement strand
CCAAATTACGCAACATTTACTTCTTTCTTCCAACTGTGTCAAAATGATGACTTTGCAAGGACCCTGCTGTACTGTGAGCTGCCAAAATATTACACATGGAATGCTTCTCCCAAAGTTTTTCTGCCCAGAAAACAGGGAGTCACTGTATATGGTCATCCTGGTATCAGAGCAACAGGAGCTCTTGGCTGTGTTTACACTGTACATCCTACAAATTTTGAATGATTCTTTCTCTGAAGTTTGCTTTACACTGTTACAGGTCCTACTTCCTTCAAAGACCTTAGGACTGTTGATGGGGAAGTTTGTCACACTGTTTGTGAGGCCTGCCTAAGGAGAGGTTTGTTGGAGGATGATGTGTTAACAAAAATTTTTAAAATCCCGGGCAACGCCGGGTACTCCAGCTAGTATTATATATATATATCACTTTTCCAAGACATCTCTGATTCCATGTACAGTATCTGGATTGCACCAGCTCCTTTGTGCAAACATTCTTCATAGGAGTAGCAAAAAATGGCTCAACTAAGTGAACATCAGCATTTCGGGCAGTATTGAATGAGCCCATAGTCTTGGTTTCTCTCAAAATGGCAGTTGGTAAATGTACAAAACAAATAGAAATGGTTTTATCTCACCCAGATGGAGCGTAGGCTAGGCTTCCCTTCCAACAGGTGGACACTGCTGGCACTGGAACAATATAACTTGGTTGTAGCGTTATAATTCCCAGCTATACTTGAGCAGTTTTCTTGTGCCAAAGCTTATGGCAGCTTGTTCTGGGCCACTTGTTGAACTCTGTTATAATTGTCTGCCGTCAGTCTACACTCTAACCTCTTCTCAGTATTGTTGTACTGTCGCTCAACAGACCATCACTGCTCTTCATAGATTACAGAAGCTTACAATAATACCATCGTCTACTTCCTTCTCTGTCTGCTCCTGTATTTACTGTACTCCACCACCACACTGCAGATGGCTACATGCTCTACCACGGTGCAGCACGAATTGGCTTTACAGCTTGGGCATCTTGAGAGATCTGAGTGGCATGTAAGGATCATGTGGGGAGGTCTGATGGCATCAGATGTGGTATGTTGAGAATATTCTTTATATGTCTGATAGCATGTAAGGAGATTGGGGGGCATGTGGAGAGGTCTGATGGTTTGTGGGGAGATGTGATGGCATCAGAGGTGGCCTGGTGGGCATGTTAGGGTCATATAGTTTGTAGGGAGATTGGGGGGCATACAAGGATCATGTGGGGAGGTCCGATGGAATGCGGGAGATCTGATGGCATCAGAGGTGGTCTGGTGGGCATATTAGGTTTATATGTCTGATAGCATGTAGGGAGTTTGGGGGGTATACAAGGGGCATGTGGGGAGGTCCGATGGAATGCGGGAGATCTGATGGCATCAGAGGTGGTCTGGTGGGCATATTAGGTTTATATGTCTGATAGCATGTAGGGATATTGGAGGGCATGCAAAAGGGCATGTGTTGCCTTCAGCGCTGTGTGGTGGGGCTCCATTGTTTTTTGTACTGGGCCCCACAGTATCTGACGGCAGCCTTTACACTGAACCAAATTTCATTTCAGTTCAGGTCCAGCAAACTGACAATATCCTCCGAAATCCCAAAACTATCAGAAAGGGTTTACTTATCTAATTACTTCATTACTATTCAGTAAGAGTCTCACCAGCCTGTGTTATAAAATAGCATTTGCTGAATGTTTGAAAAACCTATTTATGGCTCATTTCGCCCACCCCCCACTCCGAATACATTTTTACATTCTTCTCATGTAAATATATTTCACTTATCAGACTCTCAGGTAAAACTGTTAGCTACGATTTCATGGCAGACTACCACTGCTGATCCCATTGAAAGCAGTTTGAAGCCCCGTTACTGTTTCATATCCTTATTGAGAGAAGTGGGAGAGCTTTATGAAGCTTGAGTTTAATCTCTGCTACAGATTTATGCTGCAAAGTTCGCCAAGCCTGGAAGTGCTTTATGCTATTCCTGCATTTTTTCATGATCTGACAGTATTACGATACATGTAGAGGTCCTGAAACACATAACAGTTCCTGGCCTCAGCTGCTGGAGCCATAAAAAAAACATGTGGAAGAAGGAAAAGTTTTTCTTTTATTATTATTATTCCAGTTTTCAATGAACTTTAAGTAATGCAGCTAACTGGCTTTAAGGTTCTGTTGTAACATGTGGAAGCGTTCTGCAATATATATGACTTTTTATTAGGAAAGATGGGTCATTACAACCCAAATGCATAGTTCTATGAGAATTCAAGTAGCCATATAAATATCTATGAACTGTAAGTCCTGTGTTTGTGTTTGCATTTAACTCTTATTCCCCATTATCTTCACTTAGAGATGTGATAGAGATTGTTCTGTATAAATGTTTATTAGGGGTAACTATTGCTTCATAGCAAGATATTACTTAGTTGTAAGGGTAATCTGCAGGTGGCATTTTTTGGTAACAAAATCTTCCAAAAGGTTATTTCCAAGGTAATCTGATTATTTTATTTGCTATGAAGAGTCTACAGGGCGGACAGCAAGTACAGAAGTTATTTGAATTCATTTAGGAAAAAAATGTTTTTTTTCTTTCTGGTCTTAAAGTGGAACCAAAAGTTTTGGATTTAAGACCAAAGACAATAGGCCCATGACTAACACTGCAAGGCTTAAAGGGTGGAAGTTGGGTCACACACCCTCTTCATGATTCTTATGTCCCCATATCTACTAACTTCTTGCACCATTCAAATGCCATATGAAGCCTCTGTGACTTCCAAATGCTATTTGCAGTTAAACTAAAAATGCAGCTCCGTCTTTATCACGCTGTAGATTTGGAACAATTGCGTGGGGTGGACAGTGGTCAGGTTATCATGTGCATTTGTAGAACCAGTGGTATATCGATCATGGGTGCAGGGTATGTTGTGCACACAGCTCCGGTGTCAGGAAGGGACTGCTCTAAGACCCTGCAACTATTGCACTGTATTACCCGGCACTGCCGGCAGATGCCCTCACCATGTTTTTGAAGAAATCACTGGAAATTTGGTGCACTCGCAGAACGTAGCTACGGCTCTGGTACTGTGCCAGAGATAGTCTTTGTTATCTTCTGTGCATGCGCCATGTTTTCAGGGGGGGAGAGGGCCTGAATCACACTTGCTTACTCTCCCGGAACAGCCAGGAGGATCTACCGGGAAGAGTGTGCAAGTCTTCCGGCCAACCGCCACATGCCCCCCGGCACTCCCCAGCTAGGAAAACACTTTCCCCTCAAGGTTATCCACTTATACAATACAAGTGGGTGGTCCGGGAGGAGCGAATGATGCAATTTGTGCTGAATCGTGTCATAGTGGCCCTGCCCCCTGCAGCACAATACCGGTAATCTCAGAATTGTGTAGCGAGGCCGCAATGATGCGATCATGCATTCATGCCCCTCGCTCCACCACCAAACATGCATTACGCCCCTCGCCACGCCCCACGCTGTGCCGACCTGGCTGTCTCCTCCCAGAGGAGGCAGCCAGATTGCCAGCAAGCATGGACTGAATATTTGCCCATGGGCCCTCTCATGTCTTAAAACAGCCCTGTGCAGGGCTGCCACCAGAAATTGTGGGGCCCGTTACTGATAAAACAGGCTGGGCCTACTGGGCGGGGGTGCACAGGGCAGCGAAGGCTGAACCTTAATGAGGGAGGGTGCACAGGGCAGGGAAGGCTGGAATAGGGGGAGGCACATGGCAGGGAAGGCTAAACTAGGTGGAGGGGCACTGGGCAGGGACTATATACATACCAGGTTACCTGGTTTCTTCAGCTGGTCCGGAGAGAGCGGGGGTCCGGGTGACAGCGGTACAGAACTGCAGATATGCACCAGCAGTCAGCTAGTAACAGCACTGGCAGCATTTCAAATATGGCACCGTCCACAAACCAATCACAACTCGCGGACCAGCAGCCAAACAGGAGAGGCCGCTTCTGATTGGCTGCATGTCCGCAAGCTGTGATTGGCTCGCAACCTGTGCCATACAGTATTTGAAGTATCGTTGGCTGCGCTGTTTCTCCCTGGCTGCAATGCATATATGCAGTTTTGCCCAGCGGCCTCTCCGGCCCGGGACTATGGGCCCGGCAGTCCCCCTGATAGCTGCCCAGCCACATTACTGTGTTATACACCAAACAATAACCTTTGAATGAGTCATTGGTCAGAGACATAAGACTACAATTGTTTAATTCAGAAAATATACATTTTTATATGAGTGTCAAAAAAAAAGTGCACAAGGTCAAATTAGAACAGGAACCTCAATAGCTGGTAAGCACCTACGAGAGTGGATTGGTGGCTTGATGTTCTAGGCATAAAATGGTGGTCAATAGGATGGGCACATGCAATAATTAAAGATGCTAGGCTAAATTGATAGGCTGTCAAATGCCCAAGAAATATGCCACAATAAAAATATATTGCAGATACATATCGGAAGTAGAATTGAGTTAGATACTGTTATATTGGTATATTTAGGGGTATATTGACTAAAGTGCAGTTTTATAGAAGTTGAGTTGTTGCCCATAGCAACCAATCATATTCTACTCATCTATCACCTTCTATGACATAATAGCTAGAATCTGATTGGTTGCTATGGGCAACACCTCCACTTCTATAAACCCACACTAGTAAACATATCTCTTAATATTCTAATCAAAAATCACTGCACCCTATGTGATCAAAAACGTACATAATGTTGCTGTGACCATCGCCATGGGTTACGGTTATTCATCAAAGCCCCATGCCATGACTTTACGTATTTTTGTGTGCTCTGCATAAAGTGTGTGTGTTATTATAATTCTATGTTTCAGGAATGGCTGTTTGCAAGGAATGGGTACAGTCAAAGCTGGATTGCATAAGCTAATCAGGACAAAATGGTCAAGTGACACCTGAACTTTGAAGACAAAGCTTTCTGAATGTAACATTTGCTCCCACACTAGGGGGCCATGATGCAAGTCCAGTACACAATCACACTGGCTGCTAGAAGGGTCATTTGTAACACCTCATGCTAGCAGTCTTCCTATCATAAAATACCTTAAAGGACCAGGAAGGTATATTAGTGTCAGGTCTTGTAGTTGTGTTAATTTGCATCTACCCAGACCCTGGGAGAACAAAGGACAGTATTTTTGAGCCTGAAAAGGATGGGGCTGCTGGGGGAGAGCAGATCATGGAACTATAAGTCTCAGCAGCCCACACTGCTAGTGGTTCACTCTCAGGGAGTAGCTGGAAGCTAAGGTTGTTACCTGTGATGCCTGGTGGACTCCCTCCACCCAGATTCTCTAAGATCTCAGAGTAAGATACCTTAGGAATCTGACTTCTATCCTTTACTTTTATCTGTAATCATTTTGTGCATTTACTATTTGTATGTCTTGTTTATTTACCTATTTTCCTGTAATTTAACCCTGGAGATATTTTTTAATAAATCCTAAAACTTTATAAGCATTATCTCTGTGCTCTAATGAATTCACGTGCCTGGAGAGGCCCATGCTATATATGTGTATACTGTAACTGTGAGTTTAAGTAAGATTTAGGTGTTTGGCGAACGTAAGAGCGCTCTTTTAATACTCTTCGTGGTGGCAGCTTAGGTAAAACCTACGTCACAACCACCCAGCTACGTCAGGTTGGCGTATTTGAGCTTAGGCTGGGCACGGTGTCATGACAGTTGCTTTATTAATAGCATCAACAAAAGTTCTCCCTCTTTATAACACCAGTTTGAAACCAAGCTCAACACAATATAGGGAGTGTGGAATTATAAAGATGGTGACATATAATGAAATGAATACATTTTCATGTACTTTTGTGTATAGAATAAATCAGTGGTGGGCTGGGCCGGGGGCAGGGTGCCATGTGCCTCCCAGGCAGCAGCGTCATGCGGGCCGTGGGGCAGAATGTGTCTCTGTGACTCAGACTGCACGGCGTATGTAGCGCTGACCAGACGGAGTTCGGTCAGAGCTACACAAGTGACAAACACACAGCCGCCGGCTCCGGCAGCTGTGTGTTTGTTGTAAGCAGCAGCCAATGAGAGTCTGTCAGACTCTCATTAGCTGCTGCTGCGCCCACTGCAGGAGCCGCTCCATCTTCCTGCTCCCGCAGTGGGCAATGGGAGAGGTGTCATGACATCATATGACGTCTCTCCCATAATGCCCGGGAAGGACAGACGGAGGAGCGGATGGCGACGGCGGGAGCGGGGATTCAGGTAAGTGTTTTTTTTTTTACTATGTGTGTCTACTGGGGGGGGAGGCTGGCACTACAAGGGGGAGACCACTACTGGGGGCACCACAAGGGGGGAACCACTACTGGAGGCACTGCAAGGGGGGGGGACTACTACTAATGGGGGCAATACAAGGGGGGGGACTACTACTACTGGGGGCACTACAAGGGGGGGGACTACTGGTGGCACTACAAAGGGGGAACCACTACTGGACTGGGTGCACTACAAGAGGGAGGGACTACTACTGGGGGCACTACAAGAGGGAGACCACTACTGGGGGTACTACAAGGGGGAGATCACTACTGGGGGCACTACAGGGGGGGCACTACAAGGGGGGCCACTACTGGGGATTATAACTGGGGGCACTTCAAGGGGAGGACTACAACTGGGGGACTACTACTGGGGGCACTACAAGGGGGGGACTACTATTACAAGGGGGGACTACTACTACTAGGGGCACTACAAGTGGAGGGGGCAACTATTAGGGGCACTGCATAAGGGGGAGGGGACTACTACTAGGGGCACTACATAGGGGGGAGGGGACTACCACTGGGGGCACTGCATCGAGGGACCACTGCTGGGGGCTCTATAAAAAGGGCAATACTGGGGTACTGCATAGGGGGGAGACTACAACTGGGACCACTATTTAAGGGGCACTGCATAAGAGTTACCACTATTGGGGGCACTGCATGGGGTGTGGACTGCTACTGGGGGCACTATATAAGAAGCACTGCATAGGGGTACCACTAATGGGGGCACTATATAAGGGGCTTACTACTGGGGGCACAAGGGACACTGCACAGGGGGGACCACTACTGGGGGCACTGTATAAGGGGCACTGCATAGGGGGATCACTACTGGGGGCACTACTGGAGGCCTGCATAAGGGGATCCTCTCCTGGGGCACAGGGGGGCACTGCATATGGGCACCACGACAGGGCTGTTCCTAATCTTTATTTTTACTTTACATTAATCCCATATGGACCCGCCTCCTCCCTGGAACACTTGAGGGGGGGGGGGGGCGCCGTAGCATGCTTGTTCTTCGGGCACCCTGGCTACACGCTACCCCTCTGCCAGGGCCGCCTGGATGCATTTGCCCCCCAGGCTAAAAGTTACCAGCCAGCCCCTGTAATAAATGTGGTGATAAGCGCGGCATTAGAAAGGGGGCATTTTAAATAGAGATTGATGTATGTATATTTACAACTTTGCAGGAAATATATATGCCTCCCAAACATGAGCATATTACTATGGAAATTATAGCACCATATCTTTGAATGAAGTAGATATAAAAGACCCTGCTCTAGTGCTGCTCAGGAAGATTTCCAGCTCCTGGAACACTGCAGAACAACTATACACTAATTAAATTAAAAACCAGTGCAGGAAAACAGTTCTAATGAAACCATGAACGCAAAAGTAAGTCATCATTTTTGACTGTTTCACGCTAAGGCAGCAGGAAGTACATTTTCCTATATTATTATCATGCTACATGCTGTAGATTGCTAATTGAAAATAAGTGTTTTACTGACTACATTATTAGACTATGTAATTGTTATTTTGAGTAGCAAACAGTGAAATACATCATGATTTTCCCCCATATTAGCAGCAGAGTCTCATCTACAGTGCTGGCATTCTCCATACATATCATGGGCTGATGCTGTAATATTACTGGATTTTATTTAATAGGTTTTTCATACCTATCTTTTCAGCTGTGGAATCAGCATTTCATCCAACCATTTGTGACAGGGTTAACACCCACAGTAATTTCCTGCAATGCCTTATACTGCTCATGGTGAGCTGCTGTGTATTTTCCAACGCCCACTCCCATGTCTTTACAATCAGATTATATCATTAGACATAGACAATGAATCATTGTAATTGCTGTAATATGTTAAAACTCCTGCAATGCATTAACCCTTCACTGCAACACCATGTATGCTCATCATTAGCATCATCACTTCTGGCTGTAGGTTAGCGGACAACCAATGAAAAGCCAGGTTGTGTCTTCTTAGTAAATGGGTACACTGCTATTATGGACAATGGATCCCTAATTTCTCTATTGAGATACAATGGTACATGTTGAGGCAGCAGTAGAACAGGGCAGCCCAGTGGTAAAATTCATGACTGCCATTATCAAGGAATATCTTTGAGCTAAGGCACCCTAATACACAGGCCTTGGTACCAGGGGGCATGGAAAAGTGTGTGTGTGTGCAGGGCCATGCCAATACTGGCCTGGCATGGCCTTGCCCACATTCTTAATGCTGCGTTGGATAGATCCAACCCACCACCACCTTATTCCTTATTGTCCCAGGATAGGGCTTCCGTAGTCTTGATGACATTATTGAAAACCTACTCTCTATATGATTCCTGTGTCACGCCCTGGGATTTTAGACTTTCTTTTCTCACCTGGTGTTGCCGATTTACTGGCTGGTATATCTCCGCTGGCCAGTCATTTCAGAATTTTCCTTGTTTCTTTCATCCAGGGCTATATGAGGTCAGCTGACACCATTGCATCCATTCAGAGAGACTTTCTTCTCACATGACTCCAGTGTCCAATCTTAGTGCAGAGTGTCCTATATAAACCATTTCCAGAAACCTGTGCTTTGCCACTTCAACTAGTCTTCTTGGAGTTCCTGTCTCAGAAGCTTATTTTCTAGCTACTCCTGGCTCTTGTATTTACAAACCTGTACAGTTTCCATTCTGCAAAACATTGCAGCTTCAACCTGCAATCCTTTATAGTTTCCACAAGATCCACAGCTCCATTCTGCAAAAGGACTGTAGCTCCAACCTGCAATATCTTAAAGTTGCCATGCTACAAGCAGTCACAGCTCCATTCTGCAAAGCACCTGCAGATCCAATCTGCATACCAGAACATTTCTCACTTTGCTACTTCCATCCTGCAGCCAGATATCTATTGAAAACATTAATTAGTGCTTCTCTGCTACAGCCTATCAAGTGCTCATCAACATAACCTGTTGCTCAATGACTAAATACAACCTGGTCTTCTCAGCAAGTGCTCCCTAGCACCACTTGCAGTTCATACTTCTCAACTACTAAATATAACCTGGTCTTCTCAGCAAGTGCTTCTAGCATCTCACTGCCCGGTTACCAGTTTCCAGTCCCAGTTCGGATATCTATTGCTATATTGGTCCCAGCCCAGTTACCTTTTGCTATACCGGTCCCAGACCGGTGACCTATCATAAAACCGGTTCCAACTCGGTTACCTATTTCTACACCAGTCCCAGCCTGGTTACCTGTTTCTATACCAGTCCCAACCAGTACCATAAACTATACCGGTTCCTCCCTGTTTACCTTATATTAGTTATCTCCTAGAACTCATACCTTGCTATTTCCAATCTAGTGCCTGCTCTTCTGCTTGGTCCTTACTCCATGCGAAGGAACTTAATCAAGTCACCTAGTTTTCTTCACATAGCCTCCAAACCAGTTTGCACTGAAAACTCCAGTTCAGGTAGAGAAAAATCCTCAGCCATTCTGGAGAGTTAGAGATCCCTTAGCAAAGGACTTAACTTTCTACTCATGTGTTCATGATTTACATACCAGAATTGATGTATTTTCTTTTCTTATATAGTTTTTTAGATACATAGAAACAAACAGAGTAATACGATATCTCAATAGATGCAAAATCTGACAAGAAACATTTAACCTTAAGAGGAAAAAATGGTACATATACAGAAATACCATATGGCATCATAGTTAGTGATGTAAAATTACATTGAAATAAAAAGTAAACAAAAAAAGCAACAATAGGCGACATAACAAAAGTTCTTCAACAAGATTGGGAAGGGTAGCATCCTAAATATCAATGGAAACAGTAAAAGTAAACTTGATGGGAGATAAAGTAGGTCAGCAGGATATTAGGGAAAAGGAAAATGGAGAAGGTGAGGAGGGGAAGGAGCGATGGGGGTATATAAGTGAGCCGGGGATGGGGGTATATAAAAGTGAGCCGGGGACACACACAAAAGGGAGTCAAGAGTATAATTATGGGTCACGGTTCACGTAAGATCGGGGAGGGTTACTGCTTGGGATTAGTACCAGGGAGACCTTATTGAGTGAAACTTTTCCACTGCATTATTTAAAAGTGGTGTACTCCATCTTAGATACAAACCAAATTCTGTTCAAGAGTTCTTGATGAGTTGGGGTTTCTGGTTTCTTCCAACTACACGCTAGCTGCTATTTGGCCACTTAGGAGATATGGAGGATCAATTTGTTAGTGTTTTTGAGTTTTTGGTCAACTGGGGCACACAGCAGTAGGTTGGCAGGGGAAGGGAGCGGACAATATTCCAGAAAGGAATAATTTTTGGGCAGGACCAGCAGGTATGAAAAAATATGCCAACTTGGCCGCACTGCCTCCAACACAGGTCAGAAGTGATAGGATACATTTGATGAAGGCGCTCTGGGACTAAGGGCCTGATTCAGAGCCGGACGCTCTGACCAGAGCGCTCGCTCTGAATCAGGGCCCTCCTACCTAATATTGGAGCGGCCTCTTGGACGCTCACATAGCTGTGGGTTACCACCCACAGCTTATGCGAGCGTCCATGATGATGGTCGCGATGGTCAAGACCATCGCGACCGTTGGGCTTGCGACGAGACCCTGCAGTAGGGTCTCGTTGCCGCAAGCCCTGGAGTGATTTTTGCTCTATCAAAGCCAAAATCACTCCCACTGACATCACTAGTGATGTCAGTGGGGCTGGACCCAGACGGTAGGCGTTCCCATGGGAACGCCTCCGTCTGGCAGCCACGCCCCTGGCACGCCCACCAAAGGGGGCGTGCTGTCACTCACCATCGACAGCATGCCCCCTTTGGTGCGAGACCCCGAGCGACGGCTTCCCCGTCGCTCGCCGGGTCTCGCGCATGCGCACGACGGAGCAGTCTCCATCGTGCGCATGCGCATTTGGGTACCATTGACCCGCTTGCGAGCATCCTGCACTCGCGAGTGGGTCTGAATGAGACCCTAAGTACCATCTATTAAAAACTTTATATGAGTTTTCTCGATAGCCACACTAAGAGAACATTTGAAATAGCAAGATGTATTGTTTCCCAAGTATCATCACCCAGTGGGGATCCCAAGTCTGCCTCCCATGCAAGTTCATGGGTAGTAAGTGAAGGGGATTCCAATGTCAAAAGGATATAGTACCCCTGTCAGTAGATCGGTATATGCAAAGCCTTTCTATAGGAGAAGGATTTCGAGGTAGGAAAATAGATAGTGAGGAAGTAACGAAATGGTGAATTTGTAAATACTGGTAGTGGGAGGAGCTGGGGATGCCATATTTTTCCTGGATTTCCCCAAAAGACTGTTGGGCGAATTGTCCTACAATATGATTGAAGCGAGTGATACCTGCTGCTAACCAGGCAGATGCCATGGTGGGTGAGTGTCCTGGCGCGAAAGAAGGATTGTTCCACAAGGGGGTCTGAGGAGATGGGTATGTTGAGCAAATTTCTTATTAAGATTGTCCCATATGGAGACTGTCAGATCTACTGCTGGGGTTAAGAGGACGGCCTGAGGTCTGTGTTTGTGAAGCAGCCAAGGCAGATGGGAGATTGAGTCCACACCTACCATAGCACTTTCAAGATCAACCCAGTGTTTATGAGAATTAGGAGAGTGTCAAGCAACCATTTGACTTAAGCGAGAAGCATTATAATACCGTAGGAGCATTGGTAACCCCAGGCCTCCTTCAGATGAGCGTCTAGCTAAAGTTTCTCAGCATATGCGGGACTTTTTATCATTCCAGATAAAATTACAATACGAGGATTGGAGTAGGTTAAGAACTCGAATTGGTACCGCAACCGGAAGCGTCTGAAGCAAGTACTGCAACTTAGGTAGAACGTTCATCTTAATAGCACTTATACGCCCTCTCTCCTTCTCTCTCTCTTCTCTCTCTCTTCTCTCTCTCTCTCCTCTCATCTCTCCTCTCTCTCTCACCAGACCATACCCCTGTGACTATTGAAATTAACAGTTTCTTTACCCCTAAACCTGCCTTTTCTTGGCGGCTTACTGAAACCCTTCTGCAAGTCCAGACTATTGCCACTCAAATTGCTCCTCTTTTAGAGGAGTACTTCTTGACTAACCAGGACCCTCATACTGATATTATGACCCATGAGGCCATTATTAGTGGTCATTTAATTTAATTTCTCTTCTAGACCTAAACGTGAACATAGTAAGAAGATTAATGACCTGTCCGTGCAGCTCCCGCTTGTGAGGAACAAAATTTGGTTTATTGCCTCCATGGAGCGAATTACTTATCTTCTTCAGGGTAAGGTAAATAAATATAACCCCATATGGGATCCTGGATCCAGTTTAACTCTCCCAATTATTTTCTACTCCTACACTGTAATAACCATCTGTTATTCGCTAGCCTGTTTTTTTCCATTCTCCCATTATGCTGCAGTTGGTGTAAAACTGTCTGTTATCTTTTTATCTATTATTATTTCATGATTGCCCCCTGATTCCTTCATTGGTTCTGATTTCTTCCTGACTTGTGTCCTGTTCTCTTCCTGTCCCCTCCCCCATCTCTTTCCTTCCTTCACACCCTATTCCTACATTTGACCTTCCAAAAAATAATCATTGAAGTTTCATACTGCTGGTTTATAGTTCTTTGTGTTCTTTATATCTCCTATTGTGTTGATGTTATTCTGATGAACACTTCGTTTCTGTTTGTACTTGTCATTTCAAAATAAAATGTTACAAAATAAAATCATTTTATTAAGTGCAGCACACGTGACACATTTGCTGGGAACTTTTTGCTTTTCAATCCAACTAAAAAAGGTCCAGATCAAGCTATGACCCAAAAATTGTGCCAGCCTTCAATAGGTAAAATGTAAAATCTACAGACTAATGATAATGGTATTGTGTAATGATTAGTAGATCATCAAAAATGTATAATGACAGTGCCTTGCCTAGGCACCATAGATGGACAGAGCTTGATTAAGACCTTATGGGGTCCTAGGTAAAACACTATAAGGGGCCACCTACTCTACTCTTTTTGTCAAAAAGTCCACATAAAAAACAAACAAATTAGAGTTACCCAGGTCCCTAAGAGCCCAATGGTCCATAGGCATTAGCCTACATTGCCTAATGGATGATCCGGCTCCGTAGGCGGAAAACATGTCCGCTTAGTAGTAATGCAATTGGATTGAGCTCTCTTTGCTACATCAGTTTTCAGGATGTTGTGCACAACACTCATTGTTAGCTTTAGTTGGTAAAGAAGTCCAAAGTAGAGATACGAGTAATACATTAATCGGGTCAAAATTAGATTAAAGTTGACTAATTTGAAGGTCCCAAACTTGTTTTCTGTACTTTGTGATTTGATGACTGGAGTTTGAGGGTTGGATTTTTGCAGTATGAGTGTTTTGATGGCTGCTGTTTGAGGGTTTTTCGGCTGCAGTTTGAGTGTTTTGATGGCTGCAGTGTGAGGGTTTGATGGCTGCAGTTTGAGGGCTTGATGGCTGCAGTTTGATGGCTGCAGTTTGAGGGTTGGATTTTTGCAATTTGAGGGTTTGATGGTTGCAGTATGAGGGTTTGATGGCTGCAGTTTGAGGGTTTGATGGCTGCAATGCGAGGGTTTGATGGCTGCTCTTTGAGTGTTTGATGGCTGCAGTTTGAGTGTTTTGATGGCTGCAGTGTGAGGGTTTGATGGCTGCAGTGTGAGGGCTTGACGGCTGCAGTTTGAGGGTTTGACGGCTGCAGTTTGAGGGTTTGATGGCTGCAGTTTGAGGGTTTGACGGCTGCAGTGTGAGTGTTTGATGGTTGCAGTTTGAGGGTTTGATGGCTGCAGTGTAAGTGTTTGATGGCTGCAGTGTAAGTGTTTGATGGCTGCTCTTTGAGGGTTTGACGGCTGCAGTTTGAGTGTTTTGATGGCTGCAGTGTGAGGGTTTGATGGCTGCAGTTTGAGGGCTTGACGGCTGCAGTTTGAGGGTTTGATGGTTGCAGTGTGAGTGTTTGATGGTTGCAGTTTGAGTGTTTTGATGGCTGCAGTGTAAGGGTTTGATGGCTGCTGTTTGAGGGTTTGACGGCTGCTGTTTGAAGGTTTGACGGTTGCTGTTTGAGGGTTTGACGGCTGCAGTTTGAGGGTTTGACGGCTGCAGTTTGACGGCTGCAGTTTGAGGTTCGGGTTCAACGCCTGCATTAAAATTAAAGACATTAAAATACATTCTAAAATGTTGCCCTCTTTTCCATTTAAATTGGAGTTCAAAGTACAGGTTCAAAGTTCCAGTATATCCATCAAAAGACCATAGCTTAACAAGACTCAGCCAGGCTGTTGGAGTGAATGGAACTGGTGCTGCAATCCAGTGAAACCTCTCTGCTGTGCAGGGCTCTTATGGTGACACAATAGTAGATTCAAATCACTAAATAAAAACCAGGAAAATAAAAAAAAGAACATTTTAGTTTTAAAACATTTATTACAGGACTTATATTTAAAAGCTTTGAGTGAGAAAAAAACACAATTTGTTTCCTTTTAATATTACATTCAACTTGATTTCAGTTAGCGATCAAGTAAAACCAATTCCAGGAAATGTTCTTGCTCCAACGCTGCGCACGTTAGCAATCAAAACATATATGAGCACATTCTTACTGAAAACATAATTTTCCAGATGCACAGGTGCCCACTCACTAACCTGATTCCTTCAAATATAAATTGTTTATGGCAAAATATTATGTTGCATAAACAGTGTTTGGACAATGAATCCTGTATATATATTGCGCAGAATTGGCCTAGTTCCCAGCATCCTAAACTTTACAAGCAGTACACATGTACTGGCTGTGTACAGTAATAGTTCATTTAAACCTGATCAAGGCTTGTTACTATAGGAAAATGGACAGATTCAGTGTGTACACTTCCAGTGAAACAAATCAAATGCATTTCACCTAATAAAGCAACTACAGTTATATATTAATAGGTTTGGAAGATGTACGTAGTTTCAAACCTGGAAAGCAAACGGTGCTTTAAAATGAAATTGTTTCATAATCTATTAAATTAAAATGTATGTCTGTGAGAACTGTATCTCGCCCTAGCCCCCTTTTTCTTCAATCACCATCTACTCACCAGCATTGATTTCCTGTTCTAGAAGTAGGCCACCAACAGCTCCTGACAGCGTGATGATTTATTATCCGACCAGGGTGCCATCTGTGTGGAGTGTGTGTTATCCCCATGTCCAAGTGGGTTTCCTCTGGGTCCTCCTCCCCTACCATGGCCCGAAAATATAACAGTAAGTTAATTGGTTTCTAACTGAAGTGGCCCAAGTGTATGCGTGTGCACGTGTGTGTTTGACAAATTAGATTGTAAGCTCTGCTGGACCAGGGATGTGAATTAAAAAAAAATATTATTATTATTATGATTTTTTTTTTATATATTATTACTACTACTACTATTAATGATAATACAATTCCATGTACACTGTTGATGACAGAGTCGTAACTAGACATCTTAGTGTCCTGGGTGAGAGAGAACATTGACGCACACAGCCCCCTCCATGTGGGGCTTAAGAGGCCACCCTTCTTTGTGTCACGTGTCACACTGCATTAGGCATACTGTACCTCTGTTATTGTATACTACATTTTATTTAGCCTTTTAAGTACCACGTAATCTTCCAACCACAGTTTTTGTATTGACATACAGTACATTACAAAATGTGAAGCTAATGTTTCCTGCTTATATACAGATGTCACCACATACTTACCGACATTTGGGCAGCCCCCTCCCGGAGAGTAGGTAAGTACAGTATGTGTCACCATTGTAAACACAGAAAAGTTTGCAGGGAAGTTACAACCCTAGTCTATATCCTAGTGGTGGCAGGAGTTAAAAGTAATTGTGAGATTCATTTTGGATAGTTTCAGTCATTTTTAGACACAACGGAACAAAACAGTTTGCCTTCTGCTAATTAACCCTTTCCCTTAAGGGTTAAACTTATTATTACTACCAGTTACTTATATAGCGCACACATATTCCACAGCGCTTTACAGAGAATATTTGGCCATTCACATCAGTCCCTGCCCCAGTGGAGCTTACAATCTATATTCCCTATCACATGCACACACATATACACACTAGGGTTAATTTTGTTGGGAGCCAATTAACCTACCCGTATATTTTTGGAGTGTGGGAGGAAACCGGAGCACCTGGAGGAAACCCACGCGAGCACAGTGAGAATATACAAACTCCGCACAGGTAGGGCCATGGTGGGAATCGAACCCATGACCTCAGTGCTGTGAGGCAGTAATGCTAACCATTACACCATCTGTGCTGCCCAACTTATTGCACTGCCTGTTGCTCAGAAACCTTTAAACAGAAGTCACTAAAATATATATCCCTAGTCACATTTTCCCATATTACTTTGACTCCGGAACTAGCACTTCTCCACAATGCCATTATTTCCCCCCTGAACTCCCATCATATATCATAGCTGCCTATGAGGTGCGAGCCCAAAGTCAGAATAATCGACATGCAGACGGCACAATTGGTGCAGTGTTTATCATTACTGCCTCACAGCCCTGCAGTCATGAATTAAATTACTAACCAATGCATTATCTGTGTGGGGTTTGCATGTTCTCCTAGTGTTTGCATGGTTTCCTCCGGGTTCGCCAGTTTCCATCTGCAATCCAAAAACATACTGGTAGGTTAACTGGCATTTGAGCCAAAAATAACCCTACTGTGTATGCATGTCTGTGTGAAAGAAAATATAGATTGTAAGCTCAACTGGGGCAGGTACTGAAGGGTATGGCTGAAATATTCTCTGTAAAGCGCTGCAGAAAATGTGTACACTACAGTATATAATAAAATATAAAAAATAATCCACTTCCTCTATCCTTTATAATAAGCAAAAAACATTACCGCTTCGAAATGGAGACCCTTGATTGTGCATACTTTACTTCAGCCTTCTCCCCATTAGTGGCTGCTTGCACTTATTTCTTGTGATGCCTCATATCAATGTATCATACTGTTTGATTGTATTGTGTACTTATATATAATCTATACTTTTAGTGCTTTTTATTGTGAATGACATTTTTTTACACACATGCTAAAAAGTTAAAACCTAAACATTATAAGCATGGGATGTTGATTCTGTGAGTAAAAATATGTTTTGACTATACTTATTATCATGATCAATAACACTGCACAACAATGAAAATGTTTCCAATGTGATAATAGTAACTTCTAATTGATTTCAGCATGCAAAGAATGAATATGACATTTAAAACTCT
The DNA here is from genome assembly GCA_031769625.1 of Taudactylus pleione. Taxonomy (NCBI): domain Eukaryota; kingdom Metazoa; phylum Chordata; class Amphibia; order Anura; family Myobatrachidae; genus Taudactylus; species Taudactylus pleione. Next base: position 6,235,069 of record JAUIMM010000033.1, on the reverse strand, counting down.
CAGTTAGCTCTGAGTTCCGAGATATAGCCGATGTAGGGGTATTCCTAGTGAAGTGGGCAGAATGGAGAGAATCTTACCAGCAATCTGCGTTCCGCGCTGAGGGGGCGGGGCCTAATGACCCAATTAAATGAATCAGTTATTTGTCCCCTCCCCTATTCAAATATATGTGATTCACGGGATTACCCACACAGGATAACTGTGGTGCACTGAGTGACAAGCATAGTGAGCGATTCCACCAAGACATTTCAGCAATGGAACAAAGATATCAGGGCAGGTGATCACTACTGTGGGACAGTGACAAGAGATGCCCCAGAAGAGGAGTACAAGCGACAAGCAAACAGAAAGCACCCCCATGAATAGGCCACTATATTAGATAGTACTTTCGTATGCTGTATGTTTGTTTCGTATGCTGTATGTTTGTTTCGTATGCTGTATGTTTGTTTCGTATCCTGTATGTTTGTTTCATTTTGTGTTCTTATTTGTGGTTGATTGAATTAAAACAACTGTTATTTATTTTCAATCAAGAAAATATCAGATTATTTTAAAATAGCTTTTCACTATGACTATATTACTAATGTATAGTGCAAGTAGTGTAGCTCAGAAAATAGAGCTAGTAAAAACATTCTGAAATCATTTTAGTTTTTCTTGACCTCAAATTAGTAATGAATGACTATCTTTAGAAAGGAAACAAATTAAAAGTATTTATTTGTTGTACAGTGTAATTATATGTATAATTGCTGGATCACACTCAGGAATAGTTATTTTTTTAAATAATAAGCAAACAAAAATAAGTTGGGACAATCACATTTTGAACTTTGAAGTAGGTTATTTTATTTTAAATAATTTACTGTATGTGCCACAACTTTATATAATCTTATATAAAACATTCTTACTACCTTTTCCCTCTCAGGGGGCAGCTGAGGGCAAAAGATTGCATCATAGCGGCCCACTCCTGACCACTGTGAAGTGGACTGGACCTGGGACGGTGATTTATTCTCCTGGGAGTCCAGAAGAAGGTTCTAAAATCCAGGAGAGCGGACAAGTATGATAAAAAATACTTGTCCACTGATCCGATTGACACATGCTCAATGGACCAGGAGGCTGTCACTTGGGCTTCCAGTTCCTCTTTCAAAAACAACAAAAAATATTAATATAAAATGCCTGAAAATGTTTGTAAAATAATGTATGATTATGCTGGAATAATTTTTTTTTTTTTTCAATAATGCCTTCTTTTTTTTTTTGTAATTAATGTACACTGCTGCCCGCATCCTCAGACTGCTGCAATCCTTCCTAGTAGGCTTGATAAATAGGGAGAAATACTATCTCTGTTAAAAAAACACACATTTTCACTTGAGAAAGGACTTTTCTCCCTTTCATATATAGGCCTCAGAATTTTTTTTTAGGTAACTATCTGCATATATATTAGAGTTTTGGCAACAAAGGACCAGTAATAAGGTAATATGATCACTAAGATCATTTATGTAGTAACTTGTATGACCATTCATATTTCTGTTATTAGCAGTTGCTGAAAAGGCTGGATTGCTACAGGGAATTCAATCATTTGGAATTATGAAAGGGCAAACAAAAATAATTTGTCTGGCCAACTCTGCTACTGTAGATGTCTGCACAGCCAAATTATGCCTTGCATGGGTCACAAGCAATTCATTTAACCCAAATTGCTTTAAATGTCTTTGATATGTATCACTTTTGGCACAGGAAAAATATTGGATGTGTATATATGTGTGTGGCTGGCATAACAGAGTGATTCATCAGTGAGATATATTAGTATATAACAGTCATTTATATTCCAGCAGGGAAAGAATAACAGATCTGATATATTTTCAAATCAAATAGACTAGCAATGCTGTCCCATCAGCCAATGAGAGAACAGCTAACTTTGACCACCCACACTCATTGGGTAGACTGATCGTTTTACACTGTGTATAGAACTGATTCACAAATACAGTAATGCTGCCCATCCTCTAGGCGATTATACCTAGCGATGGAGCGATAACGACGGTCGTTATCGCTCCATCGCTTTGTAATCGCCCGCAAATCGGGCAGTAAAAGGTTAAAAATGACCAGCGATGCACGCGCACGCTGGTCATTTTTAACTTCAATCATTGCCCGAACATGACGGTCAACCTGACGACCGCCGTCAGGTTGCCATGTTCGGGGATGATTGATCTGCATACACTGAACGTCTGAACGTTCAGTGTATGCAGTTCACCCCGCGGGAGACGACGGCGTCGTAATCGTGCCATCATCCCCAAGCATCGTGTAATGGATGGGCAGCATTATGGAGCATACACACGATCAGATGTGTCAGATGAACGATTGAGTGATCTGAACGATTTGGTGAACGATTTGGCCAACGATTTGAACTATGAACGATTTTTGACTGCATTAAAATGAATGGAATTGTCCAAATCTGACTGCAAACACATCAGATGTCAGAAGAAAAAACAAATCTTTACTGCGCTATGCACTTCTGGTATATTAGAGTATAGATATCTATAATAGGTTTGCTGTCTGTTAATAAACAGGAGGCTCAATGTGAAATAAAATTAGTATTTTAATAAACACAATATAATCCACATATAAAACAACATAATTACAATCATGTGCACATGAGAGGATAAATCCTGTAGATAACTGTAGCGAGTAAATACCTCTTTAGCTATAATGCATTGCTATATGAATTTAAAAAGGTAACATTTATCTGAGGTTCCACAGCATAACGTTCTAAAAATGCCACTAACGTAGCAATGTGGCTTTAGAAGTAACAATGGGATCCCAATGATGAGATGATCAAAACAGCTTAATTCCGCTGCATTGCTACGTTAGTGGCATTTTTAGAACGTTATGCTGTGGAACCTCAGATAAATGTTACCTTTTTAAATTCATATAGCAATGCATTATAGCTAAAGAGTTATTTACTCGCTACAGTTATCTACAGGATTTATCCTCTCATGTGCACATGATTGTAATTTTGTTGTTTTATATGTGGATTATATTGTGTTTATTAAAATACTTATTTTATTTCACATTGAGCCTCCTGTTTATTAACAGACAGCAAACCTGTTATAGATATCTATACTCTAATATACCAGAAGTGCATAGCGCAGTAAAGATTTGTTTTTTCTTCAGCTTTTTGCTATAGCGACTATTGTCTCTGGGTTTTTGACCAAACCCCCATTACTTGCAGCTGGCACTGATTATATTATTTACTTTTGCAATTAGCGCCGGGATATTTGCAGCTTTAAACTGCAAATTAGTTTTTTCTTTATATCAGATGTCAGATATCATTATCTGACCATCGGGAACGCGCATCGTTCAGACATGTCAGATATGTCAGATTTTCCTTCAGATATGAACGATTGAACGTTTTTTTAAATCGTCATCGTTGAGATCTGAAGAAAATTCTGACCGTGTATATGCACAATTAGTCTGTCATAAACGGGGGAAAATGTCCGATTTCTGCCAAAAAACAGGTTAAAAGTTCTCTCCACTTAAGACCAGGAGAACAAAAATGCAAAATCCCTATTTTTGATTAAACATGTGGGATTTGCTTTCAGAACCCTTTGGACCCCCCCCCCCCCGCCCGCCTTAATGATAAATTACCCTAAACTTTTTTTGAAAGTTGCGTAGTTTGGCAAAAAACAACCAGTCAAATTTTTGGTGAACAATAAATAAAACGTTGAAAATGGGTTGGGTCTGGTTTACAGGGGGGTGGTATGGATGCGTCAAGTGTTTTAAACATCGCACGTGGCCGCAGCAAGTGCTTTTTTAACAGTTTTTAAAATTCCGCCTTTACGACATGAAAATATATTTGCACTCATGTTAACGTACCTCCAATTTATGTGGAACAACAATTTCCTGGTAAAAAATAGCTTTCTATAATTTTTTTAAGTTTTTCCATATGCGCAAATTACCGCCAACTGGTGCAATTTAAGTCCCCAGAATACTTTTATTATGGCCAGTCGTACACTACTAAAATAATTTCCGATGTACGTCAGCCATTTTCTGAAGTACAGACACAAATTCCTAACTTTTTTGCCTATTTTCACTTATTTTTTTTTCGCCCCTCAAGTTTTTGTCTGTTTTAAATAGATCAATGAGATCAATAGATCAATGAGATTATTTACGTCAGTACTTTGTAGATCCACCACGTGCAGTGATTACTGCAGACACCCTTCTTGGCAAACTATTCACAAGTTCCTGGATAACAGCAGGCGGTGTGTTTGCCATTCCGCCTTAAGTACAGAGACCAACTGTCACACTGAAGAAGGTTAAATTGGCCTAGAACGCACCCGTCGCTCCAAATCATCTCAGAGGTTCTTAGTGGGGTTAAGATCTGGACTCTGAGCTGGCCAGTCCATCCGGGTTACCAAATTTTTTGTACACTTGACAGATGGCATTGCGTGCCACTGTGTACCAGCATCTACATCAGTAAATTAGCATTTTTGCACGATTGATTAGATACAGATGAGTCCTCATACATCCAGCATCTATACGTCATATGGTGCAAGATGCCCAGCGTGACTGAGGTGCTCTGAGAAGTGCAGTGTACAGTACTTTTCTTTTAATTTTGCATTTTATGCACAGGAATTAGTTTTAAATACATACAAAGTCGCAGATGCAGCAAACCGGGAATTGGCGTGAGAAAAATTTGCGGCCGCTGCATCGTTGCACTTTTTACGCAGATTCAGACTCAGTCGCACACAGATGACAAATATCACACATGAAATTGATCAGTGCCAGCTCGCAGAGTAGATTTGTTGCTCTCAGATATTTTATTCATGAGAATAAGACACACATTTTGAGCAAGAAAGACGCTTGGTGCGGCCGAGGACCTGGCGTGCCTGGAGGGACTATTTGCAGCGACTTGAGCAACACTGTATGAGGACACATTAGTATGAATGGAGCTGCGACAAAACATAGGGGGAGATATACAAAGCCTTGGAGAGAGATATAGTGGAGAGAGAAAAAGTACCAACCAATCAGCTCCTAACTGTCATTTTACAGGCTGTGCTTGAAAAATGACAATTTGGATTGGTTGGTACTTTATCTCTCTCCACTTTATCTCTCTCCAAGGCTTAATACATCTCCTCCATAGTTGGATGAGGACTGGGAACACGTAAGGTTAATTTCAGCATATTGCATTTTTCGCAGGCAAACAGGTAACAAAGCAAATTTTTGTAAAACAGTTTTGAAAAGTTTGCTCAAAAACTTTATTCAAATGCATCAATTTATAGTGTCATGCGTTTCAAACATTGTTATTCTTTTTTGTATACTATGGCATGTTTGTAGCATGTGTTAAAGAACAATTAACTTTTTGACGACTGTGTATTATTGTGCCACATAACATACCTGAACTAACTGGAGTGTTTATTCTTAACTACAGTATATATCTCTACCATGCTCTCTTCCACCCTTCTGCAGAAGGTTGACATGTCAGGAAGAAAGTTATTCTTGACTGCAGTAAGTTTGTGTAGTTTGACAGAATGGCTCTACAAAAAAAATGTGCTGTGTCGATTCAAATACAAGGGCAGGGCACAGGGGTGAGTTGTGGGGCAGGAAGCACATTTCTCCTTGGCCGTTACAATTTGAATGTTTTGCGGCCTACTGACTGGCTGCCTGCAGCTACAAACTGCATGGACTTGCCTGAATTGTGCACTCTACTGTGTATAGAATGCTCCCTGTATTGTATATTGGTCACTAGAATGCTCCCTGTATTGTATATACTGAAGGTCACTAGACTGATCTGTGTATTGTGTATCGGTCACTAGAATGCACCTTAGAGTGTATATCTGACACTCTCTGTAGCTTCAGCTCTGCGATCGCGTTTTTTTCTGAGATGGAGACATAGCTGTCTCCGTCTCTCAAAAAAAAATATTTGGCCCATCAGGGGGATTTCTAACCCCTGCATGTGCCACTGCCGTGTCGTAATGTATATTGGTGTCTAAAATGCTCTGTGTATTATACAGAGGTCACTATAATGCTCTGTATTGAACAGAGGTCACTAGAATAATCTCTGCTTTGTCAGATGGGCTTGGAATGTGTTGCATTTGATTATAGCTCTTTTACATAACAATTTTACATATATTTAATTTGCTACATAATCCACACCCTTATCATACCTGCGTGTTATTTTTCTCATGCCAATTTTTCAGTTGCACCATGTTCATAGAAAAGCCTAGGCCAGTTGCTTGTGCTAGCCCCCCAGATGAAAAATTGCTAAAGTTGCAAGTCAGTCTCTGCTCCAGTGGAGCTTACAATTGAAGTTACCTACCACATGTACACACATACTTACAAGGGTAAATTTTTTGGGAGCCAATTAACCTACCAGTATACTTTTGATTGTGGTAGGAACCGGAGCACCTGGAGGTAACCCAAGCAAGCATGGGGAAAATATACAAACTCCACACTTTTAGGGCCATTGTGGGAATCGAACACAAGACCTCAGTGTTATGAGGCAGTAAAGCTAGCCATTAAACCAACCATGCTGTAAAATCTGTAACATTATAATAATGTGAAATAAAAGAAACAAACAAAAAACAAAGGATAAATTAGTGTTGAATTAAGTAATGTTACTCCCCACAGTAACTTTTCTATATGACTAGTACAGATACACAGTAATTATACAAAACACACCAATTGTAGAAAGGACAGGTCCCTTAATCACTGCTCACAATGACAGATTGCACTTAATCAATAACACTATTTCATTAATGTTTTCTTTGCTTAGAGCTGTGCGTGTAAACACATCATTGCGGGGGAAGTCAATCCCCATGCTATGATAGATGGCTGGCATATCTACTTGCAAGGAGCTCTAATCATTACTGTAAAATGTACCTCAAAAACTGATACATGAAATACAGTACAGTGACAGAGTGGAGATTTCTTTAAAAGGGATAAGTCTTAAACCATAGCAACTAATCAGGCATTTACCTTCATTATGAGTCATGTGCAAACAGCAGAGTGCAAATCAGCAGCACAAATTACAGATGGCCGGCTCGGATCACTTTTGGGGTTCCAAGTCAACTCTAGTCCCAGCTTGGGTCTTTCCATAAGTTCGGATCTCAGGTCTAAAACCTGGATCTTGAGTTTTGGTTTGCATGTAAACAGGTCCAAAATACGTGATTTAGCCGAACCAAAACATTTCACGGTAGTTTCGCCAAAACTAATACCATAATATTTGAGGGTGGGTTTGCCAAAACCAAAACATGGGGGTCCTCGCGCATCTCTAGTACAAAATACTCATTAATGACATTGAGACATTGCAGCCAGTTGTACATGGAAGTGTTAAATATATGTCAATAGGGGGTTATCTGCTGGGTGCAAAAATGTATATTGACCAATGAGAGAACGGAAGTGGATCTGGGCACCGAGAGCCTGATTCAGAGGCGGACACTAATCCTGTTGTGGCTGCGTTTTTGTGCGCAGTGGTACTAAAATTTTATGGTAATGTCGCAGATGCTTTAATTTGTACAGAGATGCCCACCGACTGCGTCTCTAATCCGCCGCTTGTGTACAGACCATGGGTCAAACATTGGTCACACCATCAATCTTCTGGGCAATCCCTATGGTTGCTGAGAATGTCCGTCGGAAGTAAGGCGTCAGGGCCGGTGAAACTGCATACAAAGACGCAGTCACTGGCTGTGACATGCCCACAAAATGCTCGAGACATGCACGCGTTTGACTAGCCACTCCTCCCATTGCCTCCCATAAATACACACTGACTGCATCACTCTGCGTCCAAATTCTCACTATGACCGCCAACGGAAAACCATCGCAACACATGTGCAGTACAAAAGACATCGTCCAACTGCACAAACATCGGAATAGCATTGTTGAGTTAAACACAATTTGCATCCAAAATAGAAAAAAAAAACTGTTTGAGAGTCATGATGAATTGGCAAAGCCACAAGTTGCAGCCAGCTCTTCCTGAGCAACTAATGGGCAGCTTTGTCTTTTCAAATGTAGTGGACGATCAACATCATAAAGTTTCACCATCTACAGACAGGCACATACTGAAAGGCCACATTAGGTGACACCATCTGAGGGGGTGACACCAGAATAGCAGAGCTGCAACGGTGCCTCATCCACGTTGTGCTAGGAGAGGCTTGGTAGCTCCGAGAGTGCTGGGTAAGCCCCCGGTGTAATAACAATTGGGGTGTAACATGCAGTAATGCCCCCAAAATGGCACAAATCAGGAAAAGTGGCCTCTTGTGCTCTATTTTTGCTGTGGTGACTTTCCACCTTTTTATGACTTTGGATAAAGTACAGCACAGCCATAGGTGTGCACAGAAGCTGGCACAGGTGGTGCCACTTCGACAGTCCCCCTCCGCCAAATCATGGTCTGCCCCATCCCCCCCTCCCTCTGGGACATACACCACTCACCTGGACTCACCTGGCCACCAAGGAGAGTGATCTATGTTCCTGTGGGAGGGGTGATGGGGTAGTGCATGACAAGGAAGGGGCACCTCCCGTGTCAGCTTCTGCACATGGCTGTGCTGTACTTTGTGCAAAGCCATAAAAAGGTGGAAAGTCAACTTTTCATGAAGTCTTAACTAAGGGCCTGATTCACTACAGATTATGCACGCAGTCTGGCTGAGAAGATATGCTAATCCATTGTGATCGCTATGCCGTCGCAACACTACACAGCTTACTTACACAGATCGGAGCGTCACGCACACTTGCACAAGGTCTGACCTTACTCAGAAATTGCTAACCTCAGGGGACGCATTGAAAGCCTGACCTGCGAATGGCATTGCAGTGCCTAATTTATGCACGTCCCTGCAATAGCGTTCAAACGCCCTGGCACGCCTGCGTTCTGCACACAACCCCCCCGTCACCTCCCACAAATGATACTTTCTGTCAATCGCTCTGCGATGGGTCAGAGTAGTCACTGCAATTGCAGTCTCAATCGCAGTGCGATGCATACGCATGCACAGAACTCAACAATCGGCCGATTGCATTCATATTCGCAGATGCGATCGGTAGTGAATCAGGCCCTAAGAGCAACGGAAGTACAAATACTCCACACGTCAGGTACTATACACGTATATGGGGCAGTAAGTTAGTCATTCTAGCATAACGCAGGGTGACATATGCATACAGAATGGGTAGTTCAAATACAGACGCCGGAAGCCTGAAGACTAAACATCCCGACTGGGGATGGTTAGTATGCTAACCCTCTCCTGTCCCTTCCCTAATCCTCCCTTTGTGGTGCCTAACCCAGCGCTTCCCGCACCTTAAACCTAACTCTCCCTGGGGGATGCCTAACCCTAACCTCCTCCCAGTGGTGCCTAACCCTAACCCCCCTCCCCGTAGCCTAACCCTAACCCTCCCTTGGTGGTGCCTAACCCTAACCTTCCTGCGGGGTGCCTAACCCTAACCTATGCCCGGTGGTGCCTAACCCTAACTCCCCCTTCCTGCACCCTAAACCTAACTCTCCCAGGTGGGTGCCTAACCTTAACCTCCCCCCGGGGGTGCCTAAACCTAACCCCCCCATTCCCAGGGGAAACTAGTTTACTTACCTGAGTGTGGATGTTCGGGATTCCAGCGGTTTGGGATGCTGGCATCCTGATATCCTTTGGGATATTGGTGTCGGCATTATGCCAGGTGGTGGGATGCCGGCGTCTGTATATCGGTGCCCTTCATCTCGTCCGAAGTCAATATAACTACAACCCTGGGCAGCCGGAAATATAACTACATCCCAGGCACAATTGTGCATATGCGAATCCACCAAGTCTTATTCTTCAAAAATGTCCTCTGCAAAGTAATTACTATTTCCCCACAAATTGGGATTAAATAGGATGGGGGCTGTTTCTTGTTCAAAATTACGTTATTATTAACTTAAAGACAAAAAAAAAAAAAGTTAACTCTATTTACATTCACACACAAAATATGTCTGTTTTTGTCCTTACTTTCAACTTAAAAGGAGAATGTGTTATTCTTTCAATTCAACAGGTTCCATCAAACAGAGGGAGCCTTGCTCCATTCCTTACACCCACTGTAGGCTTTGAAATCAGGGTTCAAAGTGGACTTTCTGAATTGATAAAAACCCATAGGTCTATAATGCATCCCTAATGGAAGTCAAAAAGGGATACCCCAGAGATTAAATACATTGGACTTACCCTCTGTTCACAGTAGGTGGCTGTGTGTAATACATATTTTATATTTTCTGTGAAAAAAAAACAAACAACTAAACACATTCTCTGTGTTTGTTCTGAACTATACAGGAACATTTGTGAGTTTACAATATTTCAAAGCCAAGCAAGGAACTCGCAATGTCAGGATCTGTTACATTCCGCTCTTCTTTGATTGAAGAAAGGAGAATGAGGGGATGCAATGTTCTGCCAATGATCTATTCTTTATATGTTAAACAGTATGTGGCTTCATTCTTCTGCATGCTATTAAAATCTGTGTGTTGTTAAGCAGCAGTTCTTTACACATTCTTACTCAGCTTGGGCTTATTTTATGACCCATAAACTTAGACAATATATTAAGATCATGGACGCAATTTAATATCAGTTGCGCAGTATACTTAAATAAAGAAAATAAAAAAAGAGAGAGAGAAAAACACACACACACACACTAGCTTCCTTACAGCAGCAAAAATCATGTCAAGTATACTAAACGGCTTAACAGCCATTAATACATTTTACAGCCCTTGTCAATAACTTCATAATATATTGGTCTAGTTAATAGGTCAGTGGAACATTTTTATACTGTGCAATAAACTATTTACTCAAAGCAAGCTAATTTCTAGCGATAATGATACTAGGTGACAGTAAATGGTATCATTATTGTTTCTATTTTAAGTGTCAATTTTTCTTTAAAAAAAAATGGAACAATGTTCTGCAGTATTTATTTACCAATGTGTGAGACACGCTAGTGATAAATGCTGGTGACATAAAAATAGGATCCTACAGTATGCAATAGAGATACAATAATACAGAACACTGGGCCTGATTCAGACCCGCTCGCGAGCGCGGAGCGCTTGCAAGCGGGTCGATGTTGGCCCAGTGCGCTTGCGCACGACGGAGGTGGCTCCGTCGTGCGCATGCGTAAGACCCGGATAGCGACGGGCAAGCCGTCGCTCCAGGTCTCGCTACAAAGGGGGCGTGCTGTCGATGTTGAGTGACAGCACGCCCCCTTTGGTGGGAGGGATGGGGGCGAGGCTGTCCAGATAGAGGCGTTCCCATGGGAACACCTACCGTCTAGGGCCGGCCCCACTGACATCACAAGTGATGTCAGTGGGAGTGCTTTTGGCTCTGTCAGAGCTAAAAGCATTCTTGGGTTTGCGGCAACTAGACCCTAACACAAGGGTCTCGTCGTAAGCCCGATGGTCGTGATGGTCTTGAAATCGCGACCATCTTCCTGGCCACTCGCTATAGCTGTCGGTGGTCACCCACAGCTATACAAGCGGCCAGGAGGCCGCTCTAAAAATGAAGAAGGACAGCCCTGATTAAGAGCGAGCGCTCTTTCAGAGCATCCGGCTCAGAATTAGGGCCACAGTGTTCTGCAGCAGTCAATATAAATGTAGAAGTGAAAATAGAGGACTAGAAGGTCCTTGCTCATTGAAGAGCTTACAATCTAGTGGGAAAAGGGTACCTCTGAGACAAGAGGAGTGAGTGTGGTTCAAAGTGGAGATTGGGACATTAGTGTGAGTAGTATAGGTGGGAATAGGGTAGTGTGAGGTTGCACTAGGGTGTGTAGTATAGGTGGGAGTAGGATTGGTGTGAGGCTGCAGTGCTGTGGGTAGCAAGGGCGCCAAGAGGGTGTGGAGCGGGTACAAATTACTGAGTGGCCCGGCGGGGAACCGGGTCCGACGCCGCCCCCCCTCCCTCACAGCAGCCCGGCACACAGTGAGTGCTGAGCTGCAGTGGTAGACTGCTCGTGGCTGCTGAGCAGCAGCCAAAGCAGTCTCCTATGCCTGTGGGGGGAGCAATCACACTGATTGTGCCCCCCCTAGCTTTGTGGCGGGCTGAGGAGGCTCAGAGCACCCCTCTCGCCAGCGCGCAGTGCCGTTTCGCGGCACTGAAAAAAAATTTTTTTCCAGATAGGGGCGTGGCCACGCCTCCCGCGATTAGGCCATGCCCCCTGTTACCCAAGCCCGCCGCGGCTCTTGGCGGGCCTGGTGGGTAGTATAGGTGGGAGTACGGTAGGTGTGAGGGTCTATAAGAGTGGGTAGTTTAGGCGGGAGTAGGGTAGGTGTGAGGGTGTATTAGTGTGGGTAGTTTAGGTGGGAGTAGGGTAGGTGTGAGGATGTATTAGTGTGGGTAGTGTAGGTGGGAGTAGGGTAGGTGTGAGGGTGTATTAGTGTGGGTAGTTTAGGTGGGAGTAGGGTAGGTGTGAGGATGTATTAGTGTGGGTAGTGTAGGTGGGAGTATGGTATGTGTGAGTGTGCATTAGTGTGATTAGTATAAGTGGTAGCAGGGTAGGTGTGAGGGTGCATTAGTGTGAGTAGTATAGGTGAGAGTAGGGCAGGTGTGAGGGTGTATTAGTGTGAGTAGCATTAGGTAGGAGTAGTAAAGGTGTGAGGATGTATTAGTATGGGTAGTATAGGTGGGATTAGGGTAGGTATGAGGGTGTATTAGTGTGGGTAGTATACAGTCAGGTGCATAAATATTGGGACATTGACAGAATTTTCATATTTTGGCCTATATTCACAGTGGCTTTGAAATGAAACAAACAAGATGTTCTTTAACTGCAGACTTTCAGATTTAATTTGAGGGTAATTACATCCAAATCAGGTGAACGATGTAGGAATTACAACGGTTTCTATATGTGCCTCCCACTTTTTAAGGTGCCAAAAGTAATGGGACAAACTAAACAATCCTAAATCTAACTTTCACTTTTTAATACTTTGTTGCAAATCCTTTGCAGGCAATTACAGCCTGAAGTCTGGAATGCATAGACATCACCAGAAGCTGGGTTTCATCCCTGGTGATGCTCTGCCAGGCCTCTACTGCAACTGTCTTCAGTTCCTGCTTGTTCTTGGGGCATTTTCCCTTCAGTTTTGTCTTCATCAAGTGAAATGTATGCTCAATCGGATTCAGGTCAGGGGATTGACTTGGCCATTGCATAACATTCCACTTTTTAGCCTTAAAAAACTCTTTGGTTGCTTTTGCAGTATGCTTCGGGTCATTGTCCATCTGCACTGTGAAGCGCCGTCCAATGAGTTCTGAAGTATTTGATGGAATATGAGCATATAATATTGCCCGAAACACTTCAGAATTCATTCTGCTGCTTGTCAGCAGTCACATCATCAATAAATACAAGGGAACCAGTTCCATTGGCAGCCATACATGCCCATGCCATGACACTACCATCACCATGCTTCACTGATGAGGTGGTATGTTTTGGATCATGAGCAGTTCCTTTCCTTCTCCATACTCTTCTCTTCCCATCACTCTGGTACAAGTTGATCTTTGTCTCATCTGTCCATAGGATGTTGTTCCAGAACTGTAATGGCTTTTTTAGATGTTGTTTGGCAAACTCTAATCTGGTCTTCCTGTTTTTGAGGCTCACCAATGGTTTACATCTTGTTGTGAACCCTCTATATTCACTCTTGTGAAGTTTTCTCTTGATTGTTGACTTTGACACATATACACCTACCTCCTGGAGAGTGTTCTTGATTTGGCCAACTGTTGTGAAGGGGTTTTTCTTCACCAGGGAAATAATTCTTCTGTCATCCACCACAGTTATTTTCCGTGGTCTTCCAGGTCTTTTGGTGTTGCTGAGCTCTCCGGTGCATTCTTTCTTTTTAAGATTGTTCCAAACAGTTGATTTGGCCAAGCCTAATTTTTTGCTATCTCTCTGATGGGTTTGTTTTGATTTTTCAGCCTAATGATGGCTTGCTTCACTGATAGTGACAGCTCTTTGGATCTCATATTGAGAGTCGACAGCAACTGATTCCACATGTAAATGTTACACCTAGAATCAACTCCAGACCTTTTACCTGCTTAATTGATAATGAAATAATGAGGGAATAGCCCACACCTGTCCATGAAATAGCTTTTGAGTTGGTAGTCCCATTACTTTTGGCCCCTTAAAAAGTGGGAGGCACATATAGAAACCATCGTAATTCCTACACTGTTCACCTGATTTGGATGTAATTACCCTCAAATTAAATCTGAAAGTCTGCAGTTAAAGCACATCTTGTTTGTTTAATTTCAAAGATATTGTGGTGGTGAATAGAGACCAAAATATGAAAATTCTGTCAATGTCCCAATATTTATGCACCTGACTGTAGGTAGGAGTAGTAAAGGTGTGAGGGTGTATTAGTGTGGGTAGTATAGGTGGGAGTAGGTTAGGTGTGAGTGTGTATTAGTGTGGGTAGTATAGGTAGGATCTGGGTAGGTGTGAGGGTGTTTTAGTGTGAGCAGTATAGGTAAGAGTTGGGGATGGTGTGAGGGTGTATTAGTGTGGGTAGTATAGGTAGGAGTTGGGTAGGTGTGAGGGTGTATTAGAGTGGGTAGTATAGGTAGGAGTTGGGTAGGTGTGATGGTATATTAGTGTGGGTAGTATAGGTAGCAGTTGGGGAGGTGTGAGGGTGTATTAGTGTGAGTAGTATAGGTGGGAGTAGGTTAGGTGTGAGGATGTATTAGTGTGGGTAGTTTAGGTAGCAGTTGAGTAGGTGTGAGGGTGTATTAGTGTGGGTAATATAGGTAGGAGTTGGGTAGGTGTGCGGGTGTATTAGTGCGGGTAGTATAGGTGGGAGTAGGGTAGCTGTGAGGGTGTATTAGTGTGGGTAGTATACGTTGGAGTAGGGTAGGTGTGAGGGTGTATTAGTGTGGGCAGTATAGGTGGGAGTAGGGTAAGTATGAGGGTGTAGTAATGAGGGTAGTATAGGTGGAAGTAGGTTAGGTGTGAGGGTGTATTAGTTTGGGTAGTATAGGTAGGAGTAGGGAAGGTGTGAGGGTATATTAGTGTGGGTAGTACAGGTGGGAGTAGAGTAGGTGTGGGGATGTATTAGTGTGGGTAGTACAAGTGGGAGTAGGGTAGGTGTGAGGGTGTATTAGTGTGAGTAGTATAGGTGGGAGTAGGGTAGGTATGAGGGTTAATCAGTGTGGGTAGTATAAGTAGGAGTATTAAAGGTGTGAGGGTGTGTTAGTGTGAGTTGTTTAGGTGGGAGTAGAGTAAGTGTGAGGGTGTATTAGTGTGAGTAGTATTGGTGAGAGTAGGATAGGTGTGAGGATGTATTAGTGTGGGTAGTACAGGTGGGAGTAGGGTAGGTGTGAATGTGTAATAGTGTGGGTAGTAAACTTGTTAAATATACCCAGCTGTATCCCAATTAATGTATTTGTAGCACAGTTATTACTATGGCCCAAAATACAATTCCCTACATTTTTCTACATGGTATCTAATCTGCCATTTTCTCTGCCCAACTTGTCATTTGGCCTAGGTTCTTCTGAAGTGACCTTATAAAGAGTTAGTGAAGAATTTAATTAGCCGTGGTAATGTACCGTATGCCCCCAGGGCTATCCAATTTGCCCCGGAGCGCGGTCGCCAACAGCACTTAACGGGGATTTTCTTTCAGGACCTCAGCAGGCTCCAAAAAATCCCAGATAATGAGCCTGTTTTCGGGAAGGTCTGTGAACTTATCATGGATTCTATGTGTATTCACCCTAATACTGATAATTTTTCGGCGAGGAAAAAAAGGGCTCTAATTGAATTGCCTGAAGTTGCAATATGCAAAAAAGTACAGTTTTTCAACCTCGAAAAATTATCTAGGCTAATTGAATCCTTCCCTAAGGGCCATTAGATGCGAAAAAGCACGATTTTGCGAGACTTTCACATGTGCGTACTTCCACGTAAAATGCTAATCGCTCTATCCAATTGTCATACTTTTTGCACCTGCGAAATCTCCATAGACAAAAACCAGCAAACTGTTTTCACCATCTCAGAGCGGATGAAAACTTTAGCAAAATCCCTATTTTGGGCTAAAAATTTGGGGACTTGGGGATTTAGCCCCCTCCACCCCTCCCCCCTCCCCCTAATTACAAATTAGGCCTAAATAATTTTTCAATAAGCTTAATTTGCCCAATAATGAATGTGAATTTTGGGGTGAAAAAAATTAAATTAATGGAAAATGGGTTTAAAATAGTGGGTCTTGTTTTTAGGGTGGCTTTATGGATGGGATGTGTTTTAAACATTGTAGGGGCTGCAGCAGATGTATATTTAACATATTTTGAAAGTGCACTTTTATGACACAAAAATACTTGTACCCATAGCAACTACAACATTTATTTTGGCCAGAAATACTTGCTTTCTACCATTTTTCCACTGTTACAGAAAATTGCATATAATAGCCATTTGACACAATTTAAGATCCCAAATTCCTTTTATTAGGGTCACTAATACACATCTACACAATTGCCCTATCTTAGTTTGACTTATTTGGGGGTACAGGCAGATTTCCCCAATTTCACCGTGACTTTTCGCATATAACACATTGAGAATTTTTCGGCCGCCTCGCATCTTTTGTAATAGGATTGCGCGAAAACCGGCATATGCGATAGCGGCGAAAAGTGGCACATTCGGACGAAGGATGCAAAAAGATTGCACAAATGCGAAAACTTAACGTTTTCACCTCTAATGGGATATGGACCAAAGTCTGCAAATATGGACACTTTCTTCCTAGACCTTCTATAAAAGCTTTAATTAAATAAATAAGAAGAAAAGCCCAATACTGATCCCTGAGGCACTTCAATAAAATGTTAACACCAATCTGAATATGCTCTTATTTTATGTGCCAATCTGTTCCGTGGAACTGTATCAAATGCTTTTACAAAATCCAAACAAATCACATCCACGGCTTTGCCAAAATTCAGTTTACAACTCACTTTCTCAGAGAAACTGATGAGCTTATTTTGGCATTGCCAGACCTTTAAAAAACATTATGACTCTGTTATTAGTGTATTTTCAGAAATGTAATAGTGGATGTTATCTTAGAATATTTTTCCAGTATTCTGCCAGGTTTGTGGGATTGATCCCATTATGTGGGAGTCTTTAAATGTAAGAAAACATGGCTGGCCCAGTAGAGAAAGTCTGGTCCAGTAGTAAATTCTCTTCCTTCTGAGTTTGACCAATGATATCTAATACTGTGCATGACTCTATCTTTACCTCCTTAAGTTATTCTTTTAACAACATAATGCTGTCAGATCTGTTTTTCAAATTTTACATAATTGACTTTTTTTTATAGGGTTAGACCAGGGGCGTATTAAGAGAAGAGGGGTCCTGTGTGCTTTACCAGTCCGGGGCCCCATTCTCTCTCCCCAGAGGCTGGCAGCAGACTGACCGCTGCAGTACTCTGGGTACTAGTCTGTGCCCAGAATCTACTGTGCAGGTCACCGGGAAAATGGCACGGATGCCATTTTCCCGGCGATTTCCCTACTGCGTATGCGCAAAACGCTGGGAAAATGGCCGCGGCAGCCTTTGCCAGGCATTTTTTGCAGGGCTGTGACACCCGACACAACAGCTTGGGTAATCACAAACCTGATCTATAACTGCTAAAGATGTCAGCAAGGATCTTCCCTTTTCTTGTACTGTTCTGTACATTCCAAAGCTTCGTCTGTCAAAAGAAACTGAATAAATCTCAATGTGCTTCTGTCAGTGGGAAACTGATGAGGCATAATCGGGAAATGTAAATTACACTGATTTTAACCCCTTTGTTGCTGTGAGTTTTCTCACCCCTGTGCTGAGCCTATTTTGGCACGTTGTGAGATAATCAGATTCTAACATCAATATTAGTAATTTTCTTTATGCAGTAGCCATTCATATTATACCTAGACTGAGTTTTCAGAATAAACATAGTCTACTTAAAACTAAAAGGCAAATGTGTGTATCTTTTTAAAGCTACAGCACTAATCTACATTTCCAAAAAAGAAAAAAATCTGATTCATACTAACATCCGCACTTGGAAATTATTATGCATTTTTTTTTTTTTCCTCTCGGGGCATGCCATTTTTACAATTAGAAAATCTGATGCATTTCATGAGGGTACCACTGTTTTTATTTGACAAAGAATGAGGATAGATGGGCATTAGGACCCCCCCTTCTCTGTAAATCTTAGCATCTTCTATGGTTTTGGGCGTCATTATGTTGCAATCGCCAGAAAGTATCTATTAAGGGGTCATATTGCTAGATGGGACTCTTCCAATTCCTGACTTCTTTATTTTTTTGCAGTATAGGAGGTTATTGTCTAATAGTGAAACTTTTTTTTGCCTCTGATGAAGCTGTTTGACACAGGGAAACGCGTTAGGATTTTCATTTATTGCACCTAGAATCCGGATTGATCCAACACAGCACGCATTGAAGCATTATTCACATCATCAAGCAGTCCGCTTGTCCTAATATCCAGCTGTAAGACCACAGGATATATTTGGACCCCATACAGGATCGCACCAAGTTGCACATATTCTCCAAGCTAATAAGAAGATACCACCTGTACCAAGGCTACAGTAACTAATTGGACACCATTTGCAGCATCTACCTACCTGCAGGTTAGGTTATAACACAAAAGCATTACACTGTGCCACTATAATGATTAACGGAATTATGTGTATACCATACAACATATGGTTTTATTGAACTTTATTTATTCAACAATTGTTGGGACTTTTCATCCATTATATTGCCATTTTTATATACATATGAATAGCTCAATGTATATGTTATTTTACATGCTATATTTATTTAGACATTAAATTGTTTTATTATTAATTTTCATCTGCCACCTTATTGATCTCATATATATTATATATATTTACACTTTTATTGGATTGTGCTAATTTTTGTATTTTATTGTTGGCCTGGTAGACAGCATCTGCACCTAACATCCCCCCACAGACTTTTGTTTTCAGTAGTGCAGGGTAGGCCCTGTCTACTCCCCACCAAGAATAATTTACCAGTGGGGGCTAGGTAAGTATGTTTTTTATTTATTTATTGAAGACTTTGAGTCCTTAAGAGGAGTGGGATTTGTCTTCAGCATTTTAATGTACATGAGGATATTGTTGATGATCCACTCAGAATTTTGTTGATGTGTAAGACACAGGTCTTGGATAAAAAGTAATTCCCCAGGAGTTTCATATACTAGTGCATGGTGTAGGAAAGCACCCAGTGGCGGACTGGGCTGGGGGGCAGAGTGCCATCTGCCCCCCGGGCCGGTACAATTGTGCAGCACTTGGGCCGCTGCTGCACTACTGTCGCATGTGGGGGATAGGGGTTTTCTGGTCCAGTCATTGGACGAGTACCGATGACTGGACTGTAGTATGTTCTTTGATCCTCCTCCACACAGCCGCCGCTGGCGCCGCTGCGGAGGAGCTACTGTGGGGCGCGAGATGATGACATCATCATCTTGCGACTCCAGTATCTCTCTTCCTCAAGCAAGTGGACTGGGAAGGGATAGCAGCGCTGGACCTACCTGGGTGGGCTGCCAGAGACAGAGTGACATGGCCTCCCCGTGTGTTTGAGAGACTAAAGCCCTGCTTGCCACCGTGGGGCTGACAGGTAAGCAGCAGCTCTCAGCACAGTGCTTCACCAGGCTGGCACTCATATATATATAGATATATATATATATATATTACAGTATTAGTATATATATATATATATATATATATATATATAAAATATACACATTATACAGTATATGTGTGTATATATATATATATATATATATATATATTACAGTGTATCTATATTATACAATGTATGTATATATATTATAATTATACAGTGTATGTATATGTTATATAGTGTATGTGTATATATATATATATATTATACGGTGTATGTATGTGTGTATATATATATACATATATATATGTGTATGTATATACATATAATACAGTGTATGGATATATATAATATACAGCGTAAGTATATATATTATACAGTGTGTGTATGTATATATATATATATATATATATATGTATATATAATACGATATAGATATACTATATATATATTAATCCAGTCCCACTTTATGCTAGCCAATGCTCTGGTGCTCAGTCATATGACTAAAATACACAAGCACACAAAGAAGGCAGCATTCAGAGACTATTATAAAAAAAATGCACCCCAAAACGTCGCCTCACTTTGACCTTAATACATTGGATATTTTGATAGTCTCTGAATGTTGTCTTCTTTATGCGAATATATATATATTGCAGTGCTTAGTATATGTGAGCCTGTTGGCTGGGTTACTTTTTATTTTTTAAAATGTATACTAGAGCGAGATGTGCATACTGTACATACACCAGCCTCTATATCCCCCTTTGCTGCTGCTGCTGCAGCTAGTGGCAGGAACACTTACATTGTTATTCTGACAGGTACCCCCTTCTGCCCTGTACTCTCTCCCACTGGTCCCTTAACCCCTGCAGCCTCTCCCCCTTCTCCCCTGCACTCTCTTCCACTGTCCCTTTCTCCCCTGCAGTCTCTCCCACTGTCCCCGTTTTCTCATCTGTACCTGTGCCCCCTCCTCATCTGTGCCTATGCCCCATACTAGCATGATTGCCTCTGCCCCCTTACTGCATGGGTGCGATCAGATTTGGCATGTATTGGCGGTTCACATTCACATTCAACAACACAAAATTTAACCTAAGGATGACAGGCAACACAATTTTCTGTTACTAAGGGGCATATTTATCACAATACGCATTTTTAATGCGGATGCGATAAATATTTTACACCAAAGGCTCAATGTGTAAATTAATATTTTCATTCAAATTTACTAAAATCCTCTTGTCTGGAGACAGGCTCTGATAAGAGCCTGCCTGGTGAAGAGCGGGAAGCTTTCTCGTTTGGTCTGTGCATATATCGCCAGGGGCCAACAGAGAGGGATCCAGAGCACCCCTCTCCAGAAGAATTTGCTAAATTGTAGCCCATAGGCTACTATAGGGTAACGCCATCTGGACATGACGTTAACCTAACGGGGCCAAGCTCGGGAGTGTTTCACAATGTACTAGTAGAAAAGCTGGGGCCACTTGCTTGTGTTTGCCCCCCAGGCTGAAAGTTACCAGCCAGCCCCTGGAAAGTACCATGTAGAGAAAACTGATCCAACAGTAAAAAATAATTGTTATTAATTATTCAATAATGTGATCATGATTTCAACAAAGCCAAATTACGTACTCTATATTTGGGACCAAAAAGTCATACTTATGTGTGCACACATATAGCTGAAGGCTATTTATACAGTGAAGATTATCATTAATCAAAAAGGAAGGCATATGCAATAACTACAATAATCTAAGTAGCATTATAGCTATTAACAAATGTGACTCTGGTCAGTTTAGCATAAAGATAAATGAGTCGGTAAATCTAAATCCAATTCGGTTTTTGTTTATCAAGGTACAGTGAAAATATCTAATTTATTTCCAAAGAAAATCATATACCTAAATATTTAAAGGAATTTAGGGAGAGGAATATCGGCTATTAGCTCTGACCATGCTAGTTCAGATGTATATATATATTTATGATTCACCTGAAAAGGATGCAACATTTTTTAACTAAATGGGAATAAAGCAATCTGCTCCCCCACTGCCGTAACTAGACTTTTTGGTGTCCTGTGCTAGAGAGAGCATTGGAGCCCCCGCCCCCCACCTCCCCATTTTTTTAATAGGGACATAAGATAGTGCACCTGAAAAAGGGCCATGGCCTCATGGGGAAGGGCCAGGGAAGAGATAGGGGAGGTCAGGAGATGCTGGGGATTAAAGAAGAGGAAACTACAAGTGAGAATGATAATAAACAGGAACACTGACAGGCCCAGACAGCGCCCCCTGCCCTGTGTCATGGGTTGCACTACCCTAGTTATGGCCCCGGATCCCCCAACCAAGAGATGCTGTTTCTGTAGCCAGATGGAACAGGAAGCGTATCCACAGCAACAGATGACAATGCAGATGAAAACCAAATAAATATAGGCAGAGAGACAAACATGGCTAGGAATAGGAGATGCACAAACAAAACATTTAGAGCTATGTGTGCAAATGCTAGGAGCTTAAGAAATAAAATCCCAGAAATAATTGTGATAATGACAGGGGATGATCTGGATATTGTGGCTATCACGGAGTCATGGAAAATCATAGCTATACCGTACATACTGTAACAACGTGTGCAGAGACATCACTGGATATGGTGACAACCGGTGCAGCACTTATTTACCCCTTGTACAGGTCAAAGGCACACGTGAACAAAAGGAAGCATGGCCTAGTGTCAGTGAGGTCACACCCTCTGATATGTGCCATTTTTGGGGCGTGACCACATGTCATAGATGACATACAGCCAAGGATACTAATAGAGCTTAAAGCTGTGCTGGAAACACCATTAATAGAATTATTCAACCAGTTATTAGCTACAGGAGTAATTCTAGAGGACTGCAAAAGAGCGAATGTAGTCCCACGGCACAAAAGTGGAAAGAAGAAAGAGGCAAGTAACTACAGACCAGTAAGCCTTACATCAGTAGTAGGGAAATAATGGAAACACTATTAAAAGAAAGAGCTGTGGAATATCTCAAATTCAGCAAATTACAGGATCCCAAACAGCGGGGGTTTACTAAAGGAAGATCATGCCAAACAAATCTTATTGGCTTATCTGACTGTGTGAGTAGAGGAATAGGCAAAAACGTGGCAACTACAGTTTAATGCCACAAAATGCAATAACATGCACTTGGTCTCAAGAACACAAAGGCTTCATATAGTATTAATGGCACTGTAATGGAAACTAAGAAAGGGATCTAGAATACACTATTTCAGGTGACTTAAAGGTAAGTAAGCAAAGTAACAAAGCAATGAGAAAGGCAAGTCAGATGCTTGGTTGCATAGGGAGAGGAATAAGTAGCAGGAAAAAATAAGTAATAATACCCCTGTATAGGTCATTGGTGCGGCCTCATCTATAATACTGTGTTCTGGAGGCCATATCTCCAGAAGGATATAATTAGAGTCTGTACAAAGAAGGGCAATTAATATGGTGCATGGCCTACATCACAAAACTTACAATAAAATACTAAAATATCAATATGTATTGTTTGCAGCAGTGAAGGAAAACATATATCATGGGTTTCACCGAGGTACAGTAGGTTCAGAGGAAATTTAAGGAAAACGTACGTCATTGAAAGGGTGGTGGATAAGTGGCATAGCCTACCATCAGAGGTGGTAGAGGCTAATACAGTAGAGCAATTTAAACATGCTTAGGATAGACATATGGTTCTCCTAACAAAGAACTAAGGAACAAATAGAGTTTGAGGTTACCATAAGGTTAAAAAGGGGGCAGATTATGGACGTCATTCAGACCCGCTCGCTAGGGCGCGAGCACTCGCTCCGAGCAATTTTTTCACATCGGGCGCAAGCCATTCGTTGCGAACTGATTTTGGTTGCTTGTAAGCCACTATCAGGTTGACAGAGTGACAGATAGCGCCGTTTGTGGGTGGTAACAGAGGAAGGTGCTTGTGAACCGGGGAGTGGTGCTGCGAACGCAGGCGTATCTGACCATCAAAACGGAGTTTTAAGGGCATGCATAATTTAAAGGCCGCGTCATTGTACACGTCAGTTCGCATCCATTCTGATGGAACTACTCGCAGTGCTTGTGGTAGCCCAGGGTCTACTACAAGCATTTCATGTGCAGGCGATGGTTTCTTCCTCTGCCGATGTTTGCAGTCAATTAATAGAGTAACAGGTGTTACGCATTGCATTGTTTAATAGTAAAGTGGTTGCGTAAATTAGCATATTTTTTTGTTTGTTTTGTTTTGTCTATTTTTGTTTGTTAATTGGATATTAAATTTGACCCCAAACCCATTGAAATTTAAATTACCAAACAATAGTCCCTATATTTTTTAAGTTCACAAATAGATGTTTTTTTTCTTTTTGTGGTTTTTAAAGTGATAGTGCTATTTTGGTTGTGGAACTGCACATCCCAGCATGCCATTCCAGAGTAAATACATGACTTTTTTGCAATACTGTTGCAGGCCAGGCCTGGATTTGTTCAACCATACTATTTTGATCAAAAAAATTTATGTTGGAAGAAGGTACAAAAAACATTCTGTAAATGTAGATGTTCTTTTTTTATTTAATTTTTTTATAAATAACAAAACCATTAAATTGTGGGGGGGGGGTTTCAAATAAAAAATGCATCATTTGAATAATTTTGGAAAAACATAAAAGAAATAAACAATTTAATTCATTAAAAATACATGAATTTCTCGACGAATTTGGTTTTGGATTACCAACAGAAAATGAAGATGTGGACACACTTGCAGATGTGGGTGATGAAAGTGTGCCTGTGCTGCCACCAGACGATTCTCCTACACCTCCTACAAACTCATCACCTCAAAACATGGCAGGCACATCACATGGAACAATACAAAATCAAGATAGTCCTTGTGGGCCTTCCAGAGGCTCTAACCAGATTACATTTTTGGACATAATTTAGGAAAGTTCTGGGTGAAATAAAATAAAGATCATCAATCGGATTTTTTCTTCTTTGCAGCCAACTCCAGTAAGATGAAATTACGGATCTGGGGGGACCGTCATGGACCCTGCTGGGTGCTCGGTCCAGCCACAGCAGGGCACTAGTCCACCCCACTTTCTATTGGGCCAGTCAGATGTTCTTTCATCTCCCTGACTTCTTGGCTTATGGACCTTAGATAGTAGGTTTGCTCCAACATGCTGGCCTGGACAGCCTCCATGGCTGCTGCTTGCCTTAACACTGCCACCCTAAGCCCATCCAGGACTTCGGTAAGGGTGGCAGTGGAGGCACAATTGATGAAGGTTGTGCCGTCATCCCATCCATCTGAAGGCTTTCAGCCATGTTACATCCTAACAAATGGGTGATAAAAAAACAATGAATACAAAGTAAATTAATTAATAAGAGATACCGAGCCAGGTGTATGCAAATAATTACCAGACTCAGCATGTGGGTCATCTTGTGGAGGCTCCTGATGGTCTAATTTTGCCTCCACCACTATAATCCTATCTAAGGCCCCCAAAAGTAGATGGTGGCTTTTGGTCAAAGCCAAGATGTCAGGGAGGGGACCCACTGGTCCATTAAAGTGTTGGATCCACAATTTCAGCTTCGTCTTGAGTCGACTGCAAAGGTCACTCCACTCCACCTTTTGATCAATTGTGCATCAGTTATTTTTATGCAAAAACATTTTGGTAGGAGTGATATAGATATATAGACCATTTTACAAACATTTTGTTAGTTTTACTGCTTATTTGTTTGGTTAACTAGAGAAAAATGTATGATATTTTCTAAGAAAATAGGACTCAAAATGAGTGGAGTGCTTCCAATTGATGATCTTTGTAAATTTCACCCAGATTTTTTTCCTATCTCGAAAAGGAATCTTATGTCCAAAAGTGAATCTGGTTAGTGCCACCTGGATGAGTGTATCTGAAACCCGACAAAGTTTAACATGACCTTGTATCGTTCCATGTGATGGGCCAGCCACATTTGGTGGTGATGTGTTTGTAGGTGCTGGAAGAGGATCATCTGGTGTGGGATCAGGCACACTTTTCACAGCCACATCTGGAAGTGTATCCACTACTTCAATTTCTAAAGCAACTCCAAAACCAAATTCATCCAGAAATTCATGTATATCATGCATGTTGTCCTCATTGGCCTCCTCAGAATCCATAACTGGAATTTTTAAAAAATCTGGCATTACTATTTATAGCAATCTGCGTGCGTGCCTGCTACTGTGCGCCACACCCACGCAATGCACTACGCAATGCACAAGCGACCAAGACACCCATTAA
The DNA here is from genome assembly GCA_031769625.1 of Taudactylus pleione. Taxonomy (NCBI): domain Eukaryota; kingdom Metazoa; phylum Chordata; class Amphibia; order Anura; family Myobatrachidae; genus Taudactylus; species Taudactylus pleione. Next base: position 6,209,306 of record JAUIMM010000033.1, on the reverse strand, counting down.
AAGCGCCCCTCACAACTCTAAACACTTTCACAAGGAGATGCGTACTGTTGGGAGTGCCCTACTGGCCGTACAGGCATATCCTAGCTGTGGAATGAGGTGAGTCACATGATGTCTGATAGGTGTGTGTTGTTATAGATGTATTAAATCAACAAATGTCCTGTGTTTATCCACCATTTTTGAATGACCAACTAATCAGACTGCACCATAGTTTATATAAAGTTTGCACACTGTAATATTTGTCATTGCCATCATGAGATCCTCCAGTTTTTGCAGGCGGGAGCTCCGCATCCTGACTGAGGTCATGGACCGACGGCTGGGACCCGTAGGCCCGCATGTGCCAAACCGCATCAAGATGCGGGCATATGCAGAGGTTCGAGGGAGGCTGCGCCGCCTTGGATTCCGCCGGACGGTGGTCCAACTAGAACGGCGATGGTACAATCTCCAGAAGCGGACCCCGGTCCTCCTGGAGCAACTGCGTGCAGGCAACCACCAAAGAAAGTAATGCGTATATGCATTGCATCGTGTATGCTTTGTGTTGTGTATGCCTTTCTGCGTGTGTGTGTTTAAGGTATATTTTTTGGTTTTGAAGGCGTGTTTGTTTGCCTCATTTTAAGGTCTGCAGACTTTTTTTAGACACAAAATGGCTGCCAACAAGTTGTAACCCATAATTTCAATACTGTGTTTGAAAAATAAGCACAACTGTTGTAGTCATTAGGTGTGTGTGTTGGTGTGTGTGAGTTTGTGTGTGTGAGTGGGTTTATTTGAAAAACCACATGGTTTCCGACATATGTGTTTAAATGCAGAAGATGGCTGACAATATGAGTGTCAGGCTACATTTTATGCGGTGTCTCAGGATTCTTGCCACATGTGTGACACAGGTGTCTTTATGTAATCCATTTTGTTGGAATATTAATTTTTTTATTGACAAAACTTGCACATGCCTTTGCTCTGCTAAGCCATGGAGATCTGGATATGATGTTTTTTGTACATAGCCATTTTTTCACAAAAATTTCTTAATTCATAGGATTACGTCAAAGAGGAAAGGGCGAGGCAAACTGAAGCCCCACCAACCCCAGAAGATGCCTCCCCCACCCCAGAAGATGGCTCCCCCACCCACTCCTACTCACCCACCCCAGAAGATGCCTCCCCTACCCACTACTTCCCACCGATCACAGAACCTGCTTCCCCCACCCACTCCTACTCGCCCACTCCAGAAGATGCCTCCCCCACCCACTCCTACTCGCCCACCCCAGAAGATGCCTCCCCCACCCACTCTACTCGCCCACCCTAGAAGATGCCTCCTCCACCTACTCCTCTCCAACCATCCCTGAATCGGTCTCCCCCACCCACTCCTCAGGAAGTTCCAATTGGGCTGCCCTGAATGTTAGTGTCATGCTCCCAGACACATTTTAAAAGTACACTAGTCCCATTACCTATTATAGAGGTGCCATTTGAAAGAATAGCTATGGATTTGGTTGGATCCTTAATGAAGTCTGCCCGGGGCCATCAATATATTCTAGTGATAATGGATTATGCTACCAGGTACCCGGAAGCGATACCATTGCGCAATCCGTCAACCAAGTCCATTGCTAGAGAGTTAGTCCATGTCTTTAGAGGGGGAATACCTAAGGAAATACTGAATGACCAGGGTACCCCATTTATGTCAAAAGTCATGAAAGAGTTATGCCGCCTGTTCAAAATTGAACAGTTAAGAACTTCAGTCTATCACCCCCAAACCGATGGGTTGGTGGAGAGGTTTAACAATTTTTAAAACATAAGCGAAGAAAAGTAGTCGACAAGGATGGTGGAGATTGGGATTACTTGTTGCCTCATTTGTTGTTGGCCATTAGAGAGGTTCCTCAATGCTCCACAGGGTTTTCACCTTTTGATTTGTAATATGGGAGACACCCAAGGGGGTTACTAGACATTGCCAAAGAGACATGGGTGGGGTAGTCCTGTCCGTATAAAACAGTTATTGAGCATGTTTCCCAAATGCAAGAAAGAATTGCCTCCTGGGGGCAGAGTGTTGGTTAACAGAGTAGAAAGTAAACTTTTGGCTAAATGCAAGGACCCTTTGAAATTTTAGAAAAAGTGGGGCAAGTCAATTATAAAGTTTACCAGCCGGGGAAAAGAAAGCCAGAACAGATATACCATGTAAATCTTATAAAACCCTGGAAGGATAGAGCAGCACTGTCAGCCGTCCGAGCCCCTCCAGTAAACCCAGGGCCCTTGGTTGCCAAAGTGACAGTGGCAAAAACCCTGACAGCAATTCAACAGCAGGAAATTAAGGAATTTCTGATCAGAAATAGGGTGCTGTTTTCTGACATACCAGGAAAAACCACGGTCATTAAACATGACATAATCACTGACCCAGGGGTTAAGGATAACCTAAAGCCCCATAGGTTGCAAGAAGCCCAAAGAGAATCAGTATCGAAAGAAATTAAAACATATTTAGAGTTGGATGTAATTGAAGAATCGCATAGTGAGTGGTCAAGTCCCATTGTGCTTATTCCAAAGCCCGACGAGAGTGTGCATTTCTGCAATGACTTCCAGAAATTGAACAGTGTGTCAAAGTTCCATGTCTACCCAATGCCTAGGGTGGATGAACTAATTGAAAGGCTAGGGACAGCCCGATATTTAACCACTCTTGACTTAACCAAAGGGTATTGGCAAGTGCTGTTAACTGAGAATGCCAAAGAAAAGACAGCATTTTCTGCACCGGAGGGGTTGTTTCAATACAAGATGTTGCCCTTTGGGCTACATAGGGCACCTGCTACCTTTCAAAGAATGATGGATAGGATTCTAAGGCCCCATAGACAGTATGCTGCTGCTTATCTGGATGATGTGGTCATTCATAGTCCTAATTGGCAGTCTCACTTGCCCAGAGTACAAGCAGTGTTGGACTCCATTTATAAGGCAGGTTGACAGCCAACCCAAAAAAGTGTTGTCTAGGAATGGAAGGAGTGAAGTATCTTGGATACACCATTGGCAGAGGTTTGATAAGCCAAAGCTTAATAAGATTGAGGCAATACAAAACTGGCCACGACCCTTGAATAAGAAGCAGGTGAGAACCTTCTTAGGGATTACTGGGTATTATAGGAGGTTTATACCCAATTTTGCCACCATTGCAGTCCCACTGACTGACCTTACCAAAGGCAAACAGAAAATCACGGTGGTCGAATGGAGTCCTGAAGCAGAGAAGACTTTTCAGGAGTTGAAAATAGCGTTGTGTTCCCAACCAGTTCTGATAACTCCTGATTTTGACAGGGAGTTTGTTGTGCAAAGTGATGCATCAGAAGTAGGTATAGGAGCAGTCCTGTCCCAGAGCACGGAAGGAGGAACACCCTATTTTTTACTGAAGCAGGAAATTACATGCACATGAGAGAAACTATGCTACAGTCAAGAAGGAAGCGTTGGCCATAAAATGGGCATTGGAAACTCTCAGGTACTACCCGGTGGGAAGGAAATTCAGGCTGATCTCTGACCATGCCCCATTAAAGTGGATGTCAGAGAACAAGGAGAGCAATGGGAGAATAACAAGGTGGTTTTTGGCATTGCAAAACTTTACATTTTCGGTAGAACACAAGCCAGGAAGCCAGCTGGCCAATGCAGATGCTTTGTCACGCATTCATTGTTTGGGGGCTGCAGTTGTTCCACCCCACAGGTCAAAACAAAGGGGGGGATATGTGATAGAAGCACTGGAAAAGTTTGGAATGGCTTCTATGTGTGTCCCAGGTTCCTGTCCTATGTGTTTTGAAACCCCCAGGAGAAGTCTGTTTGACAAAACAGACTAGAAATATTGGCTTTGGTGAAAAGCCGGAATGGGTCCTGGGGGTGTGGATGTGAGGAGAGGGAGGGCTCCATCCACAGGCCACTCCAGGTGTTGGGCCTTTCAGCCTGGTAGCAGGATCATTAGGGCTTGCACCTGGAAATGGCTGATATAAGGTGGGTTTAGTTGTGGCTGAGTGTTTGACACCAGGGAGAGCAGGCCCACAGGCTAGCTTCCTCTGAGACACTGTTTGATACAAACCTGTAAGTACTGTGGACGTGAATTTGTTTAGTGTTCTGATAGTGAGGGAACTGTCTAGTTAGAGCCTAAACAGGCTAGGATATTGTGTATGTTTTATTTTGTTTATGTGTCTGGTACAATAAAGACTGGCTTCGTCCAGCTTGCACGAGAACCCCAGAACTGTGTCCTGTTTCTCTGGCTGCTGTGCGTGTAAGAGGGAGTCCATCTACCCCAGGAGAGGGACCCCTATCCTGACTGTGTCACAATACATATATATATGTATATATATATAAAGTTCCAATGGGTGGCACTCCAAATAAATAAATATATTTATATAGAGTGACAATATTACATTTTTCTAACACAGTTGGGGGAAGTCCAATTTGCTAACTCCAGCCTCTATAAATTAGATGATACAAAAAAAAACACAACAGATGCAAATTTATGCTGATTGCATTCGCATCGGAATCAATTAAAGGGTACATCCAAAGTGCAGATGAGAAAACATGACTCTGCCAAGAAATTATGATGGCCGTGTAGGGTGACGGCTGCGTCCGACAGACTACTACTTCTATAGTCGTTGCTCATTCTGTTACGTGGTCCAGTAGGTGTGCTGTCATTGTGGTGGGTGTTTACCCGGTTGCGCCGTGCGTTGCGAGCGCTCGCTTTGCATTTACTTGCTCGCCACAGATGCGAGCAATCGCACCCTAGAGAGCATTTCTGAATCAGCTCCTATGGGCAAAGTGGTTCTTAACTGCTTTCAAATTCTATGTTATTTTAATCTGTTGTTTGAAATTTGTATCAATATAAATTTTTAATTTAATAGAATAGTAAAATGTTGCCTATTTAACTTAAAAGACTAGATTTTATAAAATTTTAGCTTTTTAGAATATGAATGGAAAACATTACTGATGTTTACATTTCATATTTGATTTTCACTGTTGGTGTTAAAAAATCTTTAAAATGTTTTCTTTTATGCTTGCAAATCTTTAGTAGTCATGCCATTTTAAAGGCATATGAACAGACTTGCTCATGTGTGAGCTGGTTCAGTTGTAGTTGAACTAGCTCGAACATGGTTAAACCTGTTAGCATTGTTTGAAATTAGCTCAAACTTTTTTTAAGTTTTCTGTCTAAAGTTAGAGAATTTCTGTTGAAATTTTGAATTTTAGAAACATTTTAAAAAGTTGATTATCTCAAATCACAATACTTTAACCAGACTGGACAACAAAAATATTATCCTTTTTTTGCCATTATTCAATACTAAGCATCTATTGGCAGACAGTATGTTAAAACAAGCAATATTATATATTATATATGCATTGTGTTATACAGTTGTGTTACATTAAGAGTTATTTTAATATTTATAAGTTTAAAGAATTTTCCATTATTGAGTTGAGCCTTGAGTGTTAGCAAGAGGTAACTGATCTATTAAATTTACAGCAATACTTCTTGTTTGGAAGTAGGGAAATTCAATCAAGCTATCTGGGGTTGAAAAATGCTAGGAAGATGAATCCATTCACAAAATATATTTTTTTGTTTATTCATTTATGGATAGTGATTTAAATCTGTATAAAAGCTAAGAAATATTTTATGTTTGTCTTTTGGAGCAGACAGTAAATCGCTTTTCATATTCATTAATTAGAGCTGTGCGGGTTCGGTACCCAGAAAACTGACAACAATCAAATTAAAGGGTTCCAAATCAAACCAAAAGTCTGAGTTTGGAATCACTTTGGTATACTGAGTTGAAGTGAGACCCAATTCAGATCTTAACCTGGTTCAGAACTCAAATTTTAAAACCAAACTTGGGTTTTAAGTTGCATGTAAACAAGTCAAAATTATATAATTTTAGCTGTTTTTTTTTTTTTAAATATAGATCGAAAACCAAAACCAAAATCAAAACACATAAGTGTGGTTTTGCAAAACCAAAACACAAAGTTGAATCCGTATCCAAAACCAAAACACAGGGGACGGTGCACATCTCTGTTGTCTGTACATCAATATACTGCACTGGACTTTTAATATAACACAATATTTAATTTATTCCAAATTTCATATATTTCTACTTGTTTTAAGACACACGATAAAAGTTTACTCTTAATTTAGAAATGCTTCTTAATTTTCTCTGCTTGGATCTATTAAACATTTCAGTTAATTCTGTATTGAGAACACAAAACTCATTATGTACTGTCTTATTGTGATTAGCCAAGTACAACATTGTTTGTTCAAATAGAATCATTTTAGCTGTCAGGAAGGAGAAGGCTTAGAAGTATGAGCAGCAAATATTCCATGTAATCATTTTGTAAAACCAGTGTGTTCACAATAGAAATCTCCAACTCTTATTCACAGGATCCCAAGCATGTGGAAATAAATCCATTTTTAAAATATTATTTTTAATATTATTCATTTTAAAATTAACACAGTTTTAGGTAATAATCAATATGTGACAATTTTACCAAAAAGAAAATAAATTTTTATTTTCTAATGGATCCCTATTATTATTAAAGCACAATCTTTATTAAGAGCCTTCCTGGTTCTTTTACATATTTTTTCAGTGATCTTAATATCTGTCTTGAATCAAATGAAAATTGATAATTAAAAAATTACAAGGAGATAGTCTATCCAGAGGATTCAAATAAGATTTACAGGATGTATATATTAACTGTTATGGGTCTTTTATTGATTATTGAGAACAATGGACCTCATCTATAAAGCACTCTCAGTGTGCAGTGCAAATGAGGCAATTGTATAGTACGTCCACCATGCTTCAAAATATATGTATATCCCCATTCTTAGGAGGTGCCTCCACAAACTATGGCTGCACCTACAGTATGTGTTCGGGAAATGGAAAATCCGGAACAGTCCCATCTTCTGTCACTTTATTTCCACCAATTTCATTGATTTAAACTTTCCCATCCAAAGTGGCACTGGAAATGTCTGCACCTCCACAAACAATGTCATCTTGCTCTTCCAATCCTATGCATTTTATCAGAAAAATAAGCACACCTGTGTTATCTAAAAAGGTAAGCTGATCTTGCCCTCCAGAATAGAAATCTACCACACTGACAATATTATTGAATACTGTGGAGAATTATTTATTTTCTCTATCTACTTTCTACAGTGCTTGTTATTATAGTTTAATTGCACTTTAGTACTTAGTGTAAATCTTTTGTACTTGTCATTTTAACCAAGTCCAGATTTAACACCTATTTTCATAATCATTTTTTTTATAAATACATTTTCATTTGTTAGATAAATTCCTTTTTGTAAAATAATCTTAATTCAGGGCAAATATGCCACCAAAAAAATTTTACTAAAATGATTATACTTCATTCCCCTCAAACAATAAATGCATGATAATAGATAGTTTCAATGAGTCTATTAGAATGGAGGTGAAATCTGATAGCTACTGTTTTAGAATTTAGCTGAAATCATTATACAGTAGGCCAAGTTTGTAATAAAATCAGACAGGCTTTAGACACTATTCACATAGGCTTGAAAGCACTGAATGAGTATTTTCTTCTGCAAATCTCCAGAAATTATTCAGAGAAATGTAAACAAATGGAACTTGGAACAACAATGTACGATCTTATTGTCCTTGGGAAAAATTGTTCAAGGCACCGTTTATCAAAATTATATTGTTCAGCTAATTTCCTTTTTATCCTTTGTAAAGAATATTTTTCTCTGTAACAATGATGACTATTGTGATTGTTCTGTTTATTGGACAAATGTTTGTAAAATGCTTAAAAAAAAAACTATTTTAAAAAAAATGGAACTTTGCAGAAAATAATATATTTTTACAAGCCAATGTTGAAGATCTTGAGGATAGATGAAGTTGTAAAATTAGAAAAAAGAATCTCCCAGAATACATACTGGATGAAGATTGAATACTGTATCATTCATGCATGTATTATTTAACAATAATTGTGAAAATATAGCCATTGAAAGCTCACAGAATTGGCAGACAGGGCAGACACTTCTAAATTTTCTGGATAAAATTAAAATCTTCCTGGTAGTAAGGAAGGTCTCCTCTGTTCTTTACTAAAGGAGGAAATAATATTTTTTTACCCGTGTTTGTTCAGTTGGTTAAAAAGTAAAAAGCATTTTCTTAATTTGGTTTACGTTTCAAAATATTCGTAACTTGATATACAAGTTCGATCAAGCAACTTTGATGTTAAAGAGAAAGGGCCTGGTTCAGAGATGTATGGTAATGCATTCGTAACTGCAATCCCGAATGCAGCTGCTATGTGAAATTATGCCACTACGTTCAGCCACCTGGGAATGTATTGAGACTCCCAACAGCGGCTTCTCAGATCCAATCAAATGTGTACAAATACGCAGTGGTGATCGCAGATCCTTCACTAATCAACCACATGGGTAACCCTATAGTTGCGCAGAATGGCCGTGAGAACTGAGACACTGGCGCCTTGTTTTCTGCATATAGGATCACAGACACAGGCAAAGACATGACCCGAAAATGGCTGGGACACGCCTGCATTTTTTGCCAGCACTCCCCGTTATCTCCCCCAAATGGTCCCTGATTGTCACTCACTTTGCTAAGTAATCCTCTCTGTGAGTGGCATCGCAAAAGTACCTTTGCGCATGTGCAATGCGACCGTGACACAAGAACAGATAATTGCTGAACTGCGTAAATTTCATATTGGCATATATTCACTGAATCAGGACCAAAGTGGCACAGTGCATAACTTTTCAAATGTTGATAAAATAAAATATACCATTAGTTAGCCTAATATAAGAGATAGCTCTGATATCTCCTGTGTTAGGGTCTTGGTATATAGCTCCGATACCTAAATCATGTGGAAATGGTAGAGTGACTGGCCAAGCTGTCCTGTAAAGACCATGTACCAGAGAGGCATTCGCCTGTGGATAAAGTATTTTTCACAAAACTTAATAGAAGTTAACAACAACCAAAGGGCTGGCATAGTACAAGGTCGTCCCCTGCCCCCTGCGCACGTGAAGTAATGATGTCACAGAACAGCATCGGGGGAGCAGGTACAGCAGATCAGTACCGCGCATGTCCTAAGTAGGAATGAGTGGTTTGGTTTTGCTGAAAACCGAACACACCTGAACGTTCGAGTCGAACCGAGTCCCAGTTTGGATCACTTTTGGAGTTCCAAGTAGAACCAAGTCAGGGCTCGGGTCCACCTGTAAGTTCGGTTCTCGGATCTAAAAAATGGATCTCGGGTTTTGTATTGCATGTAAACAGGCCCAAATTACATTATTTTAGCTGTTTTTATCCTTTTTAAAAAAATCCAACACCTAACAAAAACACTTGAGGATGGTTTTGCCAAAATCAGAACCATAACATTTGAGGGTGGTTTTGCCAAAACCAAAACACGGGGGTCCACACATCTCTAGTACTTCGGCCTTGCACCGTGTGGCAGCACTGGTTGCACAACCCTCGTTTTGGATCTGACAACACCAAGACCTTGGTAGGAAGATAATCATGTTGCATTCCAGTCATCTGGATTATGGGTAATATAAAATTTGGATTTGTTGTATTTAAAAGCAAATAAAAAGTTATTTTTAAAACATTGCATTATATGTTTAGGGATAAGCTGTTGATTATTAAAATATTGTATTAAATACATAGCAAATGTTGCAAAAATTATATGATTTTCGGTGATAAATTATGCTTTCCAAAGTATTAAGTGAGTATCGCATGGCAAAATTTGAGGGGCAGATACCTGGGCAGGGAGCACCAGTGATATCCCTGTGTTGTGCCCACAAGTGCCTTAAATAGGCCTGTGGACGACCATGTTTTTCTATAGCTTGTGGTTTCCTGTAAGGCCCCTGGGATGCACCTCTCACTTGTAATATTATATATAAAAGAAAAAAGTATAGCATTTGCTGTGGTGTTTACTGTGCATCGAGATCTTTCTCATTCGCATTAACTGACATCCTCAGGCCAAGGAGTTATGGAATTTTGTTTCAGTCTGTTCAGCGTTCAATTTAGTTTGACAAGTGAACAAATGATCTGTGGAAAATAATAGCTGCTGAGGACAAATAGGGAACACGGCTTCACCTTGCCATGCATCCAACAACACAAAATGGATCACAAACTGAAAAAGATTGAGTAGACACACACACTCACAAACTATTTCCCAATGAGAAGACAAGCATGGCAGGTAGGATTTGTGTTTGCGGTATGCAAGGTCCACAAAAATCTCATTTACAATATTCTGCTCCAATACGAAGATATACTTACTGTACAATATTAGCTGGAACGTGTGCTATTACTTGATGGTGAGCGGCAACATTTCATTAGCTGCATGGTTCCCCAGACGAAGTTTCCCCACAAAGCAACACGAGAGAGGGCAGTAAAGGAAGCAATGCAGCAACTCTTTTTACATATGATACAGTAAAAACTTCTGAAATACCTACAGCCAGGACTGGACTAAGGTTTGTGGGGGCCCAAGCGCAACTAAATTGTGGGAGCTCCTACCAATAAAACTGTCAATATAATATATAATCAATGTTATTAAAAAGTATAATGTGCAAATTCTCCCAGCAGGTAATTGTGTTATACACACTCTAGTGTCCCCAGTTCACATTATGCCACACAGACACCCCAGTACACATATGCTACAATGCCCTCACCCTGGTGATATAGCGGTGTATGAGGTCTTCCCTGTATGTAGTAGCCCCTGGGCCTGGTTGCCCTGTTTTAATCCGGCACTGCATATAGCTCAGTCTAGTAAGTTTCTGTTAGGTCCTCACTAATATATTATCACAGACCTTTGCAGTCAGCCAACTGTTAACTAATTGCAGATAGATAAGGAGCACATTTAGTTTGCAAGGACAACACGGTGAAGCTCTAGTTGCACAGACGTTGATCTAGCTATTCATGCTTTATCACTCTCTGCCGCCATAGATATAGAATGGAGGTGACGGGGTTATTCTGGCACATTCCAGCATGGTGAGATGCTGGCTGGTAGTGTTTAGACCGTACGATCAGGGGTGCTGAGAGGGGGGGAGAGCCGGTACTATTTACCCAGGCCCAGGCTTTCTGAGGAGCCCGGCGGGGGCTCGGATCTCCCCTCCCTCACAGCAGCCCTGCACACAGCGTGTGCTGAGCTGCAGTGGGAGTCTGCTCGTAGCTGCTGAGCAGCAGCCCCAGCAGTCTCCTATGTCTGTGGGGGGGAGCTATCACACTGATCACGCCCCTCTTGGCTTTGCTCCAGACTGAGAGGCTCATAGCGCCCCTCTCCCCAGCACACAACACCGCTTCGCGCCGCTGCAAAAGTGTGTTTTGTTTTTTTTGCTCAAGTGGGCATGGCCACACCTCCCATGATTAGGTCACGCCCCCTCTTCACCTGGGCCCGGCACGGCTCTCTACGCCCCTGCGTACGATTGTCCACGAAGGTGGCCTGGTGTGTGCCAACAACAGGGAGTGAATGACTGAGCTACGGACGAGGCCCACAAAACCCTCTATCTCTCTTCCCACGCAAAAAAGAAAATTAATAATTAGACTTCCTACTACCTGGCCAAACTTGATATTAAAATGAATAGCATTTACATTCAATAAATAAGCCTCCATCCCAAACATGTCTAATATTAAGTAGCGTTCTGCTCTGGCAAAGCTGTCTGGTACAGTGAAATGCGTTATAATTTGCATCCACTGTGCTACTTATTTAGACTTATTGGATTGGCTGGACCCCCATGGACCACCACCCTATTTCTGTAGCAATGCATATACTACTAAGGACAACTTTTTTCATGGTGGTCCAAAAGATACATTCAATTGCCACTGACCTTAGAAGCTCTTTAACCTCTCGAACGGGACTGCACAAAGTTGCAGCATTGGCCTTCTATTAACATTTAGCATAAGCATAGTCTTTGGGGACTAGTATGAGAGTATATGCAATTTATTATACTATATAAAATACAATGATAAAAACCTAAAGGTCAGTATTTCAGAAACACATATTTCCACATTAACGTACATATGATTGTGTAGAGAAATCCCTTAGGGACTTTAATACATATGAGGGTGCAGCAATAGTAATAATGAGGTGTACAATGGAGCTAAAAACTATCGGACCCTTTTTCTGGATGTGCCAAGGCCAGAGTCTGAATCTTCCGATGCAGCTTCACTTTCCCCGGCTGTGTGAGAACACCGGCCATCCTGAGTACACTGAGCCTGAGGGTTACTCAGGTGCCCAATGTTCATCCAATCTGATTGCTGCTCCCTGGAACGCAGCAGCGGATCACAGAAGCCGGCAGGAGGTGTCCCTTTATGTAAGACGCCTCCTGCAGTATTAGCATATTTTAGCATCGCGTCCAAAGATGCATCAGCTAAGCTAAAAGCTCTGCATCAGGCCACATATGCTTTAAACGTATCTTCATGTTGCAGATGCATGTGACACAGAATAAACATAAACTTGTAATATTTATTCAACATGTCATTTACATCTGTGTTTTGGACGCAAAATACATGTGACCCAGTATGTGCAAGCTCCATGTGCAACAAGAGGATGCACAGAATGCCCGTGTGACATAGATATCATTGTGAAACAGCACCGCTAAGATGAAAACAAGGGTTAACTATTTTTTTTTCTGACTCATACCTAAGGGCCTGCTTGACAGATGTACGCAAACCCGATGGGCCTGCGTACATCTCCGATATTTTGGGGTCTGCGAATGTGCAGAATAAGTCCTGCGATCTTGCTCACAGGTCGGGATCTTGCGGGGGTGTGGCTGGTCAGCATTCCTGGAAACGGGGGCGTGTCTTCTCCGTATTTTTGGGAGGGATGAGTCCAGGGTCTGAGTCGGTGGACAAAGATTTCCTGGCCTCACAGGGTGCCAGGACCGGCCAGGCTGAGTAAGTCTCGGCTTACGCAGCTTTACCACAGGAGCAGCCATCGCGACCGGTGGTTGCGATGGTAGCCCGATACAACGTCTACAGACGCTGCACTCGGATCGCAGATGCACGTGGGAGGTGTCTATTACCTACAGTCACCTCCAGCTGCATTTCCATTTCAGTTGGACGGTATTGCACAGTCGCTTCCCTGAAGATGTGCACTACTGTCCATCAGTGAATTGGGCCCCCAGGGTGCAGACCCCTGCTGGATGCAAGCCATACACTATTGTAGGGCAACAATTATATAGAGGTGGGAACCCAATTAGCTAAATCCTCTTAAAAAATGACTTAACACCGGTCGTTTGAATTTTTCGTCAGACAAGCGGATATAACAACTTTAATATGAGCTTTATGCACACCAGAAATCACCTGAAAAAAGTAACAATAATTTGCAAAAAAATCCTCAATTCGGGTGATTTAGATTTAAAACAATAGAAATTAAATGTCACAAAAGTTTATAGTGCATCATCTTGTTATATACATTGAGCAGATGTACTAAGCTCTGGAAAGTGATACATTGGAGAGTGATCATCTACCAGCCACTCCTAACTGTCATTTTTCAAACACACAGCTTGTAACATGACAGGAGCTGAGTGGCTGGTACTTTATCGCTTTCCAATGTATCACTTTCCAGAGCTTAGTACATCTCCCCTTGTACGATAACCTACAGTTCTGGCTATAAGGGGTAAATGAATACAAGTGAGAAGGATCAATAAGCTAAATTCATGTATCATCTCCTATTGTTAAGAGCTAGAGCCAGTCTAATTATTTCCAGAAAACGTGTTGAATCTGATGTTAGTGAAGGGTAAAGGTATGCTTCATGCCTCCCGAGGTTATGTTATTTCTTTTAAATATTAATCAGAGAATGGAAATCTTTTATTATAAAGATGAGAAATGTTTTTTGTTCTAGCTGAAGAAAAGGTTGAGCACAGGATGTTCAGGCTTATACGTATTGATCCAGAATAGTGACTGTGATCTGTACTATAATGATGGAAATAAAACATCTGATTAATTGACTATAATGGCATGTACTACAAAGACTTTTTGAACTAGCGTGCTATAAACGTAGATATCACTTTGTGGTTGAAAAGTATACTTCTGGCTACTGATAATGAGTGAACATAGCAGCTTCCAAATGCGAAACATCTCCGTTAAAAGAAAGGGACCCTTGATGAATTGTTGATGGGGCATAGACAGGCATTAGGGTGAGGTGTGGGCTGTAATTCGGGCTGAAAAATGCAAATGGTGGGAAGAAAGGGGGAGGGGGATGTCTAGGGTCAGGTGTTCTCAATCTGATTTTAATGGGTACTATTGTGTGTTCTTCTATTACACTCAGTATTGCATGTGGAGGGTTCCTTTGTATTATACATTGCCTGACCTGGGTAAAATTGCATCAAACAGATCCCTATGCATTTAATTCTCTTTCTGAGTAGAATGCATCTGTGTACATGGTAGAGATGTGCGGTACGGTTCTCCAGGAATCCGAATCCAGCTCAATTTCGTATAATCCGTATAGATCCGAGTCGTGATTCTGATCTTCCTGCGGTACGCAATTCAGATTTTAAATCCGAATTTAGGGTTTTTGGTTAGGAAAAATTACATGGTTTTAACTAGGGATGTGGGGGTCAGCGCATATCCCTAGTACTATATATGGGCTCATCTCCCATTTTCGAGCCATGCAACTGAATCGCAAAATTCTGTGTGCGCACGTGTTGCATTTTTAGTCCGAAGTTGCAAGTACAATAGGTGCGACCGTTTCGCAATTGTTGTGCGAACAGAGACCAGTGTGAAGTAGACGTTTCTTTGCAGAAACTGGGTGGTGAGTATTAAGATACACAGAGCGCTATTTCAGATGGGAGTGTCATGGGTATGTAGGTGGGACAGGCTTGCATTTCCAGACGCATAGATTTGTGACTTACAGTAGTTTGGCCGATTGTTGCACTAACATATGACAGTGAGTACAATGTCGCAGCTGCTAGGAAGAGCAGCATCAGGACCCTGCGACTCAGAATCAGCCCCGGAATGTTGTTTTAGTTATATTTAACAGACTGAAATATGCCTCCAATCTATTTGCAATAATCAATCAGGCTTTATAATATAAACGCCTACCAGATGCAGGCATGGGCGCTATTTCGGTGAGTAAGCTATTTTTAAAGCAGCAATAACTTAAAAGTCAAAACCAGATGGTTTGTGTCTTTTAAATGATTGACACTTAAAAAAATACTCATCAGAGTTGCGCTCGTACCTGCAACTTGCAGGCTATTACATAAGGCCTCTGAGGTATAAGTACTGCACGATGAGAACCTAGATAATCAACTACTGTATGTTATGTTGTTTATAATAGTTGTCAGCACGCCTGTACTCTCTCCCCCATAATCTGCTGTGCCCATTCATACTGATCATAGACTGATGCAGGAGGAAGCATGTGATGAATGGTAGGACACAATCACTGTGTGATTCCTCTTTCATGTATTACTATAGGAAGAGTACTGTGACAACTGGGTAAATATAATATTTTCAGAGCTTGACTGCAGGAGCATTTGCCATCTTCATATGGGGTTTGCTCCAGCACCCCTGGGTTGTAAAGAGGGATCCCTCCGCCCCTGTCCAGCTCCTGGGGCTTTGTGCACCTGCGTTAAGTCCTTTCACGTACTGGCATTATCACTGGTGAGGCAGACTCGGCAGTGCTAACTTTCACTACCAATAGAAGTAGCAATGACAGAGATTGAGGACAGCTGATTTTCAGATTAGCTGCATCTGCACCGAAGCAATGTTGAATTTATCTGGTGAATATGTACTCATGGCTGCTACTCGTAGCGAGTTGAATACATAATTATCAGGGGGCCACCCAGTCACCAGTAATTAATACAATCAATG
This sequence comes from Taudactylus pleione, assembly GCA_031769625.1. NCBI lineage: Eukaryota > Metazoa > Chordata > Amphibia > Anura > Myobatrachidae > Taudactylus > Taudactylus pleione. The sequence continues at coordinate 6,193,539 of JAUIMM010000033.1, read as the reverse complement.
GACCCCTCAGACACATGGAGCTGTGCCTATTGTTCTCACGCTCAGGCTGATAGCAGTAATCTGTGAACGAATGTAAGGAATGCCCAGAAATCATCCAGATTTAGATTTAGATTTAGGTCACCTTTGAGCATTGTACTCATTTTGTGGCCACACCTGTGATGATATTCAGCCAATTTGCCAATATTGCCGGTGGTGATGGCTACTCCACATATTACAGCTTTACTACACAAATGCATATGGTCAAGTTAGGCAGGCAGGCATGGAGACACGTAAGGTGCAAGGGAATTGTACATGGGGCCGTGACACGTCAATATGGCACTGTTGGTAGAAGAAGGAACACATCAGGTAGTAATACATGTTAACAGCAGCTGGTTTAACACAATAGTTTTTTTGGAACATTGAAGCGCACCTAATAATTTTTTTTACTTTATCTTCTAGTAATACCTGGTAAGACCTTGCAAATCAATCACAGATATCTTAAACAGTACATTACTTTTTTCCTATCATTACACTGCAATATGCCCTTCTGTGATAAGTGTTCTACTTTCAGTAATGGGCAATAAAGAGTTTGAAATAGTATCTCCATCTTTGTACAATGATGAAAAAAACCCTAGAATACCTAAATCTGTAAAACTACTGACAACAAACCTGCAGTTCAATCTTTGACTTTACAGCGCCATAAAAAAATTTGAACCATCTCTAATAGTTTATCTAAATATGACCTCTTTAAAATGTAATTAGGTTAATTTTTTTCTCATTATTTCTATCATCTAACAAAAATAAAATTCTGGTAGCAGTTTTTAGACTTCAATCATTACTACACTAATTAGTATTCATGAAAATATAGTCGCATGTAATGATCATTCAGAATTAATTGGAGAAGCCATGCGCTGACCAGTTTTGGAAATTAACCCAGTGGCTATAACAGCTGTAAAGATATTGCACTCATTGTGCAAGGAATCAAGAGTTAAAATTAGAGATGTGCGCCGGACCATTTTTGCTGGTTTTGGTTTTGGATCTGTATCTCCTTCGTGTTTTGGATCTGGATATGGTTTTGCAAAACCACCCTTACGTGTTTTGGTTTTAGATCTGTATTTTTTTCAAAAATGATAAAAACAGCCAAAATCAAATTATTTGGGCCTGTTTTTGTTCCTACAGTACTATTAACCTTAATCACAATTATTTTTAAGCATTTCCAGTCAATTTTAACCACCTCACAGCTCACAATATTTTTTTCACTGCTTTTCACCAATATAGGCCAAAAACTGCAGCGAGCGAGCTGGCTAAAGTAAGCGGCAGAGCAGCGGCACAACGGCATGGCAGTTTAAAAAATATAGGACATCTATGAAACATTACCACACAGCAGTGGCAGACAGGATGGCAATTTAATAAACTATAATAATGTCAGTCAGCAAATTGTGCAAAATGTGATGAAAAGAGGTGCAAGATGGAATTGTCCTTGGGCCCTCCCACCCACTCTTATGTGGGATATTAAAAAGGACATGCACAGTTTAACAAACCAAGCACTTTAGCCACTAGGGCTGACACTTTTGTGGTTGAAGTCCTTGGTTTGTTTGGGCCCCCACAAAACAATTTTTTGGAAGGACTACCTTCAATAATTAAGGAGGAGGTTGACGATGAGAGTGTTGGTGGTGGAGATTGCATGTGTTGGTCCAAACTGCTGGTAGCTGATACTGGACTGCTTCTTATTAATTTTCAAATTATTATAATTTTGTTAAATAAATTATATGAACTCACTGCAAATGCCGTATCAGGGAAGAGGTGCCTAGATGGTTAACGTCCCTACCTCTACTAACTTTGGCTTTACAAATGGTATAGATGCCTTCACAACTGTTGTCAGTATTTGATTTAATATAATTCCTCACCCAAGATGTTGCTTTTCTGGCTTTCTTTTTATCATGAGCAAGGACTGCTGCCACTGGTGGCTGAGTTACCAAACCAACATCCTCATCAACATCCTCATTAGCGTCAGATAGGACACAAATATCCCCCTCATCCTCCTTTTGCACATCCTCCACACTATCATCCTCAATGTCTATTATTTCACCATCTAACACCAGCATAGCCGTCATGGCGTCAGTCATCCATCCCCTGTGCAACTGGTGACATCTTCTTTCTTCCTTTCTGGGATGAAGATCCACCTCCAGCAGCAGCAGCAGGCCTAGTGCTCAATGATTCTTCTGAGGAATACTGGATAAGGGAGGAGTCACGTAGCCTTAACGTGGATGCAGAACTACCTCCGATCATTAGTGAGGATATTGATGACGATGGCAGTGAAGATTGCATGTGCTGGGATCTAGCTGAGGGAAGGGAGCTAACTGATGCTGGACTGTCTGTTGTTACTTTTTCAGCACCAGTTTCTGATTTTCCAAAAAATGTTCCATGAACTCGCTGAAAATGACATAACAGGGAGGAGGTTCCTAGATGTTGAAGGTCCCTACCTCTACTCAGGCTTGAACTGGGCTGCCGGGGAGTCTGGGAATTCCCCGATGGGCCCAGGTAATATATGGCCATGCCCTCTATTGCCAGAGGGTGGGGCTTAGCGCATGTCACCAGCGCTGTTTTTTACACACAGTTACTGTGATTTGTGCAGCTGCTTGCCGGGCAGTCAGGCTGTTGACTGACCCGGTGGCCACTGCATTCTGCAGGCGGTGGGCAGTAAGCGGCCGTCTCCAACTATCACCACTGAATCCATTTTCAGGAATCAGTGGTGATGTAACAGGGGAGGGGCTGAGCGCTGGTTGTTGCAGGAGCTCCTTTCTTGCAGTCTTCAGCAGAAGCTCTGCTTGTGACAGGGCTGGCGGCAGCAGGGGAAGAGCCAGTATAAGGAGGGCACAGGGGGCAAGTGGCCAAGCCCACATCTGTAAGATGTACCCTCCACTCCCCGGCCAGAACTCCCTATTAAGGCTCAGTATTGTGGTTTTTTTGTGTGGAGGGGGCATGGCTATGCCTTCCGGATTTATCCACACCCCCATTACCCAGACCTGCTCCTCTCTTGACAGCCCTGTATGAATGCATTAACAGGCTGCCTGGCTGCTGCTGGTAGTTAAGGACACTCTGGTGAGTGTACAACATATATAGCTATCTATCTCTCTCTGTCTCTCTTTATATATTGTGATAGGATCACTGGTAAAGTGGTCTGTGGCAGGTACATTTGTCCCAGATTCCTGTCTTTTGTGTTTTAAACCCCCAGGAGAAAGTCTGCAGTGTAGCATGCTTGAGTTTCGGCTTTTTGAAAAGCCGGTTTGGGACCTGGGGGTTGTGGGTGAGAGGAGTGGGAGGGCTCCACCCATGGCCACTCCAGGTTTTGGTTCTCGCAGCCTGGTAACAGGCTTGTTAGTTTTCCACCTGAGAGTGGCCAATATAAACCTAGTGTGTTTAGGGCTGAGGGTCTCACCTGGGAGAGCAGGCAGGGAGTTTGCTCAGAGACACTTGGAAACCTAACCGTGAGTGTTGTGCTGTGCTTTTGTTGCTGGCGAGGGCATTAGGCCCTGCCAGGTTCTGGTAGTGAGGGAACTACCTGTGAAGTTAGTGCCCCGACAGGGCTAGGATTTATATTTATGTTTTCTTTATATTTCTGTCATTGTACAATAAAGACTGGCGCCGACCAGCTTGTACTTGCATCCAGACTGGTGTGCTGCTTCCCTGCTGCTGTGTGTGTGTAAGGAAGGAGTCCTCTACCCAGGAGAGGGACCCCCTAACCTAACTGTGTCACAATATGGTGGAGAATGCGGGCAACCACACACACTGAACTTGCAGCAAGAGGAAAACTTTCTGTTTAAAAATTAAAGGGACAGACACCCAATTTGTGAGTGTGGAAATAACACTGTGTCCTTGGAGTCCCATAGAGGAGGCGTCAGCCAATGCTCAGAGAGGCAAGGTTCAGCTTCCAACCTACACCCCAGGACAAAATGGAGGACATTTTTAAGGCCTTACTTCAAGCTACAGCAGCTCAGCAGGAGACAAACAAAATTCAGCAGGAATCTAACAGACTTCAACAGGTCGCCATTGAGGAAACCCGCCAGGCCTTAGCGGAAAACCGCCAGGCCTTAGCGGAAAACAGCCAGGCCATAAAAGAGGTGGTACAGTACCTGGTCGCCCAGCCCAGAGATGTTAATACTGGTCCTCCCACCACCACTCACTCCGTACGAGCCAGTCACTTCCTCCAAAAGATGACTTTGGGCGATGATGTGGAGGCCTATCTCGCCGCATTTGAAAGAACGGCCGAAAGGGAGAGTTGGCCCCAGGAGCAGTGGGCAAGTCTGGTGGCACCTTTTTTGTCTGGGGAGCCACAAAAAGCATATTTCGACTTATGCCTGGCTGATGCCAAGGACTATAAAAAACTAAAACAGGAGATCCTAACTCGCTTGGGAGTGACCACCTTTGTTCGTGCCCAACGGGTCCACCGCTGGGAGTTCCATAAGGACAAGCCTCCACGTTCACAGATGCATGACCTCGTCCATCTGTCCTCAAAATGGCTACAGCCCGAGATGCTGACGGGACCACAGATCGTGGAAAGGGTCGTGATGGACCGGTACCTGCGATCATTACCTGTGACTCTGCGCAAGTGGGTGAGCCATGCAGACCCTAAGTCCGTGGACCAGTTGGTCGAGCTGGTGGAGAGGTACGTGGCAGCTGAGGAGCTGATGAGTATGCCCCACCGAGCCCCGATGGCGCACCGGCGAACTCCCAGAGACACTGGTAAGACTGTTCCAGGGGAGAAGGGTGCTGGGCGGTGGAATGTACCTAAGACTGAGGGTGTAGAACCTGGAGACAGTCCTGCCAGGCCGGGAAGGTTCTTGCCCCGTAAACGACTAGACATTAATATGACTCAGTGTTTCCGATGTGGTGGCTTTGGCCATATTGCCGCTAATTGTGCACTTACAACTGAACCTATGCAATGTGATACTGCTCATGTCTACCGCAGGGGGTCTTTCTTTGCACAGATAGCCTGTACGGCTGACCGGCAGGCTGAGACTGATAAGCACATGTGTGTACTCACTGTAGATGGCAACCGAGTAGAGGCACTGTTAGACTCTGGTAGCTTGGTGACACTTATAAAAGCTGAGCTGGTGAACCCCTTGAGGCATACAGGGAAAACTGTTGGTGTGACCTGCATACATGGGGATACTCGATATTATGTTACGGCCTGAGGTGAACATCAAGACACTATGTGGCTCTGCTATAGTTTCTGTGGGTTTGGTGCATGGTCTGGTGTACGATGCAATATTGGGGAGAGACTTTGCTCACTTCTGGAAGTTGTGGGAAAGCCGTTTTGTTCCAGAGGTGAACAACCCCGATCCATTTGAGAAGGTTGTCGATGTAGTGGAGGAGGGAGTTTCTTCTGAGTCAGAGTTATTCCCTTTTTCTATTATGGTTGGCGAACTAGAGAATGTGGAACGTGACGGTGGCCCGCCAACTGATGTGCCTCCCATTGAGGTGGGAAGTGTTGTTGGGCCAGGTGATCATCTGCCTGATTTAGAGGTCAGAAGAGAGGTCTTTGCCGTGGAGCAGTTGAATGACCCTACTTTGGTAAAAGCCAGGGAGAATGTAAAAGTAGTTGATGGTAAACCCGTAGACCCTGATAGTCCTTTGTCCTATCCCCACATGGCAATGTGTCAGGATTTGTTATATCAGGTGAATAAGAAGGGGGAAGACGTTGTGGAACAACTAATAGTTCCCAAAGCCTACAGAAGAACAGTGTTGGATCTGGCCCATGGTCATATAACGGCAGGCCATCTAGGGGTAGAGAAAACCACTGAGCGAATAATGCAGAGGTTTTTCTGGCCCGGGCTTCATAAAGAGGTATCTGACTTTTGTGCATCCTGCCCTGAGTGTCAGTATCATGCTCCCAGGCCACATTTTAGGGGTCCACTAGTTCCATTGCCTATCATAGAGGTGCCGTTTGAAAGAATAGCGATGGATTTGGTTGGACCCTTAATGAAGTCTGCCAGGGGACACCAGTATATTCTGGTCATAATGGATTACGCTACCAGGTACCCGGAAGCGATCCCGTTGCGCAATACGTCAACCAAGACCATTGCCAGAGAGCTAGTTTATGTCTTTAGCAGGCTGGGTATACCTAAGGAGATACTAACTGACCAGGGTACACCGTTTATGTCCAAAGTCATGAAAGAGTTATGCCGCCTGCTCAAAATTGAACAGTTAAGAACTTCGGTTTATCACCCCCAAACCGATGGGCTGGTTGAGAGGTTTAACAAGACGTTAAAACACATGCTTAGGAAAGTGGTCGACAAGGATGGTAGGGATTGGGACTACTTATTGCCGTATTTATTGTTGGCCATAAGAGAAGTTCCCCAGTCCTCCACCGGGTTTTCACCCTTCAACTTGTTGTATGGGAGACACCCAAGAGGGTTACTAGACATTGCCAAAGAGGCATGGGAGGGGCAGTCTAGTCCTTACAAAACGGTGATTGAGTATGTTTCTCAAATGCAGGAGAGAATTGCTGCGGTAGTGCCGATAGTGAGAGAGCACCTGGAACAGGCTCAACAGGCACAGCAGAGGGTATACAACCGCAATGCTTGGTTACGCAGCTTTGCTCTTGGGGACAGAGTGTTAGTATTGGTTCCCACTGTGGAAAATAAACTTTTGGCTAAATGGCAAGGGCCCTTTGAAATCTTAGAAAGAGTGGGGCAGGTCAATTACAAAGTTTACCAGCCGGGGAAAAGAAAGCCGGAACAGATATACCATATAAATCTGTTAAAGCCCTGGAAAGATAGAACGGTACTGTCGGCCGTCCGAGACCCTCCAGTAAGTCCAGGGCCCTTAGTTCCTGAAGTGACAGTGGCAAAAACCCTGTCGGCAATTCAACAACAAGAGGTCAAGGAGTTTCTGATTAGAAATATGGTGCTGTTCTCTGACGTACCTGGGAAAACCTCGGTCATTAAACATGACATCATCACTGACCCAGGGGTTAAAGTTAATCTAAAGCCCTATAGGTTACCAGAAGCACAAAGAGAATCGGTGTCGAGAGAAATTAAAAATATGCTAGAGTTAGGGGTTATTGAAGACTCACATAGTGAATGGTCAAGTCCCAATGTGTTGATTCCAAAGCCCAATGGGAGTGTGCGTTTCTGCAATGACTTCCGAAAGTTGAACAGTGTTTCAAAATTCGATGCCTACCCGATGCCAAGAGTGGATGAACTGATTGAGAGACTAGGGACGGCAAGGTATTTAACCACTCTTGACCTAAACAAAGGGTATTGGCAAGTACCGTTAACCGAGAGCGCCAAACAAAAGACAGCTTTTTCAGCGCCAGAGGGCTTGTTTCAGTACAAGATGTTGCCCTTCAGGCTACATGGGGCACCTGCTACCTTCCAAAGAATGATGGACAGGATTCTAAGGCCCCATAGACGGTATGCGGCTGCTTATCTGGATGACGTGGTCGCTCATAGTCCTGATTGGCAGTCTCACTTACCCAGGGTACAAGCAGCGTTGGACTCCATCTATAAGGCAGGTTTGATAGCCAACCCAAAAAAGTGTTGTCTAGGCATGGAGGAAGTAAAATATCTGGGATACACCATTGGCAGAGGCCTGATAAAGACTCAGCTCAATAAAGTTGATGCCATACAAAACTGGCCACGGCCTCTGAATAAGAAGCAGGTGAGAGCCTTCTTGGGAATTACGGGGTACTACAGGAGGTTTATACCCAACTTTGCCACCATGGCAGTCCCACTGACTGACCTGACCAAAGGCAAACAAAAAGTCATGGTAGAATGGAGTCCTGAGGCAGAGAAAGCTTTTCAGGAGTTGAAAGTAGCGTTGTGTTCCCAACCAGTCCTGATGACTCCTAATTTTGAAAGGGAATTCATAGTACAAACCGATATAGGAGCGGTCCTGTCCCAGAACAAGGAGGGTGAGGAACACCCTATTTTCAATCTTAGCAGAAAGTTGAATGTACATGAGAGAAACTATGCCACAGTGGAGAAGGAGGCGTTGGCCATAAAGAGGGCGTTAGAGGCTCTCAGGTACTACTTGGTCGGAAGAAAGTTCAAATTGATCACTGACCATGCCCCTCTGAAGTGGATGTCTGAAAATAAGGACAGTAATGCGAGAATTACAAGATGGTTCTTGGCGTTACAAACTTTTACATTTTCAGTGGAACACAGGCCAGGAAGCCAGCTGGCCAATGCTGACGCGTTGTCACGCGTTCATTGTTTGGGGGCTTCAGTTGTTCCGCCCCACAGGTCGAAACCAAGGGGGGGTATATGTGATAGGATCACTGGTAAAGTGGTCTGTGGCAGGTACATTTGTCCCAGATTCCTGTCTTTTGTGTTTTAAACCCCCAGGAGAAAGTCTGCAGTGTAGCAGGCTTGAGTTTTGGCTTTTTGAAAAGCCGGTTTGGGACCTGGGGGTTGTGGGTGAGAGGAGTGGGAGGGGTTCACCCACGGCCACTCCAGGTTTTGGTTCTCGCAGCCTGGTAACAGGCTTGTTAGTTTTCCACCTGAGAGTGGCCAATATAAACCTAGTGTGTTTAGGGATGAGGGTCTCACCTGGGAGAGCAGGCAGGGAGTTTGCTCAGAGACACTTAAAAAACCTATTTGTGAGTACTGTGCTGTGCTTTGTTGCTGGCGAGGGCATTAGGCCCTGCCAGGTTCTGGTAGTGAGGGAACTACCTGTGAAGTTAGTGCCCCGACAGGGCTAGGATTTATATTTATGTTTTCTTTATATTTCTGTCATTGTACAATAAAGACTGGCGCCGACCAGCTTGTACTTGCATCCAGACTGGTGTGCTGCTTCCCTGCTGCTGTGTGTGTGTGTGTAAGGAAGGAGTCCTCTACCCAGGAGAGGGACCTCCTAACCTAACTGTGTCACAATATATATATATATATATATATATATACACACATGTATAACATATATAGAGCTGCAGTGAGAAAAAAGGAACAAAATAAAAAATACAGGGAAAGTGAGCTGGAGGCAGTAATGTGGGAGCAGTGACAGGGAGACAGCAACTACAGGATAGGTGCTGGGGAGTACACACACATAATGTTGTCTGTCACGTTGCATACTGGCTGCTATGGGGCAGAATGCGGTGCAATGCGTACCTGGAAATGTATGTTCACCACACATTGCACACATAGGGAAAAGTTACTTTTGACTTTGTGGCGTGAACACAATGCTGGCCACCCGTGTCCTCCTCTTTCATGGGGACCCCCAGGCTGGAACACACTGCTGCACTGTGCAGTGTCTATACTTGCTGACATGGGTTGGGTACGGCATCCCGGCATTCAGAAATTCAGCGGCCAGAATGTCGGACACGGAATCCTGACAGAGAAAATCCTGGCGAATTTCTGTAAGTATTTTTAGGCTAACCCTTACCCTAATCCTAACCCTAACCCAGCCCTCCCATAACCTAACCTTAATTCACCCTGCCGCAGCCTAACCCTCCCCTCACAGCCTAATCTTAACCTTTACCTCTTGCAGACTAACCCTAACCCTCATACATACTGTTAGATGTTGTCAGCATTCTGACTCATCAGGATTCTGAATAACGGGATGCCGACTACATCCCCTTGACACAAACTATTGAATTTAATTGCTGTTTTGTTAATCCTTAGTATCATATTTTGGGAAAATACACTGTCAGTGTGTCTCCCCAAAATATATTACAAAAAATGATTAACAATACAGTAATTAAATTCAATATTTTGTGTCAATGAGCATAGACAAAGATGGATTATGGTTTCTGTGGAGACCGTGGGGCAACTAGGTTGTGGGGGCTCCCTCCATTAAAATTGATTATAATCCTCCCCTGCTGCCAAGTAAGTTCACTCCTATTTCATTGGATGTCCACACCCCTTTCAGCAACTGGCCACACCCCTCAGTGGGCCTCTGCTGATTTATTCCCCTGATGGGCCCTTCTTGCTCCAGTCCAACACTGCCTCTACTTACTGTGGCTTTGCAAATGCTACAGATGGCTTGACAATTGTTGTCCAGTTTTGGGTAGAAATAATTCCACACATAAGAAGTGGATTTTCTTGTCTTATGCCCAGGCATGACAGTGGGCTTTTTTAATCATGGGCAACAACTGTTTCCACTGGTGCCTGATTTACACAAACAACATCCTTATCATCAACATCCTTATTAGCGTCAGCTACACAAATATCCTCCTCATCCTGGTGCAATTCCACAGTAGCATCCTCGATTTCTATGTCAGGATGTTGACTTGTGCAGCTCATCCCCACATTTGCAGAGGCTGCACAAGTGGAAGGAGGCTCCTCTTCGAGTACAATATTGGAAAGGTCAGACTCACACATGGCACCCGCCGAAACACTTAGACTCTCTTCAGGGTTTTGTAACATTTAGGAGCACACAGATGGTTCCTGTGCCTTAACAATTTTTATTTTTTTAAAACTTCCTCAAGGAGAAGGGCTTACAGTACATCATCATAAGAGGCGGAACCACCAGCCATAAATAAAGGTCAAGGCCTTAGTCTTTCCTTGCCACTTCGTGTGGTAAAAGGCATATTACCAATTTCATGTCTTTCTGCAGATAACTTTCCCTTCGATTTTTTTTCTTTACCACTGTAAAAGATTGGTTCTTTGATTTTAGATGCCCTGACTTAAGCCTTCTATGCCCTTTAGCATCGGCTTTAGTTGATGAAATTGAAGGACTAGTATCGTGATGACTGGTGGCAGTTGCTCCAGCACCACTATGTGGTTCATGCACTCATCTCAAATGATCATTCTCAATATCAACAAAGACTAACAAAGTGGGGAACAGCACACACCTTAATTTGTACCAAGAATGTTTATTTTTAACTTTATCTTTATTTTAAACTTTGTTCAGAAATGACACTGTGCAGTCACACCACTTATGTGTATGCACTGGGGTAGAACCAACAGCGTCACAATACTTTTATGAATATTACACTGCGGTATGAATGACCTACAGCATCACAATACTTTTATGAATATTGCAGTGCGGTATGGATGGCAGCGTCACAATACTTTTATGAATATTACACTGCGGTATGGATAGCAGCATCACAGTACTTGTATGAATCTTACACTGCATTATGAATGACCAACAGTATTATTTTTTTTATTGCTGCAAGTGGATGTACAGCACACCCCTGGATTGGACATACAGCCCCCCCTCCTGGACAGAGCACAGCACACCCCTGGATGAGCAGCACAGCCCACGCCCCTCTCCCCCCTGGGCAGAGCACTGCACACCCATTTTGGACAACAGCCCCCTGGACAGAGCACAGTGACAGCCCACCCCTGGATTGGACACACAGCCCCCCCCCAACGGAGCACAGCACACCCCTGTTTTGCTCCCCTGGACAGAGCACAGCACACCCCTGTTTTGGACAACAGCCCCCTGGACATAGCACAGTGACAGCACACCCCTGGATTTGACAATAGCCCCTGGCCTGGACACACAACCCCTCTCCCGTGGAGTGGATGGAGCACAGCACACAGAGCACAGTGACAGCAGCAGTGCACACCCCTGGATTGAACAACAGCCCCCTTGACACACCACCTTCCCTGGAGTGAACGTGGAGCACAGCACAGCCTGACTGCCCGGGACTCAGCAACAAATTGGCGGCGATCACCACAGGGAGGGACTTATATACAATCCTGAGGTCCTGATTCAGCAAGGAACGCAAGTGCTAAGACTCACGCAGTTGGCTGATTTTTGTGCATTGCAGAGAGCGAACTAGCCACAGCGATCGGGAATAAGATCGCAGTGTGTACACAGACCCATCGTAGAGTGATTTATAGGAAGTGCCGTTTGTGGGCGGTGACGGGGGGTTGTCGAGTGAATGCATGCATGTCAGTGCTTTTGAATGCCGCTACAGGGGCGTACATGAATTCACTGCAAACCCAAACGCAGCCTGATCACTCACTGCGTGCAGGTTTAGCAGTTCCTGAGTGAGGTCAAGTCAACCATTATATTGCATATGGGTCTGATGGTACTCGATTGTACCAATGTTTTCACAATCTTGCTAAGTATTACGGATGTGAGTAAAGGGAAAGGGGTGGCTTCATGTAGTGCTGGCCGTCTGAGTATTGTGCTGCGGAGACATTGCGATCGCATTCATTTGCATATTTTCACAGTGGCCGATACGTGTTTCTTAGCACTTGTGTTCCTTGCTGAATCAGGCCCTGAGTCAGGCGGGAAAACCCAAGCCTGACTCCGATCCTACTCGGATCCCCTATGTTTGGGTGGGTCCGGACCCACTCATCTCCTCATGTTAAGTGTCACTTTGACCCATAAATTTTTCCCTACAGAACTTTGCTGACCACATGCAATGATAGAAGAGTAGTGTGATAATGGAAACGGGTGCGCTTTCTAGGGATAGTGGGTGCCAGGACTAGGAGGGTGATGAGGTGTGAGGATGGGGGCAAGCCCTCGCACCCACAATCCTTAGAGAGCGCACCCGTTTCCATTATCAGTCTCAAATTCAACAGGATTTGGTACTCCTGCATAAGGTGCAGCACTCCACACTATCACACCCATCTCTACACAGCAATCCTTTCCCCCCCTTCCCCACCACCACGGTTTAGGAGCGTGGTTCACCCAGCATTTATAGCGGCAAGCAGTCAGGAAGCCGACGGACGTAATCCCGACCGCTGGGTTCCCGACTGTCTAATCCTGGCAAGACAATAATGACATGCGTCGAAATCCCAACTGAAGGCACTAATGACAGGCCCCCGTCATTAGACCTACGCTGGGAGCCCGACACCTGGCTTACCGATCGAAGGTAAGCCGGGCGCGGACAGCTGCGGGGGGGAGGGTTAGGTTAGGGGCTCCCGGGGGGGAGACTTAGAGTTAGGCACCCCCATGGGAGGTTATGGTTAGGCTAGGGGAATGGGGGTTAGGGTTAGGCACCCCCAGGGGGAGGTTAAGGTTAGGCACCCCCCCGGGGGACTTAGGTTTAGGCTGCGGGGAAGGGGGGGTTAGGTTTAGGCACTTAGGGGGGGATTATGGTTACGCACCCCTAAGGGAGGGTTAGGTGGTAGAATTAGGTTAGTGAATAGCTGACAATCAGGATTTTCATCCCTGCCGGACTGCCGCTGTCGGGATTTTAACAGCAGAGCAATGTGAAGATAGCAGGAGCAGAGTAAAGTGGTGATAACAGATAGTAGTAGCAGAGTAGTTTGGTGACAGCAGATAGTAGTAGCCATAGGCAAATGCAGAGGGGTTTCCGTCTGCCTGGAAACCCCCCTCCCCAGCACACACAAGACCACAATAGAAATAATAATATAATAGAATATTGCTAGTGCTGTATGTTCTTCTCAGTATCACAAATGAAATAATTAGCACATGTATCGGCCAGTAATAAATATACCTGTGCACCAACTAGGAGATCTGGAAAACATGCACTGTTAGAGATGCACTGCTAGAGAGCCTATTATGAACATATATGTCCAGGGCAGTGCTAGATTCCTCTGCTGCTCCCCCAGACTCCCGGACTTGCTCTAATACTCTGGAATGGTGCCCACATCTAAAATAAAACCATTCAACTCAGGCAGGATGGCCCTACAGCCGCATATAATGGCTTACTGTGATCGCTGGTCCTGTATATTTTGACACACAATACACTTTGTATGATGCATATTAAAGCTGGTTAAGTGCTAATTCTACCCTCTTCATGGACTGGCCACACTCGCTCTATAATAAGGCATTTGAAAACCCCCTCTAGAAATCCTGCATTTGCCACTGGTAGCAGAGTAGAAGGGTGACAGCAGATAGTAGTAGCAGAGTAGTGTGGTGACAGCAGATAGTAGTAGCAGAGTAGTATGGTGACTACAGATAGTAGAAGTAGAAGAGTAGTAGGCTTACAGCAAATAGCAGTAGCAGAGTAGAGTGGTGATAATAGATAGTAGTTGCAGAGTAGTATGGTGACAGCAGATAGTAGTAGCAGAGTAGAGTGGTGATAACAGATAGTAGTTGCAGAGTAGTGTGGTGACAGCAGATTGCAGCAGAGTTGTTGGTGTCAGCAGATAGTAGTAGCAAAGTAGTATGGTGACAGCAGATAGTAGTATTAGACTAGTATGGTGACAGTATATAGTAGAATTAGAGTAGTATGGTGACAGCAAATAATAGTAACAGAGGTATGGTGACAGCAAATAATAGTAACAGAGTAGTATGACGACAGCAGATAGTAGTAGCAGAGTAACATGGTGACAGCAGATAGTAGTAGCAGAGTAGCATGGTGACAGCAGATAGTAGTAGCAAAGTAGTATGGTGACAGCAGATAGTAGTAGTAGAGTAGTATGATGAAAGCAAATACTAACAGAGTAGTATGATGACAGCAGATTATAGTCGCAGAGTAGCATGGTGACAGCAGATAGTAGTAGCAGAGTAGCATGGTGACAGCAGATAGTAGTATCAGAGTAGCATGGTGACAGCAAATAGTAGTATCAGAGTAGTATGATGACAGCAGATAGTAGTAGCAGAGTAGCATGGTGACAGCAGATAGTAGTAGCAGAGTAGAATGGTGACAGCAGATAGTAGTATCAGAGTAGTATGATGACAGCAGATAGTAGTAGCAGAGTAGCATGATGACAGCAGATAGTAGTAGTAGAGTAGTATGGTGACAGCAGATAGTAGTATCAGAGTAGTATGATGACAGCAGATAGTAGTAGCAGAGTAGCATGGTGACAGCAGATAGTAGTAGCAGAGTAGAATGGTGACAGCAGATAGTAGTATTAGAGTAGTATGGTGACAGCAGATAGCAGTATCAGAGTAGTATGATGACAGCAGATAGTAGTAGCAGAGTAGTATGATGACAGCAGATAGTAGTAGCAGAGTAGCATGGTGACAGCAGATAGTAGTAGCAGAGTAGCATGGTGACAGCAGATAATAGTATTAGAGTAGCATGGTGACAGCAGATAGTAGTATCAGAGTAGTATGATGACAGCAGATAGTAGTAGTAGAGTAGTATGGTGACAGCAGATAGTAGTATCAGAGTAGTATGATGACAGCAGATAGTAGTATCAGAGTAGCATGGTGACAGCAGATAGTAGTATCAGAGTAGCATGATGACAGCAGATAGTAGTAGTAGAGTAGTATGGTGACAGCAGATAGTAGTAGCAGAGTAGTATGGTGACAGCAGATAGTAGAAGTAGAGTAGCATGGTGACAGCAGATAGTAGTATCAGAGTAGCATGATTACAGCAGATAGTAGTAGCAGAGTAGTATGATGACAGCAGACAGTAGTAGTAGAGTAGTATGGTGACAGCAGATAGTAGTATCAGAGTAGCATGGTGACAGCAGATAGTAGTATCAAAGTAGTATGATGACAGCAGATAGTAGTAGAAGAGTAGTATGGTGATAGCAGATAGTAGCAGAGTAGTATGGTGATAGCAGATAGTAGTAGCAGAGTGGTGTGGTGACAGCAGATAGCAGTAGCAGAGTAGTATGGTGACAGCAGATAGCAGTAGCAGAGTAGTATGGTGACAGCAGATAGCAGTAGCAGAGTAGTATGGTGATAGCAGATAGTAGTAGCAGAGTGGTGTGGTGACAGCAGATTGTAGTAGCAGAGTAGTATGGTGACAGCAGATAGTAGTAGCAGAGTAGTATGGTGACAGCAGATAGTAGTAGCAGAGTAGCATGGTGACAGCAGATAGTAGTATCAGAGTAGCATGGTGACAGCAGATAGTAGTATCAGAGTAGTATGATGACAGCGGATAGTAGTAGTAGAGTAGTATGGTGACAGCAGATAGTAGTATCAGAGCAGCATGGTGACAGCAGATAGTAGCATCAGAGTAGTATGATGACAGCAGATAGTAGTAGTAGAGTAGTTTGGTGACAGCAGATAGTAGAAGTAGAGTAGTATGGTGATAGCAGATAGCAGTAGCAGAGTAGTATGGTGACAGCAGACAGCAGTAGCAGAGTAGTATGGTGACAGCAGATAGCAGTAGCAGAGTAGTATGGTGACAGCAGATAGCAGTTGCAGAGTAGTATGGTGACAGCAGAGAGTAGTAGTAGAGAAGTTTGGTGACAGCAGCTAGCAGTAACAGAGTAGTATGGTGACAGCAGATAGTGGTAGTAGAGTAGTATGATGACAGCAGATAGTAGTAGCAGAGTAGCATGGTGACAGCAGATAGTAGTAGCAGAGTAGCATGGTGACAGCAGATAGTAGTATTAGAGTAGCATGATGACAGCAGATAGTAGTATCAGAGTAGCATGGTGACAGCAAATAGTAGTATCAGAGTAGTATGATGACAGCAGATAGTAGTAGCAGAGTAGCATGGTGACAGCAGATAGTAGTAGCAGAGTAGAATGGTGACAGCAGATAGTAGTATCAGAGTAGTATGATGACAGCAGATAGTAGTAGCAGAGTAGCATGATGACAGCAGATAGTAGTATTAGAGTAGTATGGTGACAGCAGATAGTAGTATCAGAGTAGTATGATGACAGCAGATAGTAGTAGCAGAGTAGAATGGTGACAGCAGATAGTAGTATTAGAGTAGTATGGTGACAGCAGATAGCATTATCAGAGTAGTATGATGACAGCAGATAGTAGTAGCAGAGTAGTATGATGACAGCAGATAGTAGTAGCAGAGTAGCATGGTGACAGCAGATAGTAGTAGCAGAGTAGCATGGTGACAGCAGATAGTAGTATTAGAGTAGCATGGTGACAGCAGATAGTAGTATCAGAGTAGTATGATGACAGCAGATAGTAGTAGTAGAGTAGTATGGTGACAGCAGATAGTAGTATCAGAGTAGTATGATGACAGCAGATAGTAGTATCAGAGTAGCATGGTGACAGCAGATAGTAGTAGTAGTAGAGTAGTATGGTGACAGCAGATAGTAGTAGCAGATTAGTATGGTGACAGCAGATAGTAGTAGCAGAGTAGCATGGTGACAGCAGATAGTAGTATCAGAGTAGCATGATGACAGCAGATTGTAGTAGCAGAGTAGAATGATGACAGCAGATAGTAGTAGAGTAGTATGGTGACAGCAGATAGTAGTATCAGAGTAGCATGGTGACAGCAGATAGTAGTATCAAAGTAGTATGATGACAGCAGATAGTAGTAGTAGAGTGGTATGGTGACAGCAGATAGTAGTAGAAGAGTAGTATGGTGATAGCAGATAGTAGCAGAGTAGTATGGTGATAGCAGATAGTAGTAGCAGAGTGGTGTGGTGACAGCAGATAGTAGTAGCAGAGTAGTATGGTGACAGCAGATAGCAGTAGCAGAGTAGTATGGTGACAGCAGATAGTAGTAGCAGAGTAGTAAGGTGATAGCAGATAGTAGTAGCAGAGTGGTGTGGTGACAGCAGATTGTAGTTGCAGAGTAGTATGGTGACAGCAGATAGTAGTAGCAGAGTAGTATGGTGACAGCAGATAGTAGTAGCAGAGTAGCATGGTGACAGTAGATAGTAGTATCAGAGTAGCATGGTGACAGCAGATAGTAGTATCAGAGATGTATGATGACAGCGGATAGTAGTAGTAGAGTAGTATGGTGACATCAGATAGTAGTATCAGAGTATCACCTGGTGACATCAGATAGTAGTATCAGAGTATCATGGTGACAGCAGATAGTAGTATCAGAGTAGTATGATGACAGCAGATAGTAGTAGTAGAGTAGTATGGTGACAGCAGATAGTAGTATCAGAGTAGCATGGTGACAGCAGATAGTAGCATCAGAGTAGTATGATGACAGCAGATAGTAGTAGTAGAGTAGTTTGGTGACAGCAGATAGTAGAAGTAGAGTAGTATGGTGATAGCAGATAGCAGTAGCAGAGTAGTATGGTGACAGTAGACAGCAGTAGCAGAGTAGTATGGTGACAGCAGATAGCAGTAGCAGAGTAGTATGGTGACAGCAGATAGCAGTTGCAGAGTAGTATGGTGACAGCAGAGAGTAGTAGTAGAGAAGTTTGGTGACAGCAGCTAGCAGTAACAGAGTAGTATGGTGACAGCAGATAGTGGTAGTAGAGTAGTATGCTAACAGCAGATCGTAATAGCAGAGAAGTATAGTGAGAGCATATAGAAGTAGCAGTGTAGTATGGTGACAGCAGATAGTAGCAGAGTGGTATGGTGACAGCAGATAGCAATAGCAGTAGGGTGACAGCAGATAGCAGTAGCAGTGTAGAGTGGTGATAACAGATAGTAGTAGCAAAGTAGTTTGGTGACAACAGATAGTAGTAGCAGGGTAGTGTGGTGACAGCAGATAGTAATAGGAGGGTAATATGCTGCTGTGTGCTGGACTGCATTGGGAGACTGCTCGCGGCTTCTAAGCAGCAGCCACAGCAGTCTCCTATGCCTGTGGGGGAAGCAATCACACTGATCGCGCCCCCCACTGGCTATGCCCCCCTCCCCAGTGTGCAATGTTTATTTTTCTCTAAGGGCCACGCCTTCCTTCACCTGGGCCCAGAGCGGCTGTCGGCACGCCTGCTGCTTTCAACATGTAGTAGTGGTAGAAGTTTATAATAAGGCTTGCCATGTCACCAGGGGGCATTCTGTCAGACAGGGGGGGTAAAAAAAAATGGGAGAACAAAAATTATTTTTTTACCCTCATGACTAAATTTAATGAGAAGGAAGAGCCAAAGTTAGAAGAACCTGGGAGAGCGTTATCCGTGATATTTTGCATAAGAGGGTGATAAGGTGCACTTTTTGTCTGTACATCATGGAGGCCATCCTGAGGGCTGAACCAATATTAATCAGAATACTGTCAATTACCTACAAATATGAACCTGATGATCCCTTGGCCATGAAATGCTTCAGTGGTGTCACCGGGGAATAACCACACACTGTGGAATGACCTTCTCACAAGATGGCTGCCTCCAGTGTGTCTGGGTGATATGTGCACATCAGTCTGCAGTGTGTGCCATGGAAGAGGCCACTTTACTCTTTATCACTGATCCATATAATTTCTTTCTTAAATATAATTTTTTGCTTAAGTGTTGCATCACCACAACTGTAAAACAAAAACAAATAACATTGTAATCATATTTGGCTCAAGTACTACTCACAAAGACGCAGCGGCTGTGCTTAAATATGCAAAAGCTGCAGGAGGCGTCTTGTGTAAAAAGATGCGCACTGCAGGTTTTCGTGATCCGATGCTGCATCCAAAGACTCAGCATTGGATCATCTGCGTGACCATCAGTTATCTGATACCTATTTTACATTGAAGTGTATCCTAACGGGGTCTGACCCGGGACAGCCTCTTTTCCACTGTGGTACCGACCCGGGTTTTTCCCGACACAGCGCCATTCACACTGCACCTGTGTCCAGTGGAACTTTTCAGGCAGTGCGTGGAGATGACATCATCTCCAAGTGGCAAATTTCCCCATGCTGGAAACAGGACCCGGGTAGGAAGACCCGGGTTGCCCATTTCCACTGAGCCTTAACCGGGTCCTTCCCAGGAAAAACCCTGCTATATATCAGGATTGGAGTCCTGGTACACTGGACCCAGATTGACCCATTTCCACTAACAAAAATCCCAGGTTGATGCATGCTCACGTACAATAACTTGGGATTTTGAGGCAAGTGGAAAAGGGGTATGAGTAAAGCTCATCTCTGAAATTCCCCCATTTTGTAAAATGTTGCCCGTTACCACCCCCAAATGGCTGCAGACTGTCACTCAATGACATCTGCAGCCGCGATGCGTCCGACAATGCAGGCTCCGATCTGCTCATGAGCAGTGCAACAAATATTGGAGCTGTATGTAAACCATCAGGTTTGTGTACTTCTCTCAGGCCAGGATGTACTAAAGTAAAAATGCGGTAAAAATCCAGTTTTCGGGTTTTTACCACATTTTCGTATGTAATAAGCCCCGGCAGCCCTACTATCGGTGCAGATTTTCTGGCATTACCCTATAGAAGCCTATGGGCTTCTTAACGCATTCCGCACCCGACGCTTTGCCGCCACCATGCCGCCCTGCAGACGCCCAGCACTGTACTCCACTCACCTTAGTCTCCTGTGCCGGCCAGTGCTCCTCCTGGGTCCTCCGCCTCCTTCGCCTCCTAATCTTCTTGGTGCAGGGAGGAGGAGCCTGGGACTTCCTGCACAAGTCACCAGCAGGAAGTTCCCGGGGCTCGGAGGTCCCACGGAGGCCCTTTCACCCTGCGTCGGCTGCTTTGCAAAGTACAGCTCTTATCGCAAGAGCTGTCCTTACATCCTGCCCTTAATGAGGCCCTTAATCACAATTTGCAATATTGTTCAAAAGTTGCAGCTCTGTGACCCACTTACAGTCAACTGCATCAGCAAAAGACGAGCTGTGACTCCCTCTCCTCGTCGTTTCTGGCTGAGAAGCAGGGCCGTAGGGAGAGTGGTGCAGTCGGTGCCTCTGCACAGGGCGGAATCCTCCAGCGGCACCATCCGCACACCGGCCACACACTTCCCGGCAGTGAAGAGACCTCTGGCAGTGGTGCGCGACGCACGAAGAACGTCGGCACAGGATCCCACCCTCCCTCCACCCCCTGGAAGAAAAGGTAAGCACTCAGGGGCAGGAGAGGGGGCGGAGAGGGAGTGAGAGGGGCGGCAGTGCTGCACAGGGCGCACTGCTGTCCAGATACGGCGCTGCTGAGAAGAGTGTGGATTGCGACTGGAGGCATGGCTTCACGTACAGTACAGAAAATGCTAACAATCAAGGCATATAAAGGAAATGCATTGAAGGTAATGGCTGGACTGTGCAGCTAGTAAGAACCAAGTGGCGTGGAGCCTCTGAATTGCTCTGCAAAGCAGATGCAACCAACCCTTTTTAACACATGACTTGTTAAACACTGCTACTGCTGTTTTACTAAACATTAATAAATAGGTGTGGTTTTCACAGTTGTGACTAAGCAGAGACAGTCAGTAATAGCTTTGCAGTCATCAACATAACACTTTCACCATGGTCAGAGCCAGGGGCAGAACTATGGGAGACAATGGAGGCGCCTACCGCCGGGCTCCAGCTCTGAAAGGGCACCTCCTCCATTGTCCACAACATATTCACCCCCCTTAGGGCTGTAACTATGTACCCAGAGTGTACCGTCACAGCCGCCCAATACATAGCACCACTTCCTGGCACCTGAGAAGCCACCATACACTAGAGGAGAGCTCCATGTCAGACCATGAGCTGCGGCCTTCGTCTAGCTATAGCCTGTCTGCATGTGAATTGCTACATTACTGTGACAGCGGCTGTGATAGGGGGGACGGGACCCAATTATAACTTGCCTCCGGGCGTCTGGGATGAACTTACGCCACTGGTCAGAGCTGACACAAGTCAGAACCCTTTCTGTAGCGTGCATTTGCGGCAGCCTCCAGAAGGGGTCGTGATGTGGGTGTGTAATTTGCGACTGCACTCCCACTGCAAGCATATTCATGTCCTCTTCCTACGATTCCATGCACATTCCAGCCCTCAAGTCCTAGTGAGGCTCAAGGTAGACTGGAGACAAAAAAATAAGACACAGAGGCCCTGATTCAGAGCCGGAACGCCTCCGTTTGGGCAGCCACGCCCCGGCACGCCCACCAAAGGGGGCGTGCTGTCAATCACCATCGACAGCATGCCCTCTTTGGTGCGAGACCCATATTCGGGTCTCACGCATGCGCACGACGGAGCCGCCTCCTTCGTGCGCATGAGCACTTGGCCAACATCGACCCGCTTGCGAGAGCTCAGCGCTCGCGAGCAGGTCTGAATTAGGCCCAGATTCCAAATATCTCTGCATGGTGTGAAAAACCACAATTATGAGACTAAAAAAAGAAAATGTAAATTCCATTTAAGGCTGACTCTAATCAAGGCCGCAATGTGTAATGGCATTCGCCAAATGGAAAAACAAAGATGGAAGTTGAAGCACTGGGATTACTTTTAGTCACAGAAAGTTTCCCTTTGACCTTGCTCATCTCCAATAGCTGGGTAATGGCCTGTAGGTGATATAGGTATAATATTACATGGCCAGGAGGAGAGAACAAGAAACAGTTGATAAAAAATTGCAATAAAACACATTCTAATTCCTTACTCCATAGTGTAGTCATCTTGTACAAAAATACGTGCATGCCTGCATTCACACCTCCACTCCCCCGGAGCCCAGCCCCTGTCACCACCCACAAACGGCGTCTCCTGTCACTTATTCTGCCAAGCTGTCTATGCACAGTGAGTGAACGCTTCCCGATAACTTGGACTGGTTTGCGCATGCGCACTGCGATTCGTATGCATGCACAGAATGCAAAAATCGTCTGGCTGCGTGCGAACGCTTCCTAGCGAGCGGGTCTGATTCGGGCCCATAGACCCCTGTATTTCTTTCCACTTTATCTCTCTCCAGGGCTTAAAACATCTCCCCCAAAGAAACTAGAGGTGAGCGGCTCCGGTTCTCAGAGAACCGGACCCACCCGAACTTTATGTTCTGAGGCGAGATCCGAGTCCGGCTTGAGTTTTCCCACGTGACTCGGATCTCAAAACTGCTGTTACTTTCAGGGGTGCTCTTCCCCAGTGTAAAAAAACATAAAAGTGAAATAAAATCAATATTATCAATCCACAAACAATAAAAAAAAGTCTTGGTTCCATTATCCCTAACAACCTCCCTGAGTACTAAGTAAATGTCTGTTTACAGTATGTTCAGGCAGCACCTCCACAAGCAAGGTCACCTCATTTCTATTAGGTATATAAAAATTAAAAAACCTCCTCCAGATCAGAGATGTATTTTAGGAACTGAAGAACTTGATCCTAGATTAATCTTCCCTCATAAATTATTTTAAGAATCAAAACATTAAAATAAATAAATTAAAAACTAATCAATCCTTCCATCCTTTCCCTGTCTTCAGTCCATAAACATATTCCAACACCATCGGGCCTTTGACCTAGTTAAGGAAAACATTCTTGGTTTTTAAACTTCCTAGGGGTTATATAGGTTATTAAACTGCCATCCTGTCTACCACTGCAATGCCACTCTGTGCCATGTTGGAAGCTGAACTGCCACATGTTAATGCTGACCACTGCTGTCACTTAGCTTAGTCAACCTACTAGCTGGATGCAACTCTTTGGCCTAAACTAGATTAAATCATTATTGTGAGTTGTGAGGTGGTCAAAATTGACTAGAAATGAATGGAAATAAATGATATTGAGGTTGATAATACTGTAGGAACAAAAACAGGCCCAAATTATTTGATTTAAGCTGGTTTTATGATTTTTTTTTTAGAAAAAATACAGATCCAAAACCAAAACACGCAAGGGGCGGTTTTGGCACAACCAAATCCAGATCCAAAACACGAGGAGATTCAGATCAAAAACCAATACATGGGGGTCGGCGCACATTTCTAAAAGAAACCCAAATGAACATTAATAATAAAACTGTTCGATAAGCATAAAGATTGTATTTATTGATCATGTGTCATATGTGAAAAATATACTGACAACAGACATTGGGTTGGGTATGGGATGCCGGAGCTCCGGATCCCGGCAATCAGAATTCTGACACTGGCATAGGATACCAACTCCTGTCCGTTGGTATGCTAACCCTCACCCTATAACTACCCTTAACCATCCCTCCCTGATGCCTAAACTTAACCTCCCCATTCCCGCACCCAAAACCTAACCCTCCCCCATTAGTGTCCAACCCTAACCCTCCCACTAGTGCCTAACCCTCCCTTAGTGCCTAACCCTCCCCCTAGTGCCTAACTCTAACCCTCTACACCAACCCCGATTCTTACCATTGTGATGCCAGCTGCGGGATTCTGACAGATGTTGGGATTCTGAGCACCGGAATCCCCATGGTCGGTATTATGACCGCATCCCCAGACATTATTGATGAAATTAATTTCATTAACTTTAGTCCCCATATAAAAACTTGACCTGTCCAGGTTTTTAATAGAATAACACCTTCTAGATAGTTTTACAAGGCATATTTCTGAATATAGAGATTTCTTCCATGGATGATCTATCTGTAATGACATTGAATCATGGTTAAAATGCTTCGGGTTATTAATATTAACTATGTAAATAACAGACAATTCATTAGAGGGCAAAGGGAACTTGTCTCTCAATTTCAAAGGATATGCTTTACTTAGTCAAAACTAATTAGCAGTGATTTTCACATAAGGAATAATAATAAAAAAATAATAATCACATTTGCTTTAAACATGTAAAACAGCTCCTAAATGAAAAACTCTATTTTCCAAAGACAATTTTAGGCATATTACCAAGTTTTTAAATATGTACAAATTATACCCAAGATCATTGTATCATACAACACACATGAAAGGAGATGATTTTGTTAATAATGAGGAAATGTTTTTATATCAAATATGTAAATATAGATTTCTTATTTGAACTACGCAGTTTATGCTGTGAATCTGCGATGTGCCAAATTATAATCACTTATATTACCATAATGATCTTAGTCATGGCCAAGTCTAATAAAATGCAATTTCTTTAAAGTATACAACTGAAATGATCGCAACGCAAAAACATACTAAGAAAATGTATTGGTGCTTGATGATTATTTTAAT
This sequence comes from Taudactylus pleione, assembly GCA_031769625.1. Classification (NCBI taxonomy): domain Eukaryota; kingdom Metazoa; phylum Chordata; class Amphibia; order Anura; family Myobatrachidae; genus Taudactylus; species Taudactylus pleione. The sequence continues at coordinate 6,169,110 of JAUIMM010000033.1, read as the reverse complement.
AAACATATTTTTTTTTATCTTATATTGCTACTTGGTGGCATGAGTTTGTTGCATAGGTTCTGGATGTCAGTCCTACAACTGTCAAGAATCCCAGTCTGCCCATATTGAGAGCGGTGACACCGATATCTGGTTGGCCACAAAGCTTTGTGTTTACTGGTTGCTCTGAACATTTACATCTTTTCCTGAGCACCAGGGTTCATAACTGTCTTTGGGGCCCCTGACAAGCGGAGAAAAAAAAATACTAGTGCAAGGGACACTGTCAGGGGCGTATTAACCCCTGATGGGGCCCGTGTGCAGTGGGCCCACTCTGTGCTGCTCCAACCCGCCTCCTGACACAAGGTAAGTATAATATGTATGCTCTGGACCCAAGTGCACTGTACACCCTGCATCCATTGTAAATACGCCTATGGGTATTGTAGGTGTGAAAGAAATAATCAGTGTTTACAAATGCGTACTTATCCATCCTTATATCTATCCATACAGATGTCCCTATAGATATCCATACAAATATTTGCTTAGCACATAGGAAACATTCAACCTCATGACTGCTCCTTGTATTTCCTCATAAACAGTTCTCAACCTAAATAAAATAAGTCATAATAATCCACAATAGATGAAAAAAATAAATTTACTTTCATTATTAGAAAAATGTGATTACATCTGAAGTCAACAGTGACTGTTATGTAGGATGGAGGTGTACAGGGTTTGCTCATTAAGGGGTCTATTCCTCATCGGGGGTCGCAAGTATCCACCTCGCTGTGGCAGGGGCAGAATTATGGGAGGCAATGGAGGTGCCTGCCGCCGGGCTCCAGCACTGAAGGGGCACCTCCTCCATTATCCACAACACATTCATTCCACTTAGGGCTGTAACTATATACCCGGAGTGTACTGTCACGGCCGCCCAATACATGGCACCCCTTCCCAGCACCTGAGAAGCCACCATATACTCGTGGAGAGCTCCATGTCAGACCACCAGCTGCTGCCTTCGTCTATCTATAGCCTGTCTGCATGCGAATTGCTACATTACAGTGTCAGCGGCTGTGACGGGGGAGCACCAAATTATAACTCGCCTTCGGGCATCTGGGAAGAACTTACGCCACAGCGCTGTGGGGGATTCTTAAGTATCCACTTTGCAGTGGGGGATATTTATTACCGGAGCAATTCATCATCGCTCTGGTGCGGGAACAGCTGCTCCGAAAAACAGAAGTAGCAGCGTTACTTACCTGTCCCCATTGCCGGCTTCTGGGCGCGTGTGTCCTGAGGTAACGCATGCGTAAAGGAGGAGGCAGTGAGGAGGTGGCGGAGGGATCCGCTCTGATCCCTCTTCGCATCCCCGGAACTCCTTCCCATAGAAAGGAATGGGGCTCTGAGAACCATCTGAAGATGGCGTTTGTTTTCGCAGGTAAACTCCGAAAGTGTTTTCAGAGTTTGCTGTATATCAGGGAGTCTTATCGGACCCCTTATGATGAATGGCCCTTTACATTAATGTAACAGGACATTTTAGTGATGATGAATAGGCCCCTAATAGTGACAGATAATCTAAATATAGGATGATAATAAATGACCTCTTTTTACTTCATTAGGAAATGTTGCTCTGAGATTCTTTTGCAATAGGCATGGTATAAAATAGCACAGTAATAGAACATTGTTTTTATCAACACGCTAAAAACTTTTTGTTAATTATACCCTAATGCACAGGTTCTAGAATTCGGTCCTCAGGACCCCAAACAGTTCATGTTTTCCAGGTCTCCTCACAGAATCACAAGTGAAATAATTAGCTCTACCTGTGGATCTTTTAAAATGTGTCCATGAGTAATGAATACACCTGTACACCTGCTGGGTGACCTGGAAAACATGAAGTGTTAGGGGTCCTGAGGACCGAGTTTGAGAACCACTGCCCTAATGTAAAGGCAGCATGGTTTACGCAGTGGTTAGCATTACCTCCTCACAGAGCTGAGGTCATGAGTTCAATTCCTGATATAGTAGGTTAATTGGTTGCTGACAAATAAATTAACCCCAGTGTATATGTGTGTTCTTATATATACAATATACAGCAACAGGATATGATGTGAATGACTGAAAATATTCTCTGTAGAGCGCTGCGTAAAATGTTTGCGTTATATAAATGACTTAGTAAATAAATAATATCACTTGCAAATGGATTGAACGGGAAGGGGTTAATGATCAAAGGATGTTAGGTGGAGCTAGCCCCCAATTTAGAATGAAAATAAGGGACATAATAAAATTTAGTCAGAATGATTACAAAACCCCATTGTATGCGGGTTTAATAACCAATGACTTTGAGAATGGTCAATGATTCAATTTCTAGTTTACTCATATCACTTCAATATGTAGCAATCACTACCATTTAACACTTTATTGCAACAATGCAACATTTTTAGCAACTGTCTGTGCAAAAGACTTTAATAAGTCATAGGTACAACAACTATCATCTCATTAAAGCAGCAAACATTGGGGGTCATTCAGACCCACTCGCGAGCGGCAGTACACTCGCAAGTGGGTCGAAGTTCCCCACTGCGCAAGCGCGCGACGGAGGGAGCTCCGTCGTGCGCAAGCGCGAGACCCGGCGAGCGACGGGCTTTCCATCGATCGGGGTCTCGCACCAAAGGGGGCGTGCTGTCGATGTTGATTGACAGCACGCCCCCTCTGGTGGGCGTGCCGGGGGCGTGCCTGCCAGACGGAGGCGTTCCCATGGGAACGCCTACCGTCTGAAGCCGGCCCCACTGACATCACTAGTGATGTCAGTGGGAGTGATTTTGGCTCTGATAGAGCCAAAATCACTCCTGGCCTTGCGGCTGGGAAACCCGACCGCAGGGTTTCCCTCGCAAGTCCGATGGTCAAGACCATCGCGACCATCTTTTTGCATGCTCGTATATGCTGTGGGTGGTGACCCACAGCTATACGAGCGTCCAGGAGGACGCTCCATTTTAATGGAGGAGGGCCCTGATTCAGAGCGAGCGCTCTGGTCAGAGCGTCCGGCTCTGAATCAGGGCCATTATTACCTCTTGTCTTGAAATGCCACAGATAATTTTTTTTTCAACTATATGGTTTTAAAGAACCTCTGTAATTTTATATTGATGTCTACAAAACTTTATTGAGCGTTACTGGAAAGTCTCCTACTCATACCCCTTTTGCACCAGAGCAAAAACCTGGGTTCTTGCTGGGTCTACCCGGGTCGCAGCTCAGTGTAAAAGAGTCCCTGAAAAATAACCCAGGTCAAGTCACCCAGTAATCCAACCCAGGTAGCTACCAGGGTCAGATCCAGGATGGACCTGGGTAATGGTGCAATGTAAACAGCGCAACCCAGGTTATCCGACCTGGGCCATGCCTAAAATGAGCAGATAGGTGGTTGTGGTGCAGTCACCTCCCACTTTTTATGACCTCACAAGTTTAGCAGGGCAGACCCAGGTTTAGTGTGAATGGGGCTGACCTGAAAATAACCCAAATCGATGGTGCTGTGTAAATGGTGTCTGACTTAGGTCTGACCTGGGTTGGAACCGTGTCTCAAACTCAGGTCGGACCCTGGTTTTTGGTGGAAAAGAGGTATCAATAAAACCACTTAATCAATGCATAGTTCACTGTGCTTCTCAAATCCAGTCTTTGGGACACCCTAACAGTGCATGTTTTACATATATAGTCACAGAATCTCTAGGGAAATAATTAGAGCCACCTTTAGAGCTTTTAAAATGTGTCAGTCAGTAATGAATAAACCTGTGCTCCAGCAAGGAGATATGGAAAACATTCACTGTTAGCGTGTCCCGAGGACTGGCTTTAAAAATCACTGGTATAGAGTATATGAAGAAATATTGATGACCATATCGGATGATATGTAATCTGTAGGTTATTCTGTTGCGATTGACCTTGTTTTGTTGTACCACTTTCTTCTTCCCTTTCTACTCTGCATCATCTGTGTGAGGTGTCTCCTGGGGTGTGCTGTACAAGAGAACAAAATCCATTATTCTATTCTGTGTTGTATCAATCTGCCTAAACCTGGTTGGATGTCTGTACCACATTGGTTGTAATCTCAAAAGGCATTGTTGACCTTCAATCCTTGGGGGATGCTTCCATCAATTAATATATAATCTCAATAATAAGTAATGATTAAATGTATATCTCCTTTTAGACCCTTTCTAGTTATTATTTATTATTATTATTATTATTATTATTATTATTATTAGTTTTAATTTTTCATATCTTTCATGTTCTTCAACAGGAAAAACAAAAATCGATTTTAGTTTATTCTCAAACTCAGCGATCTTTTTATCCAGCAGTCTTATTTTTTCCTGCACTTGCGGATCTTACACATTTTTTACTTTTGACGTATCAAAATACAAGAGGAATAAACTACATAATGGTGTGCCATTTAGTGATCCTCCCTAATTTAGGGGAATGGGGTGAATTTTTAGTCAGTGTTCATTTTCATCAGTTAATAGAACCATTTTGGTAAACCTTACGAGAACATTTCTAGCAAATATGATCAATCATGTGAACCAAAAATGTTAACTAACAAGATGGTTATTTTTGTTCACAGTCTGAACTTTGAAAAAAATATGTAGCTAAGACATGGGGAACAAACATTGGACAGGTTTATGAGTATTCCTGGTGATATAGCTTTGATCATTTCATAATTTGCAACGTTTGGGATTTCCAGCAACTAGCAATGTTGAGTTCTGAGGACACTAGCAAGTGAAAGTGTTGCAATCTCCAGTTGTCAGGGGCTGGCTGGCAAACTTAAGACCAGGGGCAAGCCCACAGCACTGGCCCATGAGCAGCATCCCATACAATGGTGGTTTAACATATTGCCAATTACAGTATTGTGGAAATAAAAAAAGATTCCCTTACCACCAAAATTGATCAATAAAATATTGCTTATGTATGTTTCAGTTTTATTAAAAAAAATAAAAATAAATAAAGTAAAGAAAAACTGGATGATAAATTTAACCAAAAATGTATTAAACTAATAATAAGAAAAATAAAATAAATGCTGTATCTGAGCAATAAGGGCATGATTCTGAATTGCATGCATTGCCGATATCGGGCATAGCGGAGTGATTTTTAGCAACTGCACATGCGCGAGTACTTCAGAAGGCCAGGACGGCAAATGTGTTACCCTGAGTTTACACACAATGATGCTGTTGCGATCGGGTCATATGGTAGAGTAGCAGAGTGATGGGCTACCTTGGCAGTGACCTGAAGTGAACACAAAAAGAGTGTATCATGGGCATGTATGGGAGTGTTGTGGGGTCATCAGTGAAAGCTGCTGCATTCTAAGACACAGAGCCACAGCTACAGAGGTAATGTTTAGATGGAGAAACTGTGCCTGACTAGTCAAAGTCGGAATGCAGCCACGCAGTGGCATAACTATAAATTTTGTTTGCTACCTGCCAAAAAAGTTTCTGACCTCCCCATGGCATTTTGGTAAAACTAATACAGGGCCGTTTCTAGGCAATTTGGCTCCAAGTGCGAACAGTTAAAAATACGCCCCCATCCCCCATAGACAGTTTACATTATTTGGCATTTTTCCTCCTTATAGTAATGCCCCTTATACATTATGCCACACACCATAATGCACATTACACATTATGCCACATACAGTTATCCCCCTGACACCATTTTATGCCCCACAATAAGGCTTCTAATTACTTTTAAATTACCTGCTCATTGTCAGGGGTTTTATGCTCTGGGTTTCCATGCTCGTTGCCAGGGTTCTCATGCTCGTTGCCAGGTTGTTGTCAGGGGTTTCATGCATTGGGTTTACATGCTCATTGTCAGGGGTCTCATGCTCCTTGCCAGGGGTCTCATGCTCAGTGTCAGAGGTCTCATGCTCGTTGTCAGGGGTCTCATGCTCGTTGTCAGGGGTCTCATGCTCGTTGCCAGGGGTTTCATGCTCGTTGTCAGAGGTCACATGCTTGTTGTCAGGGGTCTCATGTTCATTGCTAGGGGTCTCATGCTCATTGCCAGGGGTCTCATGCTCATTATCAGTGGTCTCATGCTCGGGATTTCATGCTCGTTGCCAGGGGTTTCATGCTTGTTGCCAGGAGTTTCACAAGAGAAGATGCAGCTTTCTACATCTTCTCCAGGCGGCGTCAGCATTCCTGGCACCTCCGGGTATTGCTATGCACTCCCTGACAGACGCTAGAGATCAAGTAGAACCTCTAGCATCTGTCTCCTCCTAGGCGGTGGCAATACACCTACGGGTATTGCTATGCGCTCCCTTACAGACACTAGAGATCAAGTAGGACCTCTAGCACCTGTCTTCTCCCAGGCGGTAGCCATTTTTGGAGTGACGTTTTCAGCAGATTCCATGCGGACAGTTAGTCCGCATGGAATCTGCAGCCCCAAAGCCACCGCGGGGTCTGTGGGGGCTATTGTTATGCCCCTGTAGCCACGGCTGCAGCAGCATTACACACTGGACCACCAGGGCCTCTTTGCTGTCTGAGGAGGTGGCCCGCATCGCTCAGCAATAGAGCAGCCCAGGGGGCACATGGCACCCTGCACCCCGGCCCAGCCTGCCACTGGCAGTTGTTCTTTAGACCCAGTGAAATTGGACAAGGTGAATGTTCAGTGCAACTGCACAGAAGATAAGATTCAAGATTCAGTGGGGGGAGCGTATCAAACCTTTTAAAGAGAAAAAGTGTGCAAGCTGCCCATAGCAACCAGTCAGCTCCTATCTTTCATTTTATAGACTGTGCTGGATAAATTATAGCTGATTGGTTTCTATAGGAAACCTCCACATATTCTCTTTAGAAGGTTTGATACATCTCCCTCTCAGTGAGGGCAATGAGGCTGAAGGAGTGAGACAGGAATAGGTCATGGATGGACAAGAGCTTGTTACAGATGGATTTGGCATTCCAGAATGTGAAGCAAACATGGGAGGTGCCTAAGAGGAATAATGAGGATACGGATGGAGGAGTTGCAGGAGAGTGGAGGGAAGGGATTATAGTGGTGAAAGAAGGACTGTGATCAGATGTTGAGGATAAGATGGGACCCAGGGTCATTGGAAGCATTTCCACAGTCAGACCAGAGAAGTAGGACAACAAAATGAATAAGGACAGTGGATGGGATGGTGATGTGAAGGAATCAATTGTACCGAGTAGGGGAGGGAAGGTGTGAGGTAAAATAGCTGTAGGCACAGGCGGTAAAGGGTATTGGAATTGGGAAAAGGAGAGGTAGAGCTAGGATGCAGGAAAAAGCAAATATTACTGAGGAGGGGAGAGTGAGGGGAGAAAGGAATGGTGGGGCTTAGGAGTTTGGATGTGAAGAGGTAGAGAACAACCAAAGGGAAGAAGGTGAAAACTGAAGGGGGAGGACAAGTAGAGAGCACATGGAACCAACAAGGTGGGATGGTGCTGTGGAGGCAGCAATGAAAGAACCAGAGGTGAGTGGTGATAGGAGGAAGAAGGCAAATATGTGGTATGAGAGATGAGGGATTATAGGTAATGAAGAGTGAAGGAGAAAGGGGGGAAATAAGTAGGTGGATGGTACATATTAAGCATGTCAAATGGATTAATAGTAGGAAGGAGAAAGAGGAGAGAAGAGACTTCCTATACTGTAGGTGTAACATTGGGATAGAATGTTAGAGGATAGGTAGACATGATGCAGGAGGGTAGGGAATGGAAGGCATAATTGGAAATTAGGAAGAAAGTTATTGAGTGGAAAGAATAATAGGCAACATGTACAAAGTAAATGTAGAAAAACACTAGAATAGACAGAGGAGGGAATTGCAGGAAGGAGCAAAGGATAGCTGTGTGATAAAGATCAATGGATAATAGCTGGCTGGGAAATGTTGAAGAGTCACAGACAACTTGAGTAGAGGTTCACAGAAGGTTGGTTAGCAAGAAAGTAGCAGCAGTGTTGTTCAAAGATGCAGGTGCAGGAGAATGTGCTGTGAATCAGCAATGTGCTGGGAATCAGCAGGAGTACAGCATAAATGCAATGCCTGGAGCCTCTGCTGGGAGCAGAGAACCAGTTAATATAATCTATATTATAAGCAAGAAAGCATGTCTGTCTGTCCTTTATGCACGGCTAGACTTTCGGACCTAGCTCCACCAAATTTGGCATGGTGGTGTAGTTTGACCAGGATTATGTTTTTTCCTAGGTTTGAACTTCGTCAGGGCCACACATTGTCACACAATCTCTAAAAATACTCTTACATTATACAGGTTCCATGGCTGGCTCCAGTGGAAATTGGCAGTCTGCCAAAAACCTGTAAAAGCCTGAAAGCTACAAATGTATCCTTTTAATCTCACAGGTTGAGCAAACTTTATGAGTCATGCAAGTTCATATTAAATCCAGAGTTAGTCCTTTTTAAAGTGACCATATATATTGGTAAGCCCTCTGTGTTTGCATGCAAGGGCGTAACTAGAACATAGGGGCCACATAGGAAGATCTTAAAAGGCCCCAGAGGTAAAAAACACATACATTTGCCCCCACAGGTTAATGCCATAAAGTAGTACCCTTTATACACATTATGCCACAAAGTAGTAGTGACCCTTATACATTTTGCCACATCGTAATGCCCCTTACACTACACAGTAATGCCTCTTGCACATTATACCACACAGTAACAGTAATGCTCTTTACATATTATGCTATATAGTAGTAGTGCCCCATATAACACATTATTCCACACAATAGTAGTACCCCTTACCCATTATGCCACACAGTAATGCCCCTTATAACATTATGCCACACAGTAATGCCCCTTACACATTATTCCTCCCCAGCAACTCACCTCCCTGTGTCCCTCCAGCAGCCTCTCGCCTCCCCCTGTCTGCCATCAGTAGCCAGCAGGTATGGATTTGGTGCCAGGTCGCCAGCTGTATTAATGAATGCACTGGCAGGCAGCGGCAGACATGGACAGACAGCGCCAGTGCAATTTGAATCTGGTGCTGGTCGCAAGCCAATTGGAGCTCACAGACTGGCAGCCAATCAGAAGCCACCACTGCTGATTGGCTGCCAGTCCACGAGCCCTGATTGCCTCGTGACCGGTGGACTGTCTCTCCATGTCTACCTGCCAGTGTGCCAGCTGTAATCAGCTGGTGGGCCGGCACCAAATCAACACCGATGCCACCCGGGCCCCTTTTGGCTGTCCTGACTGGACTGGCCCACCTTGTGTGCGTGACTGGGTGCAGGGGGAGCAGCAGGCCACAGAGGCAGGTTGGGCACCATAGTAGCCACAACCCTTGCACCCATGGTAGTTACACCACTATTTCCATGCATGTTAGCAAACAATGAGGTTCTTTTCAGGATCAATGGAATGGGGTTAAAGGCAAGGACAATGTAAACAAATAGAGGCTGCAGGTGTGCCTCAGGGTCCAGTCCTCAACCCGGGCAATGCCAGGTATCCCAGCTAGTATGAAATAGATGTATGAAAATGACTGAATGACTGAAAACAATGACACAGATTTAACAAATTAACTAATCTAACTACAATGTCAGGGAATAATGAATAATGACTAATAATCGAGTAAATTAAATAAATACATCAATACAAAAAAAAAAAAATTCAATTATAATAAATAATAAAATATATATTTTTTTCTAATTGATCAATCCCCACTAAAAGCATATATTAACTTGAGTTGTAGAAGTAAGGTTTTTTGATGTGGCCAGATAAATATCAGTCTACAATTCAGCTGATCTCTAGTCCGCCGCCCCCCGCCCCTCCTGAAACATGGTACGGCCCACGATGAAGACTTAAAACCACTTTAGATATTTTCATTTTTGTCAATGAACTTCAGAATGCACATAAATAGGGAAATAATATAATACAGCAGTGCAAGCATATTACACACATCTGTTGTGCTTTTAATGTTGTTCAACACGAGCAGCTCATTAAACAGTCTAACATCATACACTGACAAATACATTTCATGTGTTGTGAGCGTCTGAAGTGGTCTAACCTTCCATAATGGTTGTTACTGTAATTACACAAATGACACAAACGATCGGCTCTACTGTCACTTTCAGTAAAAGGTGTCATCTAAAATTAAAAATAATAATCAGCAAGCTAGGGATGTATCTTCCGAAGCTTCCCAGAGCTAATTTAATTTCAGCACACTGTGTTTTGCCTTTCAAGCAGCTGAAATTGTTTTATTTTCACTTACTCCCTTGAAATGACGTTAAAACATTCCCTTCACCCTGCAAATAGACTACAGACACGATGGAAATGGCTTAAATAATTAGATTAACATTAGATGTGTGCTGTGAACCAAAGTGGTTTAAACCCAAGTATCCAGAATTTAAAAAAACTATATTGTGTCTCTACAGTACAGGACAAACAGCCAATGAGATTTTAGGTTTCATTTTCGGAAGTGTGATGCAAAAATGATAGCTATAATCTGATTGATGGACAACAGTTATAGTCTGCAACTAGCATTTTAATGGCTTGTTGCACCATATTGTTAGTTAATAAGGGCCTTATTCATTAAGGATTGCAACTGCTAAAGGGTACACTGACGGGTGATTGTTGCCTGCTGCGCATTCGTATACATCGCAGTGCACGTGAGTGAAGGCACCACTGCGATCAAGCAGACCACGGAGAGCCAGTGGCGAGTGACTGACAGGCAGTGAGCGCTTGGGGGTGGTGACAGGGGGTGGTTGGCGAAACGAAGGGGTGCCTGTCAGTTTGAGCGCCGTTGCATGGGTGTGCATAAATTATCCATTGCGACTGCATACGCAGCTTGAGTACTAACTGCATGCAACGAGGTTAGCAATTCTAAGTAGGGTCAGAGCTGCTGTAATTCTGCATGAGGGGCCGATGGTACTCGATGTTACCGATGTATATGGAGGTTTGCAAGGTATTACGGATGTGAGATAGTGGTAGTGGGAGGCAGTGAGCGTCTCTATGCTGGCCGTGCAACGGCATTGCGATTGCATTCATGAGCACACAACTTCAAACATACTGATAAAGCATCATGTTGTTTGAAGTTGTGAAGCTGACACTGTTAAAATGTTTAATAATAGCATTATTAACACGTCGACATAACGGGTTCGACCTCACAGTGTCCCAGTTCTCATTGTCGATATCTCACTGGCGGATGAACTTAGGCCCTGATTCAGAGCTCTGAATCAGGGCCGGGCTTTTTTTTGTTGGATCGGCCTCTTGGCCACTCGCATAGCTGTCGATGACCACCCACAGCTATAGCGAGCGGCCAGGAAGATGGTCGTGATGGTCAAGACCAATGCGACCATTGGGCTTGCGATGAGACCCTTGTGGTAGGGACTCGTTGCCGCAAGCCCCAGAGAGATTTCGGCTCTACCAGAGCCTGAATCTCTCCACTGACATCACTTGTGATGTCAGTGGGCCGGCCCCAAACGGTAGGCGTTCACATGGGAACGCCTCCGTTTGGGCAGCCACCCCCCGGCCCGCCCAACAAAGGCCGTTCACTCAAAATCGACAGCACGCCCCCTTTGGTGCGATACCCGGAGCGACGCATTGCCGGTCGCTCTCCGTCGTGCGCATGCGCTCTGGGCCGCCATTGACCCGGTTGCGAGCGCTCAGCGCTTGTGACTGGTCTGAATCAGGCCCTTAAAGCGTTATTCAACTTTACCCAGTGGGGCTCAGCAGAGCAAAGAATTAAGGTACTGTACAAGGCCAGCAGTTGGCAGGACTAGATCTAGCATATTCTAAGAAGCTACTGTCTCTGTGTGTTATGTAACCTCATTCCCAGTAGATATGTCTAGATTAGAGAACCACCTAAGCAGCAGTGCAATACAAGCATAAACATGCAAAATACATTATATACATAATATATCATATTTATTATTATTAATTATTATTATTATTATTATTAGTAGTATTATTATTGTTATTATTGTTATTATGCATTTTGCTAAAACTGCGCATCATTGTTTTGCTGAGTACCAGGCAAAGACAAAATGCTAAATAAAACTAAACTCAAGTATCTATTCTACAAATCCTGAATAGTTTTAATCAGCCTGTTCCTCTCCGGTAACTATTGTTGTGTTTTGTAGTCTAGTGATAAAGATCAGGAATGTGCTGCCTTTAAATAGAATTATCACATAACCTTGCCTTGTGCTAACCAAGTCGCATTATTTAAAAGGACTTGGGGGAACATCCATTAGTAATGTTATAACCAGGAGAGGACACCCATCTATCCAGCCAACGCTTCAGAGTAATATCGCCAGACATAGAACATACTCTCCATTGTATTCAACAGGAATATTTTTTTTTATGTGCAGATCATTTTTGACATAAAGGTATCAATTATTTTTTCCCAGAAAATATGTTCTATTTCAGAGGCAATCCTCCGGGAGACATATATGTAAATTCGTTATATTGAGTGTTTATGCCTGAGTGCATTTGCCCATCCTTAGCATAGGGAGCTCCTCGTCTATATCCTCTTTTATACCTGCACATGTATGTGAGACCATTCAAGGATGTGATTAGGAGACATGGTCTATGATCTCATCAGTATATGATAATTCCTATATATTTCCAGCCCTACTGAGGAGCTATGGATAAATTGATGCAGACACAGCACATAGTTAATATCAAATTAACTTTCTTGCCAGAATCGCTATCAACGTACACATATACATTATTTAATTCATCTTTTTTTTTCTACAGATGATAAGTGGATGCAGTGCCAATTAGAGGGCATTGTTAGCATGGCTGTACCACAGGAAAATTCCCATATTATTCAGTAATATCTTAGATATTAGATTCGCCTCCCACAGCGGTTAAATCAACCTCCCTTAGATCCTTATCTAGAAACATTGTCTTAAATAATCTATATATATCTAATGGAAGCTTCTGAAGAACAGTTAAGCAAGTGTCCCAGATTATTTGTGATGAGATGTTTAATGACAAATTGTCACTGGGAGAGAGTTTTAATTTTTACAGGTTCCCTAAGATCAAAAACAATTTGTTTTATTAGTAAACAGAATATTTGGATAACAGCAGACTGGGAGTATACAATGTGATACTGTATCTAAATAAAGGTTCTGGTACCCTCCGGCAGTAAGCGCTGCGGACACTTTGTGACGCCTTAAATAAAAGTTAATAGTTTTATTATTATTAACATTTATTTATATAGTGTCACCAATTTGTGCTGCACTGTACATAGAGAATATTACTCATTTCATATCAGATTCCCAACCCATTGGAGTTTACAATCTAAGGGGTCTATGTATTGTGGGGCTGATTCATTACGGATCGCAGTATTGCATACGTACGCAGTTCAACTGCGATAGCAAGCTAATCAATTGCGATTGCAATGCAACACTACATAAGGACGCCCGCTTTACAATGCAAACATCCGTAATAACAACATAGAAACATAGAATTTGATGGCAGATAAGAACCACTTGGCCCTATACTTAGCAGAATAGCGAAACCATTGGTACAATCGAGTACCATCGCAGGTTCACGCACATTTGCATAAGCTCAAACCTTACTCAGAGATTGCTAACAGCCACACATGCTATGTAACCTCAGACTGCGTATGGCATTGCAGTGGTTAATTTATGCACGCCCCTGTAACGGCGTGCGAACGCACTGGCACGCCTGCAATCGGCCTAGCACCCCCCCCGTCACCACCCACAAATGGCATTTCATATCAATCACTCTGTGATGGTTCTGCGTAGCCACTGCGATCGCAGTCTCGATCGCAATAGCTTGTTCGTGCACGCGCAATGCGACGCATGCGCACAACGCAACAATTGGCCAATTGCTTGCATATTCGCAGTTGTGTATGGTAGTGAATCAGGCCCAAAGCCTTGGAAAGAGATAAAGTGGAGAGAGATAGAATACCAACCAATCAGCTCCTAACTATCACTTTGTAGGCTGTGTTTGAAAAATGACGTTTAGGAGCTGATTGGTTGGTACTTTTTCTCCATCCACATTATCTCTCTCCAAGGCTTAGTACATAGACCTGTAAATTCCCTAACATACGAGTGCACACAAACACACACTACAGCCAATTTTGTCAGATTCCAAATGAAACCACCATTGTTTTTGGAGGTTGTGAGGAAACTAAGGCATTCAGCAAAGACCTATGAGAACATGGGGAGAACATACAAACTCTTGAATCATGACCTCATTGCTGTGAGGCAGTAATGTTAACCACTACTCCACCATGCTGTCACATTCATAGTTTTGACAAGTGACACATTTATATTACATCTGTCGGTAAATATGTTGCATTCTTTGCAGCACAGTTAAATAAAAACATTGGGCCTGATTCAGAGCCGCTCATAAGCGGCCGCTCGTTCGCTCCGAGCGATGTTTGCCCAACTGCACATGCGTACGGATCGTTATACGCATACGCGAACCAGACAGTGCGGCCGAAATTCATGTGCTCGCAAAATAGCGAATGCCTGATAATTTGAGTGACAGAATGAGGCGTATGTGGGTGGTAACAGGGGAAGGTGCTTGAAACGGGGAGTGGAGATCAGAACGCAGGCATGCTTAAAGGTCAAAATGGGCGTTTTATGGGTGTGCATAATTAAAACAGCAGCGTCATTGACCACGTCACTGGGTTATTTTCTAGCCAGAACTGCTCGCAAAATTGTGGTAGCAAAAACCAACCACAAGAATAGCGAGCGGTTCATACCCTGGTCGATGTACTCGATTAATCTAATAAATAGCGGACATGACGTAGGATGCGAGCGGCCAGGGGGTGTATTTTTTCAAAAAACGACCGCAAGTTTTGTTCGCTCGTTCAGACATAGAGGCGTGAACAGACCGCAAAGAGCGAACGGTTCATTTGAATAGCCACCCCCTTTTCCTGAACGACCGTCCGCAAATTGCGTCCGGCTCTGAATCAGGCCCATTGTCTTTAATAAATATTAGCATTATCTATCAGACTTTACTTGACTAAACATGGACTACTATACAGTAGCAACCAATGATGGCTGCATGCTAAAATAAAGTGGTTTCTGATATTGTAATGAGAAGCGCCAAAATGGCAAATAAATAAATAAATAAAAATATTCATAATAAAATTAGGACTCTATATAATTTAATAATAAAAAAGTTATTTCATCTATTTATTCTGGAGATGAACCAAATTCAGAATTCAGATCTAAAAACGGATCTTGCGTGTTTTGAATTGCATGTAAGACCCTCCCTCATGATTTCAGGCGGACAAAATTGTCAGGGAACGACTGGAAATGTATGTTATTGATGTTAATAATACTATAGGAACAAATACAGGTCCAAGTGACATGATTTTAGCTGGTTTTATACATTTTTAAAGAAATGCAAAGCTGAAACTGAACCAAAACACGACAATGATTTAGAACCAAAACTTGGGGGTATGCGCACATCTCATACTTATAATGACTGAAAGCAGCCATGACAAGATCTCATAGTTGGTGGTAATTTGCTTTTGGCATGGGGATGGAACTACTGTAGTACAAATACTGTTATGATCAATGTTACAGCACAGTCATTCCTCTTGGCATATTTACCTAAATAGGTTATAATGGGCTATGAACCACTGCAAGATTATTATAGCTATGACAGTGACCTGTTCAAAAATGGTTCAGAAACTTAGGTTACGCATTGCTGGTGTGAGGCACTGTATTATATACCCTTTGATGTATCCCTCCAAATTGTCAGTATGATTTAACGCCGGCCACATGGTTCTAATCACGACAGCCGCAGCCCAACAGAGGAAGAAATCCCGATCGTCCTAACTAACCTAATTCTACCCCCTAACCCTCCTTTAGTGGTGCCTAACCCTAACCTCCCTCCCAAGTGCCTAACCCTAACCCCCCTCTAAGTGCCTAAACCTAACCCCCCCTTCCCTGCAGACTAACCCTAAGTCTCCTGGGGGGGTGCCTAACCCTAACCCCCCTCTAAGTGCCTAAACCTAACCCCCCTTCCCAACAGACTAACCCTAAGTCTCCCGGTGGGGGGTGCCTAACCCTAACCTCCCCCGGGGGTGCCTAACTCTAACCCCCCCTTCCCCAAGCCTAACCCTAACCTACCAGGGGGTGCCTAACCCTAACTCCTCCCAGGAACCCCTAACCTAAAAGCGGCTGTCCGCACCCGGCACCCGACTTACCTTCGATCGGTAAGCCGGGTGTCGGGCTAC
This sequence comes from Taudactylus pleione, assembly GCA_031769625.1. Lineage (NCBI taxonomy): Eukaryota > Metazoa > Chordata > Amphibia > Anura > Myobatrachidae > Taudactylus > Taudactylus pleione. The sequence goes on along the minus strand of JAUIMM010000033.1, from coordinate 6,153,019 downwards.
CGGCATAGGTCAAATGACAGGTGGCAAGATTTCAACGCCTGTCATTTGTACCTTGCCGGGATTAAGCAGTTAGGAAGCTAGCGGTCGGCATTGTGACCGTCAGCTTCCCAACTGCTTCCCATATATAATAAAAGGATTTTTCTATGATACGAAAAATAAAGGCACTCTCCAGGTTTGTGATGATAGCAATATTATTCAGCTTTATTATGCATGTGCATACCAATATAATTTGCCAACGTTTTGGTTCTACCGAACCTTTGTCAAGGCATCAAGTTTCAAAACATCAATCCGTTTTACTATAATAGGGTAAGTACAACAGCATAAGCAAGATGGTCTAACAGGCTCTTCTAATATACCACAAATATATCACAAATATATCAATATGAACCTGACCAATTCCCAACAAATAGCCTCAATACCCTGAAGGAAGATAAAACAACCAACTGGCTGGAGCGAATAAACAACCAGATTGATAATTATTACTGACTACAAAAATCATACAGTATACCTACGGCTCCTAGGTGATACAACTTGACATGGGAGATATCAAGGACAGAGTAGACCCCAACCTAGGAGATGAAACCCAACATATCCGTTAGAAACAGGATCATCCGGCACAACCTCGACAATAGATAATACCAAATCCAGGCCACCACTTGGTTTTTTAGAAAAAAGCAACACGAGAGAGGAAGATCCCAATACTATTCCAAATGCAGAACCCACCTGAGGAGGGGCAGCTACTCTAGGAAAGGGAAGAGGCAGGAGGCTATGAATGTAGTCTTCAATCAATCAGATTACCAATTAACAGAGGCGGAATATAAACTACGTGCTAGGGGTTTATCTTTTGTGCCATCCAATAGACTTGACAACTTTAAATGTTCAATAGACCACTACAAATTTGGCAGAAAACTTTTCGAAGATACTATGAACATTTTAAAAATACTATGACTCAAAAAAGCCTTGGCCAATTTAGGCCTGACAGATAAAGAGGGAGCAGTAGCCATCCAAAATTGGAAGGATAATGATGAGGAAATCATAAAACAACTAAGTGATGAGAATACTTATCAGAAAATTGGATATAATCCAATGAGCGAGATAAAATGAAAGGTCAATTCAACACTAAACCACGCCCTATCAGCAAGATGGCTTGATGAAGGGATACTGGCATATTTGACAGTTAGTAATACCATATGCCCTATCATATACACAACACCTAAAGTTCATAAAATGCTGGATAAACCACCTGGAAGGTCAATCATATCCGTGGATCTATACTGCAGCCGCTTGCAGTCTATATAGATTACCACCTGCAGCCCCTTGTCCAAAAGACCCCAAGCTACATTAGAGATAAAGGGGACCTCATAACAAAATTACAGAATGTCACCATGCAAGAAGATGTACTGCTGGCAACGATGAACATATGCGCACTGTATACAATCATTCCACACACCGAAGGTCTCAGGGCTATGGAAAATGCCCTCCAGAAAGCCCCTAATAAACAAGAACCAGTGAATCTTCTATTTAACCTAGCCAAATTGGTCCTTTGTAATAATCACTTCAAATATAAAGACACCTTCTATCTAAAGCACTCAGGAACAGCTATGGGGTCCAACCCGGCACCAGATTACACCAATTTATATGTGGCAGAATATGAAGAAGTTTGGCTACTCCCCAGATACAGTGAAAAGATAGTACTGCTTATGAGATTTATTGATGACATCTTCTTACTCTGGAAGGGAACAGAGGCCTCCTTCAATGAAATGGTTGAATAGCTCAATAAATTGGAACACCTGGTCAAATTCACACATCACATAGATAGGAATAGAGTTAACTGCTTGGATATATCCATATTCCGTGATGGTGATAAGTTAGGTACCACTCTATACAGGAAACCAACAGATCAGAATCTCTTCCTGATGGCCACTAGCCACCACCCACCAGCACTTAAAGATAGTTTACCTATCTCCCAATAGTGCTACAACTTGCAGAAATTACATTGAGACTAAAGGAAAGGGGATATTCACATACACTTTTGGAAAAATGCCTGGATAAAGCTAAAAGTAAACTTACCAACCCAACACAAAAGAATAAGGACATTGGGAGACTGTTAACCATCACAGAATATGATAACAAGGCAAAGCAAATTGAGAAATCTGTTAAGCACCACTGGCCGATCATAAAAACGGATCCTACATTACCTTTTTACGACACTCAAGCACCTATGATGGCCTACAAAAGAGGCCCCACTTAAAGCAACTACTCTTAAGACCAACACTGAACCCCGAAGCAAGCAATTCCATTATTAAAATTATGCAAAAGAAACCTGGCAGTTACAATTGCGGTGGCTGCGTGACCTGCAGTTCCTTGGCCCACCCACTTATGTACAGAACATTTAAAATCAAATGCAAACTACACTGCAAAATGGATCATGTCATCTACGTTGGATCTTTAAACTGGACACAGTCGCACCCCACAGATTAAATGAAAACTGCCCACTGAACATTTTCTTATGAACCTGTTAATGGTTATCAATATAAATACTGGTGTACCTATATGGTAGCCACATCCTAAGTGTTACAATAGGTCTCAGGTCCTTCAAATCCCTTCCACCCATTTAGTTTACATTGATTGTACTTACACATATGATCATATATTCTAATGGTAGTCCGATACAAGCATGGACATATCACCATATCGACCCATAAATGTAAAACATATGGCTGAAGTATTGCTGTAATAATCCCCCTAGCATAACATACCAAGCATCCTCTAAATGATTAACTTGTGACCATGGTAGTGTCAAATTCACGGCTACTATGACAAGGCTGCCCCACTTCCGACCTGACACTTCCGGTCCAGTTGTGCGTGCCTGGTAGCTTAAATAACAGCTACTGAATAGCCTAAATCAAGGCTAGTGGAGAATACACGCTCAGGATTACCTAGCCTCCACAAACAGACACTTGAGCCTGCAACGTGTGTTCATGCACTTCCTGTCGCAGGTCCAGAGCTATGATGCACTTCCGGTTGCGGGTATTTAAACCGCGATCTTTACCAGGTTAGATGTACACACAGTAGCATGCCATGCCATGTCACTCCTCATTGCCGGTAAGATTAGAGTAACATTTTCCATGTTTTAACTAGGACAAGTACCAGGTAAAATATATGTAGAAACTTTCAAGCTGACACTTTGATTCTTTACAGTGTAGCTGATATGGCTACATAATCTTGATAGCATCAATAAGTATATATATATATATATATATATATATATCTGTATCACCTTGCTAAACAGTGGAAAGCATTGAAATTTGTATATAGCTGCTACTATTATTATATACACTGATTAAAAATACCAATGTAGTCAGGTAACTGAAGTATTGAAACACTGTGATATATTGATATATTTGTGATATATTTGTGGTATATTAGAAGGGCCTGTTAGACCATCTTGCTTACGCTGTTGTACTTACCCTATTATAGTAAAACGGATTAATGTTTTGAAAATTGATGTCTTGACAAAGGTTATGTAGAACCGAAGCGTTAGCAAATTATATTGGTATGCACATGCATAATAAAGCTGAATAATATTGCTATCATCACAAACCTGGAAGGTGCCTCTATTTTTTGTACTATAGAAAAATCCACTGCTTACGGGATACTGATGAAGCCTCTCTAGAGAGCACCCCAGTGAAGAACCTACATGACTAAGCAAGTGCCGGATTTCCTACTATATCTACAGTATATATATATATATATATATTTATATATATATATATATATATATATAAATATAAAATTATTTTTAATACACCCTTATGGCACATGGCCTTCAATAAATGAGCCCTATAGTGTTTAAATCCTGCATAATGTTATATCTTTTCAACCACAGTGAAGCTCAAATGTAATAGGCCACAATTTTGGGGCACCGGTGTGATTCTGGCGCGATACTTTTATGTTTGAACAAAACCAGGTTGACTTTGCCTTATTGCCACTTTAAATGTTGCTATTTTGACAAAATTGTGCCAATGACCACAAATCACAGACTATAAAATTTGGGCCTTGGTGCTGAATGCAAGTATGTATGATTGGATCCAATATCCTTAGTGGCAGTCATTTTAACTTTAAGTACTGTAGTTCACTAAGACAATTTTTGTCAAAAAGGAAATTGCTGGCCCAAGCTTATGTCCTAATGTTTTAGGAGATTTGCATTCTTCCCAACGCTGATTGTCTAAAACAATAAGGAGCACATTTCTGATCTGCTCCATTTTATTTTGATTCCTCCCAGTCAAGTGCCCAATTTTATTGACCACATTTTGATTCTGAGGACCAGCAACTGTTGCCACAGTGCAAATTGGGACTGTTCTGCAAATTTAGGTTCCTCGTGGGTGCCCAGTTAAAGCTCTCAAAATTATGTATGCACCACAAACTTAGAAACTTGGTAGAAAAATAATGTTTTCAAATACACTGTTGGTTTACTTCATGTAAAATTCTTGAAAGTTGTAAAACAATTATGATAATCCACAAACTAAAATTAGGAAAGTCACATTTTATACATGATTAGGAAACATTTATTCCATTACGAAAGTGGAATAAAAAAAAAAGCTGACTAAATAACTAGCGGAAGCAATGGAGGGCGATAAATGAAGCTTTCTTGGAATGTATCCCAAATTTTATGAACATATACCATGCAAACTGTCTCTACTTTTTTATCTGTTTTATATTATAATTTAGTTCTATTTCAGATTGTTATTTTCCCATCTCAGGAGTGGAAACTGTGGATTAATATAGACTGTGCACAAAAAGTTAAAAAAAAATTTTGTTATTGAATGCAAAAACATTTCCTTGATGACTGCAGTAAGATAAACAAATGCACTTAGTGAATAAACCAAATAATTGTACTGGAAGACTTCTATCTAAACTAATAAAATTAATTGTCTAGAACCCAGCATGAATTTAGAAATTAATTGGATAACTCAACTATGTGACAGGTTATACAGTGTTAGGATTTAATATGGCTCTAGCTACAGAGGAGTGAAATTTTCAAAACTGTGCTGTGAAATATTTATCTAATATTTGCCAAAATCTGCATAAAATTTTGCACTTTTCGCCAACAAAATATATCCTTAATTCTTCCTAACATCAACCTGACACATGACCATCATTACCCCAGCTTCGCTCATACATTATAAATTCTGTAAACTGTGAAATTAGTAATTCAGTGCGAAAAGGCATAAAATGTAATGGTGGAACCAAAGCAAAACTGGACTTGCTGCATTTCACTCATCTTTAGCCCATTTTACCCATTATTCTCAAATTGGAACATTTCTAGTCTTCTTGACTTCTTGTCCTGGTGTTCCCAATTGGGAAAAAAGGATACTACCCCGTTCGATCCTGGTGTTCCCATGTTTTTTACCGAAATGGCTCTCGAAATCAAATAATTTTTTTGTTTTGTATCATATTCGTAGCAAAAATGAGACTGATTCATTACAGGTCACAACTGAAATAGTGATTATGCACGCAGTCTCACTGCTATAGTACCTGTATGCTAATCCACTGCGATCGTTATGCCATCGCAGCACAACATAAGGACGCCCACTATACCTTACACATATCCGTAATCGTGAAAAAGAGGGGGGCCCTAGCCGCACAGGTTGCACAGATGTTAGTATAAGAATATTAGTGTTTAGAAATAGAGAATTGATTAATTTAATTTTTACTGTGTTTTATAGACTGGTAGTGATTGTAAACTAAGTATCAAAACTGTATAAACTAGGAAAATCCCTATGTGGAATCCTCAGATAATGGGTAGAATCCTAGTCTACCAGTGGTGCACCCCAGAGTCATAACTTCGATGATCTAGAAATTGTCAAGAGAAAAAGGAAAAAGGACTCTATTTGGGGTCACACTTACAAAAAAACAGCTAGTAAGAAAGAACTTTTTATCACAGGTATCTTACATATTCATAATTATAGAACATAAATATAAATTCTCCTGTCTTTTTGGACAGAAAACACAATATACCATCTTATCAATAAATGACTGTGCTAACAAAGTTAAATTAGACTAATTTAATTTTGTTAGCAAAACCATTTATTGAAAAGATGGTATATTGTGTCTTCTGTCCAAAAAGACAGGAGAATTTATACTTATGTTATTAGAACTATATTTTCTGATGGTCATTGATGCCGATGACTTATCTCATCTGGTATGATTTATTTATGACTATGATGTACCTGATACAATCTAAGTGGATATCTTTGAGCTGAAATAAGGAGATATATACAATTTTCCAGCCATCTGTCAGTCACTGTACTTACAGAATTGTGAATATATATATATTACTAATTTCATGTACGTCTCAATATGTTACACCGACCATCATTGTTGAATACACTTTGGGTGGATGGACAAGTGTCAAACTCCACCTAATACTTTTCAGACCATATCAGGGTATAAATGCCACTGGGGCATATCAATGTATAAACGTCAGCTGTATATAGTGACTCACTTTATTCACATATGTGTTTTTTCTATTTGTGTGTGTTTTTATTTATTGTCAGTAACAATACAAATTACTTTGTAGGATACCTGCATTAAAAATTTAATTTTATGTTCTAGAATTATGAATATGTAAGATACCTGTGATAAAAAGTTCTCTCATACTAGCTGTTTTTTTGTAAGTGTGCCCCCAAATAGAGTCCTTTATCCTTTTTTCTCTTGGAAATTTCTAAAATATATCCGTAATCCTTAGCAAGACTGCGAAACCATACCGTCACAGCTTCACGCACACTTGTACAAGATCTGACCTTACTCAGGAATTGCTAACCACATCGCACGCTATGAGTCCTCAGGCTGCGTTTGGCATTGCAGTGGATCATTTATGCACGCCCATGCAACGGCGTTCAAACGCACTGGCACGCCTGCGTTTTGCCAACCACCTGTCAATCACTCTGCGATAGGTCTGCCTAGTCACTGAGATCGCAGTCCCAATCGCAGTGACTGGTTCGCGCGTGCGCAGAATGCAACATTCGGCCGATTGCGTCCGTAATCGCAGTTGCGATCGGCAATGAATCAGGCCCAATGTCATTTTAAATTACCTTTTTAAAAGATAAGTTCGAAATAAAAAACTCGAACAAAAATGGGTTCATAAGGGACGTGATTGTAAGTCGCAGGAATGTTTGAATGCCCCTGTATCTCGCAGGTTTAGGAAACTGCGCATTATGCATCTGCGAGTTTCAGTTGGATATACAGTATTATGGTCATTTTTCTCCATTCGTGAAATGTCTGATACTGGTTGTTAATGGGGCTGCAACTGGGTGTACGCTGTTAAGTAGGGCAGCACAGATGGTGTAATGGTAGCATTACTGCCTCACAGCACTGAGGTCGTGGGTTCAATTCCCACCACGGCCCTAACTGTGTGGAGTTTGAATATTCTCCCTGTGCTTGCGTGGGTTTCCTCCGGGTGCTCCGGTTTCCTCCCACACTCCAAAAATATACTGGTAGGTAAATTGGCTCCCAACAAAAATTAACCCTAGTGTGTATGTGTGTGAGCATGTGGTAGGGAACATAGATTGTAAGCTCCACTGGGGCAGGGACTGATGTGAATGGCCAACTATTCTCTGTAAAGCGCTGTGGAATATGTGTGCGCTATATAAATAACTGGTAATAAAATAAATAATAAAGTGAACTATGTAGTGAGCGTGTAAAGGTCGTGTTGGAAGAGTTGCACATAGTCATGCATACTGTATATCTCAGAATATATTATCTCTTGCTCCTTGCATGGGGTAGGCATAATGGTGATGATGGCTACTCAATTAGACGGTGGGCGGGGTGGTGCAGTCACAGAAAATAATGTTTACCATCATATTACTCATCACTGTATAGGGAATATTTGTCATTCACTGCAGATAACATGGGGAGAACATACAAATTCCACTGAGAGAATGTAATACATGACCCCAGTGATGTGAGGCAGCAATGCTAACATTGTGCCATAACATTTCAACTACAGGTACCCCTACTGTGCCTGCAAATAGAGGCTCCAAGAGGGAGATGGGGCAATCCCAGGCATCTAGACCGGGCTTTTCTAGATGCCTGGGATTGCTTGGGAGGTGTAACCACATACTCCAAACATGGCATGGCTACATAGCATAGCTTCTTCAAAGGCACCAGAAGGGGGATGGACAAACTCCACATTGGCTATGCCCCTCCAAAATCAGGCCCCATTGGAGCTCTCAGCTGCCCTACTGGCCAATTGCCCATTTTCTAGAGAGACACTCTCACTTCTCAACCCAAATCACTCTGTCCTTTTTATGCCGTGCGCCTGGCAAATAGCTTTTGGCAGCCAAAGTCTACATGACATCTACTCTGTAATCACAGAGAAAGCAACATTTTGCAGTACTAAAGTTTTTGCAATTAATTAACAGTTCATTGGTTAAATTGCAGGTAACCCACAGCTGGATTATGCCTAACACTGGGAAGGCAGATAAGTGTAGTCTTGGTGTTTTATGGGCAGTTACTTATAAAGTTCTACTGCTGTCTTGTTTGCCCTATCCTTCCTGCCCCCTTGTGGGTGCTTGGTTTTGCTCTCTTCCAGAAACATTTAGTGGGTACGGGATCTGGTCAAAATCCTGACAGTCAAGATGCCGGCGATTAGAATACCAGGACCAGAATCCCAGTACACAAGACTCAGACATGGAACTACAGTGAAGGGATGTTATGTGTCACAGGTCATTAAAGTAACCTAGTTCTGCAGCAGAGAGACTAAAGGTTAGATGGCAAGAAGGGAAATTCTATAAGGTTACAGTATATTTACAAAACAAAACGAAAGTTTATATTATTCTTATTCATTGACTGAGGCAATCAATTATATATATATTAACATGACCATAGTTGAAAATTAACAAAGTTCTACAAATATTGCTAATGGTTAGTAAACAAATACCATACTGTAAGTATAAAATTCCCATACCAGCCTACCCTTAATGTTATGAAGTGACAGTCCCACTTCTAACCCCATTTTGCTATGTCCCTCATGAAATACAAATGGTGTATGTGTGGGTTTGATGCATACATCTGTGCAGTTAACTTCTATTGTCTTCAAAATGTGTCTATTTAGTATATCAATTTCATTCATACATTATAACAGTATGTGCTTGAGTGCTATTTCTACTGTACTCTATTGTATTTTCTGATCTTTTCTTCTTTCTTTACAGATAAAAACCATCTTCCCCTTGTACATCTAATGTCTTCCTTTCTCTCTGGCTATAGTTTTCACACCCCATACACCACATACAGTGCTGGTCTAACACACCCTCCCCCCGTACCAGCTAAATCAATGTGTAGTATTTAATGAATTTCAAGGCCTGCTATCAGGCCTTCGCCTACCGTTGTGATGGATGATATTTCAAGCATGCAGAGTTATAACTGGACTTTAAACTGGATATGGACAGGATTTTGCACCACTCTCTAATCTCAAAAATAAATTCTGCAGCATTAAAACCCCTGCATGCTACTACTCAATTCCTCCTCCTGCAACCTCACCTGGCAATTATGCTTAACAAACTATTATTATTACTACATCCTGCATTCACACATCTTGAAGTATGGCCTCTAGGTTACTAATCCATTTTACCATATACTTATATGTGCATAAAACTGACTGATTTGCATGTCTCTCCTTACTGCCACATCATGGACTCCAAACTCTACCATCTATCCCCTATCCCTTCTTCCCAATCCCACTTACCCGGTATCTCTGACCACTTCAACCTACTGTACTTTTTATTTTCTCTGTAATTTCCCACCGCATGTTACACTGCTAGGAATTGCTCATCCTGCCCACTATAACCTATGTAGTGTGCCCTTAGATGGCTACCTTACCTGGTACTTTCAAGGGCAGGATGAAGAACCTGTCGAGCTATTTGTGCAGTGGGTATCCTTTTAGTCACTGTTCATTTTATTCTTGTATGTCTTATTTCCATATACTGCTTATCCCACATGGATGTGGTGCGCACCACATGGCTGCCTCGCCCGGTACTCTATTGTGTAGAATGAACAATGTATATTTCTGATTTTGCCAGACTATTGCCTAGGATTTCTCATCTCCCCCATTATGGGCAAAATTTACTAAGTGGCGGGTTTGCAGCAGTTTTGGCCTTAGTAAATCTGCAGATAGCAAAACTGCCGTCAAAACACACTTTAGAATAGAATAGAACAGGGCTGTGATTTAGAAACCGATACAAAACCACCACCAAACCCCCGGATTTTAGAACAGAATAGAACCAGCCACCAAACCACCGGGGTTTAGAACCCGCTGCTTAGTAAATTTTGCCCTATGTGTCATCAATCCCAGACATTGGGCCTGATTCATTACCAATATATATTGCGATCATAGCTGTGATTAATCACGCAGTCCCACTGCGAAAATATGCTATGTTTGCTATCGCTATGCTGTTGCAGCCTAACATAAGGACGCCCACTTCACCTTACAGACATCTGTAATACTTAGCAAGTTTGCGAAACCATTGGTAACATCGAGTACCATCTCAGCCTCACGCACACTTGCACAAGCTCTGACCTTACTCAGGAATTGCTAACCTCATTGCACGCCCAAGCTGTGTATGGCATCGCAGTGGCTAATTTATGCACGCCCTTGTAACTGCGTTCAAATGCACTGGCACGTCTACGTTTTGGTGACCACCCCTTGTCACCTCCCCCAAACGGTCACTTCTTGTCAATCACGCTGCGATGGGTCTCTGTAGTCACTGCAATCGCAGTGTGATCACAATGAAGCTTTCGCGCACACGCACTGCGATGCATATGTATGCGCAGTACGCAACAATCGGCCGTCTGCATGCGTAATCGCAGTTGTGATCAGTAATGAATCAGGCCCATTACCTATTCTGCCCAGTATAACCTACATAGTGAGCCTAAAATGGCTGCCTCACCTGGATTTTTTGTGGATAGGATGAATACACCTTGGAACTGATGACACAAAATGACTGCCACACCTTTGTGTTATCTTATTGGTTTCTGCAGTCTATGCTAATCTAAACCCCTGTATTATGTTCTTGATTTCTGTAAAGCATCTTGAGTCCTATTGGAAGGTGTCATGGTTAGCATTGGATGGTGTAAGGGTTAGCATTAGTGCCTTACAGCACTAGGATCTTGGATTCGATTCCCACCATGGCCCTAACTGTTTGTATGTTGCTGCAAACGCCTGAAGCCAGGACATGACTGCTTGCTGAACTTCACTGTCGGATGTGAATCACCTTCCACCCAGGTGCTTCTTAAATGGTCCAAAGAGATGGAAATCACTCAGTGCCAGGTCATGGCTGTAGGGAGGATGGTCCAGTACCTCCCAATGGTAGCACCATAACAAATCACACGTGTGGTTGGTTGTGTGGCAGAAATACAACACCTGTTTGCAGCAAACCAGGTAGATTTCACCAAACAGCCCTCCGCGAAAGGAAATCAACAAGAAGCACGCCCTTGTGGTCCCAAAGCATGGTCGCCACGATCTTCTTTGCTGATGGAGTTGTTTTGAAGTTCTTTGAAGGTGGGGACGATGTGTGTTTCCATGTCATGGATGCTTGTTTTGTCTATGGTGTCACATGATGCACCTACGTTTCATTGCCTGTAACAATACACTGCAAGAACTGCACTCCCTCCTCATGGAACCGAGTCAAGTGAACAAGAGACCATCCCATCCTAATGGTTTTGTGAACTTCTGTGTGTTGCTTCGGTACCCAATGTGATCACATTTTCCTGTACCCCAGTTGCTCATGAATAATGTTGTGCACAGTATCCACTGAGATGTTCAGTCCGTCAGCAATATCCCTAACTCTAATGTGTCTGTCCTCCTGTACCAGACCTTCACTGTGACCAAATTGTCATCGGTGGTGGACGTGCTTGGCTGGCGGGATCACCACTCATCTTTAATGTCTGCTCTGCCGTTATCAAAGGCAGTGCACCAAACCTGTTTCCGTGACATGACGTTATCACAGTACACCTGTACAAGTTGGTGATACATTTCAGCTGATGTTGGGACAATATGACTGATATGAGACGCAGTCTAATGGTCGAGAGGGCAAGCAGTGGTGTACCTGCTCTGGTCTGGTGGGAAATAAGAATGAAATAGAGAACATTATACATGTGACAGGTCTTGTTACCTTATTTATTGAACCACCCTTGTATATAACTGGTAATAAATAAATAACTATTAGGTGGTAATTGTGAACAAATGTCTGTGGCCTCAATAAAAAAACAAAAAAACATTTTTTCATTATTTTAACATTTCAAAGTACAGTAATTTAATGTGCTATGAGATGTGGTTTCCTAGTGAGACACACGTCTAAAGTACATATTATTCAGTTCCAGCATGCATTGCTTGATGAAACTACAATGACAAAAGAGGCAAAGCAAGGGAGGAGTAGAAATGCTTAATGTCCCATCAGGTAAGACCTGTTTTTATAGATGGGGACTGACACTAACAGATGGAGAAGGGTGTACTTTAGCTCTGTAATTGGGAACACATATATGAAAACAGATGCTTAAGTAACGGTGCAAAAAAGGCAGTGTACCATAGCAGCCCATCTGATTCTGCATCTACTCATTCTACCATTTAACAAAAACAAATTAGAGATGTATTTGACACCCCAGTCTGTCTGCACTAGGATAATAGGAGTCTCACTTCACAACCCTGTACAGCTGTAAGACCCGGCTTAAACCCTTATCTGTCATTATGTGGCTTCCTGATTAGCTCCATTCCCCAGCTCACAGCATGACACTGCACCGATAACATGTCATCACTGCTTTACAGTACAGTACCTGTGCACCAATTATTTTTTTTTTTTTACTAAATCCATGTGTTCTGCAGCTGCTAGCTGGTCCTAGCTAGATCATAGTGCAGACCCACTTAGTAGTTTACAGGACCATAAAGTGACATTAGCGTCACCTATCCCCCAGGAGGATCCTGCTGTTGACCCCAAATAGTCTGCTGCATCAACACTCCATCCCACAATTAGGTCAGAGCATGGATCACCTTCCGCAGTTTACATGTGCCAGTTCATAGGTTACCTTCACTCTCAAGGGTATATTTATTAAAGTGCGGGTTTTTAGAAGTGGCGTTGTTGCCCATAGCAATCCATCAGTTTCTAGCTATTATCTTCCAGACGGTGCTAAATACATGATAAGTAGAATCTGGTTGCTATGGGTAACAACTCCACTTTTAAAAACCCGCACTTTAGTAAATATACCCCCCCCCCAGTATCTAGCAAATCATTCCTAGTGATATACTACCCATTGCCATCATCAAACTTGCAACAGACCTGCTTTTCCCTTTGCTAGTTTTCATGGTACTGAAGGGGTGAGATTTGGTGTATTAAAACTAGGAATTAAAACTGGAAGAAAAAAAAAAAACCTGCTACTTCTCCATTAAAGAGCATACAATAAACTGCAGTATTGCTCCTCAGAGCAAGCTCCTGATTAATTGCAATGCCGACCTGCTTTGTTCTACCTAATAGGAAATTAGATCACAATAGGGATTTATGAAAATTGCCTTAAAATGCTTGTGTTTTGCAGAGATTGTGCCCTCTGCCTAAATTATTATGCTTAGTTACAGAATTCATCTCAGGATTCCGGGACGTTCGAAAAACTCACATTGTTCTAAAATGAATAGGCTATAAATGATTCTTCTTTTAATCACAATATGCAAGAATGAAGGTGTGTTTAAAAATGTAAGCAATGCGCAGTCTGCACATTTATCTTTCATAGCGTGTTGTTATTATGATATTTATTATATCAACATGACATTATTTGCTCATTTTATCCCAGTATATTGTATGTGAATTCCCCATACATTTTACAACCTGTACTAAGTGTGCATAAAAATGTGCAGACCCTTTGCACACTATTATCATAATAAATGCTGTTTTTTTTTTTTTTTTATAAAATCATTTCACGTTGACATTTTATCCCACTCAATCGGAAAGTCGTGACCTGCAACCTCTGAACAACCGCCGATTTCATTATTTATCTGAAGAAACCAAATTTTCTTCTCTTCACCATGAACTCATTGCTGAAATATTTAAAGAAGTGAAATTTGTCATTCATAACACTTTCCCTTTTAAATATATATATATATATATATATATATATATTTTAATTATTTTGAATCACATAATAATTCAGGTATTTTTTTTTTATTTTATTTCCACTGCTAACGAGTGAAACTTCACTATTCAACCTTTCTTTATAATCACAGGAACAGGGATTAAAAGTGGTCCCACTAGTCAGGAACATGAAAATTAATTATTGAGCTCCCGGTTTTATCCTCCCATCTGTCTGATATTCTGAGGCACAGAAGGAGTTAGACAATTAAATTACTCCTCCTTTTCCCCTATCTGAATGTTTCCTTTACCTATTTTCTAAATAAAAGAGACACATTTTGTACTAACTGCCTCAGACAGTTTTTTTCTGTTCCAGTTAGTTTTTAATTATTTTTGAAAAGTAAAAAAAATATATATATTTTTTTTATTTAGTATAAAAAAAGCCAATGCCAAATAAATTGTTATTTTTGGACAACGGTGTAATCTGGAAGCTAGACTGGGGCATGTATCCCATTGGATGACAATCTAGAATCTATTAATATTCTATGCAAAGTTGTATCATATACCAGACATTATCATCTTGCTTAAAACTACTGTAGAGATGTGCACTGACCCCGTGTTTTGGATCTGGATTCATCTTTGTGTTTTGGTTTTGGTTTGCAAAACCATCCTCACATGTTCTGGTTTGGGATCTGTATTTTTAAAAATAAATTAATTAAAAAACACCTAAAATTACGTCATTTTGACCTGTTAGCATGCAATCCAAAACCCGAGTTCGGTCTTTGAATCTGAGTTCTGAACTGTGGAAAGATCCGAACTGGGACTCAGTTCGACTCGGTACCCCAAAGTGATTCCGAACTCTGACTCAGTTCAACTCGGAACTCCTAAATTTGGTTGTTGTCGGTTATCTTAAAACCGGACCTGCACATCACTACTTCAAACTCATGTTGCAGTTGATTCTAGGTTGTCAGTCACAGCCACGAATGCAACCTATTCAAATTTTCCAGATATTAAAGGCGCCTGATAAAAAAAACGCAAGGGTTTTATGTGTCGCTTAATGTGTATTTATGAATGTTCTATTTTGCCTCTTTATTCAGGTGTTTCGCTTCAGGTAAAGCCAAAGGGTGGTTTTCCGTTTAGATCAATATAAACACATATCCCTTACTCATTTCTGTGATAGATCACAGAACCTAGCAGGAAATATTCCTTTCTTACAAATCTTCATCGCTCTGACTTTATTATAAATGTCTGTTGACTCCAGTGTTTTTTTTTCTGTTCTGCTTGAAGACAGCAATAACTGCCTGTTTCAGGTTTAGCAATCAGACAGGTAAGACTCGACGCAGCCTAGGTTTCTTAGTAAAACAGTTAATCCGCTTGGGATCGGGTGAAAACCCTTAAATGTTAGTATATTTCTGAAATACTGACACTGATACAATCACAGCTGAGAAACAAACATGCACTGCCGCAGAGAACAAGTTTGATAAGCACAGTGGTGAATTGCTCTATACAACACAGGTTTCATCTGTGATTTTCTCTGTGTCTTTCTCTCTTGACTCATAAGTAAGCACATAAGTAGTTAACTCTCCTTTTTCCTTTCTCCTTTATTTCTCACTCTGCTTGAGGCAATTATAGCAATGCTGCATTTGTCAATCACATTTATTCGTGCATGGGTTCCTGAAATAATTATCAGGTGAGTGGCATTTCAGAGCCTAGAGTACCAGCTTGGAAACTGGATGCCCTAGAGTATTAATTACTGAGCGCAAAAAATTTGCAGAGAAGCAGGTCTTTTAATGGTAGAACTGACGTAACATGATTGTTTTGATTTTTTTTACTAACATGACAATCATAGCCGTCCCTCTGGTCATCACCATAGATTAGTTCAAATTATCTGGGGAGGCCATTAACAAGCTGTGTACCATTTGATAAAATGAGGCACATACTGTCTAGTGCTGTGTTTGTTGATTTACAAAAAAAATATATATATCTATATATAAAAAAATAAAAATAAAACTGAGAGTCAACAGCTGTAATAAAAGTGGACTTCTGCCAAAGTGAGGCAAAGGGTAGACTCCTCGGTGGGGGCGAGAGGCTACTTTGGTTGTTCCATTTTGCTGGAAGATAGACTTTTAAGAATCTCTCTTTTGCATTTCATACAATCTGTCTACTCTCAACAGACCTCGATTCACATTTTGTGGGTATATAGGACATCAGCATTTTGTCAAATTTAAGATGAAAGGTAGATCATACAATTTCTGCAGGCGTGCTGCGGTTTCTGCTTGCTATCAAAGTCCTGTATAATAAAACCAAAATAATGTATCTTGCTAAGGAGAGACGCTTGCTCCCCTCACTGCTATATCTGCAAGTCTTCTAATGGGAGTTTGCAAAACAACATAACATTCTTAAAGGTCAAGCAAACAACTTCCGTTATAAGGTAGACTCTGTCTCAACCAACATCTTGGTTAGATATCTACAGGTAAAGAAAGGTTCCCCAGTGCCCAGATTTTCCCAGGGCAAAACAGGTTTTTCTGTAACTTAGAACTCTCAGATTACTTTCTGAGTTGGTAAAAGTTTTTGAAATACTGTATAATCCTATAACGGCTTTACTGAATTTAACCCTAAAATAAGGCATGGGATGGCTTTTTATCAACTTAGCAAACTTTGCGGCACCTAGGTGCCCTGGATTTTTTGGTCCAGAATTCTAGTATCTCTGCTTAAGGGCAATTTATTGCCATTGAGAATTAACTGTGCAAAATGAGGAGCTCAGCCGACAGTACCCTGTGCTCTCCGTCCTTTGATTTCATTGCTTCACTGGTCATGGAAGACACACCAACCAATATAAAGAAAGTCAAGAAGACAACAAGTAACAAACCAACACATACAGAAAGTCTAATATGACTATCT
This sequence comes from Taudactylus pleione, assembly GCA_031769625.1. Lineage (NCBI taxonomy): Eukaryota > Metazoa > Chordata > Amphibia > Anura > Myobatrachidae > Taudactylus > Taudactylus pleione. The sequence goes on along the minus strand of JAUIMM010000033.1, from coordinate 6,136,007 downwards.
GTAAAAAGCTCACTTACTGTATCTGTAGTCCGACATAAGTGCAAGTGCAAATAACAGTACACTAATTTGTTCCCCTTAAACAATAAACAAAGCAGGCCTGTATTAAGTAGACATTGTGCCCAAGGTAGGATAGCATAGTGGGGCCCCCCTTCTCATCAATGTTTACAAAGTATAATGCCCACTGGATTATCCCCCACCATGAATTTACACATGACTATAACACTGCTATATCCCGCCCTTGCGGGAAGAAGTCAGGAAGCCGATGGACGGAATCCCAACCATCGGCCTCCCGACTGTCTAATCCCGGCAAGGGTTAAATGACAGGCATCGAAATCCCGACGCCTGTCATTTTACCTACGCCGGGAGCTCGACGCCTGGCATCCTGATTGAAGGTAAGCCGGGCACAGACAGGGATAGGTTAGGGGCTCCCAGGGGAGACTTAGGGTTAGGCACTCCCCGGGGGGGTTCGGTTCAGACTAGTGGAAGGGGGGGTTAGGGTTAGGCACCCCCACGGGAGATTTAGGTTTAGGCAGTGGGGGGGATTAGGGTTAGGCACTGGGGGGAGGTTAGGGTGAGGCACCCCTAAGGGAGGGTTAGGGTTAAGGGGGGAAAGATTAGCGATGCTTACCTTAATCACCGTTTGAGATTTCCACCCATGTCGGGCTGCTGCTGTCGGCATGCGGCCGGCGGTAAATCGTACCGATCCCGCCCATGCACATGATTAAGTCATCACTTTAGATTTAAAATAATTTCAGCAAATGCCCCTTTGCACACTGCATATTGCCAGCTACATTACATTAATTCCAATGATGCCTATTGTACATAGCCTTCCTTGTATAGTCTCCTCAACATACACATACTGCACTCTCTGTGATGCACAGATCCCCAATATTTCCTTAGTTATAACTCCCTAGACTTGCACAGAGCTCTCTAGAATTGCCCAAAGTTACTAATTGCACAGACTCCCAAATGTATACATTTCCAAATGCATAGATTCAACTGTTGGACAAATCCACCTATTGTCATGGATCCTGATTATTGTTTATTGCACAGATCACCTACATTACAAAAACATTTGGTGTTATTGACGAAGTGGAAAAGTACTGTAACCTATAATAACCAATCACACATTTCTTTTCATTGTCTAACTTGCAGATGAGCAACCAAAATGTATTGTTTTCACTTTGCACTTTGTTAGTAAATTATACCATTGTCACCATTATTTGTACTTACCTGCTGTAGAAAAAAAGTGTTCGGCCATTGGAGTGCATTGTTCTACCCTCAATTAACCCTCATTCTCCCTAATGTGCTGTCTGAAGACTCCAGACTGGAAGTCCAACAATGACAGAACAACAGAGGCATTTAGATCTGAAGCTCTCTGGAAGGCTTAATAACAATTAAAGAGTTACTGATTTAATAACAGCACTGATAGTGAAGGGGTTCAATTCAGTTTCCATAGAATCAACTCAGTTGTGTTGTCAGTGGCCACTGGATTCAGTGCCCAAGGCTGGCTTACCGAGTCGGGTGTCAACCACTGATGGGGCCTCTCTCCTCATGCTTCTCAATGTGGGCTGGCTGTTCCTGACAGTTCGGTTTATAGGAGTTAGCTTATGGCTTTAAAGGGGTGACCATGTGACCATTGATGGCATCTACTGTAAGTACCAATTTCCAAATTGGTTAACCTTTTTAAAACAGCTCTGAGCACAAACTTCTGCCAATGTTTTAGGCTCACTAGCTGTGCTCCAGTGTCCCTGGTTTCTTGTGTTCTGACTCTCATTCTGCCATGTTTGTTGTGTCCAGGCTTGTACTAATACTTCCTTTTGTTGATCCATTTGGCTTATCTGCAATCCACTTGTGTCCCAGTCCCCGCTCATTGACCAATCCTTTGTACCTGTCTCTGGCCATGTCACATCTGGAGTCACTACCTGGAGGCTTTCAAGCAGCAAAGTTCAAATTCCTTTGCTGGGGCCACTGGTCAAGGTTTCGTTAGAGTTTAGGTCTCTGCTACTTCCAGCATTGGTAACATCCAGATTGCTGTATGTGAATCCACAAAGCCCATTTTAATCATGACAGGTGGGATCTCTATTTCTCTTATGTCTCTGTTTGGTTCTATAGCTACTTCCTAGATCTGTTATTATTTACATGGTGAATTATTTTTCCCTATATGTCAGAACTATGGTTACATCCATGGCTATAACTGAATTGAGTTTTCTTTGTTTTACCATCCTCTCTGTTTCCATGCACATTACAATAAATAATATACTTGTTCCATATCTTGACATTTTTATTTTTCATTATAAATGTTGGTGTTACAGCGATATTCCTAGTGATTCTATAACTTCAGTTGAATCCTGTGGTAACACTTATTTTTCTCACTACCATGTTGAATCGGGTGCAGTAAGCTGAAAAGTATTCAGCTCCAGCTGACACCTTAAACAAACTTACCATGAAAGTCGGTATGCCAATTCAAGGGATAAAGGGCGGGATGTACTAAGCATTGCATCCATCATACAGTGCATCCCACCTCTTATCAAGTACATACCACGGTTGATTACAGCGGTATGTAGTTAGAAATGCAATTTAAATCACAAAGGACAACTCTCCCGATAAGAGCTATCCTTTGTGATACCCTCGGATACAAGGACTTCTGGGTTTAATACCCAGAAGTCCCTCTGGTGTCCTTCTGCGTATGCTCAGAAGGACGTGCACCGTGGAGGGAGATAGGAGGGATCCAATTGCATCCCTTTCAGAGGGCATCCCAAAAAGAAGCCCACAGGCTTCTATTGGGTAACGCCACCAGAAGATGGCATTACCCACCGGGAAGAAGCTTAGTACATATGGGAAATGCTGTAAAGCCCCCCAAAATTACATTTTCAGAGGTTTTACCACATTTTTCACTTTAGTACATGCCGCTCAAAGATCCATATGACTGACTCTTGGTTGAATAAAGATCCCAGGACTGACTCTTGGTTGTGTATTGGATGATAGCAGAGATGACAGTAACTGTAACTTCCACTTATTAGAATATAGGGATCAGCAACTTGTGCAATATTCACCCACTTGGACTGGTAATCAGGGCACCATTTCAATAAAAGCAAGAGATAGTTAGGTCCCCAGCATGAGGTTTTATCTCAAACTACCTTTTCTATTAATTTTGGGTTCTGATTTTAAGCAAAATCGCTAATTGTTGCAAATAGTGAAAATGGGTTAAGCCCAGCTTAAAGAAATATTGTAAAAACTTCCCTACTTCAATAAAAGAGGGATATGGTTTTCTTTTTTGTACCGTAAATGAATGCAATAGGAAGCCACACTTCTTTCATTCTGATAGCCCTAACCGGCTTCCAGTGGCTGCAGTAAATGCAGTCCCTAGAAGCCGGTGTTTGTGCACATGTGCCGGTCCCACCACTACCAGATCCATTGTGCAGGCACCGGGACTGTCTCCAGTGTCCGGACTGCAGCACAAGCAGCCCCCTCATACAAGAAGGTAGGAACTGCAGCTATATTCTTACTCTGTCTTCTCAGGGCCGAATAAACAAAGGGGCGGTTGTAGCTGCAGCTCCAGGCCCCCCATTAAAATAGGGCCCACAGGGTTAGGGTGCTGCTGGAGACAGGAAAATGTATTCTCCTGTCTCTCCAGCAACATAGCAACCGCCCACACTATATGCCCCGTCCATTAATACCCTGTCTGGCTGTCACCTCAACCACCCCCTGGACGGCCATCCAGGCAGGGAGTTAAATTGAAATGGTGGCACAATGGATGGTTTCAATAGCCCTCCCTGCACCACATAGTGTGTCAGCACCTACCCCGCACCTTGTACCCTGATGATGAACGGGAGGGGGGCACTGGCCTGTGGGGAGCTGCAGCCAGATGATCTTTTAAAATGAAGGATGATGATGATCAAACATCATCATCCTTCAGCAGAGCCACAGGTTGCGAACTGCGGCTCTCTGTTATTTTCACTTGCTCTGCTGTTGCTCTGCTTCATACTGCAGCCACAGGGCCTGTGCTCCGTGTGTCTGTGTTGACACTGACCGCGGCATGCACACTTGTTCAGCAATAATATTATGAAGAGTGTCGGGCAGATGAAGGCAAGCGGAAGAGTATGGAGATGTGCCTCATGTGCTGTTTAATCAGTCATTCCTCTAGTGGCCGGGTGAGGAAGAGCCTGACTGGTCACCGGAACAAGCAGAGCCAGATGACTGAACAGAGAGAGCACTGGCACCTAGCTATGGTATGCACATCTAAGTTTTAATTTGACTGAATGCTATCCATAAAGCAATTGTTAAATCTAACAAATATTAAATGAGTCCCATTAATTGAGCAATGATATGATATATATATATATATATATATATATATATGGATATGGCAGTTACTGCACTCTTTCGCCTCCATTTGACTTACTATATATATCTATATAATCTATGTCTGCCAGTAGCTTGCTGGCAGACTTATCCCATTCCTGGGGGCATGCTGTGTGGCTGTCATGTTCTCTGTCTTTTATGGCAGCAATTGGTGTTGTCTGAATTATATTGCACTCATTATAATGCTCTTTGTATTGTATGGTGGTCACATGGCGTATTGAATGGTGGGCACTGATGTTCTCTATATAATTTTGTGGTCAATGTAATTATATCTGTATTATATTGTGGACACATATCCCGGCACCAGTATCCTGACTGTCCGCATCCCAAAGGTAAGTATCGGGGTGTTATGGGGAGGTTAGGGTTAGGCATTAGGGGGAAGGTTAGGGTTAGGCACCGGGTAGGGAGTGTTAGGATTAGGGTGTGGGGAGGGAGAGGTTAGGTTTAGGCACTAGAGGGGAGGTTAGGTTTAGGCACCAGGGAGGGGGTGTTAGATTTAGGGTGCAGGGAAAGGTATGTTAGGTATAGGCACTAGGGGGGAAGTAAGGGGGTAGGGTTAGGCACTGGGGACAGTGGGTTAGGGTTAGGGTAGGGGTTAGAAAAATACTTACATTACTCATATGGGTGTAGGGAGTCGGACTGTTGGGCTGTCGGGATGCCGGTATTCTGAACAGTGACATCCCGACAGCCGGGATTTCATACCCAACCCCTTTGATGTACTATCTACTGGGGAGGGATGGGCACCGAGATGGATCATTGCCCCAGCTCACAGAATGCTTAACTTCACCTCTGCCCTTCTTTGCTACTCTGCTCCCACTCTCCACATTCCCCCACCGATCTCACCCCCATTCCGTCCCATCCCCATACTTACTATGTTCCCATCGCCCTGATCCTAATCCACCTCCTCTCCTCCTAAGCTAAGGTCTGTCACAGGGCAGCAGTTCCCACTGCCACCTTTTCCGATGTTTCACACACGGTATCTAATTTATATATACATACATGTGGACAAAATGAACAATGGGAACCATTTATTAATGATTGGGTTTCAGACCCAATAATTATACACTTCTTATGGCCACTTATCATGGCAAATAATAAATTATGCACCACCAGTATGTATCAAGAGTCACATGTAAAGACAAGGGTTCTGTTAGGAGACTGTCCCTGTGATGTGTAAATATAAAGTGACAGTTTAAGCGATCTCTTTACTTTATGTCTCTGGGGCTGAACTCGCTACTGTGCATGTGCGGTCTGCCAACGGCACATGCATGTGTGGAGAGTGTAGGAGAGGGATCCTACAGGTTCCTCTCCCGGTACTTTTTGCTGACTGTAGCCTATAGAGACTGCAATGGCTAATGTAATTATAGGATGGCATTACCATCCGTAGCTTGGAAACTTTGGCAGTAAAGCAGCCCCCACAGCAACCTGTGGGGGGCTGCTTTTGCGATTGAAAATGGAAGACTGCAACATATATCTCTGATACCTGCTGTAGAGACCCCTGTAGATACAATCGAGGGATACTTAATATTTGCGGGTACCCGCTCCTACTCTTTTTTTGTTTTATATAAAATAGCAGGTGGTGCATGATTCTTATGAATGAAGAGGGAAAGGAGATTGAGGTGATTGAAAGTAAGTGGTTTATATGTCCTCCATGGTGCCATCCACACCACATGGCATACCACACCCCCTTAGGTGGCACACAATAGGCCCTTCATAAATTTCAGCTCCAGGCCCACGTGGAACTTAATCTGGCACTGCATCCTCTCAATATACCTTATTTAGTACCGCCAATTTCTGGCAACCATTCACAAAGGCAAAACAGAAAGTAATACTTTATTTAAAATAAATGCACTGTACAACAGCAGTCACTTTCAGAGAGATGCATACCAAGATATAAATTATTAAGGGATACTAAGGATATTCAGCTATCCCCACTTTCTTTGTGTGTATGACAAGAGAAGTATGGTGTGCACAGAACACACATTAACAAATAAGTAAATGAGGATGACAATGAAGTGTCTTTTCGTTTCACATGTTAATGAAATGAAAGCCTGCCAACAAAACGAAGCATGCTGGCCAGTACAATGTCCTTGTGTTATTGTGACAGCTTTGGGAGCCTTTGATGCACGTCAGTGGTCTCAATAATGCAAGACGCATCTGTATAGAGCACATCAGAGCAAGTATGTGAAAAAGTAGTTTGGCCTCCTGGAGAAAGTGGATGTACTGTAGCTCAGCCTGTCTCTACTTCCACACACAATATACCATGGTAATTATAAGGCACAGTGTGAGTCTGCACTATAACATTGAGGAAACGTCACTCAATACATGGTCAACATTGACCAAAGTTTTACTTTTTGGGTAAGGTTTTGTCGAAAATACAGTAGACCTAGATTTATATTGTAGTGCTCTAAAAACATGTCTTTTATTCTATTAATGTCGGACAACCCTTAATTTGAGTGTTTTATACTGCTAGGTTTTAGTAATCACACAAGTTACTCCAAATGTCTGCACTGCCCTATAGGTTGTAAATTCGATAACAATAGTCCTATGTAGTCCAATAACTGATTCTCTTATTTCTGGTAGGAAGTTCCAGATGCACCATCCCGACCACCAAGTGTCGACGCTAGAGATGGTCCAACAGATTGTGGATTCCGGAACTTGCTTGTTGAATCAAAAATACAATTTCTAAAATTTCCATGTGATCTCTCTAATTTTTGATCATTTAAAAAAATCTCGATAAAGTTGAACAGATTTGACCATGTTAACATACAATTCGGTTGGTGTAGGTGCAAACTACTAAAGCATTCAAGCCTACATTTTTACATTTTGAAAACTGTGGGATGAATTTTAGTTAAATGTTAAATTACTTTATTATTATTTCAAAATATTATTTTAGGTTTTAACTCAAACTTCAAACTGAGAACCACGAACATGAACGGTAAATCTTGAACACTAACAGCAATCTGCAGGCAATTAATGCGAACAGCAAATAGTGCTGAATTGGGGTCTATGGAAAGTTATGACTGTAACATGGCCTTCAAATCTATGAAGTTCAATCAAATTTTGAATCTATTGAAAATTTTCAAGCATCTCCAGCCAATGTCACACAGGAATATAAAAAGCAGAGTTAGAGAAGAGGTATGAACACTAGGGAGTATATTTACTAAAGTGCTGGTTTTTAGAAGATGAGATGTTGCCCACAGCAACTAATCAGAGTCTACTTAACATTTATCTAGCACCTTCTAGAAGATAATAGCTAGAATCTTATTGGTTACTACACTTCTAAAAACCTGCACTTTAATAAATATATCTCTAGGGGTAGATTTCATGATCTGAGAATGATACATACGATTACCACTCGCATCCCATAGCAAACAGAAATTTCAGAGTGACGAACGTGACTGATTACCGGAAACAAATGTGAAAATTATAGCAAAACTGCTTTTTACATTCTGACGATACTTATTGTTTTGCTTAAAAATTAACTTTTTTTGTTTTAAAGCATTTTTTTCCAGAAAAACTTGATATCCCCCTAGGAGAGACATTACAATCCATTATATATCACATGCATGGCAAATTAAGCTAATTAATGCTGCGCTTACATCCCCCTGTCCTGGATGAAAGATAGTAAAAAAATTACGGCGCCAACAATAGAACAAACACTTTATTTTGGGCTAAAAACAACACATTATTTTTTTATAGGCTTGAAACACTTTGGAGCTTAGAGTGAACCTGTACCTAATGTATTTTAAATTATAATGGTGTTATATTATTGGCCCAGTGCCTGAACAACCAATATGCTGATTTTGGGGGGCACCTTAAGGTAACTGGTCAGAATAATTTTTAATTTTAAAATGATACAAAAAACAATGTATTTATTTGTTTGTCAGCCAGCAGATAGTGATAGTAGACACTCCATAGCCGTCAGTATAAAGAACTATAGGAGTCCCTGTCGTAAGCTAGGTACACAATTATACAATCATACATTCAGTGCAATTTTGCTTTTGATTACACACCTTTACAATCTAATCATCTGTCCAAAATATCTGCTGAAAAGACACAAAGGCAGCACTGCTGCTGGAGGAGCATGGGCAGAAGTATCGGACAGATGGGTCAAAATTGGGCACACACTTCACTGTTTGTCTAATATTGTACCGCCAAATTGTATGAGCATTAAACTTCACATAGATCCTGATCTTTTGATGAGACCAGTTTTCTTCCTAGAAAACATGATTGGACGTGTGTATAGGTGACTGTATAGGTGTGTACCCAGCTTTAGACCTGTGTCTACAGATTACCGCTACAGGTCTATAGTGCGCAGTCCCTTCACAATCCCACTCTCCCACACGGTGGCCGCATGATCGTCAATCACAATACAGAACTCTTGTGCTGGGGTTCTGACTTCTTATTGGCCAGTGGTCAGAGGATTAAATTTACAATTGCAATTGTCCACTGGTAGAATTCTCAAATCCTTGGTCCTCTGCACATGCCTTTTAGATGCAAGATGCTCCGAAGACAAGGAGCTGCCACTTGGAGATCATCAAAGGCAGCAGAAGGACGGTTATTCCCTGGGACAAGTATGACATTTTAATTGAAAAAATGTGTAAAATGATGGATATTATTTTTGTTGCTCTTTCTCCCATGCTTAAATGTCTTTAACATGTAGATAATGTATTCACATGTAATGTATTGTTATAAATAAAGTGTGATTCCAAAAATTATATTTATGAATGTGAACACTTGTGTTTTTATCTTGGTAGTAACCTGTGTCACAGCAGGGAAGGTGTCACAGAAGTGTTGATACTAATGGAATTCATATTTTTGAGTCTGAGTGAATTAATGATTAGGGGATGATATTGTGTGGTGGTCACAAAAATTATATCTGTTATAGGAAAGTCACCAGGATTCCCTCTATATTATATGGTGGACACTAGGGTGGTCTCTGTACTGTACAGTGGTGACTCAGATATGCTGTATATTTTCTGACAGTCACTATCATGCAATATGCAGTATGTATTGTATAATAGTAGTGATGCTGCTTGTGTGTGGCTTTGGAATGCTTTCTGTATTGTATGTTGGTTTCTGAAATCCCCATGGTATAGCTTTGTAGTCACTAGAATGCTCTGTGTATTTTATGGCAGTTTCTGGAATGCTCTCTTTATTGTATGGCAGTCTCTGGGATAATCTCTGTATTGTATTGCACTGGCAGGACTGCTCTCTCTATAGATTGTCAGTCTGGAATGCTCTCTGTATTGTATAGTGGCCTCTGGATTGCTCTCTATATTGTATGTTGGTCTCTGGATTGCTCTCTGTACTGCATGGTGGTCTCTGGAATGTGCACTTTATTGTATGGCAGTCACTGAGATGCAGACTGTATTGCATGGTGGTATTCACTTTATACTGTATGGTAGCAACTGGGATGCTCACTGTATTTTAGGTCTCTAAAATGTCTGCTGTTGGTGTGACACAATGATGGGGGATGGAGGGAGTGCCACAAGCGCATTGACCTAAGGAAGCTAGTAACCTTATTGATACTCTGGTTGGCCTGATGATTTTTCCAGCTATCCTATATCCAGATGAGGGACAATGTACTTTGAAGGAACTTTTTTTGTTGACAGGTACATGTAAAGTAAATACATATGTACTTAAATAAAAAGAAATTGTGGATTTCATTATATTGTAGTTTTACCTTAGAAGCAGGTGTGTTTGAATACTGTGAAGTAAAAGAAAGTTTTTACTTTAAAAAAAAAAAATGCTGATTGCCTTCCTGCAAAACTATCAATTAGTGGTATTAACCTTGTTGGTGGTTTTATTAGTGCTTAAAAATTATAATATTTCTATGTTGCAAGTATACACAGAAGTCAATTTGTGTAAATGATGATAGTGGCGCAACATTAGATGCCGCCTCAGGTAGCAGAATTGCACACACACACTTACACACACACTCACACACACATTTACTTACAAAAGGCCAAACTTAATTTCTGAGGATGAGTAGAGTCTGCATAATTTATTACACTGACTTTTCCCAATTCAGTTATTCTGCTCATCTACTGTACTGTTATCTTTGGACCTTGGGTTGCATTCATTTCGAGTGACATATTTATTGACAGTTTTATATTGATTATACATTATGTATATATAGTATCATATTTTTGAGAGTCAGTGTAGGGACTGACCAGATGAGAAGACTGTGATATGGTTGGTCAGCTGGACAAATTATTGTAATATTTCGAAACTAACATTCCCTGAATTTGAAGAAATTACAGTTTGAAATGTAAGTGCCGAGATTGTATGATTTTTTTATGTAGATGGTGTGGTCACATACCAAAGGCACTGCAGATGGTTGAGTCATACATGCCTACTGTCCCGGAAGTCGCGGGAGGCTCCCGATTTTTCAGGTAACCCCCCACACTCCCGGTAGAGTAGGCATTTCTCCCACATTCTACCCACTTCCCACGGACAGCACAGCAGACAATTAACACGATGGTGATACCATCAACCTTTCAGTTTTATAACTGTCTTCAAGATGTAAATGATACAACAAAACAAGCTTACCTTAAATACCCACAACCCCAGTCACCATGTGAAAAACATCAGCATGTTTCGGTGAGACGCACCTCACTAGCATCATCTGGACTCGACCCATTTGATGACGTCATGACGTTTCCTCAGATTGGCGCACACCATGTGAACACACTCTCCCATCACCAGGCAACCAATGTATAGTTACAATAACACTACATGAAAAAGTGCATAATAAACATCAAAGAAAAACACCAAAACATAAACCTATTAGATAGCACATAGAACCACATTATTACCAAAGCGAAGTATTTAACAAGACTAATTCAAAAAGTGCTTGAACAGTACTTGACCAGTATCATGTCATGGTATTACCCCCGTGTTGACTGTCTTCTGTGCTGTCCGTTAGTGCCGCACCTCTGGGAACTTTATTCATCATTTGTTGTGGAGGCACCTGGCCAAGTTAATTTACAGTATATCCAAGTGCCGGTCCTGGAATTGTGTATATATAATCTATATCATATAGGGATTAATGCCACTTCTGAGGTGGTGATATATTGTTACATTTTAATGCTGTTTGTAAAAAGTCCCAAAGCCACTTCACCATTGCAATGGTAGGTTCCAGTGACATCACATGGGACTTCAACCTGATAGGTAGCCATAGGATCTAGCAATTGAATCACTGTCCCATGAAAGGCATTATTAATAGATCCATGCTGACATTGATGAATTACTAACCGCTATTGTAGTGACTATTAGATCCAGGAGGCCTTGGATCTGCTAGTGATGCAAAATTAAGTGACTATATTAAATTAATCTTTGCAAAGGAACTACAGGAAGAATTATTGAAGATAGTATTTTTATTTGTTTTGCCTGTTTTTTGCTATCTACACTTCATAGCAAAATAAAATTATTTATTGCAATATGTTGCCAAATCAAAACACATTATGACTTTAAAAACATATTAGAAGATGCACTTGCATTATGCAAATCTTGATGAATAGGTCTTGTCATGTAGGTCTATATCCCGTTCAAACTACAAGGGGTTAAAAAATGGAAGTGTTCCTGCAAATACCTTAAAGCCCTCTGGACAGGGAACCGATCTGAACTTCAACCTCTATTAATAAACAGCAATGTAATGTACTTCTCACAAAATCCTTGTACTACATTAGTCATTGTACTGTAACCCTGTGACAGGATCCTTGATGGATACTTAACATCGAACACACGCTCCCTAACTTACAAAGATTAATGCAAACTGTATTGAAATCCTGCTAGTTTTGAGTGCTTCCCCTGCTCCACTGTCCAAGTGTCTGAATTTCAGCTTCAGCTAAGCGTGGCCTGTCGGGACTTGAGCTGCCAGTTTAATTAGTGTTCAGTAATTTCAATAATGAGTGACAATTCATCGGGGCTTTTAGGTTGGTCTTCTGTTCAGAAGCAAATCAATAATCCACAGTTTTACTCCTTCTTTAAAGACAAGAAAGTGGCATTTCAGTTACATCAGTGCAGGGAAAATAAATGAGAAACAGCATAAGTTCCTCAGTAACTTTAGAGTGTAATTGGTTGCTTTAAAGTTTATTTGTCTGCTAAACAAAGTGGAGGCAGCCATTTTTTTGGGGGGGGGGTCTAAGCCATTGTTCATATTTACATGAGGTTTGCAAGGATGAAAAAGCCCATGAAGCTTATCGTATTATAATGTACAGCTGTTTTTAGATGGAGATTAAACAAGTATATTATATCTTTTGGATATGGATTTTATTTAAAGAATATATATATATATATATATATATATATAAAATAGCTAAAATCATGTAATTTTGCTCTGCTTTTATTCCTACAGTATTATGAACCTCAATAACATTAATGCCCATTCATTTCCAGTAAATTTTTACGATATCACAGCTCACAATATTGTTCACTAATTTTGGCCATCTATGAAACATTGCGACACAGCAGTGGCAGACAGGTTGGCAGTTTAATATACTAAGAATACTTTCAGTAATCAAACACTAGATCAGAGACCCATGGCAGTACAAAGAAATGGATGTGGAATATGTATGTAGTGGAAGAGAAGTAAACGATTAATTGATTAAAACATTTAATTTGATACTTGGCTTTGCTTTGCAGCAACTGAAAAAATGCCATAAATTAATACAATTTATGTTGTTCATTTTAATAAATAATTCTAAATATACTTCATAATTCTTTAATTTTATTTTTGTGAGGCACCACATTATTTCTGGTTCAAAATGTATTGCAAATTAGTAATGTATTAGAGTAATGACCAATAAAAATGTTTGTCTATGCAAAAAGGGCCATCAACAATGCCCCCATAAATTACCGCCCATGATGTAAAGAAAAGTGATGCAAGATGGAATTGTCCTAGGGCCCTCTACCCACCCTTATGTTGTATATTAAAAAGGACATGCATAGTTTAACAAACCAAGAACTTCAGTGACAGGAACTGTCACTTTTGTGGCTTAAGTGCTTGGTTTGTTTTGGCACCCACAAGACAAGCTTCAATGGGTTTAAGGCAGCTAACAGCATTGTTAATCATCTTTACACTGGTTAATGTCATTAACATCCTCATCAGTGGTATCATCATCACACAATGTTAGCTCATCCAAACTGGAATCCACAGTTACAGATGTTTCTGTATTTTTAGTTGAATTTGGCAGCAAGGGTCTTCCTCATAGAATTTGTCATTCATTTTTATGAACATTAGTTTTTCCACATTTATTGGCAGTAGCCCCTTCACCAATCACTCACAAGGTTCCTGGCTTTACTAAACAATCTTTCCAAGTACGCATTGGAGGGTGGGCAGCTTAAGTACACCAAAGCTAGTTTGTACAAGGAGCACCAAATTGCCTTTTTTTCTTCCCAGTACAGTATATAAAAGAACTGTGTGACATGCTAATTTGTACATTGTCATTACAATAATCCTCCACCATTTTATTGATGCTTAGTGTATCATATTGAATCAAGGTAGAGGTGTCAATAATTGTGGGAAATTCTTTTAAGCCTAACCAGATGTTAAAATGGTGTTTAACTTTGGTACTCTGAGTTAACTCATAATCTACACACCCAGTGGGTTTCTTGGGTAAGGGCAGTTTTTTCTTGGCAGCAACAGTTGCAGGAAAATCTAAAGCAGGAGATATCTTCATGTCATATGCCGCTTAAGTTGACAACTAGCTCACAAGAAGCTCTTTGCATCACTTAAGATTTGTGTCAGTTGGAAAGAAAAACATTACATACGACTTATACTTACTGTAGGAACAAGCACGGTCGCCAAATTGTAATGATCCAATTTCAAGATGTTTGACAACCTTTTGAACCTGGCAAAGATACTAAATAACTAGATATACAAGTCCAACATACTTAGCGGAATTGCCTTATTTAATTTCCTCCTTCAGTTTCTCTAGCTGGTTTTCCAGTAGTTTACTTAAGGGAATCTCCTGACTTAGGTTGTCAATGTCTTAACTCACTTAATACTGTAGGCTACTACTTTAACTGGTTTCAGTAGCTTGCATAAAACATAGAGTACTGTATTCTACAGTGTGCTAGACTAAGGAACATCCCCCGTCCTCTCCCTATGTCATGGATTGTTGTGTAGGTTTGGATGGCTTGTTGTTGTTCCACCATTCATATAAAGGGTGGAATTCCACCTGGTCCTTACCTCTTGCTTCAGTTGGTGGCATGGCAAATTCAAATATTCTTTCAGCTGCTGCAATATTCTACATGCCGAAAATATCCAGAAAGTTTTTGGGCCACAGACAGCATCTCCTACACATCTATTTTATATTTTTTTAATTTGGAACCACCAAGATTACTATGTGGGCAAAACATGGAATGTATTGAAATTCATCCAGGTCAAATACTCTCACAATGTTAGGAAAACATAGCAGTGTTTTGCTATGACATCCCTGGCATTGTGTGTTAGATTCTGCTGGTGCTGAAGCTGATATACCCACCCAGTGGGCTGTCACAGTCATGTAATCTTTAGTTTGACCAGTACCGCTTGTCCACATATCTATGGTTAAGTAGATAGTGGGTACAATGGCATTTTCTAGGCCAATAACTAGTTTTTTAATGTCCCGGTACAGGCGAGGAATTGCTGATCTGGTAAAATGAAATTGAGATGGAATTTGGTAGTGGGAACACAGGACCTCAATTAACTGTCTAAGACTGCATGAATTGATGGTGGATATTGGACGCAGATCTAATGCTAGCATAGCCATCATGGCTTTAGTGATCTGCTGTGCAACTGGATGACAGCTTTCACACTTGCTTCCTCATGCAAAGGATTGTTTCACAGTCAATTGTTGTTTGAAACTATTCTTCTTGGTCTACTTCTGGGATGAAGATTCACCCCCAGCAGCAGTAGCAGTCCTAGTACAAAAGCATTCTTCTGGGGAATCCTGATAAGGGAGGAGTCATTTAGCTTTCGAAAATTGGATGCAGGAGGACCACCTCCAAATAATAATGAGGATATTGATGATGAAGATGTTGGCAGTGGAGATTTCATGTGCTGGGATCTAACCATGATGTTGGCAGCTGATGCTGAACTGCTTGTTATTATTCTTTTACAGGATTTTTGAGATTTTTCCAAATAATTTGCATTAAGCCACTGTAAATAATGTAACAGGGTGGAGGTTCCTAGATGGTTAATGTCCCTACCTCTACCTACTGTTGCTTCACAAATGGTACAGATGTCTTGATAAATGTCAGGATTTGGGTAAAAATAATTCCACACAAAAGAGGTTGCTTTTTTGGTATTATGCCCAGGCATTACCATGGCCTTCTTATCACAGGCAAGAACTGCTGCCACTGGTGGCTGACATTTACACAAAAAACATTCTCATCATCAAAATCCTTATTAGTGTCAGATGCACAAATATCCCCCTCATCCTGTTGCACTTCCACAGTAACATCCTCAATTTCTAAGTCACCATCTTTACTTTAACTGCTGCTCATCCCCACATTTGCAGTGGGTGTGGAAATGAAGGAAGGAGGCTTCTCTAGGAGTACAGTGTCAGAAATATCAGACTCACACATAGCACTCGTTGACACATTTAGGCTCTCCTCAGGTATTTGCAAAGTTTGTGAATGCACAGTTTGTTCTTCAGCCTTAGTTTTGTTTTGGATAACTCATTTGCCTGTTATAAAGGTGACACATGTAGACTTAAAGTGAGAAAGTGTTGAGTGTGAGGTTCCAGAAGATGCTTGACTGCGTTTGACCCTGGCTTCTGCAATAGGCATTCTAGTGCATGAAACAGCAGTAGCTGGACCACCACTTGCAATGGAATGCCATGGCCTGAGCCTTTCCTTGACACTTTATGTGGTGTATGGAATGTTGGCAATTTTACACTTTTCAGCAGTAAATTTTCCCTTTATTATTAGATGTTTTCTTTAACATTGTAAAATATTGTTTAGATTTCAGGTGTCCTTTCTTAAAAATGTTTTCCCCTTGACCATCCTTAGTAAATATTTAAGTACTATCAAGACTGCTGGCAGCAGCCGCAGCACTAGAACTGGGTTACTGCTCTTCTATCGACTGATCCATATTGACTCACATAACTTCTATTATTGTCGCAACCTACTTACACTTTATATACACTATAAATACACAACACAGTGCCTCACAGCACTCCTAGTATAAGGGCGGCACTCTAATAATATTATATTTTTTAACACAAGTTTTTGAATTTTAATTTTTGCTAACAGTGCCTGAACACACAACACAGTGCCTCACAGTGCTCCTAGAATAAGGGTGGCACTCTAATGACATTATATTTTTTAACACAAGTTTTTGTATTTATATTTTTGATAACAGTGTCTGAACACACAATACAGTGCCTCATAGCACCGGAGTAATGTTGGCACCCTAATGATGTCATGTTTTTAACAAGCACGTTTTATTTAAATGTTTTTATATTCTTTTTATTTACACATTGCGACTCACAGTGCTTTTTGGAATGGTGGCATCTACTGAACGTTATTTTGTAATACTGTGCTACAGCCCACAGTTCACAGTGCCTCTATGGGTTGTATTATTTTATTTAATGACACAGTTCCCCTTAAACAGTGCTCATAAAAATTTTTTTAATGACAGTGCCCACACTGTGCCATTTTAAGATAGGCACAATGCTTCTAATGGCATCTTAAATGACACAGTACCCTGTCCTTGACTTTACTGACTTCACAAACACAATACAGTGCTCCATCACAGCCCAGTGTGTCTGTCAAGTGTGCTTGTAACATGGGAGAGATGGGGACAAGGATCAATAATATATACTTTTTAATACTATTTAGTAAAATACTGCTTTTTAATACTATTTAGTAAAATACTGTAAAAAGACACATTGGGGGAGATTTACTAAGCGTTGGCTTTTTAAAACTGTGGTTTTCCTGGTGGTTTTGAAACCCCAGATTTACTGAAAGCAAAACATAATGTAAAACCTGCAATTTAGAAGACGTTACTAAAAACACTTTGCCATTTAATTTTTTAACACTTGAAGAATAGAAATCACTAAATTTATCAAGTTGTATTAATTGATTATTTATTAAGGTAAAAATGTTTTTTTAGACATGGGCAACAGTTATTATATTATTATGTGAGCAACACTTATGGTGCCATCAAGGGCAGGGATGGGCCCAGGTACTGGGGATGGTATGACCAAATCGTGGGAGGCATGGACATTTTGCTCTGATGGTGTCTGTTGTTTTGCTGTGTTTGCCTCTACTGCCTCAACCAAGTAGTCAAACTCAGTTATCAATTTTGCAGCACTGCTGTAGCAATCTCTTCATCATTTATATGCACTCCAACAGACGTTAGTTGCTGACAGACAGACATCATTTTGTAATCACTCATACTGCTGCATTCATTCAATATGGTATTACACAATACATGTATTAAATTTATCCTCCTCATGAGACCTCCATCTAGTTATGCTGCTTGCAGTGTTGTTCACGTGTCTTTGCTGGCTCTTTCCCATGTCTTACAGAGTACATGTTTTGCTCTACATTCAAGCCAATGGTCCCCATTGGTCTCTCTATATCATCTGAGCTTGAATCTGCATCTGGTTCTACAGTGACCTTCTATATCTTTCACACATTAATTGCATTTCCATAGCAAACTTACAGGTTCTATTATTTTCTGCACTTTTTATCTTGATAAACCCCATTATAGGTGCAGCTCCTGTACTTACACTCCTTACAGACATAACTGTGCAGATGTTGTACTTTAATCAACTTCACTGCTACTATACTGCACTGGAAACACTCTGTGCTGTCTTCACTCTCCTAAGAAATCTGCACTACACATGTGCTAAGGATGGCATCTATGTGCTGCTATGGGTGTCTCTAATAGCTTGTATGTCTGGGTACTTTACACCTGTGTCCCTGTATGCCTGGGCCGATAACCTGTTGGAAATAGTGTGTTTGCAGGTGTTGGTATTGCAGTTATGTAGACACACACCAGCTGATTACTCAAACTTGAACAGTCCAATTACTTAACCAATGGTGTATATAGCCGTACTCACTGTTACATGTACATTGGTAATAGAACGGAGCAGGGTTCTATACAGTTCACTATTCAGTGAGTGTATGCTGCTTGCAGGTAGCGGTTCAGCTGGAACAGCTTTTAATGCAGGTATTATTCAGGTCTCTCATAGTAGGAGACTTCTGTCTCCCACCATATCACTCTACACAGTTCAAAACAAGATGGCTCCTGCACATGCTCAGCAGTGAGCTTGGCAGCCATCTTGGGGCAGGACATTAAGCCTTCCTAGAGAACAGGAAGACTGGAGTCTGTGCAGTAGTGCACTTTAAAGCTGGGTTTTACACTGGAAAATATAGGTCTTAAGTAATGGGGTAACACAGAGCCAAAATATGAAATGCTTGTTGTCCTGTCCACTTTTAAACTGATCACATACTTCTTTGAAAACAAATATAATCTTGGCGCCGATTGGAAGATACGCTCACAAAATTCTCCCTGACAGTGATAACTAGCTGCTCACCTGTAGAGAAAACTGCCAGTGCTCATTCAGCAAAAACCTCAAAACAGAAAAAGGTGGCACTGATGAAACAGGGTCAATCAATGCATATAGGTATATGTAACTGCTTAGATTTTAAAACATATTTCATTCAAATGCATATCAATGAAATTTATCTTCCTGGAGTAAGTACTAATACACATATAAACAACACTATAGATAAGCAGATGAAATAGTATCAATATGTAATAAAATACTAATACAGTCAAAATACACCTAAAAAGTCTAATAATGACAGACACAAATGGATGTGAATAATCCTGATTGTTAAATGTGCATAAGTCACACTTATTTTATAAATACAACAAGTGGTTACTGATTGTGGGATACCTCAGTACAAAAGTTCTGGTGCAGATATATGCTGGTTCAGTCCAGCTTTCCAAGCTCATGATGGACATAATTCTTTGCCTGCAGTGGCAGAACTACCATTACCATTACCATTACTGGGCCCTGTGTTTGAGTAATGCCCGATAACCCTCTCAAGTCTTCTCAATATCCTTTTCTGAGCATGTACAGGTGCCTGGAGCATCTGCAGTGAAGCCCCAACTCTACATTTGCACATTCTCTGGAATCCATGTATGCACAGAAGAACAGAGTGGGGCCCTGTGGTGCAGTGGAACGTATTCGTCGGGCCATTCCCATATATTTTCCTGTGGGACCTGGCTATGTTTGTAAGTCTACAGTGCAAATGCCATATATTTGCCCCTGAAATTCACAGAGGCCCAGTCCGCAATCATTTCCCTTCATTTCAATGACAAGGTTAGGCAATCCCCGCTGCATGTGGATTTGTTTCAGTAAACAACACCCATTTGCTGCAAGACATCACACCCCGGGGTAGATGTACTAAGCCTTGGAGAGTGAAAGTGGAGAGAGATTAAGTACCAACCAATCGGCTCCTAATGGCCTATTTTTCAAACACAGCCTGTAAAGTAACAGTTAGGAGCTGATTGGTTGGTACTTTATCTCTCTCCACTTTATCTCTATCCAAGGCTTAGTACATCTCCCCCTTTAGTCTTCTCCCCAAATATGTGTAAAAACCACTTAAACCTAATGACTAAACACATTGAATAAGGACACTGACACCTTTATTATGGCAAATTTAAACTTATTTTATTAAAAACAGTTTTTCTTCATTAAATTTGCCGATCGGATTCAAGGACGAAATTTATAATCATATTAATAATAAAAATTCATAATCAAAAGAGATTGGTGGCAGACTAAAGCACGGGCAAAGTAGGGTAGGCACAAGATGCGATTCGATAACCAACATCGCATAAATCAATGGGGACAGAGGGAGTTAAATCTCTCACACTTGCACAACATGGTCGTCAATAGAGTGCCTCCTCCTCCAGCGTTAGCTACTTAAAATTTGGACCCCCTTGCAGACGGCATATGCCATTCTCAAGTTTAGTCATCACAATTTTCTTGTAAAAGAGACCAGATTAACTCCCATCCCCAGTTTAAATAACCTTTTCTATCAACTCCTCTCCCATAACTATCACTGGCCAGCCAAACCGTGGCCTGATCCTGACCTACTTACAACAATTCTATTAACCCTAAGCTAACCCTACAATATTGGGATCACCTTTTCAGCCTTGTGGGTTTATTTTTCCTCGTGCCTATTCAGCTCTCAGAAACATTTTCAAATATCACACTGGAATATTAAACAAAACCAATAAGAACTGCGGATCTTAATCCAGCCATCAGGAATTCCCAGCATTTCATATTTTCCAGATCTTTCCGGATGGAAGAAAGAATTATCCCTACCTGCCTACTGCCCCAGAATGGCCGGTAGGCTGCCACATGTCAGGTGTTACTCTCGGCCGCCGGTAGAGCATTCATATCTCCCGAAACTGCATCAGATCTGCCTGGCGCTGCCCACTTCCCGAGTAAACGGGGAAGTCCGGGCAGATGATGACGAGATTTGCGCTGAACCATAGCTATGTCCCTGTTTTACAATGCCGGTAATCTTGGCATTGCATGGAGAGAGGCGGGGCCATCATGATGCAATTGTACTGTCACACTCCCCGCACTGCTATGCTGCACCATGCCCCTAACATGGCCCCTTCTGGGCTGACTGTGCTGTCCTGTACTAGGCAGCCAGAAAGTTGGCAAGTATGGAATTATGAAGCTTTCTATAGTGAACAAGTGGAGGTGTTGCCATAGCAACCAATCAGATTCTTGCTATCAGCGGCAGGACTTGTATTTATCCAGTGGTGTCGCTAGAAATAAAGGGGTCCCATTGTAACACTTTGAGGGACCCCCATCCCCTTGTCTTCTCCCCACACAACACTGCTGTGGAAAGCCAACTTCTGAGCTCCTGACGCACAAACACTGATCTGCTCTGTGAATGCTGTTGACATTGATCATAAAGCAAAGATGGGCTCTGCAATTTGCCACCAGTGGCGCCTGCTCTGTGCAGGAAAACATATCTTAGAACCACAGAGTTCCCTAGGTTGCCTAATCAGCCTTAGGGTCTGCAATCTCCCCAGATACCTTGCATCTCTGAGCCCTGTTGCAGCTGCATTGTTAGGGTTGGACTGGCCCACAGGGGTATAGGGGAAATCCCCGGTGGGACCCAATACCTGGAGGCCCACCCCCTTCTCTATGTGTCGTGTGCACTGAATTGTAAATTGTTATGTATAAGAGGATCAGTTACACTGATAAACATCAGTTCTTGGTTTGCTTCTATAGAACCTACACCAAGATTTTCCTAATAGTTAGCCAAGCAACTGTGGTGGCTGGCCACACCCCTCTGGTGGATGACCCCTATCACTGCATTCCTCCGGTGGGCCCTTTATGCTTCAGTCCGACACTGTGAATTGTTATCCCCCTGTCCATATCAATGACAGAATCAACCCAAGATATGAAGAGCACGTCAAGAAAAACACTTTTTTCTTATACCAAGTTGAAGAATTCAGATTCATGCCTTAAAAGGGTTAACCTGGGACAATAACTATGCAGTGCAACTTTCCTTAAAGCAGGGCCAAACATTCATAAGGTGTTGTATCTCGCAGTAAACCAGCCTATAACAGGGAGGGGGGGAAATGAAACAAATAAAATCCCCAGCTGGGAAGGTCAAGTCTAATGAGGTGGGTACAGAGAGAAGAGGCATCTCGCAGTCTTTCCCGTGTAGGCCAGAGGTGCTTGCAAGTGAACAGCTGCTTATAATTATTATAATGTGACACTTCTCATCCCCCCTGAGTTTTTTTTCCTCCCTTACTCTCTCACCAGAGAGCAGATTAATTGTATATCAACTGATACAGATAAAGGGATTTTGATAGAAGGTTTAATATTCTAATACTAAGTAGACAGTGTCAGTGAAAATTTAACACTAAATTTTTGAACCAAACTCCCCGGGGTCGCACAGTATTTCAACCATCCGGCGGTTTCTTGAATTTTCAACAAGTTTGGCTACAAATGTCACTCAAACTAGAGAAAGAAGGGGAAAAAAATCCTGTTCTACTAGTCTCTATTTTTTTTCGGAAAAAAAAAAAAGACAGCAACATATTATTTCCGCTAATACCTGCATTACAACTTCAAGAGCACGCCAGTCCCGTGTGTAATAGTAAATATCCATATTAAAGCCAAGATGTAATATATTAAGAAAACTGTTATATATCGCATGTCCTGGCCAGAAATCTAGAGGAAAGGGGTGATTTAACGTTTGTTTTCCAGCTGTACGGTTTAAAGGTAACACGATCCAGTGAGCTGAAATATAATATTATTTGAGAGACGTTTACATATATCATGCGTGATTTACAGCGTGCTGTTTAAGATGTGAATAAAAGTTCCCAGCACCAAAAAAATGTCATCTGTTAGGAAAATATTCCAATTACAATAAAAAAATTGAAAAAAAATCCAACACCTCGGAGAATAAATTCAGAGATGAGTAAAATGGAAACACTATTTATTTTAGCAAAACTTTTTTTTTTTTGTGTAAATCTATATACCTTTGGCAATATGCTTGTCGCTTAATGATTATATGGATTTAGCAACCAAAGCTGTTGTCTAGATTAGCCTAATGCCGTAAATAGACCGAGTTATGTTTCTACAGCGCCACTGCACTTTATTCGTTTAATAGTTCTCTTACACTTGGCAACAAGTTTGGTCAAATTATCAAATTACATTTTTAACTCATATTAAAATTCATGCGAGCCACTTGTATTCCCCAGTAGTTCATGAACCTACTGGCAAACGGAACAATGGGACCTTATCAAATCCCAGTGCGCGCACCTATTAAATTCACATTGTACAACTATACGTATCAACTAACACGTAAACCAGGTGTTTTGGTGTTATTGTTTGAAATTCTACCCGGTTTTAAATCAAATGAAGGAAAGGCAAAGCTCCAATTAAAATCCCACATTGCCTCTGCATCGTGTGTGTAGGTGAGAGATGTTAATGGCAAAACTGGCTTAAACTTTTAGACCCTCAATCTTGTTCATTGTAAAAAAAATAGAAAATAAAATTACGTTCGCATCAATTCTCACAGTTTATTGGCATTTCCTGTTTTATTCTGTAGAAAGAAAATAAGTCTAGGAATTTCTGGCCCTGCATAAGCAGCATCCAGGACACACCAGCTGAATTTGACAATTGAGTGTTGTCATGGGACATTAAAGTCTTGCACTGGGCCTATTTAGATGATTATTTCATAGGCTGTCCCATAATCAGTTCCATCCCTCGCCTCTACGCTGCTTGCCAACATATGTCTATTTTATTTAAAAGTTCACTGACAACAAATATATGTTGCTAAGCTCCAAAGAGTACACGGTCAGAAAATAGCTTTACAGTCTGCAGTCGTCCAGCGGGCTAGTACAGAATTCAGTTGTCTTCACTCGCCTGTAATTGCTTCCAGATCCATGAAACTGAGTTTTCTCACCCTGAAACTTTAAAGTTAGTAATGAGACCTTGTTTATAAATTATGAAAGTTAAATTCAAGTGGAACTTGTAACCCTAAGGGCATGTGTATGCTGGCGTTTAGCCACGCGTTTGCCCTTAATGCTCGGCTCTGCGTTCCTCGCTCAGTAGTAAAAGTAGGTATCATTGTACATACTGAAACATTTTCTAAAGCTTGACGGACCAAAAACAAAACAAACTTTGTCCCTAGTCGTTAATTCCGATGTGTTCCCAACATAATCCAGGACTGCAGATTGCTCTATTTTTTGGTTCATCAGGATCAGAAAAAAGCATTATGAACTGATTAAGAGTTAAGTGTAAAAATGCTTCCAGGTAATTAAGTTCCTGTTGCTTTAATAGAAATCAATCTTGATTTTAAGATAAATCTTAAGACATAGATAAGTAAAGCACAAAAATACCCTAGCATCATCATCAATTTGTAAGCTTGCACCAGGCCTATGGAATATGCAAAGTTACGCATTCTTACGGGTGTATTTTAAAGATATGTCCAAATCGAAAGCATCTGTAATCAGGGCTGATGCAAGGTTTCTGGGCACCCTAGGCATGACTTCAGCATTGCACCCTCCTCCCCCGCCTCGGATAGCTACACAAGACCTTATACAGTGCCCCCTGTAGTGGTCCCCTCTATGCAGTGCCCCCAGTAGTGCCCCTTATACAGTGCCCCCAGTAGTGCCCCCAGTAGTGGTCTCTCCTATGCAGTGCCCCCAGTAGTGGTCCCCCCAATGCAGTGTGACCAGCAGTGGTCCCCCTTATGCAGTGCCCCCAGTAGTGGTCCCCCCTATGCAATGCCCCCAGTAGTGGTCCCCCCTATGCAGTGCCCCATATACAGTGCCATCAGTAGTGGCCCCAGTAGTGGTCCCCCCTATGCAGTGCCCCCAGTAGTGGTCCCCCCAATGCAGTGTGACCAGTAGTGGTCCCCCCTATGCAGTGCTCCATATACAGTGCCCCCAGTAGTGCACCCAGTAGTGGTCCCCCCTATGCAGTGCTCCATATACAGTGCCCCCAGTAGTGCCCCCAGTAGTGGTCCCCCCTATGCAGTGCCCCATATACAGTGCCCCCAGTAGTGCCCCCAGTAGTGGTCCCCCCCATGGAGTGCCCACAGTAGTGCCCCTTATGTAGTGCCCCCAGTAGTAATCCCCCCTATGCAGTGCCCCCAGTAGTAGTCCCCCCCATGCAATGCCCCTTATATAGTGTCCCCAGTAGTAATCCCCCCCTATGCAGTGCCCCCAGTAATAGTCCCCCCTATGCAATGCCCCTTATATAGTGTCCCCAGTAGTAGTCCTCCCTATGCAATGCCCCTTATATAGTGTCCCCAGTAGTAATCCCCCCCTATGCAGTGGCCCCAGTAGTAGTCCCCCCTATGCAATGCCTCTTATATAGTGTCCCCAGTAGTAGTCCTCCCTATGCAATGCTCCGTATATAGTGTCCCCAGTAGTAATCCCCCCCTATGCAGTGCCCCCAGTAGTAGTCCCCCCTATGCAATGCCCCTTATATAGTGTCCCCAGTAGTAGTCCTCCCTATGCAATGCCCCTTATATAGTGTCCCCAGTAGTAATCCCCCCCTATGCAGTGCCCCCAGTAGTAGTCCCCCCTATGCAATGCCCCTTATATAGTGTCCCCAGTAGTAGTCCTCCCTATGCAGTGCCCCCAGTAGTAGTCCCCTCCCCAGGAGTGCCAGACAAAGACAAATACACACACAAAAAAACATCTGAATCCTCACTCCTTGCTGTGTGTCTCTCATTGGCTGCTAAAACAGGCACACAGCCGCCACCACCGCAGCTGTGTGTTTGTTACTGTGTAGTGCGGACCGTACTTGTGTACGGTCTGCACTACACTTAATGAAACCAGCGGCGCCCTCCAGTGGCTGGCACTCTAGGCAGTTGCCTAGTGGTAGCTCCGGCCCTGACTGTAATGCTCGGTACACACTGGCTGATACATATCATTCATACAGTTAATGAATGATTTATCTTCCAACCATCGCCCAGTGTGTACACACAAAATGTCTGTTCACAGATACTGTATATTGTGTCGGCCGTGCAGCACGGCAGATGCGATATATCTTTCAGGTATATCATGCACATCTGCCTGTGTGCACGGACCTATATGCCGGCCGCAGGAACTGCTGATTATGACCAATGATGTCACTACCGGTTCCTGTGGCCAGACATATCGCTCGGTCGGTTGGTCATTTTGTAAGCAAACTTGCAAACACATCAAATCGGTCCGCCGGACTGCAGGTCGGCCAAGTTTGTGCCTAGTTTGTACTTGGTACCCTTAACCCGTGTCTCAAAGGGCAGGAGGGTGCAAGTATAAAGGACCGTATACATGGTACGATTTTTGCCGTTGTCAACCGATTGGAACGGCAAATAGTTTAAAAAGTGCCGTGTGAACGCACAATAACGATGCCGGTGCACTTTCTCGCTGGTCATTGGTCATGGTCGTTGATCTCTTCAACATGCAGACAGGTCTCGACCTGTCTTTCACAATTTGACACACATCGTTCCATGTGTACGCACGATGAACGATTTCATGGATGACAAACAATTTATCGTCACTATTCCTGGCCACTCCCCTACACCATTTTATGCCGGCCGACGGGGAGACAGAAAATGCATTGTGAGGTTGTTTGCTGCCAAGCGATATATCATTAACGATTTGCATTCGTTAACAACCCATCTATATCGTTTGATCGTTTGTACAATCGTTCCATGTGTAGGCACAATATAGTTTGTCCGGGAGTGTTCCAGAGTTCAAGGGAAATCGTTAACGGGATTGGATCGTTGCCTACATCATACCGTGTGTATTGGCCTTAAAATGCGTTTAGTACATAATGCAGATACAAGTTCTGCATATGCGCTGTGCAGCAAATTCTTCCCAATTCATAGATTTATGTGGTGCAGGTGGACTTAGGGTGGGGTGTTGCAAACCTTCTGAAGACGATGAGTTGAGAAGTTACCCATAGCAACCAATCAGCTACTAGCTATCATTTATCTGTACATTCTATAAAATGATAGGTATAAGCTAATTGGTTGCTTCTCCATCTGTGTTCTTTAGAAGGTTTGATATGTATTTCCCATAACATCCTACTAAATACAGCCCCTTGGTACATACATTAGGGATGAACACTATATCAATATAAGTAAATATTTTTACAACCGTCTACAATTAGTTTACCAAGCGGATGATAGATTTCTAGCTAAACTCCCGTATGTACGTATCCTTCTAGGCTTGTTTAATTTTATCAAATATCTGTTTTCCTCATCACTACCACTTGCCAAGGAAACATATTTTAGTATATGATGGCAGCCATACTTACTTTATAATAGCCGCTTAATGTGCTCACCTGCTACATGTCCCGGCTGATAGCTTTTCTGTCAACATCTCTTTAAAGGGTTTCCACTGGTTCAGACATCTCAGCGCCTTCCTGCGACTTATAACTAATTATAATTAGGGGTGAGCGGGTTCGGATTTCTGAAATCCGAACCCCCCCGAGCCCCCCCGATCCGAGTCCGATCCGAGTCAGGCTCGACTTTTCCCGCCTGACTCGGATCTGACATCGAGGCAAAACGTCATCATCCCGCCTTCCGAGTCTCGCGGGTTTTGGATCCTATATAAGGTACCCGCGTCGGCGCCATTTTCTCACTCGGCTGTGGACAGTGAAGAGGGAGGGTGGGAGTTAGTGCTGTGTAGTGTAGTGTAGTGTAGTGCTGCTGTTGTCCACTACTTCAAAGTCCATAGGGGCTGGCTGTGTTGTGCTGTGCTGCTGTTGTTAATAGGGGCTGTGTCCACTACTTCAAAGTCCATAGGGGCTGGCTGGACTGTGTTGTGCAGTCAGTTCTCCATAGGGGCTGTGTCCACTCCAAAGTCCTGTGCAGTGTCCCAGTCCTAAAGGGGTGCTGTAGTGTTGTCCAGGGGGTGCTCTGTCCATCAGGGGTGCTCCCCCCAAGTGCTAAAAAAATAATATATTTTCTGTGTTTGTGAATTGTGTGCGCAGTAGCCGCACGTGCATCAACAAAGTAGTGCCAAGCGTGCGCCTGTGTCATAAGTAAAGGGCCGGCTGGCTTGACCGTTAAAGGGTGCTGTAACCCCCGAAAGTACACTCCAGTCCAAACCAAAAAAAAATTATTTTCTGTGTTTGTGAATTGTGTGCGCAGTAGCCGCACGTGCATCAACAAAGTAGTGCCAAGCGTGCGCCTGTGTCATAAGTAAAGGGCCGGCTGGCTTGATCGTTAAGGGTGCTGTAACCCCCGAAAGTACACTCCAGTCCAAACCAAAAAAAAAATTATTTTCTGTGTTTGTGAATTGTGTGCGCAGTAGCCGCACGTGCATCAACAAAGTAGTGCCAAACGTGCGCCTGTGTCATAAGTAAAGGGCCGGCTGGCTTGACCGTTAAGGGTGCTGTAACCCCCGAAAGTACACTCCAGTCCAAACCAAAAAAAAAATTATTTTCTGTGTTTGTGAATTGTGTGCGCAGTAGCCGCACGTGCATCAACAAAGTAGTGCCAAGCGTGCGCCTGTGTCATAAGTAAAGGGCCGGCTGGCTTGACCGTTAAGGGTGCTGTAACCCCCGAAAGTACACTCCAGTCCAAACCTAAAAAAAAATTATTTTCTGTGTTTGTGAATTGTGTGCGCAGTAGCCGCACGTGCATCAACAAAGTAGTGCCAAGAGTGCGCCTGTGTCATAAGTAAAGGGCCGGCTGGCTTGACCGTTAAAGGGTGCTGTAACCCCCGAAAGTACACTCCAGTCCAAACCAAAAAAAAATTATTTTCTGTGTTTGTGAATTGTGTGCGCAGTAGCCGCACGTGCATCAACAAAGTAGTGCCAAGCGTGCGCCTGTGTCATAAGTAAAGGGCCAGCTGGCTTGACCGTTAAAGGGTGCTGTAACCCCCGAAAGTACACTCCAGTCCAAACCAAAAAAAAATTATTTTCTGTGTTTGTGAATTGTGTGCGCAGTAGCCGCACGTGCATCAACAAAGTAGTGCCAAGCGTGCGCCTGTGTCATAAGTAAAGGGCCGGCTGGCTTGACCGTTAAGGGTGCTGTAACCCCCGAAAGTACACTCCACTCCAAACCAAAAAAAAAATTATTTTCTGTGTTTGTGAATTGTGTGCGCAGTAGCCGCACGTGCATCAACAAAGTAGTGCCAAGCGTGCGCCTGTGTCATAAGTAAAGGGCCGGCTGGCTTGACCGTTAAGGGTGCTGTAACCCCCGAAAGTACACTCCAGTCCAAACCTAAAAAAAAATTATTTTCTGTGTTTGTGAATTGTGTGCGCAGTAGCCGCACGTGCATCAACAAAGTAGTGCCAAGCGTGCGCCTGTGTCATAAGTAAAGGGCCGGCTGGCTTGACCGTTAAAGGGTGCTGTAACCCCCGAAAGTACACTCCAGTCCAAACCAAAAAAAAATTATTTTCTGTGTTTGTGAATTGTGTGCGCAGTAGCCGCACGTGCATCAACAAAGTAGTGCCAAGAGTGCGCCTGTGTCATAAGTAAAGGGCCGGCTGGCTTGACCGTTAAAGGGTGCTGTAACCCACAAAGTACACTCCAGTCCGAACCAAAAAAAAATTTATTTTCTGTGTTTAGCCGCACGTATATATCAAATCGATATAACATAAATGGAGGACCAAACTTTCTCCGATAAAAATAAAATAGAGAAAGATCAAGAACCACTTCCTCCTAGTGCTGAAGCTGCTGCCACTAGTCATGACATAGACGATAACATGCCATCAACGTCGTCTGCCAAGGCCGATGCCCAATGTCATAGTAGAGGGCACATACAATCCCAAATGGCAAAGTTCAGGAAAATGACCTTGAAAAAGACATTTAAATCAGCTGAAGAGAAACGTAAACTTGCCAATATGCCATTTACGACACGGAGTGGCAAGGAACGGCTAAGGTCGATCCCTAGTATGTTCATGACTAGTGGTTCAGCTTCACATGACGATGGAAGCACTCCTCCCACTAAAAAAATCAAAAGAGTTAAGCTGGCAAAAGCACAGCGAAGAACTGTGCTTTCTAAGAAGATATCACAAATCCCCAAAGAGAGTCCAAGTGTGGTGGTGGTTGCGATGCCTGACCTTCCCAGCACTGGACGGGAAGAGGTGGCTCTTTCCACCATTTGCACGCCCCCTGCAAGTGCTGAAAGGAGCACCCACAGTCCACTTGCTGATATGCAAATTGAAGATGTCACTGTTGAAGTACAACAGGATGAGGATACTGGTGTAGCTGGCGCTGAGGAGGAAGTTGGCGAGGAGGATTCTGATGGTGATGTGGTTTGTTTAAATCAGGCTCCGGGGGAGACAGTTGTTGTCCGTGGGATGAAAAAGCCCATCACGGTCATGCCTGGGCAGAAGACCAAACATTCCACCTCTTTGGTCTGGCAATATTTCTATCCAAATCCGGACAACAACTGTCTTGCCATATGTACCATATGTAAAGGTGAAATAAGTAGGGGTAGGGACGTCAACCACCTAGGAACATCCTCCCTTATACGGCACCTGCAGCGCGTTCATAAAAAGTTACTGTCAAGTTCAGAAACTTTGGCTCAGACCGTAAGCAGTCCAGGGACACCTAAATCCCGTTGTCCTGTTGTATCCAAGCGCCTGCAAACCACACCGTCAACTCCCTCCTCGTCAATTTCCTCCTTAGTCAGGATCGGAAGTAGTCCTGCAGGCCATATCACTGGCATGACTGACTCTCCTATCCGGGATTCCTCCGGAGGATCCTGCATTGCTACGCCTACTGCTGCCGCTGCTGCTGTTGCTGCTGCTGCTGGGAGTCGTTCATCATCCCAGAGAGGAAGTAGGAACACCACTACTTTTACTAAACAATTGACCCTCCAACAGTCCTTAGCGAGGAGGATGAAGTACGACAGCAGTCATCCTGAAGCAAAACGTATAACTGAGGCCTTGACTGCTATGTTGGTGTTAGACGTGCGTCCGGTATCCGCCATTAGTGCAGTGGGATTTAGACAATTGATGGAGGTAGTGTGTCCCCGGTTCCAAATCCCGTCTAGATTCCACTTCACTAGGCAGGCGATACCGAGACTGTACAGAAACGTCAGAAAAAGTGTCCTCAGTGTCCTGAAAAATGCCGTTGTACACAATGTCCACTTAACCACGGACATGTGGACAAGTGGAACAGGGCAGACTAAGGACTATATGACTGTGACAGCCCACTGGGTAGATGTATCACCTTACGCAGCAACAGCAGCAGCGTCACCAGTAGCAGCATCTCAGAAACGCCAGCTCGTTACAAGGCAGGCTACGCTGTGTATCACCGGTTTCAGTAAGAGGCACACCGCCGACAACCTCTTAGAGAAACTGAGGGAAATCATCGCCCAGTGGCTTACCCCACTTAGACTCTCCTGGGGATTTGTGATATCTGACAACGCCACCAATATTGTGCGGGCATTACATCTGGGCAAATTCCAGCACGTCCCATGTTTTGCTCACACAATAAACTTGGTGGTGCAGAATTTTCTGAAAAGCGACAGGGGCGTGCAGGAGACGCTTTGGGTGGCCCGAAAAATTTCTGGCCACTTTCGCCATTCAGCGACTGCGTGCCGAAGACTGGAGCGCCAGCAAACACTCTTGAACCTGCCCCGCCATCACCTGAAGCAAGAGGTTGTGACGCGGTGGAACTCAACCCTCTATATGCTTCAGAGGATGGAGGAGCAGCAAAAGGCCATACAAGCCTATACATCCACCTATGACATAGGCAAAGGAGGGGGTATGCACCTGACTCAAGCGCAGTGGAGAATGATTTCCGTGTTGTGCAAGGTTCTTCAGCCCTTCGAACTTGCCACACGTGAAGTCAGTTCAGACACTGCCAGCTTGAGTCAGGTCATTCCCCTCATCAGGCTTTTGCAGAAGCAGCTGGAGAAAGTGAAGGAGGAGCTAAGACGGAGCGATTCCGCTCGGCATGTGGGACTTGTGGATGAAGCCCTTCATTCGCTTTGCCAGGATTCCAGGGTGGTCAATCTGTTGAAATCAGACCACTACATTTTGGCCACCGTGCTCGATCCTAGGTTTAAAGCCTATGTGGTGTCTCTCTTTCTGGCCGACACAAGCCTGCAGAGGTGCAAAGACCTGCTGGTGAACACACTGTCAGCTGAAGCGGAACGTGACACGTCAACGGCTCCTTCTTCATTTTCTCCCGCAACTGGGGCTGCCAGGAAAAAACTTAGGTATCCTAAGCAACCCGCTGGCGGTGATGCAGGGCAGGCAGGACCAAGTTTGGACATCTGGTCCGGACTGAAGGACCTGGCAACAATTTCTGACATGTCTACTGTCACTGCATATGATACTGTCACCATTGACAGAATGGTGGAGGATTACATCGGTGACAGCATCCAAGTAGGCATGTCAGACAGTCCATACCTGTACTGGCAGGAAAAAGAGGCAATTTGGAGGCCCCTGTACAAACTGGCTCTATTTTACCTGAGTTGCCCCCCCTCCAGTGTGTACTCCGAAAGAGTGTTTAGTGCAGCCGGGAACCTTGTCAGCGAAAGGCGTAGGAGGTTGCTTCCACAGAATGTGGAGAAGATGATGTTCATCAAAATGAATTATCAGCTCTTCCAGGGAGACCAGCCTCCAGAAGGTACAGAGGGACCTGTGGTGGTGGATTCAAGTGGGGACGAGTTAATACTTTGTGAGGATGAGGATGTACACACTGAAGAGGGTGAGGAATCGGTGGATGAGGAGGATGAGGATGACATCTTGCCTCCGTAGAGCCAGTTTGTGCAGGGACACATTAATTGCCAGCTTGTTTTGTGGGGGCCCAAACGAACCAATCATTTCAGCCACAGTTGTGTGGCAGACCCTGGCGCTGAAATGATTGATTTGTTAAAGTGTGCATGTCCTGTTTATACAACATAAGGGTGGGTGGGAGGGCCCAAGGACAATTCCATCTTGCACCTCTTTTTTTCTTTGCATTATGTACAGTTTGGGGCCTAGTTTTTCTAACTGCCATCCTGCCTGCCACTGCAGTGTCACTCCTAGATGGGTCACGTGTTTGTGCCGCCCACTCGTGTCGCTTAGCATAGTCATCCAGCTACCTCGGTGCAACGTTTTGGACATAAAAACACTATTGTGAGGTGTGAGGTGTTCAGAATAGACTGGAAATGAGTGGAAATTAAGGTTATTGAGGTTAATAATAGCATAGGAGCAGAAAAACCTACAAATTCTGTGATTTTAGCTGTTTTTATGCTTTTTTTCAAAAAAATACAGATCCAAAACACAAAACCCAGAACCCAAAACACGGAAGGGTGGTTTTGGCAAAACCAATCCAGATCCAAAACACGAAGAAAGATCCAGATCCAAAACCAAAACACAAAACACGAAAAGTGGCCGGTGCACACCCCTAATTATAATGTGCTATACTAAGATAATGCATTATGCTATAGCTTGTGTTATAGTGTGCTATTATACTGTACTATAGCACTATAATGAGCATAAGTTACAAGGATCAAGAAACTTGGGGGTTTCCATCCAAGGCCATAATCTCAGCAATTTCCAGCAAGTAGTTGTGAGTGCAGTGCACTAAACGGTAGAGGTTAGCACTTGATCATGGTTATATTGCAATTCTGGCTTGTGCGAGAACAGGGGGGGATGTTATTGAGAAAACAATGATAATAAAAAAAAGTGGAGAACTCCGTTAATAACACATGTTGGAATCCACTAATCTCAAACATTTGTTTATATCAGTCTAGCGCGAAAAAAACTCATTAAAGTTTTCAAGGTTATTTATTATATTACAGTACATTTGTTAGTTTTGAAATGGAGCCATGACAACATATATTTCAAATTGAAAATAAATATATGTATTCTGCTTGCTTCAGTCCTTGCTAATTGTTTTGTAATTGCACGCAGCACGGGTTGCATGAATTAATTTGTGATGTAAAAATATTTTATATCAGCTGTTTAATTTAAATCAGGTTGTTGCAATTGGAAAATAAATGAGACAAGTAGAACCAGGAAATTATAATACTGTCAAATGGTTTAGGTTGGCAGATATCAGTTTTGTACTTCAGCAGGCTAAAGGCCCCCATACACGCTGCGATATAGCAGCCGATCCGACGGATTGGAACAATATCACTGTTGTATCGTTCCATGCGTGGGGATGATATCGGCCAGTGCGCGCTCCAGTGGGGTCGTACATCACTCCTCCAGATTTTTCTGCATGTTCAGTTGATCTGGGGATGCCATGTGTGATCCCATGGTAGGCCACCCGATCAGTTCCGTGTGTGGGGACCGCCTGGTCGCAAGGTGCATATCGCACACTATATGGGAGCTTTAAAGATAGGCGTTGGGATTTAGATGCCTATCTTTAGTCCTAAATTGGGATTTCGATGTCGGGATTCTGTCAGACGGCTTACCAGGTGTCGGTATTCTGACTACATCCCGTATTGTTGTACCGTTTACTGTATACTGGCAGTTAAGATAAATCTAGTAGAGATACATCATTCTGGTTTGTGCCAGGCCATTGGTAAGGTCAAACATTTAACATTTGCCGCATTGTATTATACAGGACTTGCCTACTGATAATAATTCTGGCACATAGTGTATGTGGAGTAACAACTGCAGGTATGCAACAGGTATCTGAGCAATGCAATGAATGATGTATTTCATATGTGTCTTGATTGAAATGCCTGACATGGAAATGTACTGGTTTAAGTTGTGGGATGAACTCTAGAAGACATAGAGCAGCAAGAAGTCAGCAACCCCAAAATTATTTTCTCAACATTAACAGCTGTTTAGATAAGGTAACACAGTAACCTTCTAATACGTAAAAACAAATGCAATGTCCTATTGGCACAACTTCTGCCAAATGTTTTGGAAAATTATTCAATATTTTTCAATATACAGTACAACATTAAACCTCACTAGTTATAACCATTAATTAACTCCAAGGTAAAAAATTATAGGAGAATTAACATATAAAAGTGTGTATATCCAATGGGCACAAAGACATATCCTATTTCTCAAAAAGTTTCTGAACCAAGATTATATGTAGTTACTTTTTATGAAATTTAAAATTATTTAGCATATATAAAAAAAATATAGGTATAAAATTATACAACTTTTGTCATTTATGGTTTAAAATATTATGGTGTGATAAACAAACTGTCTGGCACTTAAATAAGACAAAAAGGAGGTACTGTAGGTAACAATACAAGTCTTGTTAGTATGGTTAGTGGTTTATATAAGTCTGTTTCCTGAAGAGCCACAGTATGCCAAAATGTAAATTCACCTCTCCTATTAGAAAGTGCAAATGTGAAGCTATGTGTATATAAGCAAGTTCAGAGATATTCGAGAGGTGTGTGTGCACACACCACCTACCTTATGGTGATAACAGTATGTTGGAAGAGGCATCCCGTATCCTCTGCTGCACAGAGAACAAGACAGTGACTACCATATAATGCATAAAACATCACAGCAAAGACCTGATAATGCAGAGAATATTGCAGTAACCACCATATAATACAGAAAACATCACCATGACCACCATCTAATCCAGAGAACATCATAGCAACCACCAGATAATGCATAGAACATTACAGTGACAACCATTTAATGCACAGAACATTGCAGTGACCGCCATAGTATAGTTAACATTGCAGTGACCACTATATAATACAGAGAACAGCACAGTGACCATCAGATAAGCCAGAGAACATCAAAGGAGCTGCCAAATAATGCAGAGAGCATAACAGTGACCACCAGATAATGCAGAAGAGCATTGCAGTGACCACCGTATAATGCAGAGGACATTGCAGTAACCACCATATAATACAGAGAACATTGTATTGACTACCAGATAATGAAGAGAACATTAAAGTGACCACAATATAACACAGCAAAACAGAGACAGACTAGACTTGGAGAGAAAAGGACAGGGACTCTGGGTGAGGGTGTGTGGTCTTGGGCAGGTTTAGGAGGGCATAGACAGACAGGGTAGTAGAAAGAAAGGGGTGGAGACTTAAAGTGATGGGGTGGGGTCTTGGGCAGTTACAAAAAGGAGTATAAGTATAGAGTCTAGACAGACAGGGCTGAGGATATGAGGAAACAGGGACCTGGGGCTAAATTTACTAAAGGTCGATTATCAGTTCCATTCTACTTTGTAGTGATTTTGCTGTGAATTGGTGGTGACTTTGACAATAAGGTATTTAATAAAGGCAAACCAACTCAAAATCCCCAGAAATTCGACTTCACACACAAACAGAGCTTCAAATAGACCATCAGTACTTCCCCATCAGTTAAGTAAAGCTTATTTACTAACAGTCGATTTGAAAATCGAACCAAAATTGCCAATTTCAATAAAACCTTTAGAAACAGTTCTATTTGATTTTAAATCATGTAGAATTGTCTGAAGACTCAATATGATAGAAAAATATCGGAGATAAGCATGTGGGAAACTTTGGCTGCATAATTCAGGCATTTAAAGGCATAACAATGACTGTTTAAAAATTGTGGATATGCAAATTAGCACTGGGATGAAAGTGTTTGTGGATAATACAGTGCATGTGACATGTTTTGACCAATAGGAATGCTTTTGTATGATTTTGGGTCACTTTTCGGTTCTATTGAGGGTGAATAGAACACATTTAGAACTTCAAATGGAAATTTAAATAGAAACCCATGCAAAATCGACTGTTAGTAAATTATCTATTTTGTATAGAAACACTGTGGCCGATTTTGTGGGGATGTTGGTTCTATTTTGGTTAATTTTAAATGGAACCAATATTGACCCTTTGTAAATTTACCCCTTGGGGTCTCAGACAGGGAGGGAGCACTTGGGCATCCGCAGTGCAACGTAGCAGAGCACAGCACAGCTCAAAGAAAGCTCTGGAGGCTGGTTATAGGTAAGTACTGGAAAAATTTACATATGTGTTAGTATGAGGGATGTTAGGGACCCATATGATGGGGTCACCTTGACGCAGTGGATGGGCAAACATTTTTGGCCAAACGTACTAAGAACCTCACTTATAACTTCATGTTAACTGTAGAGTTTATTTTGACTATCTTTGTTCTTAATACTAGCAGTGTTCACCTCTATTCTTTGTCCCCTGCATTCTACTACAAGTCCCAGCACAGCTTATTATGTTTAAAATTACGATGTGCAGCAGGGGCGCAACAAGACCTAGGGGGGCCCCATAGCAACATTTTCACGGGCCCCCCTAGGTCCCTGGCCCCCCTCCGTCCACACCCCTTCCCCCTCGGCGCCATCCTCACTCCCCTCTCCTCAACTTACCTGCTCCATGGTTGTGCTGCGCAGGGCAGACACAACTCCTCTTCCAGTTGGCTCCATCTCTCCTCCTCACTGACTGATGCTGGGAGGAGGCGGCCACACCTCCTCTTAGTATCAGTCAATGAGGAGGGTCGGAGGCGGAGCTGACCGGGAGGACGCAGCCATGGAGGGGGAGGACATGACCACGGAGGGGAAGCCGCGACCACGGAGCAGATAAGTTGAGGAAAGGGGAGTGAGGAGGGTGCGAGTGAGAGTGCGGAGGGGGGGGATGTGGACCGAGGCTTGGCACCGTAGGTGCAGGGGGAGGGCCAGGTCCTGGGATGGTCCGAGCCCCATACCAGCCACATCCCCTGCACCTAAGGTAGTTACGCCAATAGTCCAAGCCCCCTCCCCCTTTCTGTAGTCAGAAGAACTATCTACTAAGAATTTGCTCATGCAAATTGCAAACTGCTCTGAGTGTTGTGCAGGCTCCATGACCATTGATCTCATTAACCTGGATGCCCTATTCACACAAATAGCAGGAGAAGCCAAGTGTTAGCCCCCAAATGCTGGAATATGGTGCATGTCAGATATTCTAGTGCTTGGGGGCAGACCTGGGGATTCCAGTGTTGTTCATCTGAACAGCAGAACTAATAATCAATGCCTGCACAACATTCAATATTCTGTCTAGAGCACCATGTGAGCAAAGTCTGACCATTTATCTAGCTCTAGGACTGAAATTTATTATAATAAGACAATTGATAACCACATGGTTAAGCACCTGTTCTTCCAAGTGGATAAACAGCATCAGTTACAGTGTCATATCTGAAACAAAGAGGATTGTAATGACCTTATTAGACATAGACCACAAACATAGACATCTGAATTGCTGACATACCTACAACTTTCAGCTAACACTCCCTGAAGACCTTCCAACCCTGACAGCTAGGAAGACTAACATTGCCCTCCTCTCACTAAACAAAAGACTGGCTATGTATACTTAATAAATCAATGTATACAACTCAATGCAGAGATCAATACTAGATGATAAATAGTGTTAGTCTCCCTATGCTATACATGAAATATTCCTGCTGTATAAACAACACTTTTCTATAAGTACACTAGTTATATTAAAGCATCAGTGATTGAATAAATAATAATACATTTCACAATGCTCATGATATTCGCCTCTTACTTTTTTTTTCGAATAGCTACCTTTTTTCATCCCCCTGGCCTTAGCTCAAAATTCCTTGATAACTTTGCTTCCTGGCTCCTAATCTTCAAATGGGCTCTCAAAACCCCTTTCTTCCTCAAAGCTTTCCAGCACTAATCCTAACCCACTAATCCAAGTTCCTTCCTCACAATCCAGCCCATCTGTGTCACCCCTGGTTGTCTGCCCCTCCCCTTTAGAATGTAAGCTCTCACGTGCAGGGCCCTCTTCCCTCTGCTTCTCCTTCCCTTACTTATATATTAATTTACAACAGCGCCTAACACTTGGTTGCTGACGCTGTGCTGCTTATCTAAGTGTTGTGCAGCAATGTTTAGAAATCATGTATTTGTCCTGCATTGTTTGTACTGTTAATAACTGTTTTTCTTGTGTGCTCATTTGTTTATCTACTTTGTAAGGTGCTGCGGAACCCTTGTGGCGCCATATAAATAAAGGATAATAATAATTATGCCAGTATGCCACTAAGCCAATTGTGCAACCCATCAGAGGTAGAATAGTCGGCTCTTTCAAGAAAATACTGAAACAATTTAATAATATCAGTCTCAGGTGATGCTCTCAAAATAATTTTTGTTGTCTGTGCAGGCATGAAAATTGCCCAGTCCCAGGAATTTAAATATGGGAGTGGCCAATCAAGGGCATGGCCACGCCTCATCATGCATACAGTATCAGGCCCACATGGAGATGCTGTAAAGGGGGCATGGCCACACACATTACTAGGGCTGTGGCTACACCATCTTGACTGGCGCCGTGAGTCTTAGCTGCGGGGGGGGAGGGTTAGGTTTAGGTACATTTGTGGGGCTAGCGTTAGGCTTTTTAGGGGGAAGTTAGGGTTACACACCCCTAGGGGGGAGGGTTACGGTCAGGCACCACTGGGTGGGGTTAGGGTTAGGCACCAAGGGGGGAAGGTTAGGACTAGGCACCAAAGGGGAAGACTTAGGTTTAGGCACTAACGGGGAGTGTTAGGGTGTGGGGTGGGGCGGGTTAGGGTTAGGTTACAAGAAGGAAGGATTAGGGTTAGGGGGAGAAGGGGGAGGGTAAGTATACTTACCTGACCCCTGTCGGGATACCCACCATCAGGATGCCATTGTCGGTATTGTGACAGGAGGCATTACATACCCATTCCCACAGAAGCAATGCTGGTGGGGTGGTTGTGGCACTCTGGCCAGGGCAGGCATCTGGAGCATGATCTCCCCATATGTGTATTGGGGTTTCTGTGTGGTATAATGTAAACTGGGGACCCTACAGCGTGATTCTGGGAGTATTTACTTTATACTATTTTATAGCATCACCAGCATATCATATTGTCAATTTTATTGGTACAAATTTGTTGCCTGGGAGTCCCCACAAACCTGTTTTTTTACCCTAAAATTAGCGTCATGGTGCATTTCCTCTTTATGAATGACACAATAGGTTTTCATGCTCTGGACACATCGAGACAAAAGTAATAAGTAGCAGATTATCCCCTTAACCTCGATATACTGTATTGCAAGCCTTCCAACTGCATAATGAGTTACCGCAATACTAAGCATTGGTGTATTGGTGCTCCCATCATTTGAAATTGCTTGCTAACTTCCCAGCAACAGTGTCTAATTCGTTACATTTCCTTGAAGGCGCCGGAGATAAGTAAAGAGCCCTGAGGTGCGTCCAGGAGATTCGGTGTTAACATTAAAACGGCAACAAATGCGCTTCTAGCAATCAGCTGTCACTGACCCTTCAACATGACTCGAAAGCAACGTGATTCTCTCTTAAAGCACATACAAGAGCGAGCAGCGGTGTGCGGTTGGTTTTAATCGTGGCCTGCGCTGGGTGGTCTGGGGACTTATCCTACTTCCTATCTCATTTGCCTGCAAACGCCTTCACCTTGTCAAGGCCAATAATTATCCAGCCGGTGATACTCAGAGCTGCCATTCCTTAAGATTGGATTAGATTGAAGAGACAGTGGATTGGTTCCTCTGCGTATTTTCTCAGTCAGTTAGTGTATACACCAGGGGCCTTGCAAGGCCTACAGCAGAGCTACACTAACTTTTCTCTCCTCTTGCTTATTATGGAGCTTAATAACAGCAGTCAGTGTATTAATATGTAGGAGATCAAGAGATTATTGATTAGAATCACTTCCCTAATATCCCCTGTCTGTCATGTAGTTCAGCAGTCCTTTCATGATTTTTTTTTTTTTTTTTTGTGTCAAGCCATTTAAATATTCATGGCAGACTTGCTTTGTACCTCCACGGCTGAATTTCTAATTAATCTGTCAAAAGAAATACAATATGCCCCTAAGCCTTATTATTATAAGGGTCAGCTGAAACAAAGGCGGCCTGGCAAGGCCTAAGGGGTTATTAATTATAACAATGCAGTGTTTACCTTGGTTGGTACCTGGCATTTATATGAGTGCAAAAATTAGGCTCAATATACTTCAGCCTGTGTTTGAAGCATTGAGAGATGCCAGACTAAAATCCTAATGATTGGGAGGAGAGAGGAGAGAGCTGATACATTGTAACAACATAATCAGCAATTATGGCTGGGAAAGTGGGAACGGGAATGTGGGGTGGGGAGGCTGATCTCATTAGAAAAACCCAAGTAGAAAGTTTTTTTTTTTTTTTTTTTTTCAATTTCTGTCACCAGCTCTTTTCTTTTGGAATTCAAATGATTCCTTACACTAAAGGTGAGGGATCTCAAATCTAATTCCAATGCAGAGAAGCTAAGGCTAATTAGCGTTATAGTTTGGCTAAAATATGAATGACATTTGCTCCAGCTAGCAGCGGCCTATTAATAGTGGGTGTCAGAATGAAACATTAAATGTATCATTCTTCTGTCAATTTATCCATGTCATTATTGTTGCTTTGCTTCCTCTGCCAGATTACGGTCACTAATTTCTGCTTCCTCTTTTTTTTTTTTTTTAATTATTTTTTTTATTTTTATGAGATTCCTATTGCAGCCCTTTAATGAACTCCGAAAACTCAACCACAACTCTGGAATTAAAATACTAGTCTCATGTCAGTGTGACACCACAGGAGTAAAAGTTAAACAGTATCATTCTTCTGTCAAATTATTCCTGTCATTATTTTTCTTTATACGCTGCCACATTATGCCCACTAGTTTAATTCCGTTTTTATGTGACTTGTTAATGTGAATTTTAGGTGGCTTTTAATCACCTCCAAATTTGTAGAATATCACAATAAATCATAACTGTGTCCCTTCTTATGACAATTTATTCCTATCATTATTTTTTATTTCTCGTTCCTTATTACAAGTTCTACTTTCATCTCCTCCTCTGTGACCTTTATAGTGTTGCATTTTAAAATGGAGAGCATTTACATTTGGTTCTCTGCATAGGACAAAAACACTTTGGAGTAACGTTTTTATGTTGTGAAAAGCTTTGCTGGGCTATCGGAATAATTCCAAGACAATACATTTGGAATAATAGGGCCTTATGAGGTCCATCTGTACCAGCAGGGTGCACTCTCTTTAATAGTAGTGTTCCTTTTCTCTGTCGCCAGTGTGTTTTTATGTCTGGTCTGGTGTATGTCAACAAAGGCCAAACTCCACTTAAAAGACTCACTCCAATGTCAGATCAGTGATGGGAAAAACTATTACAAGAATAAATGGAAATGTAAAATTAATACATCTACGTATGTATTTATATATATATATTTGAGATGAGCAGTTCTGTGGAATCCAAATCGCTCCGAACACCGGGGATCCGAGTCCACCCGTGCCGAGGCTCAGGTGTTCCCGCCTGACTCGGATGCCACTTCGAGGCAGAACGCCATTCTCCCAACGTCGGATTCTCAGGAGAGTTCATTTCTATATAAGGCGCAGTGACCGGGACTCGGTGCCATTTCACTGTTCACTCGCACGCTGCGCACTGCTCTGCAATGTCTCTCTGCATATGTTAAAGTGGCTGTGTCCAGAGTGGCTATGCTGGTAAAGTGACTGTAAAGGGCACACTGTACGCTGATGTATGCTGCGCTACTCTGCTGATTAAAGTGGCTGTAGCCTGTGTCCAGACTCCAGACTCACAAGTGGCTGTGCTGTTATGTGACTGAGTATAGGGGGCACACTGCACGCTGATGTATGCTGCACTACTCTGCTGATTAAAGTGGCTGTAGCCTGTGTCCAGACTCCAGACTCACAAGTGGCTGTGCTGTTATGTGACTGTGTATAGGGGGCATACTGCACACTGATGTATGCAGCACAACTCTGCTGATTAAAGTAGCTGTAGCCTGTGTCCAGACTCCAGACTCACAAGTGGCTGTGCTGTTAAGTGACTGGGTATAGGGGGGCACACTGCACGGCATGCTGATGTATGCAATGTCCAGACTCCCAAGTGGCTGTGTGTATAAGGTATGCTGATGTATGCTGTGCTGTACTCATGCCCATCTGCTACAGTGTAAAAAAAAAAAGTCAAATAATATTTTTAAAAAAGTATAAAAAAAGTAAAAACAATAATATGTTAAAAAAATTGTTGTTTTTTTTTGCTGTATCTCACTGTGTACTGTATACAAACACTGTGACTCCTTGGGCCGTAGCCCTCTGTGTATACAAGCACTGTGACTCCTTGGGCCTTAGCCCTCTGTGTATGCAAGCACCATGACTCTGTCACAAGCCGCCGCTGCATCTTGTTTGACAACAGTGCTCCGGGCAATACTCTCAGGCCCATTGCTAAGAGACGAGGATGCCGGGCTGCTACTCCGTGAGGTCCTCCTACTTGGCTGCTCTGTCATCTGTGCCCTGTCCTGATTGGATCCCTCTCCTTTTTTACCTCTGCTGATTCTCTGCTCAGATGCCGGCTATAGCAATCAGCACGTGTCTTCCGGTTCCATGTGTGGAGATAATTCTCGTGGTGTGTTCCAGTTCCTCCTGTCCAGCATGTATCTCTTCAGTCTCAGCTACACTGTGGCATCTGAATGGACTTTTGTTATCACTCTCACTACATTCTCAGCCATGCTGCTGTGTCTGAGTGGACTTCTGTTACTACATTGCGGCAGTCTCAAGTCGCACTGCTGCGTATGAGTGGACTTTTGTTACTACATCATGGCAGTCTCAGCCGCACTGCTGCATCAGAGTGGACTGTTGTTACTACATCCCAGCTGTCTCAGTCACATCCCAGCCAAGTACACATCAACCCTCAAGGCTGCAACTTGGCCACAAGGCCGCATACCAGCCAAGTATATATCAGCCCTCAAGGCTGCAACTTGGACAAAATGATGTCATAATGAGAGTACTAAAGTGTTTAATAATGGGAATGACATTGTGATGTCATAATAGGAGTGGCGATGTGATATCAAAATGGGAGTAACAGCGTTATGTCATAATGGGAGTGACAAAATGATGTCATAATGGGAGTACTAAAGTGTTTAATAATGAGAATGACATTGTGATGTCATAATAGGACTGGCAGTGTGATGTAAAAATGGGAATAACAGAGTGATGTCATAATGAAAGTGACAAAATGATGTCATAATGGGAGTACTAAAGTGTTTAATTATGAGAATCACATTGTGATGTCATAATAGCAGTGGCAATATGATGTAAAAATGGGAGTGACAGTGTGACATCATAATGGGAGTGACAAAATTATGTCATAATGGGAGTACTAAAGTGTTAAATAATGAGAATGACATTGTGATGTCATAATAGGAGTGGTGATGTGATGTAAAAATGTGAGTAACAGAGTGATGTCATAATGAAAGTGGCAAAATGATGTCATAATGGGAGTACTAAAGTGGTTTAATAATGAGAGTGACAGGAGCCATCAGTCCTCACTATGGATCCTGCTCAAAACCCATCCCAAGTCCTAGGCGCACAAATTCAAGCCTTAACTCAAAAGGTTCAAGAATTGTCACTTCGGGTCGAGGACACTCGAGTTTCTTCTACTTAGGCCGCGGTGCAGGAGCCAAAATTGAACCTTTCTGACCGCTTCTCAGATAATCGTAAATATCTTATAAACTTCAGAGAGACTGCAAACTGTATTTCAAATTGTGTCCCCAATCCTCTGGTTCTGAAGTTCAACGTGTGGGTATTGTCATATCTTTGCTCTAGGGTGATTCTCAAACCTGGACATTTGGACTTCCTTCAACACATGCAGCACTTCACTACGTTGACTCCTACTTTTCCACCCTTGGTCTTT
Organism: Taudactylus pleione; assembly: GCA_031769625.1. Taxonomy (NCBI): domain Eukaryota; kingdom Metazoa; phylum Chordata; class Amphibia; order Anura; family Myobatrachidae; genus Taudactylus; species Taudactylus pleione. The sequence goes on along the minus strand of JAUIMM010000033.1, from coordinate 6,091,563 downwards.
TGTATGATGATCCAGACAAAGTAGCTATGGCCGAAGCTAGTCTTCGATCCTTAAGGCAAGGACAGAAAGCATCAAAAGATTATTGCACAGAATTTCGCAAGTTTTTTTTTACCCAAACCATTCTTATAAAGTGAATCTACCCACGGATTCATAACAGACTCCTTGTGCTGTAGCTCTTTGTATGAACTGTATACAAGCACAGTAACTCCTTGGGCCATAGCCCTCTGTGTATACAAGCACTGTGACTCCTTGGGCCATAGCCCTCTGTGTATACAAACACTGTGACTCCTTAGGCTTTACCCCTCTGTGTATACAAGCACTGTGACTCCTTGGGCCATAGCTCTCTGTTTATACAAGCACTGTGACTCCTTGGGGTGTACCCCTCAGTGTATACATGCACTGTGACTCCTTGGGCCATAGCCAACTGTGTATACAGGTACTGTGACTCTGCTTGCCGTACTCTGCTGGCCCAACGGACAATTCCATCTTGCACTACCTTTCATTTCTGCCACTGCTGTGTGGCTATGTTTCATAGATGTGCTTTAAACTGAGTTGTCTGTACCGCTGCTCTGTCGCTTAGTAACCAGCCAGCTCACTGCAGCCTTTGGCCAATAATGGTGAAAACAATATTATAAGCTGTGAGGTGGTCTAAATTGACTGCAAATATATATATATGTGTATGTATATATATGTATATATATATATATACACAGCATACAGTATATATATATATTTATATATATATATATATATATATATATATAGATGCAGTATATATGTCAATGACAGGTACCAATTAGAGCGGCTTCACTCTGATTGGCTAACTTGTGAAAAAGACATATGGATTTGCTTCTTGCATATAGTCCTTAGTTGATGTATGATTTAATTCTGTAAGCTCTATTCCATCTCCAACATGCATATACAGAGGCTAGCCGAGGTGCAAGCCAACTGTCCGAAGGCTCCCACTGCGAGGGAGACATGACAGACCCCAGCAGAAGAGTAGGACCTGTCAGAAAGAGGTATGTGTGTATTCAGCTGAGGGAGGGAGATGGCGGGACAGACTGGGTTGTGAGGGGGAAACAGATGGGAGAGCAGGATGGAGGGGTGGACAGAGTGGGAAGAGGCAGCTGGTACAGAAAGGGGGATGGACAGAGGGGGGCAGATTGGTACTAGGTAGCTGTCTATTGAGTTATTATTTGGTAAGGGGATGGAGAGAGAGATGAAGTTACATATTACTCTGAACTTAGCTTTCCCATTTTCCCTAGAGCCGGATAGTGGGTTGGGGAGAGTGACTGTGCGGAGCAATAGCTTACTAAATTTCCGCTACATGGTGCATGCAATACCTGATTTTGTCAAAGCTGTGCCTGCAGCCTGAGAGGGTGTGTGCTTTGCCAAACCAGGGCCTGAGAATCCTCCCATGGATTCTGAAAGGAGGAAATTTCATTATGATTAGAATTACCTTCCTGGCTGTCTGTTCTGTTTAAATAATGCTTTTAAAGAGTGCTTTAATAAATTCAGGAGCTCATTCAGACCCACTCGCTAGATGCATTCGCTCGCACCCTTCGTATGCAAATCCAGCGCACGCCCAGCAAGACAGGCGATTGCACGGCAAGGCATTAGCACGCCCACTATGTCTTGGCATGCGGTTACTTAAGCTGGCCACACATCTAAAGATTATCTGTACAACCAGCCAACTAGTTGATTGGTTGGAATAAAAATCTGGTAAGATATACAATCAGCAATTTGCTCTCAAACGCTGTAAAATGGACCAAAACTGTTGTTTGAACAAATAGTTTAGATCAAACATTTAACAAACTTGTCTGAACAACCATTTTCATCTGTTTTCTGGCATTTAGGAGTAAATTGCTGATCATCATTTACTCCCATTCCTTACCAGATTTTCATTCCAACCAATCAACAAGTTGGCTGGGTGGATGTAAGTTGTTCTAGTGTGTGGCCAGCTTTAAGCTAGCCACACACTAGACCAACTTGCATCCAACTATCCAACTTGTTGATTAGCTGGAATGAAAATCTGGGAAAGTATAAGAGTAAATGATGATCAGCAATTTGCTCCTAAATGCCAGAAAACAGATGAAAATTGTCGTCAGACAAGTTTGTTAAATGTTTGATCTAAACAATTTGTTCAAACAACAGTTTTTGTCCATTTTCCGGCGTTTGGGAGCAAATTGCTGATTGTCATTTGCTTTCATTCCTTACCAGATTTTCATTCCAACCAATCAACAAGTTGGATGGTTGGATGAAAGTTGGTCTAGTGTGTGGCCAGCTTTAGTGTATGCAGACCCTCCAACATGACCCATTCCATTAGGTACACAATGCTTTGTTCCTGTACTTCACACCTAATTGATGATTGCAGCCACCTGTGTTGAAACATCTGTCTAATCAATTACCTAGTACAACACAGGTGACTGCAATCATACATTAGGTGGGAAGTCCAGGAGCAGAGTGTTTTGTACCTAATGGAATGGGTCATGTTGGAGGGTAGGGTGTATGCAGACGCCCACCAGCCATTCTTTAGACGCCCACTTGTGCACGTCATCTCCTGGAAGCGCATGAAAACATTGGTACATCGAGCACCATCAGAAGCAATCGCAGCGCTTGAGGTAGACTATACCCTCCCGCAAGCACTGCGATCACTTCAGAGTGAAATCCCACCAGGTGACGTGAACTATGACGCTGCCTGTTAATTATGCACGCCTCTGAACTGTGTTGAGACACTCAGGCACGCCTGCGTTTGCACCTCCACTCCCCTGTTACCAGTGACCAGCCCCTGTCACCACCCACAAACGCATTCTCCTGTCACTCACTCTACTGGGCAGTCTATGCGCAGAGAGCGAACGCATCCCGATCTCTCGTACTGGTTCGCGCAAACATATTGCGATGCATGTGCAGATTGCAAATATCGGCCAGCTACGAGCTTTCACATCTTAGCGAGCGGGGTCTGAATCTATATTAAGGTAGTTTGTAACAGAATTGTGAGCCGGACATTTAAGATAGCATGTCAATTCAGTACTGATGGTTACAATAGTAGTCTACACTCTCACATTCCATATTTCTTCTTTACCAACTTCAAAAATATTCAAATGCTTGAATAAGCTTGAGAAGATATAAGCACACTGGGCCTGATCCACACAAGCGCTATGTGCTTCCAAGCGGGTCGATGTTGGGGCATTGCAAAATTCACTCGCTCCGGGGCTCGCTACAAACGGGGCGGCTGATGATGTTGATTGACAGCTCGCCCTGTTTTGTAGGCGGGGAGGGGTGGTGGCTGGTCAAACGGAGGCGTTCCTAAAGGAACGCCTGCCATTTGAGGGTGGCCCTACTGACATCACGAGTGATGTCAGTAGTGAGCTTCTGGCTCTATTAGAGCCAGAAGCTTACTGGGGCTTGCGGCAGACGAGACCCTACCACAAGTGTCTCGTCGCAAGCGCGATGGTCGCGACCATCGCGACCATCACTTGGCCACTCGCAAAAGCTGTGGGTGGTCTCCAACAGCTTAGCGAGTGGCCAGGAGGCCGGTTTAAAAAAAAAAAAGCGGCCGCCCTGATTCAGAGCGAGCGCTCTGAAAGACCATCCGGCTCTGAATCAGGGCCAATGTTTTTTATTTGGTATAGTACTAGTTAAAGCTGTTTTTTGTTGATAGTTTGCAATTGGTAAAGGTCAGTTGCCAGTCATTATCTGTTATCCTATTAGCTGCCCCGTTGAGGTGGGGTTTAGCAATAGTATATTAAGGCTGGAGTAGGAGTCAACTTTCCAGTTTGTGATCCCGGACTGCTAAGTACCAGTATCTCTATTGTTGTTGTTGTTTTGCCTCAAAGGCATTAAAAACCTTCAATTTATTACTTTAATTTCTTTCACTGCCTTTCACTCAGCCCACCTCCTATCCTTCTATTCCCTTCACCCTATCCCTGCCTCTGTTTTTTCCCTCCTTTCCATCCGCTCAAATCTCTCCTATTATATCCCCCCCTCTGTTTTGAACATGCCCCGTCCCCACCGTAATGCTCCCCCCCGCCACCTTGTTGAAGCGGCTAGACTATTAGCGGTCGCCGCGGCCTCTCCTTTGGCCCGGGGTGCGCACCTCTCTGCGCCACGCGCGGGCCCCCGTCTCCCGCCTGCCGCTGCGGCCCCAGTGGCAGGGTGCCCCTACACATGCACACCGCTGGCCCCTTCCCCATCTGGCCTGCAGACTTGGTTGGCGAGGGGTGAGGCGAGTGCGCCCGGCACCCCTCACCCGATTAGTTCTGTAGGAGTTAGCAGGGCTGCGTGCCGGGCTTCCCCGGCCACTAGCCATGCCCCCTTGCCTCCAGCGGCCATTTTGGTCTGCGCTGGCTCCTGTCTCCTGCCCACTGCTGCGGCTGCAGCGGCGGGCAGCCCATACAGTCTAAACCCGCTGGTCCCTTCCACATCCGGCCTCCAGGCTGGGTCAGCGTGGGGTGCGGTGAGTGCTCCATGCACCACCCACCCGTTCACTGCCACAAATATTAGCGGGGATGTGCGTCAGGCTTCCACGGCAGCTAGCCAAGCCCCCATGTGTCCGCGGCCATTTTATATTCTGAGGAGGTTTTAACCTCCTCAGATTCCCCCCTCTCTGTCCTAGGGACTGGAGGTCTGGGGATGACTTCAGCGCCTAGTGCGCAGGCCTCTCCTAGGAGGCAGGATGGAAGGCCATCTAGTTTAATGCACCAACCCCCTGTAATTCACTTCCCTAGGATGTTTTCACAGCAGGATAGAGCAACCTCTTATGGGGGCTCTTGGCCCAGGTTGCTGGCACCAGTATTGACCACCCCACCTGCGGCAGCTTACACACATACAGGGCAGCAGGTTTGGAATTATGGGCCTGGCCCCGCAACCACTCCTGTATTTGGTTTCTACCCTTATTTTAGCCAAGGGTTGTACCAGCAGCCATTCCAGAACCCATTCACAGGGCCGAGCCAGCAATTTTATACCACCTCATATGCACAGGCCCCGGGGCTTTTTCACCAGCAATTAATTAACGACCGCATAGGGCAATTTTGTCTCCATGCCCTAACAGGTTCAGTTCTTCCCTGGTCAGCACACACACCAGCAGCAGGTGTATCAACCTCCCCTTCCACAAGCCCCGGCCCCGCCCCTGCCACCAACTCAAACGGTGTCTCAAGCACCCCCTACGTAAGTCCTGCCCCAGCCACGAACCATAACGCTTCCTTCTCCTTTGCAGCTCCCATTAACTCCCCCGTCACAGAGTGCCTCCCCACGCACGTTGCTACATGTGAGCCTTCAGCTCATGTCCCTAATGCAATTGTCTCAAGCACACAGGTTTCCTTAGCTCAGCCATTGGTGTCCACATTGACTTCAAGGGAGGTTGTCGCAGATGATCGATTGTCATTGTGTCAAAGCACGGTGGGTGCGCCGCACAATGAGGGACATGCCTCCACATCCAGGGATGCTCCTGCGATCCTGTCGGCATCTGGATCAGGTGAGATGAGTATTGCAGTTCCTTCCATTTCTCAACTATCACATTCTGATGACTCTTCAGACTCCTCTAGTTTAGGGGAGAGGCTGCGCAAGCTCATTAAATATTTTGTGCAGCAGTTAAAGGGTAAGGGCAAAAGTCCTAAAAGAGCAGGTAGTGTAGCGGCCAGCTCAGAACCGGATGCTTCGGGGGATGCTGTGCATTGCGCCAACACGGCAATACTGATCGGCGTTAGGTCCAAGATCAGGGAGCGGATACGAAGAGGTCGTTATGTCGACATGTTCGCTATCACACATGATGCTAAGAAAGTGTTAGACGCAGCGAAGAAAGGGGGAGTGGCAGCGGTGGAGGCCAAGAGGAGCTATCAAAATTGGCTTACTGGTATGAATGTGTTTGCTGCTTGCTACATTGAGACATGCCCAGCAGAATGCATGAAAGTGCTGAAGTACTTACATTTAGTGCAGTGCATGCAGGTGTTGGCTGGGCACAATGTTTGAAGGCAGTATGATGAGCTTTTCAGGAAAAAGCAGGATGGCCAGAAAATTTTCAGTTTTGGTTTTAAAAATGTAGAGGTGTGGCTGGAAGTTACACAGCAGGCACGAGCAGCTGTCGAGCCTACTGTTGGATGTAAACACCCCTTTCCAGCCCGCCCAGGTTTTAACACCGGAGAGAAGGGGAAGTGCCACGCGTTTAACAACGCCCAGTGTAGCAGAGGGGCTAGTTGCTGCTACCGGCACGTGTGCACGCTTTGTGGGGGAAGTCACCCAGCAAAGGACTGGAATATTGATTTTTCGGCCAAGCATGTTCCAGGTGTGGAAAATGAGATTGCTGATGCCTTGTCTCGTTTCCAGTAGGAGAAGTTTAGGTTATTGGCCCGGCAGCCAGGACTCACAGATTGCTTTGTCCTAATTTTGTCTGGCAAATCATAAATCTGGCATTGAGGGACTCACTTTGAGAGCACTGGCTCCAAGTACGTTGAGGTCCTATTCCGCAGCTTGGAATGAATGGCAGGTTTTCTGGCGAGGTCAGAGGCGGGTAAGGAGCTGCATGTCAGTATGTCTGAGTTTATATGGCATGGGCATGAGAGTGGGCACTCAAAGGCTTCTATGTCTTGCACTTTGGCTGGCATTTCCTATTCCTCGTGACTGAATGGTTTGACTGATCCTACAAAGTTATTTATTATCGCTAAAGCCCTTAGAGGCTGGGCGAGGGAGCAGTCGACTTTAGGTGATTCATGTAGGCCAATAGATGTGGGTATGTTGAAGGATTTAGTTCTAGCAGTCTCAGGCATAGCTAAGAGTTATTTTGAAGTGGCTTTGTTTAGTTTGTCCTTTGCGCTGGCATTTTTTGGCACTTTACGGGTTGGGGAGTTAGTAGCAGCGAGTACAATATCATCCAACTCAGGGTTGCTTATGGGTAATGTTGTAGTTAAGGCTAATTTAATATTGATAAAAATTCAGAAGTCAAAAACTGATCAGATGGGGAGGGGGCGTTGCATTTCTGTCCCCTCGCATCTGGAGCCGAGCATCTGCCCAGTAACTCTAGATAACAGGTATAATCATCAGCGTCCAAGGGGGGTCTCAATGGTTTGTTCATGAAGATCTTTCCCACCTATCTAAGTTCCAGTATATTCAATAGATGCCTGATAGCATTAGACGTGCCAATTGAAGAGTACGGCACACATTCGTTTAGGATCGGGGCGGCAACTTGTGCTGCGGCATCAGGTTCTTCCGTGGAGGCAATTAATCACTTAGGTAGATGGAAATCTTTGGGTTACAAGAGTTATATAAGGGGGGATAAGTTGCAGAAGTAGTGGCGCTCCTGGAGTGTTTGTTCTTTAGGAAACCCAACGCCTTATGCAACCCGCCACCCTGGGGGATTGGAGTTCTTTTCACTGTTGCCCTCAAATAAAGAGGTTTTGTGTCATTCACCTCCATCTGGGTCACCTAAACAACTCAGTTCTTCCCCCTCCCCCCCCCCTATTTTCGTTCCTGGTTAACAGTTTTTTTTATTATTATTATATTTTATTAATGCTGTGTTATGCGATTTTTCCCATCGCAGGTTTTTTGAGGAAAGATTGCCGGGTGTGAATTGTTGGGCATTCTTTTGTGTACTGGGCTAGCAGGCTTAGCCCCTTTTAAGGTCCAATGGATTGGGTTGAGAGGTTTTAGGTGGAGTTGCCTTTTGGACCTTCTTTGGCAGTCTGAGAGCAAGTGGGGGATCCTTGGCACGTGTAAGGGAGTTGAACTGATAATCGCGATTAAGAGGGACTTGAGGTTGATAGCAGAGCGCTGGCTTAAGCTTTGTTGGTCCAAGATAATTCCAAGGAGGTTCTGGCGTGGTAAACAAGGTGGGCAGCCCTAGACAGAGTTAGAAGGAAGCTGCGGTGTCTAGGTTTGTGGTTGGTTTGGATGGGCATGTTATCAGGCACCCTCGTCTTCGTTGAGGAAGCGCATTTATATAGGCCGGATGGAGTGCACCGAGGAAGGTTTAAAGTTTTTTGTCTCAGATATCATGGCCTCATTGGAATAAATTCAGAGGGGCTAGGTTTTTTCTTTGGTGGCGTCACGTTGCCAATTTTTGACCACGTCATTGGCGGAAAGCAGTGTTCCTCAGCGGCTCAATTTAGCGCAGCAGAGCTTGGCTAGCATTCCCCCTTTGAGAGAGGCAAGTCGGTTTCTGCTTTAGGGGAGAACCAAGTCTTCATCCTAGGGAGGGACCAGCACTGTGCTAGTTAAGGGGAGGTGGTACTACCCAGGATGGGTTGCGTATGGGGTGGATAACTTCACCCCATTTTGGTAAAGCAAACAATTAATTTCAACCTGTAGACTGAGGTAGCACTGCTTTTTCACCACCAGGACTAATTAATTAAATTCTAAATTATATAAATAAATTTGGCCTCTTTTTCCAATTCTATATAGTTTTCTGTGTCTTATTTATTTAGTTAAGTTACGCTTAAGAGTGGTGTTTAAAATAATAAAACTATGAGTGACTTATAAGAACTTTAAGGGAGTACATCTACACAGGCTTAAGCTGGCCACACATCTAAAGATTATCTGTCCAACCAGCCAACTAGTTGATTGGTTGGAATGAAAATCTGGTAACGTATGAAAGCAAATGACAATTAGCAATTTGCTCCCAAACGCCGGAAAATGGACAAAAACTGTTATTTGAACAAATTGTTTGGATCAAACATTTAACAAACTTGTCTGACGACCATTTTCATCTGTTTTCTGGCATTTAGGAGCAAATTGCTGATCATCATTTACTCCCATTCCTTACCAGATTTTCATTCCAACCAATCAACTAGTTGGCTGGTTGGACAGATAATCTAATGTGTGGCCAGCTTTAGGTTTTTTGTTGTTGTTGTTATTGTTTACTTTGTTGAAACAAAGTTGCAGCAATCACACAATAAAAGCAGTTATTCCTTGGTGCTGCAGAGAAACTAATGTGTTGGAATATTATTTTTCAACCATAAAAATGAGAAATAAAAATTATTGCATATCCTCCAAAGGTCAATTGGTGGAATATTTTGTGGATGTAAATTATGGTAGTTTGTTCAATTTCAGTGGGGCCAAGCAGGACACGAGGGTGGGCTTGTCACAGACGTAGAATGTTCAGTACCTCATAGAATAAACTTCATATGGCTTTATAAATGTATCCAGTTATATGGTTTGAAAAATTATTATACAGTTATTAGATATATTTATAATTGAGACTATGTCCCAAATTGCTTCTAATGCAATCTCATTTCATATTGATAAAATACTCACCTTTGTCGACAAAATCCACAAAATCTTTCGTATTTTTGGCTTTTAGTGTCCTTTGACCTTCCCTGACCCTGCCACGCTGTAGAATGAGTTGACCATCTTTGCCCAAGATCTTTTCACAGGACATGAGTTTTGAAAAATATGGAATTTACAAACACATTTTGTCAGGGCATTCCAAGCACTAAAACTTGAACCTCTGCAAAGCGGTCTGCCCTACCCTAAAACTACATTTGGGTGATTTTCTTTTTTTCTATTACTATAAACATGGAGGCTTGTTTTTCTCAGTGATATTGCCTTTTTAACCACTTAACTTGAGTGGTCGAATGGGATGCGACCGCACCCAGCTGTGCTTCAACTGACATGGTCGGATTCCATGCGACCGCATCGCCCCTCTGCATCCCCTGACATTTAAAGAGGACTCTGACTCTCTGAACCCCCAGGCAGTCATGCAACAGTCCGTGACCGCCAACATCACTGCCGGAATCGTGCCCCATAATGCTGTGAGAACTGCATTCTGGGGTACACGCGCCGGGAACATATGTGCAAGTAGGGGAACTTTGTCCCCCCTCTGCTCCGCTGTGCTCGGCATGTGTGAAGGGGTAATAAACAATGGGGGGTGAAGGTTAATACCCTCGAGGGGATCTATTACTGGGGGGTGGGGGATGGGTACAATAAAGTAATTTAACACTGGAGGGGGGGTAAAATCATAAAGAAAATTACACTGATCATCGTAGGAGGAGGGGGGCTTTTTACATGGTGGGTGGTTGGGTTATAAAACAGTGCCTCTTTCACTACTATGGTGGTCTGTTAAAAGGAACTATTAGCACTGGCGGGGTCTATTACCAATGAGGGATGATGGGAAGTAATTTTACAATTGGAGACTATGAACACAATAAAATAGTCAAATATATTTTTAAAAATACTTTCTAAATTCATTGAAATAATTTAAAAAAATAAATAAAACTTTTTGACCAGATTTTTTGGGAAAAAAATGTCAGTTAAGTGGTTAAGTTGAAGGAATTAAATACCTTCACTCTTTAATTGACTACAAATGTAGTAAATTTGCGGGTTCCATTTCCTTTCAATTCTGAGGACACTGGGGAAAACCAATCTACATATGGGATCTCTTTATTGACCTTAACAGACAAAAAAAGAGTATCTTAGGCATGCAGGATAGTATCTGTTAAGTTACAACAGTACTTCTAATAATGTTCTAATATTCTGAATGGGCAGATGTCTCACAGATGGCTGAGTGCTGTATGTCCTTCAACCTAAGTGACCTTGGGTAGACTTTTATGTTTTCTTGCCTATGAAAAAGAACCAGCTTGTGGAAGTGGAATATACAGCTCATCTTCCCGTACGGCTTGGTTGTGAATTAAAGTGCGCAAATTACCAGTGGAAGCTTAGAAGAAACATGACACAGTATTTCCTATTTCTGTCTATTATTTAAAAGCTGACAAGAAATATTACATCTTAAAGCTCTAGACTGCAATTAATTAGTTAGCAGTGTATTGTCTGCATATGTAGAGAGATCTTAACTACTGCAGGAAAGAAACAATCTCTTTTAAATGGACCTAGTAAAATTTGATATTGGGAATGTCCTCTATGTAAGGTTTACATTTTCACAAGTCGGATACCATAATATTTCTTTAAGTTGTTACAAAGAAGTGATCCTCTGATCAAGGTTTTGTATTAGCTGTGACTACCCAATACAGCAAGATATTTTTCATGCTCTCAATTGAAAAATCTAAAGTTGTGGCTTTAAAAGAATTTTGATTCAAACAATGGTGCAGCAGATCTAGAGATTGTTTTTTTTTGTGTGTGGCTTCAAAATAAGTTGTAAAGCTATTTTCATTTCATTATGTGGCACTGTGGGATTTATGTGAATTCTTTATAAGAGAGCGACACATGGAGAAGAGATATATGTATTTTGCAAGTATGTTAAATAGTAAAGTGGTTTTGGAGCTAATTGTATTCTATTAAGTACTTGGAAAAGATAGTTACTGGTAATAAAATGTTGTTTCTGACAAACCTCTGTTGTTAACATTTTTTCTTTTACTTTATCACCAAGGGTTCTGTGTACTAAAATATAGAGGCATATTCAATTGTGTGCGAGAATTGCAAAAAAACGGCACCTGCGAGGTTTTTCCTGCAGGTGCGTTTTTTTTTGCTATTCTATTAGGTTCATGTTTTTTTTAAAAAACACGCACCAGGAGGTTTTTTTCACGCAACTCCTGAGCAAGCGTGATTTTTCCTAAAATCGATGCTTTAAGGAAAAATCACCGGGATTTGCTCTGAGACCCCCACGGCACCCCCCCCTGAGGACTAATTAAGCAATTGGAAGTATCCAATTAGCTAAATTAGTCCTTAATTACTTACCTTCTGAAGCGTTGTCTTCTGCATCTTCTTCTGCATCCAGCGTCGGGAGCCGGCTCTTCTGCAGCAGGGTGAGTATGTCAGTGTGTGTGGTGTATGCAAGTGTGTATGAGTGAGTGTGTGTGTGTGCATAAGTGTGTGTGTGACCCCCGGTGCGGTGTGTGTGGCCCCCCCGGAATGGGCGCTGGGAGAACTACATCTCCCAGCAGCCCTTGTTCCTCCCAGCAGCCCCCTCTCCAGTAAGAAGAGAGAGGGGAAGCCACTGGGAGCCGTGGAGACCCGGGCAGGTGAGTGACTTTTTTTCTTTTTTTTTTGTATTTTACACGGCGTTGGGTTTTCATTGATGAAAACCCCACATCCACTGTTTTTTTAATTGAATCCCACGGGTATCGGGAGCGCGCATACCCACCGGATTCCTAAATTGGCCGCAAGGGGCACAAGGTTTTAGCCTCGCTAAACATCGCGCGTAATTGTATATACCCCATAGAGTGCTAATATTACATATAAAGCAGCTCTGCTCCAAAATGGGTTGATCTCTATCAACTTTGATAGAGGAGTAATATAGAATTTTGGCGCACGAAGGAGGAAGGATGGAATAGAGCTGTGCAACAGGCCACATGTTAATGATTAATATCCGCATCAAGACTGTTCATCCTCATTCCACTCTGACTCCTCCTCCTGAATCACCAAAATTAGGGAAGCTCCAGCTTCACTGCACTCCAGTTTCTGAGAACAGGAACTGAGAACATGGCATAATGTCACTAGTTTCCCCTTTCCCTCCACTAGATTTTAAGGTAAGAACTTTTGCATTTTTTTAAACTCCTTTTCTAAATCTAAATACTTGAAATACAATTTTTGCAAGTTAATATGTAGGTGCATTATGGGAGAAAATACAAGAGCCATACTACAATTTTCCACAACATGTATGGAATATGGATGTGGTGAACCTAACCTCACATCTAAACTCAATATACTACATAAAAAAACAATTATATGATGTTAGGAAATTCTAGCAGGTGTTAACATACTTTGACCAATTGTAAAAAAAAGAATTACCATTAAAAATCAATTAAGGTCAAATTCAATATTCAAAACTCGCAGATGTAAGCAATCATTCTCTTTCATTTCTTATTAGGCCTAGTTATTCGCCTCCTCACCAATGACTTTCTTCTACCTCAGTAGCCACAAAAGTAAAGTTGTCACAGTAGTGTATCATTCTTAAATGGCTACTGTACACTATGTTGCTCACTGTCATTTCATATCTCTTACTCATTTCTCTAATCTTTTATGTAGAGGTGCTGCTCACATTTTGGAAACCACACTCATTAAAGTTGTAAGCACAATTGATCTGATTTACTTTAAATGACCTAAAATTGTACACCTGATTCCTCCTGGTTTTAAAAGTAGAGTATATTCTACATTCATTGTATAAACTCATTAACGTCTTCAAATATCTACATTTTTTGTTTATATTTACTTGAAATAGATGGGGGCTTGAATCTTAAATTCTATATTTTCCCGGGCAAGAATAGTTTGAAGTTCTTTATCTTTTAGTAGAATCACCCAATATTTATTTTGGTTTGTTAATTATATTATGTAAGAAAAAGGATATATTTATTCTGGTCATGATTATTATTATCTTACTCACTGTTGTCCCTGTTGCTCCCTAGATTTTCTATCCTTCTTTCTATCTCTCTCATTTCTCCTGTCTCTCTTTCCTAAGCTCTCTCTTCAGCACCCACCTTTTTCTCTTCCTTACTTTCCCTCTTACTTTATCTGTATCTTTCCCATTTATTTCTCCTCTTTTCTCTATTTCTCTGTCTCCCCCTGCCTATACAGTGTATGTGTGTATATAATGTACACTTGAAAGTTAAGACTCCTTCTGCCTGGTACTAGCACCCCTCCCATCTGCTCTTAGGTGATTTTAATCATCACAAGTTTCTTCATTGCTGTCTACATATTAGAATGGTCTCTATTACAATAAGTCCATGATAAATTGATATAATGTTTTAGTATTAGGGATGTTAGGGACCCATCTGATGGGGTTCACCTTGATGTGGTGGACAGGCATGCATTTTTGTTCAAACTTGTGTTAAGAACCTAATTTAAACTCCATGTTAATTTCGTAATTGTTTTGATTATCAGTATTCTTCGTGCTTAGAGTGTGCATCTGCATTTTCTTTTATTCTGGAAGGCACTACAAGTCTCAGAATGGAAGCACCTCTAATTATGTATGCGAGAGCTCCAATGTGCTGACATTTTTATCAGCACCTGATCTAAATTATATATATATATATATATATATATATATACACTAAAAATAAGCTTTAATCCATGGCACTCAACCATCGGCAGCGCCAGAGGTATGTGACCGCACGATTTAAATAAAAAGATCATACATGCTCTTCACTTACCTACTGTAATTGTTAAAATTCAGGGAGTTTAGACTCCAAAATATTGCAATAATTTGTCAAGCTGGGCAACTGCGTCATAGTCAGAAAATTCTCTAAACATGCCCTTTGAGATTGTGGATCTGCGTATGAAAATGCAGCCACATAAACCCATGACACTGCCATAGCACGCCCATGAGATCGCCCTTTTTTTGCGCTCACTTCAGGCTACATTCCAGACACTGGCAAGGAACGCATATGGATTTTCACCACATACTCAAATTGCAGCATCGGTCTGTGCGTGCCCTGTGTGTAACACATCCGTCATGGAGGTTTCCAAGGCTTTGCGCATGCACAGTATTTATTTATTTATTAACAGTTTCTTATATAGCGCAGCATATTCCATTGCGCTTTACAATTGGAAACATTTATAGAACAAAACAGGGTAATAACAGACAGACATAGAGGTAAGAGGGCCCTGCTTGCAAGCTTACAATCTATAGGGAAATAGGCATTGATACACAAGGATAGGTGCAATATATTGCAATTTGCTCCAGCCAGAATGCAGAGTAGCAAATAATCACTCAACTGCACAATACTCAACACTGTGTCCACCTCTGAATCAGGTGATAATGCTGTACATTGAGGGGATCATGATACAAATACATATCATACAGTAACATTAAAAAAATAGTAAAAATTAGTTTAGAATCTAACAAAGGTGGGGAACAAATGAACATAAGGTAGAAGACATGGGTAGAGCTGAGGGGCGCCCATCTTCCTTGTCAAAGTTACATGTTATATACATTTTTCACCATTGGGTGGTACATAGGGACTTTTTGCAAACTTTTGCTATGGGGCCTTCAAATACCTAGTTACACCCCCTGGTAGAAGAATAACAGTTGTAGTTGGCAGGGGAAGAGTGAGTGGGCTCCTGTATGGTATTGTAGAAGCACTCTCAGCTCCCAAAATTAAAATCTCCATTGACAACTGCCATGTATGTGCAGCTACATGTGATATGGTTGGAATGTGAAGAGAAATATGAAAAGAGACCTGAAAACATTCTGCAACTAGTAACCATGACTGTCTTTCACCATTTACTTTAACCAATCTGGAGAAAGTTGTTGCTCCTGTTCTTCATGATCACTCTTGTGGTTACCTGTCAGCCTGGACTAGCTGTGTGTCAGTTATTTGTCTTTGGCATCCTTCTCCATGACAGGACACTTGTTCCCCATCATCACAGAAATTGTGTCAGTAAATGGTACCATCAAGGAATCTGCAGGGATCACTAGAGGAAGATGTTGCTATACTGGAGGGACCATAGGTGGTGCTGTTTTATATGTTAACACTATAGTCAGTCTTTGTTATAATAGTGTACTCTCTTGAATGTTATTCCTTTAATACTCCATGTTATGTAATGCAGTTTACCAGTACTTGTCAAAATAAAGTTTATCCCACAATCTTTGACTATGTGTTTTATGCATGAAGAGAAAAACATTCACCAACAGACACGGGCCCTGATTCAGAGCCGTTCGCAAAAAGCGAGCGCTCGCTCTGAATCAGGGCAGCCACTTTTTAAAATAAAAACGGCCTCCTGGCCGCTCGCTAAGCTGTGGGTGACCACCCACAGGTTTTGCAATCGGCCAGGTGATGGTCGTGACCATCGGGCTTGTGATGAGACCCTTGTAGTAGGGTCTCATCTGCCGCAGGCCCCAGTGAGCTTCCGTCTCTAATAGAGCCGGAAGCTCACTACTGACATCACTAGTGATGTCAGTAGGGCCGACCTCAAATGGCAGGCATTCCTTTGGGAACGCCTCCGTTTGGCCAGCCACCCCCCCCCTGCCTACAAAACGGGGCGAGCTGTCAATCAACATCGACAGCTGCCCCGTTTGTAGCGAGCCCTGGGCAGAGTGTGTGGAGTTGATTGTGTAAAAAAATAGTCAAAATAATATTGTTCTTTACTGTGGGACTACTGGGATGAGCAAGCCGGCGCCGGCATGTCGGCATTGGGAGATCCGCAAGTGCTGACATTCCGGGACCTAAGGGCCTGCTGGCACCTTGAGCCACACTCTAAAATAAATATTCAAGTAAAAACACTACACGCACTCCTACTCACTGTTTTATTTTTTTATTGTATGCACAAACTCAACACAGACAAAATACTTACCTGTATCCCTGGGCAGGTCAGTCCCCTTGTCCAAGTAGCATACAGGCTTTTGGCAAAATATCAAAACGAGATGATGATCCACCACACACACATACATACAGTAAATACCGGCGCTTGCCTGACATTTACATTTTCCACGTGGATCGTGCGCATATTGGCTAAGAGAGAAGTGACTCTCAGCCCAGGAGCATACACTCTAAATGTGCTGATTCGCTGAGAGCCACTTCTCTCTCAGTCAATAAGCACATGACTCACATAGGAAATGTCAACCTGCCCACCGACATAGCTCAATGCAATTTTCGATCTGCTACGCCCAGCAGTAATCATCGGGACACATGCGCAGTGCATCTCAGACACATCATGCACAGAAGTAAAACATTAAGCGTTATTACAATCAGTCCCACAGTGTCACATCTATGAGAAGTGAAAGCCAACAAATTTACACAAGAAGCCGGACAGAATCAAGTTTGCACACGACAATCATACCTGGGTACTCATTTTACTGCAAGCAGAGGAAAGTCCATGGGCTGCCAATTGACTTTTAATGATCGTTTAACAAGCTACGAAGTTTATTTATCCAGTATCAAATTGTATAAAATTATAATTATCTTTGGTCTTTAAAATGCTTTTTAAAACTGCAATATTATTACAGGCAAAACCCAGCATGTGATTTAGAATATATATATATATATATATATATATATAGCAACAAAGTCCAAATAGGAACATATCCAACACATCCAGTAAATGAACCCGATAGGTCCCGACAACAGCCGTTTCGCATCCTTCGTCGGGGGACTGTCCAGCTATAATGCCACAAACACCATATATGTGATCATTTGTCCCTGCAACAAGATTTATGTGGGCAAAACGATCCGGATGCTCTAAGAGAGGATAGCGATGCATCGGTCCTCTATCAAGAAAGCCTATGTGAAAATGGAACCAAGTACACCTCCGGTTGCCCGACATTTTGTTACAGAGGGACATACCTTGAAAGACTTTTTCTTTATGCCTATTGATCATGTGCCACCCCTTCGGAGAGGAGGAGATAGACATGGGCTCTTACTTAGACAGGAATGTAAATGGATCCATAAACTTGGGGCTATGGCTCCTTTTGGCCTTAATGAAGAGTTCACTTTTGCACCTTTTTTGAATATTTGAATAGGGTTTTCTATACTATAGGCTGCTGCCGATGCTGATTCAGCCCTTCCTTTTGATAAAATATTTAACTCGTGTTTATTAACAAAATATTTAACTCTTGTTTATTAACATGTTTTTGCTATGTGTTTCATGTATTGTGTGTCATTTGTCTGTCCCTTTATTGAGAATTTATTCTTGGTTTAGATTTATAATATAATGTATGTCTGGGCTATCTATATTTGTATTTATACCAGACATTTATATAGATCTTTATGATCAGATCTATTGTTAGCTATATATTGTTTGGTGCCTGGTCTCTGGGTCCGCCGGCGTCATTTCCGGCACTAGGGAACCTTTGTGCTCTCCGCTTTGAGGTGACGTGGACTGTTGGTTCCGGCTGTCGCGCCACTTCCGGCGCGATGGGTGGTGACACGCATCACGTGCTTCTTTGGAGACGCGGGGCTCCCGGTGGCCGGATGGCGCGGTTTGAGACTTGATGCAGGTGATCTCTATTGGTGAGTGATTGGTGGGGTATTTAGTGGTGTTTGTGGCATTATAGCTGGACAGTTCCCTGACGAAGGATGCGAAACAGCTGCTGTCGGGACCTATCGGGTTCATGAGCATGGCTCCCCGAGCCCATTGGAGGCTATTTGTTATATGCTAAGTATACACTTTTTGTGCTACATGGCTTTATGTCCCTGCTGGTGATTTGGTATTAAAATAACTTTTTTACTGGTTGTGCTGGATATGTTCCTATTTGGACTTTGTTGCTATTTTTCATTCATCCGAGCACTCATGGAATACTATCAGTGATGTGTGCGTCCTTCAAACCTTTTCTATATATATATATATATATATATATATATATATATACACAGTCAAGTCACATGTCACATTATTATGACCACCAGCTGATAGCCAGAGTAACCGCCATGTGCAGCACGGACAGCAGCTAGATGGGAAGGGAGTGACTCAATAAGCTGGTAGGTTGGCACAGGTATCTGGAGCCATGCTGATTGCAGTGCATCCCACAGCTGCTGGTGGGTGCGTGGTGGAGTATCCATACAGCGAACACAATGATTGAGGTGGTCCCACAGATGCTCAATTACGTTCAAGTCTAGGGAATTAGAGGGCCAGGGAAGTACTTGGAAGTCTTGGTCGTGCTCGTCCAACCACTGTCGAACATTTCTAGCCATGTGACATGTTGCATTGTCTTGCTGGAAGATCCCATCCGCCTCAACAAAGACAGTCAGCATGTATGGGTGTTCATGCCCTGCAAGGATGGATTCACAACCAAATCGGTTGAGGGTGCCTTCAACATGGATGAGCGGTCCCAGAGAATGCCATGTAAACATTCCCAAGACCATAACACTGTCACCACCATATTGTGTTCTTCCAGCAATGGTTGCAGGGTGTTTGTTCTCCGATGTTTCTCACCTGACATGCCAACGTCCATCCGTTCGATGATGCAGAAAACATGACTCATCAGAGAAGGCAACCCTTCACCGATCAGCGGAGGTCCAGTTCTGATACAGGCGTGAAAATTTAAGCCTTTTCTGCAGATGCACCTTCGTTAGCATAGGTACACTGACCGTTCATTTGCTTCGGAGCCCTATATGCAGCAGGGTTTGCTGAACTGTCATTTTAGACACACATCTGGTGCCCCCAGGTTCATTTTGACAGTGAGCAGCTCCACTGTAACATGTCAATCGGCCCTCATGCACCTTCTTAGCCGCCGTTCACCTCTTACATCAATGGCACGTGGATAATCACAAAATTTGGGATTTTGAAAACTTGCTATTTGATATATAAACTCCTAAGCCACAGCTGTTGAGAAGTGGTGTTGGAGTACAGCAACAGTTACAGGCTAAGTATTGCATTGAAGCTGTATTGGAGAGACAATATGTGGCACTTTTCATAATTTATACTATATACTGTAGTCCATCCTTGCCAGGGGCGGATTGGGCCGCCGGGAAAGCGGGAAAGTTCCCGCTGGGCCGGTCCCTTGAAGCCCTCTGCTGGGCTGGCCGCGCTTCCAGGAATGCCATCTGAGGCTCTCAGCTACATCACTGTGCTGTGCAGTGTTCTACTCTCCCTCAATATAAATCCCCTTTTTGCTCAGCCTTAACCACCCACCGTCAGCCGCCTCAGCCGCCCGCCGTCAGCCTCCTCAGCCTTAGCTGTCCGCCATCAGAGCCCTCAGCCCTAGCCACCCACCATCAATCCCCCTTAGTCACTCGCCGTCAGCCCCCTCAGCCTTAGCTGTTCACCGTCAGAGCCCTCAGCCGCCCGCCGTCAGCCCCCTCAGTCTTAGCTGTCCGCTGTCAGAGCCCTCAGCCGCCCACCATCAGCCCCCTCAGCCTTAGCTGTCCGCTGTCAGAGCCCTCAGCCCTAGCCACCCACCATCAATCCCCCTTAGCCACCCGCCGTCAGCCCCCTCAGCCTTAGCTGTCCGCCGTCAGCCTCCTCAGCCTTAGCTGTACGCCGTCAGCCTCCTCAGCCTTAGCTGTACGCCGTCAGAGCCCTCAGCCGCAAGCCTCCTCAGCCATCAACTCCCCTGTCTTAATGAAATGCTTAAGGTCTGGCCATCCTCTGGGGCTGCGGGAGCCGAGGTGAACCGTGCAGGGTTGAAAGGGCAAGGGATGAGTGCAGGCTGCAGCTGACTGTGTACAGTAGGACCTGGAGGAGCAGGACGTCACGTGGGTTACAGGAGCTATCCACTCATGTGCACACTGTCTGCTGTCAGCGTGAGAGGTAGGACCCATGCCATGCGGATAGAAGGTGACCCTGGCCCGGAGTGAAGGTAATTCGTGTTCAGCATTCTACTTTACAGCCCATCCTGCGCACTTATTCCCACCACTGCTCCTCCCTACTACTCTCATCTTGCCCCTGCTGACCACTTTTACTTCCATCCTGCCCCGAACTACTACTACTCCCACCCTGCCCCCTGCTCCACACTACTCCCACCCTGCCTCCTGCTCCACACTACCACTCCAAACCTGCCCCCTGCTCCACACAACTACTTCCTCCCTGACCCCTGCTCCACACTACTACTCTCATCCTGCCCCAGCTTTCCACTATTACATCCCGTCCCTACTATTATTCTCAGCCTGCCCCCTGCTCTGCACTACTACTATTCCAAGCCTGCCCCGCATTACTACCACTCCCATGCTGCCCCCACTCCCCACTACTATTCCCATCCTGCCCTTGATCTGCACTACTACTACTCCCACCCAACCCCCTCCTTCCCACTATTAATACTCCCGTCCTGCCCTTGCAACCCGCTACTTATACATTCTGACACCAGCAGTGGCAGAGTGTATGGAGCTCATGCTCCAGGAGCTGGCTTTGGTGCTGGCGATTGACTAACCAGACTACTCCATGGCCTCGCAATGCAGTACCCACCCTAACTACCATCCCTGCCTCTGGAACATACCAGTAACCCTCAGGCCTCCGGATTTTACCCTACTCCCTGGCCCCGTAGACATACAATATCCCCCCAGGCCAGGGACATACACTACCCACCATACCTCCTGGCCACAGGGACATACACTGCTCACCTTATTTTTTTCTTGTGGAGGCCAATTTGTTTTAATTTTTTTCCTGCTGGGGCCAATGTTTTTTTTTTTTTTAATCTGTGGGGGCCAATGTGTGTTATGTTTTCTTGTGGGGGCTAATGTGTATATTGTTTTTCTTGTGGGGTCTAATGTGTATTTTGTTTTTCTTGTGGGGGCTAATGTGTATTTTGTTTTTCTTGTGGGGGCTAATGTGTATTTTGTTTTTTTTACCTGTCGGGGGGGGGGTGTCAGACTGTCTTACTGCTTTCTGTAGGTGCCATGTTTTTTTGTTTTTTTTCCTGTCAAGGGTCAGTGTGTTTTATTGTTTTCTGTAAGGGGTCAGTGTGTTTTATTGTTTGCTGTAGGGGGGTCAGTGTGTTTCTTTTCTCCTGTGGGGGTCAATGTGTTTTATTATTTTTTTGTGGGTGCCAATGTTGTTTTATTGCTTTCTGTAAGGGCCACTGTGATTGTTTTTTTTTTCCTGTGGGTGCCAATGTTGTTTTATTGCTTTCTGTAAGGGCCACTGTGATTGTTTTTTTTTTTTCCTGTGGGGGACAATGTTGTTTTTTTTTTTTTTTTTTGTGCATTGCTATTCCTCGGTGCATGTGTCTGAGTTACACCGCGCATGCATCCTGATGATGTTCGGACAGAGTTGCAGGACGGATTCAGTCGCATGCACCAAGTGTATTAGAAATGTTTTGGGGGCTCCTGGGTGGTTACAGGGGGTTGGCTATAGAGACGCTGTATTACTCACATTGGAGGCCATACACAGACTGATGATCTGCATATAGCATAGGACTGGTTAAAATTTAAATGGCGCGACCGATGGTGGAGTCTAAAGACGCATAAAGCATAATTGCAGTATCTGTAGAAAATGACAATGGGCGTCTTAGTCCTTGCATATTCAAAAGCACTTATGTACACCAGGGAAGGGCATTGTAGCGTAATTAGCATGGAGTCGCAGACCCAACTGCAAAAGACATAAGAAAGCCTGCAACTGTGTCCAACGTAACAAATCAGGCCATATGAGGAGGGGTCCTGCCCCCCTCGACAGACGCCACCCCCTCAAAAGACCCCACCTCCATTAGGGCTGCTTCCATAAATTTCCCGGGCTGGTTTTTCATCCCAATCTGCCCCTGATCCTTGCTATGGTAGTGTATGCTCTTATACTTTCTTACTGTTAATTCTCTATGCTATGTTATATTATGATGTTTATTGCCCAATGCATTGGTCCATGACATCGAAAACTGCTTTGTCAGTTCTCCTCAGTGAGAATAACCTTTTTTATTTCATTTATGATTGATTTTTATTGTCTTATTTTTTTTTACTTTAAAAAATATATACTGTATTTTACTCCTTACAGTGTTTTATTTGTGACTTTATGAATTTAGTGCTGTTTTATATATTTTATTGGTGCAGAAGCATCTCTTTCACTGCGCATATTATATAGCGTATTTTCAGAGGTTTTTTATTGGTTACATCATCTACAGTACATACTGTAATATTATTGTTGTGAGTGAAGAAGTAAACACTCTCAGTTATGTTGTAATATGTCCTTTACAATTATGCACCTTTTATGTTCTGGGAGTGATGGATTGATCACACCAGTTATTATGGAAATATTTATTTGAATAAAACATTCAGACAATTAATATTGGATGATATTTTTATTGTTTATACAGTAACCCATAAAGGCTAGGGTGCCAAATGTAATAGTCCGCAACTTGCGGGAACCCAACGGAATAGCTCCGGCTCGCACAAATCATGGACTATTACATTTGGCCCTAGAAACCATACTTGGTACACCCCTAAAATAAAATGCACTAAACTAGAGCCCTTAATCTTATTAAGGTTTGCACAACTTGAGGTTCCCGAGATATCTAGTTCCACTATTTCCTTACTATTTGGGTCCTTATTCCAGCACTGAAGACAAATACAATATCTGACTATATATAAATTGGGAAGTTCCTAGATTTCCTTGGTTACAGGATATATACGCTACTAAAAATTCTTATAAATTACTATAGAGGTGCCGGTGAGAACATTATCCAATATGTTGTGAACTTTGCCTGTACTGGTCACAAAAAGTTTATCCCATAATCTTTCCATAACTAATCCCACTTACTAGACTTCTATAGCAAAAAGTGTACATCTTAAATTGAATTTTACTCACTTCCTTAAAGTTCTAAGCTGCGGTCATTGGGAATAGCTTAGAATGGCAGAGAGTTGGGATGACTTATTTTTTATAACAAATACTGATTAAATAGAAGGGGTAAACAATGTGTCATATTGCTCGTGTTTCTTTCATGAGAGAGACAATTTGGGTTCAGTAAAATCTAGCGTAAGAGCATGTGTTTTTTACATGTTCTACCTTAGAGATCAATATTCATGACATCCAATGCTATGGCACACACTATACCAAAATAGTAATCAAAAATAATAAATAAAAAAGTCATTAAGATAAAAAAAGTTAAAAAAAAAGTATTAGAAGTTGCAAAATAATTAAGGATTGTACAGTATTTCAGGGGGTTAATTTAAGTTTGTAACAGAAAAATCATGAAAATGTTTATTTGCAAAATGTGGACGGGATGTACTAACAGCGAAAATGCGCATTCAGCAAATGTACTAAGTACCGGAATGCGTTCCGATGGGTAATGCCACCCAATAGAAGCCTATGGGTTTCTTATCGGGATGCTCCAAGCTGGGAAGGATACAATTGCATCCCTCCCATCGCCCCCCCGTGGCCCGCGGCCTTCTGCACATGCACAGAAGGACGTCAGAATGATTTGTGGGTGTTAAACCCGGAAGTCACTCTGTCCGGGGTCATCGCAAAGGACAGCTCTTGTCGGGAGATGAACCGCGTTATGTACCTGAAGTCAGGAGTGATGTACCGCATCGCGGAAGCGATGCTTAGTACATCCCGCCCTGTATCTCCATATAATGCCATTAAATTAAAATGTCACTGACTCAACTGAGGGTAACAATTTTGGCGTGGAACCACGTTAGGGAAAGGTTTAAAGGTCACTCATCTTCAGTTAGTGCCTGATAGTTGCTTCCTGAAATGCACAAGCCAACTACCTGCATATACTGTCACACCATAGGCATCCACTTTATGCTAATATTTCTCTAGTTACCATTACCAGACACCATCATGTGCAGAGAGCCAGCTATCTTGACTTTAGGGGGTATACTA
The DNA here is from genome assembly GCA_031769625.1 of Taudactylus pleione. NCBI lineage: Eukaryota > Metazoa > Chordata > Amphibia > Anura > Myobatrachidae > Taudactylus > Taudactylus pleione. The sequence continues at coordinate 6,067,500 of JAUIMM010000033.1, read as the reverse complement.
TTTACTAAAGTGCAGGTTTTTAGAAGTGGAGATGTTGCCCATAGCAGCCAATCAGATTCTAGCTATTATCTTCTAGAAGGTGCAAGATGAATGTTAAGTAGAATCTGATTAGTTGCTATGGCAACATCTCCACTTCTAAAAACCCGCACTTTAGTAAATATACCCCCTAGGTCTGCCACTTCCTGCAGCATCATACATCTGCATCCAGCTGTTTGATAGTAAATGACCATGGCACAGCAGTATTGTGCATAGTTGCTAACATTTCAGAATAATTTAGAAGAAGATGTTTCTGCTGAGTCGATATATCTGAGCACGAGATGTGCATTCTCTCGGAGGGACCTTAGAGAACTACAATCACCATCCTGTCATGTTTTCTCTACTTATTTCGAACATACTTCTTTTGCTAATTAAAATTTTCTTCTTCAATAAATATTCCTCTTATAAAAGCTGGGAATAGGAAAAGAAGGTCTAAATGATATTCAAAAGGCAGTAAAAGTTTAATGTTACTGTGCCATTGGTCAATACTGAAAATAGAGACATTTTATGGATCAAATATTTCAAGGGACAAATCTCAAAAACCCTGCAAATGAGACCCTTTGTAGTAAGATGCCAAGGGAGGCAGAACTGGATTGGAACTGGCAATTGTGACACAAAGGTATGGGGCCTGGGAAAGGAGAGAGCAATTTTTGCTTTAGCTTTGACTTTGATGTAGACCTGTACATCTGTGTGGATCATTGAGGACAGTCGACTCGTACTTCCTACCTGACCCTTCCACTGTAAACTCCTATCATTGGTATTAGTTCTTGCTTTGATGTTAAAGTTATTTTGTCCCAAAGCTAATTGATAACAGGATCAGACTGTGAGGTTCTGGTTTTGTTGTGGACCCGGGGTGGTGATAAGAGCAGACACAGAAGCAGATTAAAATGAAAATGTGGAACTTTTAATGAGTGGTTTAGTAGACATGAATATGGCAAAAGTAAAAGTCCAGGCAAAGCAGTAAAGTGCAGTTGGAAACTGTAGTGAAGCAAATGTCCAGATAGTGACAGGCAGGCACAGTCCAGTATGCAGGTATGGTGAGGCTGAAATGATATGCAGGCAGAGGAGATGTGATCCAGCAGAGTGTAAGTGGAGGCAAGGTGCAGGGTGACAGCAGACTCAGGTACTCAGGCAGGGGGAAGGTAAATGGAGGGTGCAGGGAAGTCCAGTGGTTGGAGCAAGTAAGGTAACAGGCTAGGTAGCGTTTCCAAGGAGGCAGGTAATGAGCTCAGGAACTCTCTCTCAGCTGTCACTGATAAACACGTTGCACTGGCAATGAAGGAAGGCACTGGACCATTCTAAATACCAAGTGCCGCACCGTGACTGGCCGGAGAGAGCACATGACCCACCAGGATTGGACAACTGAATCACCTGGCCGGAGGCAAGATGGCGGCGCCCATGCCGGACGGAACGGAAACACCGCCAGGCCTCACCAACCCAGAGTGACAATGTTCCCGCAGAGAACCACGCACAGCCAATGCCCCTCGCCAAGCACCAGCGCCACCGCCAGACGCCCCCCGCCACAGCGACCTCACAGGTATTACCCATCGACCACCATGCCGAGAAACCCTGGTCGTGACACAGACATGGTGATATATGAACAGTGGCAAGTGTAGGCATGCAGGATGTCGAAGATGGAGACAGGGGGTATACTTACTAAAGTTAGAGTTTTTAGAAGTGGAGATGTTGCCCATAGCAACCTATCAGATTCTATTATCTTCTAGAAGGTGCTAGTTAAATGTTAGGTAGAGTCGAATTGGTTGCTATGGGCAACATCTCCACTTATAAAAAACCTCTAATTTTAATAAATGTACCCCCAGGAATTTATTGTGTCGAGGTATTGTCCAACGTGTCAGTGAGAACAATTTTCAGTTCCTGAGAGGGAGGGAGAGAGAGATGGAGGGAAGAGAGAGAGAGTGAGAGAGAGAGAGAGAGAGAGAGAGAGAGAGAGAGATGGAGAGAAGAGAGAGAGAGGCCAGGTGCGTTTTCATATATGCCTAGCTCCAGAATTCTATGTATTCTGGATCTTGGATCCAGTGGGTAACGCCATCTAGTGCTGTGAAGAAGCCGCTATGTGGAGCGAAAATTAGGCTAAAGTGCGAAAGTCTGACTCTAGCCACTGTATCCGTGCATAACGTCTAAATCGTATCATGCATCTTGCACCATGTAGCTCAAAATATTAGGTGAATAAGGACACATCTATAGTTATTAGTAATATCCTAGTTAGGTTGCAACAGAGTGCTAATACTTTAGCTCTAAATATAACCAGGGCCGGATCAGCTGCCTAGACACACATGGGCCGAATTAAGCCTATCCCACTTTGAAAAGCGTATCTGGCATGCTGTCACACTGTGCATTCTCCAGAACTGAGAAGACACAAATAGGGGCAACACAGTGTTTCAATAGCAGCTACACCTGCCTAGGAGGCGCATCTGACCTGTAACAGGATACTCTCACCTAAGCAAAGTTAAGTGAGGATGAGTTGATGAGATCCTGCCCAATGTTTAGATGTGTACAGTGGCAGATTTTACCTAGGGGCAGCAGTAAAATCCTCCACTTCAGTGAGCCAGTGCAGTCCGTGACTGCACAGGTTATTATAGTACACTGTGACTGGAGGTAGCTTCCTATTGGAAGCGCCACCTGACAGTCACGCACAGGACAGGCAGCCCCAGCGGGAGGTGTCTCCTCCACCTGGGACTGCCATAAGCAGAGAGCAACTTCCAGTGGAAGCCGCTGCTCTGCCTTTCAGGCCAGCCCTACAGGGCTTCTTGGGGCTTCTACCTATGCAGCCCTGAGAAGCTGGTCTAGTTTCATGCTCATGTGCGGCGTAAGTCCCGGTGCCTGACATTTATTGTGCAGGCGCCGGGACCAGAAACAGCAGCAACCCCCCTCAGGTAAGAGGGCAGGAGCTGCTGCTGCATGTGTGTAAAGCAAATGACTGTCAATTAATAACTGTTGGTGGTCTATAAGTTGCTAATGCAGAGTGAGAACAGGAGAAGGTCAAACATTTTGTCGTACACAGCATGTTTTAGAGAAATGCAATGTAGCTTGATTTGCAGTACTATGAGTATGCAGGGTAATCGCTCTGAGAAGAGCAGTTGTGGTCATTTGTTTCCTTGATCAGGGTCTCTAGTGGTATTTGGTAGTGTGGAAAGCATTCTGCACTTGAGGAGGTCCCGATGTAGTGTCAAGATTGTCACAATTGTCTTTGTACCTATATACATTTAAATACCTTTATTGTACTGATCCAAAGAGACCAGAGAGCAGCTCTCAGCAAGTCGGTACAGGCATCTTATCATGAGGTGGGAGTATATGTGCTTGGAGATCTTAGTTGTGTCTCCTACTAGTTATAATATATATATATATTCCTACATGCACTATGTGCAATCAAATTAAGACAGCTTGAGATAGCAGATTGCTTGAATGTGAAAGTTCATCCTCTAAATGTTTAAATAAGGTATTCTCCTTTTGAACTGTGTGACATTAGACCATGAGGGATCCTGTGGATATACCCTCCACCAGAAAATCACCCAACAGAAGGCCGAAAAGGCCAATTAGGAAAGATACCAAATGTTTATTTTTGATAAAAACATAGGTTCAAAGTTTAAAAGTTCTGGTTCACATAGACAAAGTAAAAAACATAACTTAGATCCAATAAATCAGTGAGCCAAGGCCAGTGTAGAGGAGATGTTTTTTTGAGACCCATCCTCACCTTTAAACAGGTGTGAGCTCATTAGGGAGGGAATCTTCACACAACTGGTCAATGGAACCGTAAGTGGTAAACCCTACGCGGTTCGTCTTTCGACTTCATCAGTGGTAGGTTTAAAAAAAAATGTATTAATAACCCATAGGGGTATGATTTACAGGTAATAATTGAGAGTTGGTGGGTAATGCTGTACTTCAGCTAATTAATCACGACCCAATCGGGCCCAAATATGATCCAAGTCTGATAATCAAATATCTACTCCTAATGGGTTCATAGTAAGGATTGGAGTTAAGCGCAAATAGATTTACAACATTTAGTGAGTCAGCAGCAACTGTCCAAAGCTCCTCAAAATGATTCAAAATCCGCAAAGGACCTGGGTACTCTCTTCTGTTAGAGCAAATAGATGTGAACCAGTATATTGATTGTACAATATATATATATATATATATATATATATATATATATATAGTACTGTGCAAATGTTTTGGGCAGGTGTGGAGACAATGTTGCAAAGTAAGAATGCTTTCAAAAATAGAAGTATTAATAGTGTAGTTTTATCAGCTAACAAATTACAAAGTGTATTAACAGAAGAGAAATCTAGACCGATATATTTGGTGTGACCACCCTTTGCCTTCAAAACAGCATCAATTCTCCTAGGTACACTTGCACAAAGTCAGGGATTTTGTAGGATTATAGTCAGGTGTATTATTGATAAATCATACCAAACAGGTGATAATGATCAACATTTTCATATGTAGGTTGAAACACTATCATTAACTGAAACAGAAACAGATTGTGTAAGCGGCTTAAAACTAGCTGAGGAACAGCCAAACTCTGCTACAAAGGTGAGGTTGTGGAAGACAGTTTCATGTCACAGGTCATACACCATGGTAAGACTGAGCACAGAAGCAAGACACAAAGTAGTTGTACTGCATCAGCAAGGTCTCTCCCAAGATTTCAGAGTACACTGGGGTTTCAAGATGTACTGTTCAAGCTCTTTTGAAGAAGCACAAAGAAACGGACAACATTGAGGACTGTAGATGCAGTGGTCAGCCAATGAAACTTAGTGCATCAGATGAAAGACACATCATGCTTACTTCCCTTCAATATCGGAAGATGTCCAGCAGTGTCATCAGCTCAGAACTGGCAGAAACCAGTGGGACCCATGTACACCCATGTACTGTTTGGAGAAATGTTGCCAGAAGTGGTCTTCATGGAATTTCTGTGGCCAAAAAGCCATACCTTCGACATGGAACACAAGGCGACTCAACTATGCACAAAAACATAGGAACTGGGGTGCAGAAAAATGGCAGCAGGTGCTCTGGACTGATAAGTGAAACTGTGAAATATTTGGCTGTAACAGAAGGCAGTTTGTTTGCTGAAGGGCTGGAGAGTGGTACAATAATGAGTGTCTGCAGGCAACAGTGAAACATGGTGGAGGTTCCTTGCAAGTTTGAGGCTGCATTTCAGCAAATGGACTTGGGGATTGGCCAAGATTAATGTGGTGTCCTCAATGCTGAGAAATACAGGCAGGTACTTATCCATCATGCAATACCATCAGGGAGGCATCTGATTGGCTCCAAATGTATTCTGCAGCAGGACAACGACCCCAAACATACAGACAATGGGCCTAATTCAGTACAGATCGTAGCTGCATTCGCGGCTGCAAAAAGGCACACAGTCTCACTGCGATTATATGCTAATCCATTGCGATTGCTATGCTGTCGCAACACTACATAATGACGCCCACCTTACCTTACATGCATCCGTAATGTTTAGCAAGACTGCAAAACCATCGGTAACATCGAGTACAATTGCAGCCTCATGCACACTTGCACAAGATCAGACCATACTCAGGAATTGCTAACCTCCTCGCACGCAGTGAAAGCCCAAGCTGTGTACGGCATCGCAGTGCCTAATATATGTACGCCCCTGTAACGGCATTCAAACGCACTGGCTCGCCTGCGTTTTACCAAACACCTTCCTGTCAATCACTCTGCGATGGGCCTGCGTAGTCACTGCAGTCCCAATCTCAGTGGAGTGTTAGCACACCACCCCTGCCTAAAACTTTTGCACAGTACTGTATGTATAATTAAATATATATATGTATAATATATATATATATATATGTGTATATATATTAGAGATGAGCGGTTCGGATTCTGTGGAATCCGAACCGCTCCGAACATTGGGGATCCGAGTCCACCGCCTGACTCGGATCCCCGTTCGGGGCCGAACGGCGGCCTCCTGATGTCGGATTCTCACTAGAGAATCCGACATCAGGTCTCCTCGCGTGTAGGGCAGAACACAGAGCGCTCTGCCCTACACAGACACAGACACACAGCCGCCAGCGGCAGCTGTGTGTTTGTCACAGCAGCCAATGAGAGTCACACAGACTCTCACTGGCTGCTGTACGGAGGGAGCCGGCTGGAGCTCACACATGAGCTCCGTCTTCCGGCTCCCTCCGCAGCATGTGACAGCAGAGCGGACGGCGCGGGAGCGGGGAATCAGGTAAGTTTTATTATTATTTTTTTTTTACTTGTCAAAGATCCGGGGGCGCTACTGGGGGGGGCTATACTACTGGGGGGGTCTGCTACTGGGGGGGGCTATACTACTGGGGGGGTCTGCTACTGGGGGTCCATACTATTGAGGGGCCTGCTACTGTGGGGGGGCTATACTACTGGGGGGGGTCTGCTACTGGGGGGGGGTCTGCTACTGGGCACTGGGCGTCCATACTACTGAGGGGCCTGCTACTGGGGGGGGCTATACTACTGGGGGGGTTTGCTACTGGGGGGGTCTGCTACTGGGGGGGCCATACTACTGAGGGGCCTGCTACTGGGGGGCCATACTACTGGGGGGGGGCTTACTACTACTGGGGGGGGATACTACTGGGGGGGCTTACTACTCCTGGGGCAGCCTACTACTGAGGGGGGCCTGCTACTGGGGGCAGCCTACTACTGGGGGGGGCATACTACTGGGGGGGGCCATACTACTGGGGGGCCATACTACTGGGGGGGCTGCTAATGGGGGGCATACTACTGGGGGGGGCCTGCTAAAGGGGGGCATACTACTGGGTGGCATGCTAATGGGGGGCATACTACTGGGGGGGCCTGCTAATGGGGGGCATTCTACTGGGGGGCATTCTACTGGGGGCACTGCATAGGGGACCCTACTACTAAGGGGACTGCATAGGGGGCACCACTGCTGGGGGCATTGTGTAAAGAACACCGCTATTGTGGGCATTGTGTAAAAGGGGCACTACTGTGGGCATTGTGTAAAAGGGTCACTACTGTGGGCATTGTGCAAAAGGGGCACTACTGTGTGTCGTAACATAAATAAGAGACACTACTTTATGGTGTAATGTGAATCAGGCCCTACGTGCGGTGTAATGTGAATAAGATTGTGCACTGTGACTCCTTGGGCTGTAGCCCACTATGTAAACAAGTACTGTGACTCTGCTGGCCGTACCCCACTGGGTGGGTGCACTACTTTGTATTTCTGCCACTGCTGTGTGGCAATGTGTCATAGATGTGCTTTATACTGTGGTGTCTGTGTCGTTGTGCCGCTGCTCTATCGCTTAGGAACCAGTCAGCTCACTGCAACCTTTGGCCAATAATGTTGAAAACAATATTATGAGCTGTTATATGGTCTAAATTGACTGGAAATTAATGTTATTGAGGGTAATAATACTCTAGGAAGAAAAAAAAGACCAATTTATGTGATTTTAGCTTTTTTTGTCAATTTTTGTAAAAAAATCCAAATCCAAATCCAAATCCAAAGCCAGTCACCGCAGTTTGGCAAATCCAAATCCAAATCCAAAGCCGGACGACGAGTTAGAACCAAATCCAAATCCAGCAAAAATGGTCCGGCGCACATCCCTAATATATATATATATTAGGGATGTGCGCCGGACCATTTTTGCCGGATTTGGATTTGGATTTGGTTCTAATTCGTCGTCCGGCTTTGGATTTGGATTTGGATTTGCCAAACTGCGGTGACTGGCTTTGGATTTGGATTTGGATTTTTTTACAAAAATTGACAAAAAAAGCTAAAATCACATAAATTGGTCTTTTTTTTCTTCCTAGAGTATTATTAACCTCAATAACATTAATTTCCAGTCAATTTAGACCATATCACAGCTTATAATATTGTTTTCAACATTATTGGCCAAAGGTTGCAGTGAGCTGACTGGTTACTAAGCGACAAAGCAGCGGCACAACGACACAGACACCACAGTATAAAGCACATCTATGACACATTGCCACACAGCAGTGGCAGAAATGAAAAGTAGTGCACCCACCCAGTGGGGTACAGCCAGCAGAGTCACAGTACTTGTTTACAAAGTGGGCTACGGCCCTAGGAGTCACAGTGCACAATCTTATTAGCATTACACCGCACATAGGGCCTGATTCACATTACACCATAAAGTAGTGTCTCTTATTTATGTTACGACACACAGTAGTGCCCCTTTTACACAATGCCCACAGTAGTGACCCTTTTACACAATGCCCACAGTAGCGGTGTCCCTTACACAATGTCCCCCAGCAGTGGTGCCCCCTATGCAGTCCCCTTAGTAGTACCGTCCACTATGCAGTGCCCCCAGTTGAATGCTCCCCAGTAGTATGCCCCCCATTAGCAGGCCCCCCCCAGTAGTATGTCCCCCATTAGCAGGCCCCCCCCAGTAGTATGCCCCCCCATTAGCATGCCACCCAGTAGTATGCCCCCCCAGTAGTATGGCTCCCCCAGTAGTAGGCTGCCCCAGTAGCAGGCCCCCCCAGTAGTAGGCTGCTCCAGTAGTAGCCCCCCCCTGTAGTATGGGCCCCCCCCCTGTAGTATGGCCCCCCCTGTAGTAGGCCCCCCCAGTAGTATGGCCCCCCCCAGTAGCAGGCCCCTCAGTAGTATGGCCCCCCCAGTAGCAGACCCCCCCCAGTAGTATAGCCCCCCCCAGTAGCAGGCCCCTCTGTAGTATGGCCCCCCCAGTAGTATAGCCCTGCCCAGTAGCAGACCCCCCCCAGTAGTGCAGACCCCCCCCAGTAGTATAGCCCCCCCCCAGTAGCAGGCCCCTCTGTAGTATGGCCCCCCAATAGTGTCAGATCCCCCCCAGTAGTATGGCCCCCCCCAGTAGCAGACCCCCCCCCCAGTAGTATAGCCCCCCCCCAGTAGCAGGCCCCTCTGTAGTATGGCCCCCCCAGTAGTATTGCCTCCCCCAGTAGCAGACCCCCCCCCAGTAGTGCAGACCCCCCCCCAGTAGTATAGCCCCCCCCAGTAGCAGGCCCCTCTGTAGTATGGCCCCCCCAAGTAGTATAGCCCCGCCCCCCAGTAGCAGACCCCCCCAGTAGTGCAGACCCCCCCCCCCCCAGTAGCGCCCCCGGACCTTTGACAAGTAAAATAATAAAAAAAATAAAACTTACCTGTATCCACCGCTCCCCGCGCCGTCCGCTCTGTCACACGCTGAGGAGGGAGCCGGAAGACGGAGCTCATGTGTGAGCTCCAGCCGGCTCCCTCCGTGCAGCAGCCAATGAGAGTCTGTGTGACTCTCATTGGCTGCTGTAACAAACACACAGCTGCCGCTGGCGGCTGTGTGTCTGTGTCTGTGTAGGGCAGAGCGCTATCACTGCGCTCTGCCCTACACGCGAGGAGACCTGATGTCGGATTCTCTAGTGAGAATCCGACATCAGGCGGCCGCCGTTCGGCCCCGAACGGGGATCCGAGTCAGGCGGTGAACACCCGAACAGGGTTCGGGTGGACTCGGATCCCCAATGTTCGGAGCGGTTCGGATTCCACAGAATCCGAACCGCTCATCTCTAATATATATATATATATATATATATATATAATTATATATATACTGTGTATATATATATATATATATATATCTCCATCTGACTCATGATCTTCTTATACAGTGGATGGTGAATGTAGGGCGTGATTCAGAGTTGTACTCAATGCTTACGCTGCGCAGTTGAGTAATTACACAGGTCTGCGAAATTTTAATTATACTCCTGTGTACATCAAGAAATTGTATATTAAAAAAAAATTACCACATCATATTTACCTATAAGGGAGTTACATACATTTTTAAGAAGTTTAATTGTTTTTGACATATTTATTGTGAAATACGAGGAATTGTAGATGATATCACTGTGTTTTTGTCTTAATTACATAATATAATAACAATATAATCAAACAATAATAGAAACAAAACCATAATTATTGAAAAAAACATTAATATCTAGTTTTTTTTGTCTTCAAACGGAATCAGTATGTAATACCGCCGGCCGCATGGCGGTTCTAATCCCGACAGAGAAAGGAATGAAAACCTGGTAATGTATGGGAGCAAATGACAATCGACAATATGGTCTTAAACACTGGAAAATGGACATAAATGATTGTTCAAATTGGTTAAATTAATTTGATTTAACCAATTTGTCTGGATGACCATTTTTTTCTGTTTTTCAGTGTTTGTGAGCAAATCGACTATTGTCATTGGCTCCATACATTACCAGGTTTTCATTCCAACCAGCCAGATTGGACAGATATCTGACAGATAATTGTATAGTGTATGCCCAGCATAAGTCACACAGAGAATACAGTACATCAAGATACATTATTGCAGTTGCTCACAGCACCAATTTCCACGCAGTGTGATTGACAGTCATGAAGGGCTTGGAGGAAGTAACGTGGAGTGGCTGCAAAGGACGCAGGCCGTTTCAGCAGCGACTGCGATTCCGTACACAAGGAATATGGCTCTGATCTCTCAGTTCCCACGCCCATTCTGGTGGACAATAGGCATACTGTACTTAGAACTGCGATAATCTAACGATCGGCAGCCGATGCTGCATCTTTCTATACAGACGCTGCGACGTATTACGCAGATGCTTAGATTTGCAAATCCGCAGGTGGGCATCACATTTGCAAACTTTTGCATAGCCGCTGCGTACACAGGTGCAGCGGCATTAGCCTACAACTATGAATTTGGCTAATAATACAGTATTAATAACTAGCACTACAGTAGGCTGTAGGAGAGAGTCTAAAAAATGAGCTTTCTGTGTCAAACAAATAATAGAAGTGGTTAAGAAAAGGGTTAAACATCCTATAATACATACAGACAGATAAAATGTTGACTGTCATAATGCTATGATTTTACAGATTGTGTCCCACAGAGAGCTGCTGTGGAACCACACAGGCCAGCATGCCCTGCCACAGATTTGCAGTTAGGGCCCGCTGAAACTGTTGCAGGGCATGCTAGCATGTAAAGTTCCACAGCAGCATTTCTTAATGGTCACGGACCATCACGGTAGAGCTGTTGTTAGGACATTCTAAAACTGTAGCAGGCATGGGGCGTTTCTAGAGAGGAGGGGGCCCGTGTCGGAGACTGCACACAGGCCCCCTCCTCTCCGCCCGGCGGCCGGCAGCGCACTGAGCTGTGCACGGCCAGCGCCGGAGTTATAGACTCAGGGCACTAGAATGTGCCCAGAGTCTATAATGAATGCACAGGTAACCGGGAAAATGGCCGCGGTGGACATTTTCCCTGCACTGCGCATGCGCAAACGATGGGTAAATGGCAGTTGCAGCCATTTTCCAGTCATTTTGCAGCGCCAGATGCCCACGCCGACGTGGGACTCCGGAGAGGTAAGTAATATTAAGGGTGCAGGGTGTGCGGCGCGGGGCCCCCCTGGACCCAGGGGCCCGTGTTCCCCGCACACCCTGCACCCATTATGGATACGCCCCTGGTAGCAGGGCATGCTGACATGTGTAGTTCCACAGCAGCAAACATTAATTGTCACGGCGTTAATCCCTTTTATACTGTAGCAGCGCTAAATAAATGACAAGACGGGTAGTGCCAATCCCCTGCGTATTTGTACTAAATAGATGACAAGCAAAGCATATACAGTGCAGTACGCCTGCCTATGTTTGACTGCAGATTACAGTATGTGCAGTGACCAATACTGTCAAGGGTGACATTTTGACTGTGTATATTTGATTTCTACAAAATGTCGACATGCAAAAAATAGACATGCTTATACTGTCAATGTCGACATTTTGACTGTCTATATTTTTTTATTCGGTTAAAATGTCAACATGCAAAATGTCGACATGCCTATATTTTGCGTGCAGGCTACCGTGATGGGGTTTAGCAGCCGCATCAATTACCATCACAGTAATTAATGTATGCTGCTGTAGAACTACACATGCCAGCATGCCTTGCAACAGGCTCTAATAGCAAATTTGTGGCTGGGCATGCTGGCCTGTATGGTTCCACAGCAGCCTCAGTGGGACACTATCTGTTGGAATCACAGCATTATGCTAATTACAATCAGACTGATTGCAATTACAACAATTTCACTGCAATTAGGGTATGAAGGGTAGCATCATCAGACTCACTGTTTACTGCTCACCTCTAGTTAATATTTGACTGTCAACATTTTAACTGGTTTTGGTTATCGACCTTATGATTTGTCTATATGTTAAGTGTGTCTGTATTCTGACTGTTGACATTTTGACCGTTGACCTTATTTCCATTTCGACTTTTTGGTTGTCGACATTTTGACCATGTCGACATTATGGGAGTTGACATTTTGATGTCAACTTTATGATTGTCTAAGTTTTGACTACTACCCAAGATGGACAATAGTTTGACAAGTGCTGATTATGCTCCCTTCATGGGCTGGTCACACTCGCTCTAATATCAGACATTTGCAAACTCCCCTCTAGAACTCCTCTGTTTGCCCCTGCTACTTGCCCCGATTCAGTGACTGATGCATATATTTACTGGCGTGAGTAGTGCCCAATAATATCAAAATAAATAAATTATCAATACATAAAAGAAAGTTTTAAAAAACAAAAACACAAACCTTGCACACGCAGTTCAGTATTAAGCATTTCTACTTTCATGCCATTTTGTTATAAATTAATGGAAAAAAACCTGACTTTACAATGCATAGAACTTAAATACTTAATTAGAATGACACAGCTAATTAATAAGTTTTTTCCAATTATAAATTAACTCAGGATCAGAACTCTGGCTTTGCATGTAATTTCCTATAATAGCGAAAGCTACAGCAAAACATGTCTCCTACCAACCGTAACTTTGGAAAAAAAAAAAAACATAGTCAAGTTCTCCATGGGTTTAGATTTTACAGTAAATTATCTCTGCGGGGACATTTTATTATTGTTTATTCCATTTTTACCAATTTTTTTTTACGTTATTTCTTCAAAATATTTTAATAGGCTGGGAATTCTCAGAAATGGCTTTTCTTTATTTTAATCTATTTTTTTTATAAAATAAAAGCCAGTGATAATTTGCTTGATGTATTCTTCGTTCCACATCACATAGTTGATGCATAAAAAATAAATAAATAAATAAATAATCAAAGAAAACAAAAATTAAGGGACGTTCCTACATAATGCTCATTTATACAGTTTTAACCGGACAGACACTTATCTCTTTAGCAATAAGCCACTGTAATTAAAGGTGGGGATGTAAGAGGGTTCAGTCTTTGGCAACATGTCACATAGCTGGCTGCCGAAATTCCTTGGTGGTTTATCAAAGACTGTTCCTTTAATATGGAGATTACACTTATGTACTTGTCTGAACTTGAAAGGCATTTTCCTAATTTACTTATTAATGAGATGTAAATCTATTTGTATGGCACGTCACAAGTTTGCAAAAAAAAAGAAAAAAATCTTTGCAATTTAACTAGCGATAAACCCAATAATTTAAATGAAAAATAATAAATTTAGCTTTTCACATTCGTTCTGTTCAAAAATTGATATAGTCTATGTTAAATTTATTAATATTGCTTGCTGTCATTCAGTTTGCAGCTCTAACCGAAATATAACTTGACAGCGGCCGCATTAAAGATGTATGCCATTGTATTCAACAAAGATTAATGAAGCCCAGTAAAAATAGCTGTGAAGGAGAAAGTGATCCGAATGTAAAATCAGTGAATTAAATGAGGCCTTGCATACCATTTGTTAATATGCATGAGGAAGGAGTCGGCAAATGAAAATGTCTTTCTGCGAAGTTCATTTGGGAATGTTTCAATATTGTCTGAATATCAGCCAACTATTGAAGAGCGGCTTACTAAAGCTCAAGTATGGCTGCGAACTGTGCATGTTTTCCATGAAAAAGCGCTCTGCTGTTCATTTACAGGCAGCCTGGCCTTATCCAAAAAAAAAAAAAAAAAATTTTTGAGAAACGTATTCCCTTGCGTTTTTTTTCTTTTGCCACTGGCGCACAATGAGTCTACACAAAAGAGCTCAACTTTTTGTCTTACCTCGTATTTGGAATTTAGATGAAAAATAATTAACAGTGCACTTCTGGCTAAAGAATATTACAGTACTTAACATTTGCAAAGACATGGAAGAATATGCCATTGGTTGTGTGTGGGTTATGTAACTATACCATGGTGACATTCACTGAACCCGTTGGTGAAGTCGGGGAGGTTAAAGGATTTTAAGAACCAGTATCAATATTTGTATTCAGGTTACACTCAATGGCGGAAATGTAATAGCCTGTGGCCTCCAGGCATCTTCGCGTTTTTCAGCGAGTCTCGATGTTTTAAAGAAGCAATCATTTAAATGTCAAAACCTGGTTGGTTTTGCCTTTTATATGGTTACCACTTTAAAACATCAGGAATACTTGCCGTAAACTCACCAATGCCTGCAAGTCGGAGGCTATTACATATACAGGTTGAGTCTCCCATATCCAAAATGCTTGGGACCAGGGGTATTTTGGATATCGGAATATTCCGTATTTTGGAATAATTGCATATTATAATGAAATGTCTTGGAAATGGGACCCAGATATACACACAGAATGCATTTATGTGTTATATACACCTTATACACACAGCCTGCAGGTCATTTTAGACAATATTTTTTATAATTTTGTACATCAAAAAAAGTTTGTGTACATTCATGAAATTCATTTATGTTTCATATACACCTTATACACACAGCCTGAAGGTTATTTTATACAATCTTTTTAATAATTTGTGCCTTAGACAACGTTTATGTACATTAAACCATCAAAAATCAAAGGTTTCATTATCTCAGTCATGCTGAAAATATTCCGTATTTCGGAATATTTGGATATGGGAGACTCAACCTGTACAACTATATGGTAAAACTATTTGCTGTACTGTATGTATCTTTCAAGAACTATGGCTGTTTAAAAACTCGGCAATTCTGTTTGCTCTGATTTGTGAATCGCGGGGAAAAAAAGTTTCTGCTTTCAAATCACAACTTGCTTTGGTTACTATACAGTATTTCCAATTTGTGGTGTCTCAGCCATTAAGGTACCATGAAGTACATAGTGTGTCAGGCCAGCAAATTATACTCCTGAGCAAAATGGTGACAGTGAATAGGTGGTGAAAAAAAGTGCAGAATTGGGGTTTAGGGGTGCAGGCTTAAACAAAATAGCCTGCACCCCTGGGACTGACATTTTAAAAATAACTGTCAAAAAAAGTTAAAAAAAAAAAAAAATAGGGACACCCCAAAAAATTAATTAAAAAATTGGGGTGAAAAAAAAAATGGGAAAAAAGTGTTTACAAATAGGGAAATAGGTTCAGGGCTATTCTGCATGTATGCGGCAGGTGTTTTCTAGAATAGGCTATTAGCGGCAGGTGCATAGTTGCAGAATTTTTTAAAACTTACTTTAGGGACATAAAAATATGCTAGTACCCATTTTCATGTACCCCAAATTTGATGGGACCACTTAAAAAAATGAGAAAAATAACCTAAGTGCTCTTCTGCAACACTTCTTCAATGTCGGGAAAAAACACCTGCTGCGGCTATTTAAATCCCCGACTTTCATTAGCAGGCTAAAACGGGGGTACCCATAGTGATCCCCCATGTATTTACAACTTTAGGGGGGTCCTACAATTTATTCCAGGAAAATTTATATTTTTTACGCAGATCCCACTTTGCAGCTTTTCGAAGGTTTTATATTGAATACGGGGATAAAGCGGGCGCCCGCCCGATACTTTATCCCAGGAAAATCTCAGATGTGGAGCGAAAAGTCCAGCACGGACTTTTCGCTCCCATATTGAATACACCTCTAAGCCTGCTAAAACCAACAGAAGCAATAACACTGTTCATTTTCAACAACTAGCCACCTCTCTGTAACAACTGCTCTCACCAATTTCTACATTCACTTCTCCAGAGACTGCTATATAAGACCAATCCTATTGATAGGTTCCAGACACTGCTAAACAAGCATATTCCCAATCTCCCAACTCTGCTAAAGCTGCTATCCTCAAGCGACTTTTTAATACATTTAAATTAGGGATGTGCAGGCTCGGTTCTACTCGGTTCCGTTCGGTTCTTTTTACCGGATCTTATTGGGTTTCAGCTGTCACGAGTTTTGGATAGCCAATAAGATTCGGTAAAAAGAACCGAACGGAACCGAGTAGAACCGAGCCTGCACATAGAGATGAGCGGGTTCGGATCTCAGAGATCCGAACCCACCTGAATGTAGAGATCTGGGAAGAGAACCGAAAATGCGTTCGGTTCCCGCCCGGGCCTTGATCTCAAACCGAGGCAAAACCTCTCAGAGACGAAATCTCGCGGCTCGCAAGCTTTCGTCTCTGCTATATAAGGAGTCCCCGCGTCGGCGCCATTCACTCCGGCTGTGGAGAGTGAACAGGGAGGGTGGGTAGTGTAGGGCTGGGGCTGTCTGTGTCCATCTGGGCTGGTGGTGTCTGCTGTGTCCATCTGGGCTGGTGCTGTCTGCTGTGTCCATCTGGGCTGGTGCTGTCTGCTGTGTCCATCTGGGCTGGTGGTGACTGCTGTGTCCATCTGGGCTGGTGCTGTCAGCTGTGTCCATCTGGGCTGGTGGTGTCTGCTGTGTCCATCTGGGCTAGTGCTGTCTGCTGTGTCCATCTGGGCTGGTGCTGTCTGCTGTGTCCATCTGAGCTGCTGTGCTGTGTCCATCTGAGCTGCTGTGCTGTGTCCATCTGGGCTGGTGCTGCCTGCTGTGTCCATCTGGGCTGGTGGTGTCTGCTGTGTCCATCTGAGCTGCGGTGCTGTGTCCATCTGGGCTGGTAACGTGCTGCCTGTGTCGTCAGTCGCTGCTGCCTCGGTCAGGGGTGCCAAGTTCTGGACAAAAAAATATATATATAATAAAAATTGTCATTTTTTTTCCTGTGTGTGCGTGTGCGTTAGTCGTACTTATTATCATCAGACAGCAACCTAGTGCTGCCTGTGTCGTCAATCGCTGCTGCCTCGGTTCTATTGTAATGGCCACACTCAGCATCTCCTGTATGCCCCTTTCATTTTTTAAAAATGGCCACATGTTAGTGCCTCCCACTGCTGTCGCTTAGTTTAGTCAACCAGCTAGCTGGATGCAACATTGTGGTCCTAGGCCTAACCTAGATGACAAAAATCAATATTGTGAGCTGTGAAATTGATTGCAAATGACTGGGAATAAATGTTATTAAGTTTAATAATACTGTAGGAACAAAAATAGGCCCAAATTATGTGGTTTTACCTGTTTTTATAATTTTTTGAAAAAAGATCCAGATCCAAAACCAAAACATACAAGGATGGTTTTGCAAAACCAGATCCAGATCCAAAACACGAAGAAGATACAGATCCAAAAACAAAACTCGGGGGCTGGCGCACATTCCTACATTTAAATCACTATTTGCCTCCCCAACACCCAACCCACAAGCTACTATCACTGCACATGATCTTGCTTCCTATTTCAAGGATGTGATTGATAAGATCTGAAATGAAATGGTATGTTTTTTCCCAGCCAGAAACCTGCTCAATTCCTTCCCTGAACCCTCTTGCACTTTCTCTTCATTTGATCCCACAAATGAAGATGAAGTATATACATTATTCTCATCTTCCTATATATACTACCTCTCCTCTTGATCCTATACCCTCAGAAATCAGTAGAGCTCTGCATCCTGTGCTCATCCCAACCCTAACTAAAAACTGTAAACTCGCTTTCTCTACTGGTATCTTTTGGTCATTATTCAAGCATTCAGTGATTACTCCTATTCCGAAAAAACATAATTCTGGTCCTTACTCTCTCTCTCAAATGACTGTCCCATCTCTCATCTCCCATACCCCACAAGCTACTTCAGAGACTTGCCTACACTCTCCTCACACACTTTCTTAACTTTCTTCAGTCACACAACTTATTGGAACTACTTAAGTCAGGGTTTCATTCCCAACACTCCACAGAGACAGCACTGACTAATGTACAGTACTGAATGATTTGATCACTGCTAAGTCTAAAGGCTATTGCTCACTTCTTCTGAAGGAACTCTGCTGCATGTGATACTGTTGACCACCCCCCTATACAAACACTACAATCCCTAGATCTTCGGTACACATGGCCCGATTCAGACACAGACGCTAAGAAGCGTTTACTCATAGCTGCCGATGGTTTGCATTGTACACATGCGTATGCATCGCGAACCAGTGCGAAATATCAAGAAGTGTTTGCTCGCCCAGCATAGACAGCCCAGCAGAGTGAGTGACAGGAGAAGCCATTTGTGGGTGGTTACAGGGAGCAGGGCACTAGAAACGGAGGAGTGGAGGTGTGAACTCAGGTGTGTCTGAGAGTCTTAACGCTGTTTCAGAGGTGTGCATAATTAACAGGCAGCATTATTGTACACGTCACCTGGTTGATTTGTACACTGAAGTGCTCGCAGTGCTTGCGGCAGGGTATAGTCAACCTCAAGTGCTGCGTTCATTTCCGATGGTACCCGACGTACCGATGGTTGCATACACTTCCTGGAGATGACGTGCACAAGTCGGCGTCTTAAGACAGGCTGGTGGGCGTCTACATACACAAAGCGATCACACGCCAAGACATAGTGGGCGTGCTTATGCCTTGCCGTGCGTTCGCCTGCCATGCCGTCACTTAGCTGAATTTTAATACGCTGAGAACGAGTGAACGCATCTAGCGACCGGGTCTGAATCAGCTAAACAGTCCTATACTGGTTCTCAACCTACTTATCAGATTGTTTTTTCAGTGTTTGTTCTCTGAATCTGCCTCCTCTTCTCTTTCTTTATTAGTTGGAATACCGCAAGGCTAGGTCCTTTCCTAGCAAACTTACCATCTCACTGGCCAATAGTAGTTACCAACCCTGATATCTCTATAACTGTTGATAACTCAACAATCAATCCTACCCCACAAGCTCACCGCCTCAATGTCATCTTTGAATCTGTACTGTCCTTTGTTCCCCAAATTCAATCTGTTTCCAAATCCTAATACATACATCTAAAAAACATATACAGAATATGTCCATATCTTACACAAGACACTGCAAAAACCCTAATTCATGCACTCATTATCTCCTGCATTGATTATTGCAATACTCTCTTTACTAGTCTTCCCCAAAACAGACATTTACAACTACAATCCATTTTTTAATGCAGCTGTGAGACCGATCTTCCTCTGTCAGTCCCTCCATTGGTTACCTGTATTCAATATAATGTAAAATACTTTTACTTACACATAAGGCTATTAACCAAACTACACTAACATACATCTCTTCACTCATCTCAAAATATCTCCCAACTTGACCTGTCCGCTCTGTACAAGATCTGCGTCTCTCATCCACATTGGCGTATCTAGGGTATTTGGAGCCCAGGGCAAAATGGAAAATGGAGCCTCCACCATACCCACATTTGCACAAGGTGAAGAAATGGGCGTGGTCACATGCCACAAGGGGCGTGATCACTGAAAAATGGGGCATGTCAACATGACACACACCCCTTTCTTGTCACTCTGGGAACATTCCTTTCCATTACATATGCACCTTAATGCCCCGAGCAGTAGTGCCCTTCTTGCAATGCCCACAGTAGTAGTGCACCTTATGCCCTTATGCAATGCCCCATGTAGTAGTTCCCTTTATACAGTGCCCCCAGTAGTGCACCCTTATACAGTGCCTCCAGTAGTGCACCCTTATACAGTGCCCCTTATGAAATGCTTCCAGTAGTGCACACTTATACTGTGCCCCCTTTGCAGAGCCCCTTATACAGTCACCCCTATTCAGTGCCCCCAGTAGTGGTCCCTCTTATGTAGGCCCCCAGTATTGCCCCTTATACAGTACCCTCAGTAGTGTTCCCTTTTATGCAGGCCGCCAGTAGTTGCCCTTATAAAGTGCCCCCAGTAGTGATCCCCCTATGCATTGCCCCCATAGTGGTCCTCCCTAATCAGTGCACCCAGCCAGTAGTGCAAAACAGACAAAGAAGTGACATACACACACAAAATATTCACTGACTTACCTGTATCCCCGCTCCTGCCACTGTCTGCTCCTCCGTCCTCCCGCTCGGTCCCATGGAGAGATGTCTTGATGTCATGACATCTCATCGACCACTGCAGGAGCCAGAAGGCAGAGCTTATGAGTGAGCTCCAGCCCTGCTATGGCAGTGGGCGCAGCAGCCAATGAGAGTCTGTCTGACTCTCACTGGCTTCTGAAACACACATCGCCGCAGCGTCCCACGGCACCCAGGGCACGAGCCCCGGCGGCCCTGCCCTAGTTATGCCACTGCTTATCCACCCTCATTACTTCGCTCGCATTTATGATTACAGGACTTTTTTCAGGCTGCACCCACTCTGTGGAATGCACTCCCATGCACAATAAGACTTTCTTCTAGTCTTCAAACCTTCAAGCATTCCCTGAACACTCATCTCTTTAGACAGTTTATCAAATCCCAGAACCACCCACATAATCTCCATAACCTATCCTTCTCTATTACATACCCTATATACAGTTCACACATAACTTTACATACTTTCTCTTTCTTCATTTTCACATCCTGCTGACCCCAGGCCAACATTCTTGTGTGACTGGTCCATACTGCCAACAAAGAAGCACTGCAATCTGGTTGGGCAAATATGCAAGAGGTAGCACTTATCTTTGTGTGTCAATGCCTATCTCCCTATAGATTGTAACCTTGCAAGCAGGGCCCTCTTACCTCTTTGTCTGTCTGTTATTACCCAGTTTTGTTTTATTACGGGATGCAGTCAGAATCCCAACCACTGGGATCACTGGGATCCCCATGGTAAATACTAGGATTAGGGGGAGTGTTAGGCACTAGGGGGAGGGTTAGATTTAGGCTGCGGCAGGGCTTAAAGTGGTCCTGGAGAGGTGGTGGAACTCATCTCTCCCGCCACCTACTCCCCACCCCCCCCGCCACGCTAGTCTGACAGTCCAAAACAAGTATGAAAACTGTTCTTTACACACACTGTTGTGTATAGGAAATGGTGAATGGCTGGGGGCCGTCTAGGCACTATATCATCAGTGTTATTTTTCGGCCGTGCCTCTGAGTTTTTCTATGGTGTCCCACAAACTAGTCTATGTCACTTGGATGCCCTTTTTTTGCAACCCCTATGTATTGCCTATGCTTGATTCTTTCCTTACCTATATGCTGGTTTCTCTGAAATATGGGACCTCTGAAGAAATTGAGCCTCCCTAGGCAGACAGTGAGTGGCTCTCTGTGGGACTTCTGTGCAGGGACTTGGTGGAAGTGGAACTAGGGTTAGGTTTAGGCACTACGGGAGTAGGTTAGGTTTAGGGTGCGGGTACAGAGAGTAAGGTTTAGTAACTAGGGGGGTAGGTTAGGATTCTGACTGCCAGGATACTGAGTGACAGCATCCCGTACCCATCCCTTTTATTACTATTTGTTCCCAATTGTAAGGCGCAAAGGAATATGCTGGTGCTATAAAGTAAGTATGATGAAGGGTGGTTACTACTCCAGTTTGTTTGCGGTTTCCTGTGTGATTTCACTCTCCACATGCACAGAATGGGCCTGATTCTGACTCTAACGCAGCTACGGATGCATTTCCGTGTGGCCACGGCTGCCTGTTTACTACAGTACCTTCTCTAATGCGAGCATCTGTCCGTCTTCAGGCGGAAGGCCGGGATATCCACTGTTTTTCCTCAGCTGTCCTTATTAGGACAGATTCAGTATGATTTACCGCCGGCCGCACGGTATCCCGGCAGTACTGATCGTCCCCAAGTAAGTATTCTCTAACCTATTCTACCTCCTAACCCTCCTTTAGGGGTGCCTAATCCTAACCTTCCCCCTAAGTGCCCAACCCTAATCCCCCCCTCTAAGTGCCTAAACCTAACCCCCCCTTCCCCGCCACCTAAACCTAAGTCCCCTGGTGGGGTGCCTAACCCTAACCTTCCCCCAGGGTTGCCTATCCCTAACACCCCCTTTCCCTAGCCTAAACCTAACCTCCCGGGGGGCTGCCTAACCCTAAGTCCCCCCCGGGAACCTTAAACCTAACCCTCCCCCACCCGGGGCTGGCTCCCAGCATAGGGAAAATGACAGGTGCTGGGATTTCGACCCCTGTCATTTCACCCTTGCCGGGATTATACAGTCGGGAAGCCGGCTTCCCAACTGTTTCCCATTAGGACTTATACCCACAGTATGCTGGGTGCAAGAGATCCCCCTGAAGCAGGCGTCCCACCTCTATCCGCACTATAAATTAGCATGGAAGTCTGCCTATATGCCCAGGACACTCCCATGATACGGATCAGTTCTGTGTGCCCTCACAGTGGCCAGCCATGTGCCTCTTAGAGTAGCCCATGTCACGAAAAGAGAGACCTCCCAGTGGACATCAGCACCTTCAATCTCCGTCCATTTGCATCCGCATGGTATGGTCCATGCATAGTCTGCTATTGCTCTCTGGGGCACATCCCCAGTTCGCAGTCGTCCGTAGGATCTGTCCGCTTTTGGACTTGCGTCTGACGCAGAGTTGATTATACTCCATATGGAATTTATTTTTATTTTTTTCAAGTTTAAAAATATATAGACTGTACTATTATGTGATTACCTGCATGTTTTAGGGCCTGATTCAGCAAGGAACGCACTTGCATATATGCACGGAATCGGACGATTTATGCGTTCTGCGCATGCGTATGCATCGCAGTGTGCGTGAGCGAACTAGCCACTGTGATCTGGACTGCGATTGCAGAGGATACGCAGACCCGTGGCAGAGTGATTCACAAGAAGTGCCATTCCTGGGAGGTGGAGGGGGGTGGGGTCGGGGGAATGCAGGCGTGCCAATGTGTTCGCACACCGTTTCAGGGGCGTGCATAAATTAGCCACTGCGATGCCATACATAGCCGGAGGCCTCATAGCGTGCGCTGAAGTAAGCAATTCCTGAGTGAGGTCTGACCTGCCTTATCTGTGCATATGGGTCTGTTGTTACTCGATGTTACCGATTGTTTCGCTATGTTGCCAAAGTATACGGATGTGAGTAAGGGGAAGTGGGCGTCCGTATGTTAGGCAGTGATCGCATTGCAAATGCGCACATTTACATATCACTGCTGATATTAGCAACTGCATTGCGTGCATATAAGCAGAGTAGCGATCCGTAGTGAGGGCCTCATTCAGACCACTCGCAAGCGCTGAGCGCTCGCAAGCGGGTCGATGTTGAGGCCCTGCGCACGTCGGAGCGAGGGAGAAATTCTCTCGCTCCGGGGCTCACTACAAAAGGGGCGGCTGTCGAAGGTGATCGACGGCTCGTACCGTTTTGTAGGCGGGGTGGGGGGGTGGCTGGCCAAACTCGTGATGTCAGTGGTGAGCTTCCAGCTCTATTAGAGCCGAAAGCTCACTGGGGTCTCGTCGCAAGCCCCGATGGTCACGATGGTCTCGACATCAACCTGGTCACCCACAGCTTAGCGAGCGGCCTGGAGGCCGGATTTAAAATGTGAAGCAGCCGCCCTCATTCAGAGCGAGCTCTCGCATTTTGCGAGCGGCTCTGAATGAGGTCCTGAATCAGGACCATAGTTCTTTCTTTGGGATAATGACAATGATAACACTATCCCTTTTTTAGAATGTATATTAGTAAAAGTGATATTTTATTAAAAAAAAACGTTTGTGCATCCTCATTGCCTGTGACAAGACTTGCAATTTCTGCGACGGGTCGGACCTGCTGTAATTGTGCGTGAGGGGCCGATGTGCTTCTATTATACGGATATATAGCTGCAAAAATATGCTAATATCTGCCACAGCTCAGCCAGCATAGAGACGCCCACTATCGCTTTCTCACATCTGTAATACCTCGCAGTCCTGCGTATACATCGGTACTATTGGAGCACATCGGCCCCTCATGCACAATTACAGCAGATCTGACCTGTCTCAGAACTTGCAAGTCTCATAGCACGCAGTGAGTCCTTAAGCTACGTAGGCAATCACAGTGGCTAATTTATGCACGCCCATGTAACGGCGTTCAAACAGACAGGCACGCCTGCGTTTATGCAACCACTAACCCCGCCACCCCCCCCCAAACGCTCACGGCCTGTCACTCACCCTGTGACGGATTTCTGTCTGCCTGCGTAATCGCAGTGTGGTGCATACGCATGCGCGGTATGTAACAATCGGCCAATCTGTGTACGGGGTTGCAATTTGCGATCCGTGCTGAATCAGGCCCTATGTTCTCCCCATCTCATTTAGTTTGTAAGCTCTGATGAGCAGGGCTCTACTACTGTACCTTTCTGTTTCACTGAGTCCACCACTCATCCATTGTTTGTTTAAGTCAGGGATGGGGAACCTCAGGCCCGGGGGCCATATAAGGCCTGCGGAATAATTTGGTATGGCCTTCAGAGCTTTTTTCTGCTAGCCTCATCTGGCTAGCAGGGTGCCTAGAATGGCACATTGCAGCCAGAATCTATGCAGCAGTGCCAGCGTCCTTAGGATGCTTCAGATGGTCACACCACTGCCCATACAGCTCCCCGGAGCATCCCCAGGATGCTCCGGGCATTGCTGTAATTACCGGCGATTATGGCCCCGCCCCGTGTGATGTCACATGGAGGGGGCGTGGTCTGCACCAGGCCCGCAAATAATGTTATATATATCAAAATGGTCCTCGGCGGAAAAAAGGTTCCCCACCCCTGGTTTAAGTGTTTGTCCCTATTTGAAAAAAAATATACAGTATATATATATATGATTATATATATTTTTTTTTAACTCAATCCTTCATTACTTCTGAAAGCAGCAATTAGATTCACAATAAACTATGCTTTCTTAAAATTACATTAAACTACTGTAAAATAATAATGAACGGATCCCAATAAACTGTAACTTCAAGCAGTGAGCCCTAACGAATGACATCATTTAGATTAGTCTAGAAGAGGAAGTTAAGAAAGAAAAGGCACAGCAGGGAAGATGTAGTCTTAACGCAACGCACGGGTCTATAATATGTGTCAGGAAACACAATTTGTGTTTGCATTATTACAAGGCATCAAGGTGACTCCTGGTTGTCACAGTTATTCTTTAATGCTGCTTACAGACAAATTGATTTAACCTTTATTAAAGGCAGTCTTTAAATAAAACAACATCTGAATCTGCCTATAACGTCACTTTCTCAGTTATGTATGTGTGCATTCTCAGCCTATTCTGCATGTACTGTATATATTATGCCATCAGAGACAATTGTTTTGTTTTGATCCTTTTTTTTGCTGTGTTTTATAACATGAGTATTTTATGTATGAATGTTGGGAAAATACAACAATGAAGTCAATGGCAATGTTTTAAGCAGTAAAATAATAGCATGCACAAATGAACTACACACTGAAATAATGAAAGGATTACTTCGAGAAGACACACTAATACATTTTGTTCATAAAACCTCACCCGACCAGTGGGAAAACTTGAGTACGATGACCAGGTCACCTGTAGGACACCTGCTACTCATCCCGGACAGTAGCGTTTACAGGATGTAGTAACCCGTTACATGATGCATTGTGTAGTTGGCGGTTGGGATGCCAGCGCTCAGAATGCTGGTCCCGGTATCCAGACACCAGTCAATTTTGGCGCTGACATCCCGACAGTAAGTATTGGGGTTAGAGGGAGGGTTAGGTTTAAGGTTAGGCACTAGGGGGAGGGTTAGGGATAGGCACTAGGGGGAGGGTTAGGGATAGGCACTAGGGGGAGGGTTAGGGATAGGTACTAGGGGGAGGGTTAGGGACAGGCACTAGGGGGAGGGTTAGGGACAGGCACTAGGGGGAGGGTTAGGGACTAGGGGGATGGTTAGGGATAGGCACTAGGGGGGGTTAGGGATAGGCACTAGGGGGAGGGGTTAGGGATAGGCACTAGGGGGGGTTAGGGATAGGCACTAGGGGGAGGGTTAGGGATAGGCACTAGGGGGAGGGTTAGAGTTAGGCACTAGGGGGAGGGTTTGGGATAGGCACTAGGGGGAGGGTTAGGGATAGGCACTGGGGAGAGGGTTAGGATTAGGCACTAGGGGGAGGGTTTGGGATAGGCACTAGGGGTGGGTTAGGTTTAGGCACTAGGGGGAGGGTTAGGGTTAGGCACTAGGGGAAGGATTAGGGATAGGCACTAGGAGAAGGGGGAGGGTTAGGGATAGGCACTAGGGGGAGGGTTAGGGATAGGCACTAGGGGGATGGTTAGGGATAGGCACTAGGTAGAGGGTTAGAATTGGGCACTAGGAGGATGGGGAGGTTAGGGATAGGCACTAGGGAGAGGGTTAGGATTTGGCAGTAGGAGGAGGGGGAGGGTTAGGGATAGGCACTAGGGAGAGGGTTAGGATTAGGCAGTAGGAGGAGGGGGAGGGTTAGGGATAGGCACTAGGGGGAGGGTTAGGGATAGGCACTAGGAGGAGGGGGAGGGTTTTGGGATAGGCACTTGGGGGAGAGTTAGGGATAGGCACTAGGGGGAGGGTTAGGGAAAGGCACTAGGAGGAGGGGGAGGGTTTGGGATAGGCACTAGGGGGAGAGTTAGGGATAGGCACTAGGAGGAGGGGGAGGGTTTGGGATAGGCACTAGGGGGAGGGTTAGGATTAGGCACTAGAAGGAGGGGAGGGTTAGGGATAGGCACTAGGGGGAGGGTTAGGTTTATGTTGTGGGGTTTTAGGTTTAGGCTGCGGGGCAGTAGATTTAGGCTTCGGGGAGGCAGGATTAGGTTTAGGGGTAGGGTTAGGGTACTTACCAGTATCTGTCTGTATTCAAACCCAGCCAGGATGCCTGCATTTGGATTCTGAGCACCGGGATCCTGAGCGCCAGCATCCAGTTCTCAACCGGCGGTTACAATTTCTTCTGCAGTCATTAGAGCATGGAGATGTTTGAACGTCCCATACATTTGTAACATGGTATTACTAAAAATATAACTCTGTAAGTATAGTGAACCATTGTCATTATTCTCACCTGTTGTTTATCTTTACTCAACTATTTATCCTTCAAACTCCCTCCCTTTCTCTATCTCCTTACAGATGATTATTAGCAGGAGGCAGGGACACTGGGTGTCAGGTGAGGTGGTCATTAATGTGATATCTGTTGTCATCACTGCATTGTTCAATAACAAGACTTGTCCATTACAAGTAGAGATGAGCGGGTCCGGTTCCCTGAGAACCGGACCCACCCGAATTTCGGGGATCCGGGGAGATCCGAGCGCAGCTCGGATCTCCCTGCCTGCCTCCCTGCCGGATCTCCCTGCCTGCCCCGGATCCCTGAGGCAAAACCTCGCAACCCCTCTGTCAAGTCGTGAGGTTTTGTTTTCAGCGGGCTTAACGCTGATTGGCTGAGAGGGCCAATCAGCGTTAAGCCCATTGAAAACACTACAAAGGAGGAAAAAAAGATGGCGCCCGCCATCCCCCGCCGCCTGACACCACTGGCACCCCTCGCTGCTGACACCTCCCACTGCCGACACCGCCGGCACCCCCACTGGCAGCATCCCCCGCTGCCGACACCACCGCTGCCGACACTCCTGCACTGCTGCCCAACGTACTGAGGACACCGTCAGTGACCCCCACACTGCCGACACTCCCATAGTGAGGACACCACCAGCACCCCTGCACTGCCGACACAGTCAGCAAACCTGCACTGAGGAGATCGCTGGCACCCCCGCTCTGCCGACCCCGCCAGCACCCTGCATTGAGAACACCCCTGCACTGCCGACACAGTCAGCAAACCTGCAATGAAAACACAGCTGGCACCCCCGCATTGCCGCCACAGCCAGCAAACCTGCACTAGAGACACCGCTGGCACCCCCGCACTGCCGACACAGACAGCAAACCTGCACTAAGACACCGCTGGCACCTCTGCACTGCCGACACAGACAGCAAACCTGCACTAACACACCGGTGAACCCCCGCACTGCCGACACAGCCAGCAAACCTGCACTAAAGACACCGCTGACACTCCAGCACTGCCAACATCACCGGTACCCTTCACTGAGTACACTGCCAGCACCGCAGCACTGCCATTCCATGTACTGAGAACACCGTCAGCAACCCCGCTCTGCCAACACTGCTGTCACAGTAAGTGCACTATTGGCGTAGCCAACCCACACTGTATAACACACTGTATCCGTGTTGAAAATTAGAAACTGAACTGCCACGTTAGTGCTGCCCACTGTGTCACTTAGCTTAGTCAGCCAGCTAGCTGGATGCAACCTTTTGGCCTTAACTAGATTAAGCAAATAATATTGTGAGGTGATCAAAATTGATTGGAAATTACTGGAAATAAATGTTATTGAGGTTAATTATACTGTAGGAACAAAAACAGGCCCATTTTATGTGCTTTTAGCTGTTTTTATGATTTTTCAAGAAAAAATCCAAATCCAAAACACGAAAACAAAACACCAAGGATAAAAATCCAAAACCAGATTCAGATCCAAAAGCAGGGGAGATCCAGATCCAAAACCAAAACCAAAACACGAGGGTCGGCGCACATCTCTAATTACAAGTAATACCAGACCTCGTACTGCAGATTATAATGACACTAGTAAAGAGATCTGGCATTTGCTGGGTCACCTCAGTCCGACCTTTGCTCAGCTGTCCCGCCTGTGGTTGGAGGGGTGATGTGCATCAAAGGAGTTTAAAGAGAGGAGGGGGCCTGTGTGCAGGCTCCGATCGTGCCCCCTCCTCTCCGGCGGTGCAGCATAATCTGGCATTGGACAATAGTCTACTGCACATGAGCAGGTCTCTGGGAACATGGCACCCCCACCGCATTCCCGGGACATCACCGGGCCGACGGACAGGTAAGTATATTTTAAATGGGTGCAGGGTGTGCATTGTGTGGGGCCCCCCTGGACTGCACTCTTTGCATACATTATAAATACACCCCTGCTGTGCATACACATTGAAGATGGGACATACCTTAGCAGATTATTATATAGGACACAACTTTTGAGCTTGCTGAAGAGGGACATATCATGTGCTGAAAGGGGCGTGGCTTATCTGAAGTGGGTGTGGCTTAATTAAAACAGGGCAGAGTCTCACTGCAACTCCCGTTAATGTCACTATAGGGGGAGTGCCCAGCACTCTCCGAGGTGCTGGGCAGCCCCAGAGCCTACACTGGTGAACAGATGCCGTGAGCATGCACACGGCATCTGTTCACCTTCTGCTATGCGGTATGTGCTTTCTCCAACTTCCCCCCCCACCACGTGACACTGCGGCCCGCGGGTGGAACAGAGGGACAGTCCGAGAAAACTGGGACTGTCCCGCTGAATGCGGGACAGTTGGGAGGTATGCTTAATATGCGTGGGATTTAAAGTGTAAATGGAGCGATCACTTTCAGGTCTTTACTCCTTTACATAGGCCATTAGGTGGTCACAAATCATTTCTGATAAATACCTCCCAGAATGTTTCCCATCTTACCACTGCAGATTGGTGCTAGTGAAAAGAGTAACCAAAAACAATGGTTACAAAGTAACAGCCACATTACAGTTACTGACAGTTGGTCTGAATCTGGCCCCTCCCGCCAGTGGCAGTTATGTCATTACCTGATAGTTCCCCCCGTTTACTGATATGTCAGAGACAGGACGGGCTCAGCCAATTTATTATGTAGACTAAAAAGACACTTCAAGATATCTGTGAGTTTTATACAAGCACTCAGCCTCCAGGCTTGTGACCAGGCTGAGTATTTATTATGTGGCCATTAAACTGCTGTCAAATTAGTTAATAACTACAGTATAGTGCTTAGCATCACAAGTTGAATTCCATTAGCAGAGATATATTATATCAGTAACTAGCAACCCACCCCAGCTTCGCATGGGAGCAATTTAATCTCGCCACAGCCCCCTGCATCTCATAACAGTCTACGCCATGTAACCACAGTCCCCTGCATCTCACCACAACCCCCTGCTTCTCACTCCTGCCCCTGCATCTCACCGGTGTCACTACAACCCCACCCCTGCTGCTGGGATGTGCTGGGAAGGGCAGGAGGATCATAGATGATAGATTTGTATTGCAGCTACCGAAAACATTATCAGCAAGCATGTCCTTGGGGCTGGGGCACCTGTGCATATTTCTGCACCCCTCCCCAGCTGCCGAACATGGCAATGAGCAATGTCCTCTTTGCACAATGTTGCCCGTATTTCCTGGTCTTCTTGTTGAGCGTCCTCGCCATGGTGCACCTGTCTGAGAACATCGCTGGCTTCCTGCTCAATGAGAGCATGTGGCTGAGTGGGAACATCATGCTGGAGAGGGATCACTTCATTGTGGAGGAGTGCTGGACGGAGTCAGCCTGCTGGTTCAGCGTAGGTATGTACATCGGAGTCCGAAGGTTGCTAGCCATCGATAAGCAGTGAGAAACCATTGGTTTGGTATAAAAGATAGACAGGAATTAGATAGACAGTGTCTAGATAGACAACAGGTGTTAGACAGGCAATTGGACAAAGGTCGACAGAAAATGTCAACATGGATGAAGATCGACGGGTACGACAGTTCGACAGGTACAACAGGTTGACGCGCAAATGGTTGCCACATGTTTTATTTTTTTCTAATGCTCATCTTCACCCTAACTCTCCCCTTGGTGCCTAACCCTAACCATCGGGGTAAGTACCTAACCCTAACAAACAAAAAAAATGTGTTGAACTATTTTGTGTTGACCATTTTTGTGTGGACTTTTTGACCCTGTCAACCTTTTGTACCCGTCAACCTTTATCCATGTCAGCCTTTTCTGTGTCGACATTTTGTCCCTGTCGACCTTTTGCCCTCTTCGATCTATTGCCTTTCTAACATGTGTTGTCTAGCTAGATATTTTTGCTGTTTATCTATTGACTAGTACTCAGTACAGATATATATGAATGATGTGTATTGCACCTGTAGAGAAGAATTAGTGGATCTCATAATCAGGCAACCTGAGTCTAGCACTCTGACGGTGAGGTTTGTACTATCTGTTAAACAAAAGACAGGTCCGGTAATGGATCTGCTTGGGTACACAGAGAATCCATTAATTAGTGCAGCAGAACCCCAGATAAAGAAGTTAGGTTATACTGTAACACAGGGAATCCACAAGTCCAGATAAATCAGCTGGATCAGTACACACGGACTCCACGAGTTAATGCAGCATAAAGAGAGTTGGTGAAATGGAAGGCTATGAGTCACATAGCGGGGGAGGGCTCCATTTTTCATCTTGCCCTGGGCTCCAAATACCCTAGCTACGCCACTTATAGAGGTAAACAAGGAACTATTGAGCTGTACGAAAGACGTAGTTTGCAGGTTCCTATTTCTTTTTAAATATTTATCAAAACCTCATCTTTAATCCTGGACCTTTTAATGAACAGTATATGTGCATCATTGCCTGGGCAGGACTTCCCCGATAATCAGCCCTGGCATAATTAGCGTGCCGCTATTGGTGTACATTGTGTCAATTGTAGAATGAGCAGAACCTTTTTTAAAAGTCTGCCAATAAATTATCCCAACCCCTTTCCCCCCCAGTTTTATGGCAAATGTCAGAATCGACAGAAGGTGAATGTGGCCCTGATTGATGTTGCAGATTGCACCTAATATGAAATTACCATAGTCATGTAAGTTAACGTCTACTGTATGTAAGTTTTGTAAGGAAAGCACAACTTGTTGATTATGTCAAACTGTTTCAATAATGATTCTAAATTGCAGTATACACTGAAACCTGATGAGAAGAGCTATAAGCAGAGGCAAACGCAGGATTTCTAGATGGGAGTTTCCATATGCTTAATTTTAGAGTGTGGCCAGTGCATGGAGGGGGCATAATTAGCACTTAAAAAGCTATGCTTTTGGCTGGTGTGCTCAGTTCCACTCACAAATCAGACTTAGGGGTAAATTTACTAAAGTGAGAGTTTTTATAAGTGAGTTTTAGAAGAGATGTTGCCCATAGCAACCAATCAGATTCTACTTAACATTTAACTAGCACCTTCTAGAAGATAATAGCTAGAATCTGATTAGTTGCTATGGGCAACATCTCTTCTAAAAATCACTTCTAAAAACGCTCACTTTAGTAAATTTACCCCTTACTGTAGTAGGAAAAGCTGCTTTCACTGAGCATGCACTGCAGAGAAGACTGCTGTTTATGTTGTGGCTTCAACTCTAGTCAATTCTTATAATACAATATATATATATTGTGGTCCTGATTTGTGCAGCTGGCCTGGGAAAGGGGGTTCCGGGCAACTGGAACTCCCCCCTGCATTTGCCTATGATATAAAGTCCTCTGTGGCAGAAATGAACTTTATTTACCTGACTTAATTAATTTTCTAAATACACACGCATCCTGATGCTCCTAGTACTGTTTCAATTGAATGCGTTGACTTGTCACAAGACAGTAGTCTTCTAACAGTATAAGCAATATTTTATCATTCCCATTTCACACCGACTAACACATTTTTCACAGCAATGAATCTCCTAACGTCTCATTATGGATTCACCATTTCTATGTGGATTTTTTTCAATATATATATATATATAACCAATATGTTTCAAGTGACAGGGGAGTTACAGAAAGTGTGAATTCTTTAACTTCCTGCAAGATAAATTCTCACATCTTGCCAGTCTGCAGCTCAGTAACTGTGTAGCGCAATATGTTACACGTCAGTGGGAGACTTGGAAACAAAAAAGAGGCAAAACAATATTTAAAGGTGTCACCTATCCTAAGTGGTGCCAATATATGGATGACAAATTAAAGGAAACAGCCGTCAAACTGCATGCTGAGTGATGGAAATGGGTTCCTCACCTCCGCTAGTAGCTTGCACATCACTTTACTTCTGTATCACTCTGCAGGTTTTATTATACAGTAATATTATTGTAATCTTCATTAAAGCCCAATCAATGAAACGGTGACTTAAGAAATGTACAGTGATTTGATTTAATGTAAAAAAAAAAGCATGGAAGTATCATGTGAAGTCTGTTTCAGTATCATTTGTCTGTTTCGGTATCATTTATACAGATGTGTCCTCAGGGCCGGTGCAAGGTTTCTTGGCACCCTAGGAATCTCTTCAACCTTGCGCCCCCCCCCACCCTCGGATAGCTACACAAGCCCTTATGCAGTGCCCCCAGTAGTGTCCCTTATACAGTGCCCCCAGTAGTGCCCCTTATACAGTGCCCCCAGTAGTGGTTCCCCTATGCAGTGCCCCTTATATAGTGCCCCAGGTAGTGGTCCCCCTATGCAGTGCCCCTTATATAGTGCCCCAGGTAGTGGTTCCCCCTATGCAGTCCCCCTTATACAGTGCCCCCAGTACTAACCCACCAGTGCAGTGCCCCCAGTAGTGGCCACCCCAATGCAGTGCTCCCAGTCCTGGGCGCCGAGAGGGGGGGAGTGGGTACAGTTTACCCGGGCCCGGGCTTGCTAGAGGGGCCCGGCGGGGGCCCAGGTCTGGCGTCGCTCTCCCCCCCCTTCCTCCCTCACAGCAGCTTAGGACACAGCTTGTGCTGGGCTGCTGTGTGAGACTGCTCGCGGCTGCTGCAGCAGCCGGAGCAGTCTCCTATGGCTGTGAGGGGGAGCAATCACACTTATCGTGCCCCACCCCTGCTTAGCACTGGGGTGGGGGGCTTACAGCGCCCCCCTGCCCAGCGCGCAGCGCCGCTATGCGGCACTGAAGAAATGATGATTATTTCTTCTTTTTTTTTCAAAGGGGCGTGGCCACGCCTCCCACAATTAGGCCACACCCCCTCCATTACCTGGGCCCGGCCAGGCTTTCAACGGCCCTGCTCCCAGTAGTAGTCCCCCCAGCAGTGCCCTCAGTAGTAGTCCCCCCTAGCAGTGCCCTCAGTAGTAGCCTTCCCCCAGCAATGCCCCCAGTAGTAGTCCCCCACCTATGCAGTGCCCCCAGCAGTAATCCTCACCTATGCAGTGCCCCCAGCAGTAATCTCCACCTATGCAGTGCCCTCAGTAGTGGTCCCACCAGTGCAGTGCCCTCAGTAGTGGTCCCACCAGTGCAGTGCCTCCAGTAGTAGTCCACCCAGCAGTGCCCCCAGTAGTAGTCCCCCCCAGCAATGCCCCCAATAGTAGTCCTCCCAGCAGTGCCACCAGTGGTAGTCCTCCCCCCAGCAGTGCCCCCAGTGGTCGTTCCCCCCAGCAGTTCCCCAGTAGTAGTCCCCCCCAGCAGTGCTCCCAGTAGTATTCCCTCCCAGCAGTGCCCCCAGTAGTAGTCCGTCCCCCCAGCAGTACCCCAGCAGTGATCCCAGGACCAGATGGACACACACCTAAAAAAAAAAAAACTCCACTTACCTTAATCCCAGCAGTAATTCCCACCTATGTAGTGCCCTCAGTAGTGATCCCACCAGTGAAGTGCCCCCAGTAGTTGTCCCACCAGTGCAGTGCCTCCAGTAGTAGTCCCCCCATCAGTGCCCCCAGTAGTAGTCCCCCCCAGCAATGCCCCCAGTAGTTGTCCCCCCAGCAGTGCCCCCAGTGGTAGTCCCCCCCAGCAGTGCTCCCAGTAGTAGTCCCCCCCAGCAGTGCCCCCAGTAGTAGTCCCCCCCAGCAGTGCCCCCAGTAGTACTCCCCCATCAGCAGTGCCCCCAGTAGTAGTCCGACCCCCCCCAGCAGTACCCCCAGCCAGACAGACACACACGTAAAAATATAAACAACTCCACTTACCTTAATCCCCGCTCCGGCGTCCAGCTCTGCTTGATGGGAGAGACGTCTTGACGTCTCTCCCATTACCCAATGCGGGAGCCGGAAAATGGAGTTCATGAGTGAGCTCCAACCTGCTCCAGCAGTGGGCGCAGCAGCCGATGAGAGTCTGTCTGACTCTCTTCGGCTGCTAAAACAAACACACAGCTGCCGGTTGCGGCGGCTGTGTGTTTGTTATTAGTAGTGTACTGCGGGCTGCACTTATGTGCGGTACGCACTACACATTATTCCAGAGGCGCCCTGCAGTGGCAGTTGCCTAAGTTTGCCTAGTGGTAGCGCCGTCCCTGTCTTTTCTCTTCCATCTTTGCCGCATTGATGGCAAACATGCACACGCATCGCCATCGCATGTTTGCCACGGTACGCCAGGCCACGGCAGCATTCGCACCATGCAATCATGCAATCCTCTGGATCGCGGATGCGAACGCAGCGCGCACACCCGGTCGCGATTTTCAGCACAAGCGGCAAAGATACAACAGAACACATCTGTAGATACTGCAGGTGAAAAAAGTAGATGGTTCTTAGATTTCGGTTCTCCAGAAATCCGAATCCACCCGAATTTCATATATCCGGACAGAACCGAGTCGCGATTCTAATCTCCTGAGGAGATCCTGATAAGTCTGAGTCGCGGTTCTGATTTTCCAGCGGTTCGTGAATCGGATTTTAAATCCGAATTTGTGGTTTTGGATTGCAAAAATGATATGATTTTGGCTGTTTTTAAGAACTTTTTTATAAAAAAAAATACAGATCCAAAACCAAAACACTTGAGGGTGGTTTTGAAAAAGCACAACCAAAACCAAAACACGAAGATGAATCCGGATCTAAAACGAAAACACGGGGATCAGCGAATATGTTTAAAAATATTGCGATTGTTGGGAAGATTTTAAATATAAAATTCTGTCTTGACATTTACGTGTCTACTGTATCCCCTGATTTATATTAAAAATAATCCAAAAACATTTTTATTTTTCTACTATATTATGGTTAAACTATAGCACTAAGAGCTAGAACTTACATTGTCCATAGACATATAAGCGGCAAAAAGGTGACCCCAATGCAGTAGGGATTATTGATCCCTGTAAGAAGTACCACTGTGCAAATGGCCATTTTCACTTAATGCATCCAAGTATATTCTGCTTCATGCAAACATGACCATGTACAAAGAAGCACTTTTTTTGTCCCCTGGAGATCAAGTACACAACCACAAACAAATAACATAGCATAAGCTTCTTAAATTAAGTGCGCCCTGTGTGACATCATGATGTCACACATTCAGGGGGTGAGACCACCGGCGCTGGAAAGTACACAACTACCGAAGTGAACTCAGGTGTAATGCACAGATCTTCCGTCCACTAGAGATAGATACAGGAAGCCCCAACACCACTGACCTTTTATACTCAACCAGTATAAACCACACAAAGGGCCGTATTCAATCAGAGGCGAAAAGTAAGAATCCGCAAAAAAGTATTGCTGGTGACGTCATTTCGCCAGGCTGAAAGTTTCCGCCGTATTCAATTTCAAAGACTTTTCGTGTACACGAAAAATCAATGCAATGTAATCGGCGGAAAAGTTTCACCTATGAATGGCAGGCGGAATTAAGTGCAGAATTGCGGTTTTGGGGTGCAAACTTCGGAAAACCCCCCAAAGATAAACTGTATTGAAAATTTTTTTAAAAATACTTTAGATCACCCCAAAAAAGTACTATCATTTTGCAGGCGAAAAAGTTCAACGTTGGGGGACAAACTTTTAAACTAGCGAAATAGACTTCTGGGGGGACCCCAAGTATGGGGCAGGTGATTTTTGGATTGCAGGTGCTTGCGGCAGGTGGATTTTTAACATGAATTAAAACTTCACTTTAGCAAAGTAAAAATATGCTAGCACCCATTTTCAAGTACCCCAAATTTGCTGGGAGTAGTTATTTTCACCAAAAATTACAGATTTATGCTATTCTTCACCACTTGTGTTAATGTGCTAATTGGCACCAATTGGCACAACTTAAGTACCTCAAATACCTTTATTAGAGCTAATCGGGGGTATCTATAGTGATCCCCAATGTTAGTGCATCTTTTGGGGGGTGTCAACCTGAGTTCCCCATTTTTGACAGGAGTTTTCACCTGTTTCAGTTTCGCTGGGTGCCGTGTTCCCGCCCTTTCTAATTGAATACGGTGAATAGCGTGAGCGAGCCCAATATTTTTCCGCATGAAAAACACGCGATGTAGGCGAAAAGTCCGGCATGCGAAAAAGTATCGCGGCTGTGATACTAATTGGTCTCATCCCCTGAACAATTGCGGCCCAATGTTTGTTGCCAAAATCTCAACAAAATATTTATTTATATTACATATATAAAGGCAACCTTTAGACTATCAAAAAAAAAAACCAGATTAACAGTAACAATTAAAGATATAAAGACTTTGAACAGTACACAATCACTTAAAGGAGGAAATACACTAAGCCTTGGAAAAATGATAAAGTGGAGAGTGATAAAGTACCAACCAATCAGCTTCTAACTATCAGTGTACAGGCAGTGTTTGAAAAAATCACAGTTAGGAGCTGATTGATTGGTACTTTTTCACTCTCGACTTTGTCACTCTCCAAGGCTTTACATCTCCCCCATAATAACTTAAAATTACGAACAGTAATAGATTTTAAAATAGAATAGATAGATAGTACATAGAAAAGTAGACAATTGACAGGACATGTAAAGTTTGACAAAGATCGATGTATGGTAATAGCGGAAATCACTATCGAATGGGAAACAATGGTCAGGAAAACATAATATGAATTTCTGGACTAGATACTGAATTTACAATAAAACATTGATATCTAGCATAGAATTTAGAGCAATGACGTATTCATCTATAGTCCTGCTTGGCAGTGTCACTTACCCAGGGTACAAGCAGTGTTGGACAGGATGCGGTCCCGATACTTGTCAGAATAATGGCGCCGGCATCCGAAGGTAAGTACTGAGGTTATGGGGAGGGTTAGGGTTAAGCACTAGGGGAAGGGTTAGGCTGCAGGGGGGCGAGGGTTAGAGGTGGACAGAAGGAGAGGGATAGGATACCCACACCTGTCGGTTGGTATCCTAACCCTCGCCCTCTCTCCACCTCTAACCTCCCACCCCCGCAGCCTAACCCTGTTTTATTGACCACTGGAATCCCGAGTGCCGGCATCCCGTACCCAACCCGTGTTTGACGCCATCCGTGAGGCATGATTGAGAGCCAACCCAAATAAGTGTTGCTTAGGAATGGAAGAGGTGAAGTACAGGTATCTTGGATACACCATAAGCTTTGGTTTGATAAAGCCCTAAATTAATAAAATTTAGGCAATACAAATTTGGCCAGGACCGCTAAACAAGAAGCAGATCACAGTTTGTCTAGGAACCACAGGGTATTAAAGAAGATCTATACCCAACTTTTCCATCATTGCTGTCCCTTTGACTGGCCTCACCAAGAGTAAACACCATTTATGGTTAAGTGGAATCCTGAGGCAGAAAAAGCTTTTCAGTAGCATTGTGCATCCAGCCAGTTTTGATGATGCCTGACTTTAAAAATGAATTTCTGGTGAAAAAAAGATTCATCGGATGTAGGGAAAGGTGCTGTCCTATCCCTCCCCCCCCAAGACAAAAAAAGCATAACCAGGCAGCGGATCACTGAGCCTGTACTGCTACTGGAAAATTTGGGGAAATACTAACATGGCCCTATTGCGCTGATTGGCTATGAATTAGGCCACTCAGTGGGCTGTCTATGAGCGCAGTGCTTGCTTGCACCCTGGGAAAGTGGGGCTGCAAATCAGGAGTCAGGACTATAGTTGACTAAATCATTGAGATAAACAGTATGAGGTCTTAGAAATGTATCCATCATCCTCTGAAAGGTGGCAGGTGCCCATTTAACTCATAGCAACATCTTATATTGGAACAGACCCTTCGGTTCAGAAAAAGCTGTCTTTTCTTTTGCCTTGACTGTCAACGGCACTTGCCAGTACCCTCTGGTTTAGTCTAAGCTAAGTAGTTTAGTTAAGTACTGTGTGTCACAGTGTGCCGGACACCAGTCATCACTTACCGGGTCTGGCAGCACTGGCTCCCTGATGGGTAGCAGGCGGGGAGATCCCGGCAGCCGCTGCCAATGACATCCCCTCGGGCTGCCTGTCATGTCCCCCGGCAAGCGGCAAGCAGGGAGATCCCGGCGCCTGCGCCGCTGGCTTCCACTGTCGGATGGGTGCAGATGGTCGTGGCTCCCCTAGGGGCGCACGCCGTACTGCAAGTATAGTTAGAGAGACATGCACAGGATTAGGGAGTCGCTGATTGGGACTGGCTTAAACCCTGACCTGTACAAGGAAGTTCCTGGGAGCACCTCAGTGCCAGAGTATAGGCTCAATTACCATACTCCAGCGTTCCAGAGCATATCCTGATTATTGGTTCTGACCTTGGCTTTTTCGTGACTCTGATTCTGCCTGACCCCTGGTTCTGACCTCGGCTTTTCCCTGTGATCCTTTACACCTTCACCCTGGTACCATATCATCTGTTTGGTTCTGATCCGGCTTGTCACCTACGGTAGTTTTCTGCACTCCAACTAAGTTCACCAGCACCTGTATAGGGCACCTAACCTGAGGGCCGCGACCTGTGTGTCGGACACAGCCAAGTCCATATCTTCTTGCAAGGGTCCCTGGTGAATACTGCCGGTACATTAGACTCCACGCCTCAGGAATAGGTCTAGCCAATTCCCTGAATACAGGTTGCATCCACAATCCGCCCAAGAGTTTGTGACACTGTGCTGTTTCCAGCCTTTCAATAAGTTCATCCACAAAAGGCACTGGGTAGGCATCAAACTCAATTTACAGAAATCATTGCAGAAGCATAAGCTCCCGTTGGGTTTCTGAATGAGTACAATGTGACTTGACCAGTCACTATGTGACTTTTCAATTATATATTACTTCTGTAACGGGTCTGGGTTATTTACTTCTGTAACGGGTCTGGGTTAATTACTTCTGTAACAGGCTTAGGTTATTTACTTCTGTAACGGGTCTGGGTTATTTACTTCTGTAACGGGTCTGGGTTATTTACTTCTGTAACGGGTCTAGGTTATTTACTTCTGTAACGGGCCTGGGTTATTTACTTCTGTAACGGGTCTGGGTTATTTACTTCTGTAACGGGTCCGGGTTATTTATTTCTGTAATGGGTCTGGGTTATTTACTTCTGTAACAGGTCTGGGTTATTAACTTCTGTAACAGGTCTGGGTTATTTACTTCTGTAACGGGTCTGGGTTATTTACTTCTGTAACAAATTTGGATTCTCACAGCTTCCAGAAATGGAAAAATCTCTACCCCAATATCGCATCAAACATTAAATAGGGACTTATCGCGAGACCACACCATGTTTCTATATTCACTGCAGCAGTATCATAATACTGAGTATCCCCATGTATACAGGTTACACCAATCAGTTTTCCTAGGATATTTTAATGGGTTCACCAACTTGGCTTTTACCAAAGTAACCAGGCACCAGAATCTTACAGAGTTTTTACTTATTTGCCTTCTACAGTAATTATACACATTTGTTTATCCGGCTCAGCATGCTGATCTGCAGTGCAGAAAGATACTCTCTGATTTATATACGCAGTCTCCAGTTTTCCTCAATATCCATTTGTTGTTGCCTTTGGAGTTTATCGATGGTCAACTGTTGTTGCTTCCGGATATCCTCATTTTCCAGATGCTGCTGCCTCTGGGCCTCCTCAATGGACAACTGCAACATGATAGCTTCCTGGTGAGCCCTGATGGCTTCCTGCCGCACTGATGCAGCCTGTAGCAAGGCCTTTACTATGTCTTCCATGTTGTCTCTTGGTACAGGCGGGAAGCAGAATCTGGCTTCCCTAAGCATCTGATGATGACACCACCATGAAAGTCAGAGTTCAAAGTTTTACCGGCTTTTTAAAAAAAAATTAAAATTAATGGGTGTCTGTCACTTAACATTTTCACAGATTTTTATGACTGCAATTTAAGTGCAATGCTTGCATTCCCTACCATGTGTCGCAAGATTAGGTTAAGGCAGTGGTTCCCAAACTTTTTTGAATCACGGTGCCCTAGAGTATCAGCATTGTTTTCACGACACCCCTAAACCAAAAGTTAGTTATTGAAAAATTCTGAAAAAACATGTAAAAGTTGTAAAGTGAAGTAAATTGTGCTTACCTGTCATCCTTAGGGTCAGTTATGTGGTGGTGGACAGGTTTGTGCTTCTGTTTGTCCACATATTTACATTACATTGACCTTAATTAATTTGATTTGGTGCTGGCATCCCTGCAAGTGCCCCAGGGCACCCCAAGGTGCCACAGCGCATAGTTTGGGAACCACTGGGTTAAGGGGTGCAATCTCTTGGGGTAAATGGTAGCACTTTGCATGCAGCATCCAATTAGTAGCAGTCCAGGCCTTGGTACAAATATCCACAGCTAGATTTATTTGAGAGCACAAAATAAACAAAACATAAAAATAATTCCTAGCCTATCCGACTCTAACTAACATTGAATTCCTTCTGGCATGGTGGTAGGACCTAGTGACCAACTCACAAAAGAAGCAATTTAGCACAGCACTTATATCAAGCAATACCAGTGTCTCTCAACATGCCTATAGTCTGATTCCCTGTGTAATGAAAGAGAGACTAGCAAAACAAACACTTTTAATCAGCCTCTCACAGGTGATCTGGCAATCAAGGTTGCTAAGTAGCTGTCCACCAGACAGAAGCTGGGGCATGCATATCTCCATCATAATTTCCCCAGTGCTTTTGTCAAAAACTATATGTATATATATATATATATATATATATGTATATATATATATATATATATATATATATATCAGTGCTCGAAGTGGGGTGTTATACAGCGGTATGACATACTGCCACTTCCTGCCGCCACTTCATTTTTGAGGCAGTAGAGAAGTGTCCCAGTGATAGGATCGAGTATGTGATCCTGGCACTGGAACAGCAGCGGCATTGTTTGGACATGTGTCCCGCTGGGAACACATCCCTAAATTGCACTGAGACGCAGCATTGGGTCTCAGCGGCATTGCCGCTTAAACTTGGCAGCCACCGCTGCTGCTTCTGATTGGCTGCTGGTCCATCATCTAGGACTGGCTCGTGGCCAGTGCCAAGTTTAAATTGCAGTGCCGCCGGGACCCAATGCTCCATCCCACTGAGTACACACAACTACTGCCACTGTTGAGGTGCAGGGGGTGAGAGGGGAAAGCAGGCTGCAGTAAAGGTGCTGGGGATGAGAGAGGGTGGCAGGGAGTGAGGCAGGCAGCAGCAAGAGGTAGAGGGGATGAGAGAGAGAATCAGTTAGTGAGAGGTACAGGGGGTGAGAGAGGGAATCAGTTAGTGAGAGGTACAGGGGGTGAGAGAGGGAATCAGTTAGTGAGAGGTACAGGGGGTGAGAGAGGGAATCAGTTCTCAAACTCGGCCCTTAGGACCCCAAACAGTGCATGTTTTCCAGATTTCCTCACAGAATCACAAGTGAATTGATTTGCTGTACCTGTGGACTTTTAAAAATGTTTCAGTAAGTAACGAATACACCAGTGCATCTGCCAGGGGACCTAGAAAATGTGACCTCTGTGGGGTCCTGAGGACCGAGTTTAAGAACCAATGAGTTAGTGAGAGGTGTAGGGGATGAGAGAGGGAAGCAGGCAGTAAGAGGTGCAGGGAGTGAGAGATGGAAGCAGGCAGTGAGAGGTGTAGGGGGTGAGAGAGGGAAGCAGGCAGTGAGAGGTGCAGGGGGTGAGAGA
The DNA here is from genome assembly GCA_031769625.1 of Taudactylus pleione. Taxonomy (NCBI): domain Eukaryota; kingdom Metazoa; phylum Chordata; class Amphibia; order Anura; family Myobatrachidae; genus Taudactylus; species Taudactylus pleione. The sequence goes on along the minus strand of JAUIMM010000033.1, from coordinate 6,025,164 downwards.
GGGAAGCAGGCAGTGAGAGGTGTAGGGGGGAGAGAGAGGGAAGCAGGCAGTTAGAGGTGCAGGGGGTGGGAGAGGGAAGCAGGCAGTGAGAGGTGTAGGGGGTGAGAGAGGGAAGCAGGCAGTGAGAGGTGCAGGGGGTAAGTAAAGGAGAGATATGCAGGTGATCAGACACAAAGGAGAGCATGTGGGGAATAAGAGGGTTACTTGGAATGAAGATATGAGTACATGGAGAGAATGACTGACAAAGACATAAGAAAGGTGAGTACAGATTATTCAACATATCCTACTACATAGTGCTAAAAATATCTACAACTAGCTGAAGTAACCGGCGTTGCCCGGGTTTAAACCTTCAAGTAATTAAGTTTTATTATGTGATATCCAAATCCATCCAGTGGAAGGCCCAGAAAAAGCTCCCTTGGTCAAAGTTCTGCCCGGCGCACTCCACCATAAGGTCCGACCGGGGCGCCCCAACCACTCCATTAGGCATCCCAGACCAATTGCCACCCCTCTGTGTAGTTTTCATCCAAATTCATCCAGTGGAATACCCAGAACATACTCCTGGGTCAAAGTTCTGCCCAACATCACACCAACGGGAGGTCCAACTGGGACCCTAACCCCTTAAAACCTGGCCAGGATCCAACTGGACCACCTCGCGCTGGTTTTGCCCCAATCCGTGCAGGGGTGTCTGAATGCATAACTGGACAGACAATCAAACAAACAGACCAATGAGTTGTATATATAAGATTTATCACTCTGTAGCTTGTTCTCATTGTCACGTTGTGGCTATGTGGTCTAACAGCTCACTTTTTCGATAGTAAATTACTATGTAAGATTTGGCATCTTTACCTTGAGAGTTGTGGAAGATATTCGCCAACAAACAAGGAAAGAAACAAACAAACTACTTATATATATATATATATATTATATATATATATATATATATATATATATTAAATAGCTATGTGTATTTTATTTTAAAGTTAATATGGGGACTTTAAACAAAATGCTACGGTACCTTTTCAAACTATTTTGAAATTATTTTTCATATGTACCTATAATACTGCTACTTGATGTCCTTGACAGCATTTTTATTTGAAGCTTAATATTAAGAAGGTGCAGCTTTAAGAAAAATATTACTCTATTTATAGAATATGGGGTTAAATTGTACACCTTACGGCAATCCATTGTTTTTCTCATTCAACTTTATAGATATCTCCCAAATAATTCCACTTACTGTAGTTTGTGGGAAGACACACGGAAAGTTTGCTCATCTTCGTTTGTAGTGAAGACAAAGAACAGCTCCAACTGAAGAGCAAAAACTTACAGTACAGCAAACCTATATAAAGCATGTATTGTATGCACTAGAAGATATCTGTAGAGGAATCAGGCTTCCCTGACGTCTATGAATGCTCTTGCCAAGCACAGCTTCCAGTGACTGACAACGTCTACAAACATGTAACGATTGACAGTTTTGGTTCTCCTCGTGTTCTCGTGGGGGTCTCTACAAGAGTAAAAGCCTAATGATGAACTAGTCATTACCTGCATGGTTCTCAGTGGGAGTGATTAATGAAAGTCTCTGAAGAGTTACTGAAGAAACTCTACATGACTATTTTAACTGTCAAGACCCTTGTTGAGTCAACTCATCGACAGAAGTGGAAAAAAAAAGTTACCAAATTGGTAACAACGCATACAAATCTTTTCAGACCTAGAGTAAATGTTGACAGTTTGCAAACACAATCACCCTGTTAAAAATCTAATGCTTTCAAATATTTTCTTTCTATTCAAATACCAACAATCCAAGCTAAAGCCACATTACATAAAACTCATTTATCTCCAGTATATTTATGTTGTCGTAAATATATTCCAGCAGAGAAGAAATGTCTCGGTTGCATTTTATTAGCATATATTTAGAACAAGGAATGATATTTTACCGCTGTGCAGTGGTGGTACCAAAAGTGCGAGTTCATGTTGATGTGCGAGGCTGCTCACTGCTTTGCTTTGTAAGAAAAACATAGCATTTTAACAAGCCAGGTTCATTTGTGGCTTTATGTTTGCCAAAAACCACTCCCCCCCCCCTGCAAAATATGTATTTTTCATTTTAGTTTGCACATTAAACTTCTATCTGCTGAGATAAAATATTACACTAAAATATTACACAACAGTATTGTTTTAAAAAAAAAAATCTTGTCTTATATTTGGACAAGTCGGTACCTGAAATGTACTGTATGTAAAGGATGATAACTTCTGCAAAACCAGGTACAATCATCATTGTTAATAGGGTTATGATAAATTATGCATCTGCCAAACATTGAAACAGAAATGATACTGTATTCTGCTACTGGGCACAATGTGGAAATGATGTGTGTGCAGGTGTTGATATTGCAGAGTAATGTAGGCACACAACATCGGATGACTCAAACTATGAACAGTCCAGTTACTTAACCAGTGGTGGTAGGTTTTTTGAGAGATTGCGTGTACAGCCGTACTCACTGTTACATGTACATTGGTAATGGAACAGAGCTTGAGTGGAATGGGGTTCTATACAGCTCACCAGTCGGTCGCTGCAAATGGGTAGCCCTGCAGTGATCTGGAACAGTGCTAAATGCAGGTATTAATCTGGTCTCTTATAGGCATATGCCATAAGAAACTTATTATTATTATTATTATTATTATTATTATTATTAATAATAATAATAATAATAATAATAATAATAATAATACTCCTGTCTCCCACCATGTCACTCTATACAGTGCAAAGGTTGCTGCAGTCACATGTGCAGTGGCACATCAGGTTGGAGATTGAACATCCCTGCAGACTCTGGGTCCTAGTGCCCAGCATGTATGTAGTGTGAGGAGACATTGTAGGGGCGGACAGCTTTCGAGCACAATAATCAAAAACACTGAGTACTGTTAGAAAAGTTGTGCAACATAAAATTTTCATCAATTACCTTCATCTAGATTAATCAGTAGTTTTAGTTGAAGGCTAATAACCAGATTTACTGGGTGATGTATCAAACCTTTGAGACTGATAAAAAGCCAGATATCGAGGCTCGTACGCAATACTGATGTTCACGGGAAGGGTACACAAGATGACCGCAGAAATAGTGTAATATGGGTGAGTTATGCAATGCAAAGCATATAGATACGATCAATCACTCAGACAGGAGGCCATACTCACACAGAGAAGCTGCACCTGGTGTAAGTGTTGATGAATCAACTGGTGTTTTCATCTTTATGCGCCAGTTGGTAATGTGGTGTCTGTAGATGCTGCCAGTGGGCATCTCAGTCCTGCACATTAATACATACTTGCCGACAATCTGGCTGCTCCTTCCGGGAGGGAGCAGCCAGATCGGCAGAACAGGGGGCGTGGTCGGCAAAAGGGGGTGGGTCCAAATGAGGTGGGGGCGGTTTGCGGGTGTGACAGGGGGCGGGGCCACGCAATCGCATCATTTTAGCCCCACCCCGCTACACAATGCAGGAAAAAAGGCATTGTGAAGCAGGGGCGGGGCCAAAATGACGCGAATCGCGGCAGCGGCCCCCCCGCTGCGGGGGTTTATCAGGTAATTCGGAGGGGGGGGGTCGGGGGATCGGCAGCAGGTGGGAGGCTTGCCTGCCTTTCCGGGGGGGCAGGAGCTGCAACCGTTTATCGGGAGGCTCCCGCACGAATCGGGAGGGTAGGCAACCCTGCATTAATAAGCATAGATACCAGGGAAGGGCTTTACAGCAGCAATATTGTAAAGCCGCAAGACGAGACTGTGGCTAAAGACGATAAAGCGGCTGCTTCTGCCTGCGACTTAGATACAGGCCCATAGCAACCAATCACCTTCCAGCTTATATTCATCTAGCAGAATCAATAAAATGACAGATAGAAGCTGACTGGTTTCTAGGGGCAACCTCTCCACTTTATCTCTATTGAAGGTTTTATACATCTCCCCTTTAAGAGCTCCTATTATGTGCAATCTAAAAGACGTGTTAAGGCCGTTAAGGATGCCGATCGGCAGCCATCGATGTTTGACGATCCGTTGGGGAATCAGTGAAATTCTTCATGTTAAAAATCTCAGATTTGCTGAACCTGATCCTAAATTTATTTGGTCAGGATCGGTAAATCAGGGAAATCCAACATTTTGGATTTCACTGATGCCCCGAACCGAGCGTCCGGGAATCAGGGAGTTGCCCCAATACATATCAGCTGTATGGGGCCTTTACTTAGTGCCTTGTACACTATGTATGTCCTAAAAAAAAGTTCCCATTAGAGAGCATGAAACATCACTAAATTAAATGTAAATGTCAAAAGTCAGCAGTGGGGACAGACTTCTAGTCCCTCCCAAAAAGTGTCCTCCTGTGTCACATCTAACCTGCTTCATGTGTGCTGGAGCAGGCAGAGGGAGCGTTTTTTTTCTGAAACCCAGAGCATACTAACCAACTTTTGCACTCTCCCCTCCGGGAGATGCCCAGAAGAGTGATGCAGTGAACTGGAGGTGAGGGCGGGGCACATCGCTTCATCTCACTAGTCCCCGCCTTCTCGAGAGGGGAATGCTGCAAATCGCTGGTCAATTGCAAGGGGTGTGGCCAATATGCCGTTATTGTCATAGAAACACTTTATATTGGTCACAATTGGCAGCATCATTCTCCCCAAAATGCCCACTTTGCTAGGAAGTGGGCAAAGTTTGGGAGGGCTGCCTACTTTTCCGTGGGTCTGTGGGACTGCCCACAATTTCCGGGAGAGTAGGTAAGTATGACCCAAAGCAAACCTAATCTAAGTAGGCACTATCTTCCCACTCATCCATTGGCAGATTTGGCTCCTGGAGATCAAACTCAAATACTATTTCAGCTTTAATATGCAACAATAATACATCTTAACATATACAGCCAGGGCCAGAATAACAATGGGGCAGATAGGACTATAGGCCTGATTCAGAGCCACTCGCTAGATGCGATCGCTCGCCCCCAGCGTATGCAAATTTGGCAAAGTGACGCCATGGCAGGCGCTCGCTCGGAAAGGCATTAGTACGCCCGATTTGGCTGTGCGAGCGATCGCTCTGTGTATGCATACACCGATTAGCGTACGTTGAGACGCCCACTAGCGCACGTCATCTCTAACGCAGCGCTTGTGGTTGCCTTACCTTACCGCAAGCACTGTGAGGACTTCAGTGTAAAAAACAGGCATGTGACGTGTACTATGACGCTGGCTGTTAATTATGCATGCCTTTAAAATGGCGTTTAAACACTCAGGCACGCCTGTGTTTGCACCTCCACTCCACCATTATCAGTGTCCTGCCCCTGTTATCACCCACAAACTCCTGTCACTCATTATACTGGGCTGTCTTTGCTGGGCGAGTGAGCGGTTTGCGATCGATCAGAGTAGTTCACGCACGCACATAACGAAGCGTGCACATGCGCGTTCGCATGCCATTGGGCCGCTTGCGAGTGCACAGTGCTTGCGAGCGGCTCTGAATCAGGTCCTATATCCCCAGAACTCAGTGCAGGGCCAGCTCTTGGGGCATTCAGCCAGTGTGGTCAAACAGGGGCGCCACCCCATACAGGGTGCAGTCTTCCTAACTGTCCTTATTTCAGCGGGACAGTTCGGTTTTTCAGGCACTGTCCCGCTGTTCCACTCGCATGCTGAAGTGTCCCGCAGGTGTTCATGAGCTAGGGGACATGCACCGTCGCAGCTCTGCTTTGCCAAGCAGAGGGCAGTGGTGCCAGTGAAGCTGAATGGATGCCGCACGCATGCGCTCAGCTTTCATTCACTGCCTGGAGATGGCTGGTAGCAGACCAGCTGCTGACAGAGCCCTGGGCTCGCCCTCAGCATGACGTAAAATGGTAGGCGTGCATATGGGCACAGCTCCAAATTACGTATAGGGGGCACGGTCTATGGGAATTAAGCCACACTCCTATTCGGACAGGCACGGCTTTGCCATGAGCAGGGGGGAGAAGGGGTGCCAACCATTACTGGCACAGGGCAGAGCTCCATGTATAAATAGGCCTATCAACTTGATAGAATGGCAACCCCCCCTTCTATATAATTAACCCTTCCAGATGCAGAGAGGTCCTCTCCTTGGTCCTAAATTATCAGTATTAAAATTGTATTTATATTTTCCTGTCAAGTATTTAAGGAGACATTGGGGATGATAGTGCAGGAGGAGTACACGTCCCCATGTCACTGGCCCCACCCCCACACAGCTCATCTTCTCATTTTCATTTTCAGCCCCAGACCCATGTGGCCCCTAATCTATTCCTGTATATAAAGAATCACAATCACCTTACAGAACCATGGAAGTGCTACTGCGTTGCTGAACAGGGGCATTGAGGGCTTAAACTCAAGCGACTGCACTTAACAAAATAGCAACCAATCACAGATGGTTTCTTTCATCTGCTATATTGTGCTAAGCAGAAACCCCAGTCTGATTGATTGCTGTAGTTTTAGAGCAGGCAAACAGTAATAATCCACAATCCATCTTTTATCCATATTAAAATATATATATGAGATTAAAAAAAAGTGAAAAACTGTACCACGTCATAAAATTAATTTATGTGTGTGAAAAAACATTGGCCCTCATTCAGAGGCGGTCGCAAGATGCGAGCACTCGCTCTGAATGAGGGCGGCCACTTCACTTTTCAAGTGCGACTTCCTGGTCGCTAGCTAGTCGTTACCACCCACAGCTTTAGTGACCGACCAGGTTGATGGTCGCGATGGTCAAGACCATCGCGACCATCAGGGCTTCCGACGAGACTCTAAGGTTGGGTCTCGGCAACCGCAAGCCCCAGGGAGATTCCTACTCTGATCGAGCAGGATGCTCCCCACTGACATCACTGCTGATGTCAGTGCAACCACCCACAAAACGGCAGGCGTTCCTTAAGGAACGCCTCCGTTTGTGAAACCACCCTCCCGCCACGCCTATAAAACGGGTCAAGCTGTCGATCAACATCCACAGCCGCCCCTTTTGTAGTGAACTCCGGAGCGAGAGAGTTTCTCTCTCGCTCCGGGGCTTGCGCACGCTCAGTGCGGCCGCTGCGCATGCGCAGGGCCAAAACATCGACCCGGTTGCGAACGCTCAGCGCTTGCGACCAGGTCTGAATGAGGTTCATTGTTCCATACCTCTCAAGAGACTACAAAGACATGTGAATTTTAAATGAAGTTATGCAGTTTGCAGTATACCAAGAGTTAAACATACTATGTAATATTAAATAACAGTATAAATAGAGATTGCAAATTATGATAATGTCAATCAATCTCCTGCATGCCAGCTATGTTCCTTCAAAGAGTTCATTATGCTTTATTTACGTTAGGATATTATGTGTCTGAAGCTGGTCTCTTAGTTCTATACATCCTCTTCTCCCCGGGTCGGACTCTGTGAGGGACAATGTCATGTTCTGCAATTTGCAGTTGGGTGCGATTAAGCAGGTAGAGAAGTCAGTCAGGAAACAGCTTGCATTATGCCAGGCAGATGGCAGAGGGAAGGATAGACCCTCATGGGGGTGGATGGATCATCATCGACACAGACACTAATTTTCTCCTTAATAGGAGCTGGTACATAGGATATGTACCTGGGAGAGATGGCTGGAGTGGAGGAGTGAGCACAGGAGTCTGTGCATAGATGTACTGGTATTAGTTATGGTGAGGATGACAAACATGTCATTCGTGTCCTCCTTGTATTACTTCTTTTCTGACCTGTTCATCAACATACACTGAGGAGTAATTAGGAGAACTGGTGTACCGAAATCTGTTGTAACCCTTTTAGTGAACAATCAGATACTGACAGTCATTTTTCAGGCATGGTATATAAAAATAAAAATATAAATAAGCCCTGAAAGGTCACCGTGGCTGTCAGATGCCTGTTTTTGGTTTGCAATCTTATTTGTTCATCGGCATTCGTAAACGTCCCCCAGAAAGTTTCTATTTTATATATAGTTTACGTTTGGCACAACAAATGGTATATTCAATTATATTATAACTGTCCTGTCATTGTACAGAATGAGAAAAGTATTTCTTTGGGCAAATTGCCTCCAAAGTGTGCCCAGGATCTCTCCACAATTGTCCCACCCACTCCAATATATTACATTAGCTGATTACCAATGATGGAGGTGAGGCCAGGAATGAAGTCTCCCTGTATCTCCAAAGCAGAGACGCAGTCAGCAGAGTTACGGTGTGCATAGAGGGTATTACGGGATACAGTCAATATAGCGACGAACAAGAAGCCGTCCGTCAGAATCCCGACATCTAAATCCAGACGTCTATCTTTAGCCCAACGACGGAATCCCGACAGGACGGCTTCGCGAACGAAGGTAAGCGGGGGCACTTAGTTGTTAGACCCAGGGGGGGAGGGAAAGGTTTAGGCACCCCCCGGGGAGAGTTAGGCTAGGGGAAGGGGAAATTAGGGCTAGGCTCCACTGGGGGGAGGTTAGGGTTGGGCATGCCCCGGGATGGTTAGGTTTAGGGTGCGGGGGTGAGGGTTAGGTTTAGGCACCCCCGGGGGGGACTTAGTGTTAGGCACCACACCGGGAGTTTTAGGGTTAGACACCTCTAAGGGAGGGTGGCTATTCAGCCGCCGGGAGTACATAACCATCCCGGGTATTACATATATTCTGTACTATATTCAAATTAAAAAACAAAATAGCTTATATAATTTTAATATTTCTATAGCGTGGTCAAGTTAATTTTATATATATATCATTGACGTGCGGTGAGGTAAATGGCTGGGGAGGCACTGGCTAGTATCAGAGCCAGATGTACACATACATATATGAGCCCGAGGGTACATGTGGGCATTATACAAAGGTGCAGCAGCATATGGTGCTGGAAATTTTTTGAGTTTTGAATAGGGATGTGCAGAAAAGGTAGACAGGGGAGGCAGTGCCTCACCTGCCATACACTTTTTAATCCAGAGTTTCGACTATAAAAATTCTTAGAATAATACAAAGAAGATATTTATAATATTTTCTTTACATTTTTCTTATAATTTTTATAGTCAAAACTCTGGAGTATACATAAGTATGACAGGTGAGGCACTACCTCATCTGACCGCACATCACTGCTGTATATATTAGAGATGTGTGGTTCAGTTATCCAGAAATCCAAATCCACCTGAATTTTAGGGTGGTTCTGCAAAACCAAAACACGAAGATGAATATTCAGGGGTCAATGCACATGTGTCTGTCTGTCTCTCTCTCTCTTTAAAATAATAACACTTATCTTATGGAAAATATATCATAGTTAATGAGAGGTTCAGGAACTAAGCTCCTGCTTTTTAGTGCTGAAAAATAGCACTGTGTGTGTGTGTATATATATACACACACACGCGCAGCGAGCCTGCGAGGGGACAACTTATTTCTTTAAGTGGGGACAACTTCCTTCTTTAACTGGCTTTAATGGGCGTGAACTGCACTTCCGCCCTCACTCACGTCACTTCCAGGTCCCTAGCATGAAGGGGAAATAGGCTCTACTGTTGGTTTAGTGTGTGTGGGGTGGTTTTATTTAATTTTGACAGGATTAGTGTATGTGTGTGTAGGTTTAATGAGTGCTGGCAGGGTCAGTGTATGTGTATGTTTGGGGGTAATGGGTACTGACATATATTGGAGCACAGACATGTGTCATAAATATATTGGGGCATGGATGCATGGCATAATGTATTGGGGCACAGCTTTATGGCATATAAAGAATTTGGGGCACGTGTGGCATATGTACTATGTGGTGCACAGCTGTGTGGCAGTGTATTGGGGGCACAAATGGGTGGCATATTATGTATTGGGGCACAAGTGTGGCAAATTATATATTGGGGCATTAGCATGTGGCATATTATGTATTGGGGCACAAATGTGTGGCAAATTATGTATTGGGGCATTTGCGTGTGAAATATTATGTATTGGGGCACAAATGTGTGGCAAATTATGTATTGGTGCATTAGCGTGTGGCATATTATGTATTGGGAGCACAAATGTGTGGCATATTATGTATTGGAGCATAAGCTTGTGGCACATTATGTATTGGATGCATTGATGTGTAGCATAATTATGAATTGGGGATACAGCTGTGTGGCATAATGTATGATGAATTGTGGAACATAACATTATGAATTTGGGGCCGTGTTATGAGGCACAGTATGATTTTGTTGCTCTGCTGTGTGGCATATTATAAATTAGCATCACTAATATGTGGCATAGGGCCATATTCAATTAGAACCAAAAAGCAGTTTTCCGCGAAAAAGAATCGCGGATCGGGGCTTTTAGCGTTGTCGGAACTTATCTCCAAATTCAATTCCACCCGCTTTTCGCCTACGCGGAAAGTCAATGCTATGTAATAGGAGAAAAAGATTTGCCTCTGAATAGCAGGAGAAAAGAAGTGCACATTTTTTATTTTGGGGTACAAACATGGGGAAACCTCTCAGAACCCTTGGGACAGCCCCCCAAAGGACAACTGTCAAAAAATCCCTGCAACACCCCAAAAAAAGTACTTTCATTTTGTGGGCGAAAAGTACAGTGGGAGGACAAACACAAAAATTAGCGAAATAGACTTCTTGCGGTGCTGTAAGGAGGGCCAAGTGTTTTTGGGATTGCAGGTGCATGTATGAGGGTGGTGTGTTACATTTTTTAAAAGTTCACTTTAGAGACCTATAAATATACTAGCACCCTTTTTCAAGTACCAGAAATGTGACAGGACTACTTATTTTCTCCAAAAACTACTGCTTAATGCCATTCTTCACCACTTGTGCAAGGACGCTAATGAGAAGCTATTGAAACAACTTAAATACCCCAGATAGTTTTATTAGGGCTATTCGGGCACATCTACATTGATCCCCAATGTTAGTGCATCTTTTTGAGTGGTTCAGGCTGATTTCCCCAATTCTGACAGCACTTTCCGCCTGTTCTGAATTCGCCGCTTTCCGTTTTTGCGTGGCTTGTAATTTAATACAGCGAATAACGGGGGCGCGCACTAAACGTTTCTGCTTCCAGAACAAAAGTCGGGCAAGCAGAACTTTTCGCCCATGCGAAACTAATTGAATGCTACCCTTAGTATGAATTGGAGGTAGCATGGGTGGTGGGTGATATGTTGCCTAGGGCGCCCAAACACCTTGCCCCGGCCCTGCTCACACAAATAGGGCCCTCTACCCTCTTGTGCTTCTCCTCACTTATACTGTCATCTACTCCTCACTCTGGCACCTAACACCTGGTTGCTTACGCCCTGTTGCTTATTTGAGTGTTAAAATCACTAATGCAGCATTGTATATATACCTTGTCCTTGTCCTGCACTGTATTGTACTGTAAGTCACTTGTTGCTTGTTCACTTATTTGTCTATGTACTATGGTACTAGGTGCTGCACCATATAAATAAAGGATAATAATAATAATAATAATAATAATAATAATAATACATACTAAATGTTTAATTAGTAGTCTCTATGCAAGAAAACTAAGGACACCAAGTGTAAGATTTCCATTTAAATAACCAGGAGTGTCCCAGATAAACAAGGACACATTTTTGTGGAACTACACAACCCAGCATGCCTTGCCACACAGCAAAACTGTGTCAGAGCTTGCTGGGATGTGTAGTTCCACAGCAGCTGGAGTGCCACACGCACATTGCCTACACATAGTATTACTTAAGGATAAATGCTTAGTGGGCCTTACAGTCCTATAACTGTGTTTAATGGTATTAAGGTGGCTATTAACGACTTGTAGGTTTAGAAATAGCACAGGCGATCAGGGACACCAGTCTGAGTGACTAGGCTGTCACCATCCCACATCTGCTAGAGTAACACCAGCAGATATGTACTGGGTGACCAACACAAAGGGGGTCTATTATATTGTATTAAACAAGGTGTCAGGTAGGTCCATTACTGTACCGTAAACCCAACTCACACCAAGTGGGACTAAGATAAATATCTAACTTGTGGGGTCTATTTACTAAGCAGTGTTAGGAGACAGAGTGAAAATTGATAAGAAAGTGATAAGGTGCCAGCCAATCAGCTCCCAACTGTCATTTTTCAAACACAGCCTGTGAGATGACAGTTGTGAGCTGATTGGCTGGCACCTTATCACTTTCTTATCCCTTTTCACTCTGTCTCCTAACACTGAAATAGACCCCATGGCGTGGGTAATGCAATCATTCATCGCCACCAAACTGCACCAGGTGCTACCAGTGTAAACCCTAAACAAACTGTCACTTTTCAAATTATTTTTTTAACCCATTTTATAACATGAGGTCCGGCTTCAGCAGCTGGTCAGCACCATTCATGAATTTGCATAGCTGAGCAACACAATGGCCTGATATGAAAGTAAAATTATAAAAAGCATCAATACAGTATGATCGTTTACACGTTCCTCCATACACATACCTTCAAACTTCAACATATAGTAGTGATGGGACTGTGATGCTTAACCCCACACAGCGGCAGAACATTAAATGAAGAAATACATTGTACCACAATGGTACATCAGTAACAAAGCTCCAGTTAATATTCCCTTTAAATATGGAGGTGGAAAGAAAGCGAGAGGTAGCATGTCACAGTCTCTCACTGTTACTGTTTAAATACACAACAAAGCGCACGTCTGGAGCGCCTAAATAATTTTTTTTCCTTTTTTTTTAAATGATCACTTGCAAATTAGATTTCTTATGGCCGCCTAGAATTATTCTTCAGGATGGAGGGCTCAATTTTCCAATCTCAGGTGTATGATTAAAATCAATTAAATCAGTCTTCCAATGTCAGAGGCAAGATTCTCCTGACAAATGAAATTATGCAAAAAAAGTGTTCTCTTCACTCCGCTCAGCACCAATCACATCCACAAATGAGATTAAAATTCTCAGCTCAGGGATTTCAAAGTGATATTTTCTATAAGAACATGAAAAGTCCCAGGAACTTTGTAGTCTGTAGTGGTGAGATTCTGATAGCCTGAGAATGTTAGATATGTTCATTTCAGCACTATCTAAAGTGAAAAGTTAAAGAGAGAAGTTTAACTCTATCAGAGTCATGTACATTCTATAGGAAATTATTAATGGCTGGGATTTAAAAAAGATAATTATTTGATGAAATTGTTCAGTTTCAAGCTCATTCTGAAAACTGTAATTCCATAGAAGTACTAATATATATATATATATATATATATATATATATATATATAAAAATATCTGTGTGTGTATATAAAACAAATATGTATGTACATATATGTACTATATATATATATTATATATATATATATATATATACACACACACACAGTATATGGTGTGTATATTGTAAATACGTGTATTTATGAATGCATTGCAGCATAGGTCACTCTACACAGACATTTTAATTTATTAAAGTCACTGGTAGGTACAGTATTTAAATTAAATAAAATTAATTAAAATAGACAAAATATCATCTGTGGTATAATTTAATTTTACACTCCTGACAGTAATGAGGTGACTGGATTGACTCTATTTCAATTGTCAAGTATCTTATTTTACTGTTTTTTTTAATACAATGGTTTACTTGCACAATGATTTGCTTTGCTCTTAGTAGGTGCATCATGTAGGTAATTCATAGGGAAGGGAGAATGCATAGTTAAATAATCTCCCTTATTCATGAAGTAACTGCGGATACAATGAGCATATAGTTAGTAGTATACCTTATGAGGTGACGTTTTTTGTCAACGAGATTGGCTCTAAAGCTCTGCAGGACTAAGCAGATTCTAAAGGTGCATATCCACTACACGAGAGTGGAACGACTGTACGATTACAACATTGACGATATGTCATTCACTGCAGACACCCTCCCTCATCCCTGAACATGCACAACCTGACGATCTCGTCAACTTGGCCTGCATGTTCAGCCGATGACAAATTACGACAACGACCAGCGGTAACGCGCATCGCTGGTCGTTGCCGGCAATTTACTGCATGATTAATGAACGATTGAACGATAACCATGTCATACTCGTTCAATAGCTCATATTTCTTGTCTAGTGGATACGCGCCTTAAGACTCATATATGTTCATAGTCCACCCTTGCCCTTCTTCACTGAGTTACATATCTTGTGTCAGAAAACTAAGGGGTCTATGTTTTAAGCTTAGGAAAGAGATAAAGTGGAGAGGAATAAAGTACCAATCAATCAGCTCCTAACTGTCACTTTACAGGCTGTGGGGTCTATTTACTAAGCCTTGTATGGCGATAAAGTGAATAGAGATAAGTACCAGCCAACAAGCTCCTAACTGTCATATCACAGGCTGTTTGAAAAATGACAGTTAGGAGCTGATTGGTTGGTACTTTATCCCTCTCTAAGGCTTAGTAAATAGACCCCATTGTTTGAAAAATTACAGTTGGAGCTAATTGGTTGGTACTTTATCTCCATCCACTGTGCCAACCAATCAGCTCTTAACTGTCATTTTTCAAACACAGCCTGTAAAGTGGCATTTAGGAGCTGATTGGTTGGTACTTTGTGGTCGATGTACTAAGCCTTGCAGATATATAAAGTGGATGGAGATAAAGTATCAACCAATCAGCTCCTAACTTTCTTAACTGTCACTTTACAGACTGTGGGCCATATTCAATTAGTTTCGCACCCGCGATACTTTTTCGCTTACCGGACTTTTCACCTACATCGCGTGTTTCGCATGCAGAAAGGTATCGGTGCTCTCACCCACTATGCGCCGTTTTCAATTAAAAAAGACGCGGTAATGGCACCAGGCGAAACTGAAACAGGCACAAACCCCTGTCAAAAATGGGGAACTTAGCCTGACACCCCCCAAAAGATGCATTAACATTGGGGATCACTATAGATGCCCCCGATTAGCCCTAATGAAGGTATTTGGGGTACTTGAGTTGTGACAATTGGTGCCAATTAGCGCATTAACACAAGTGGTGAAGAATAGCCTTAAGCAGTTTTTTTTGAGAAAGTATCTACTCCCAGCAAATTTGGGGTACTTGAATATGGGTGCTAGTGTATATTAAAGTTGCTAAAGTAAAGTTTTAAAGGATGTGAAAAATCCACCTGCCACAAGCACCTGCAAACAAAAAAACGCCTGCCTCATACTTGGGGACCCTCCAGAAGTCTATTTCGCTAGTTTTTAAGTTCGTCCCTCAACTTTGAACTTTTTCGCCCCCAAAATGAAAGTACATTTTTGGGGTGTTCTAAAGTATTTTCTTTATATTTTTTTTAACACAGTTTATCTTTGGGGGACTGTCGCAAGGGTGCAGGAGGGTTTCCCGTAGTTTGCACCCCAAAACCGCAATTCTGCACTTTTTTCCACCTGCTATTAATGGGCGAAACTTTTCCGCCAATTAAACTGCATTGACTTTTCACGTACACGAAAAGTCTTTGGAATTGAATATGGCGGAAACTTTCTGCCTGGCGAAATGATGTCATCCGCGATACTTTTCCTCGGATTCTGACTTTTTGCCTCTAATTGAATAAGGCCCTGTGTTTGAAAAATGACAGTTAGTAGCTGATTGGTTGGCACTTTATCTCTCTCCAAAGCTTAGTACATAGACCCCTAAATCACACCTTGTACATAAATAAGCTTATCACTGTGACTGTCCCAAAGCAGGAAGAGCACCTCAGTCCACTTATTATCCCACTGTGCCATATACATCCAATCCTGAGACCAAACGCTCTGCGATATCACCCCATCATCTGTGGACACTTGTTCTCCACCACTGGTTCTCCAGTGGCCCTAGTGACTTGTGGGATGCAGTGGCGTAACTAGGGTATTTGGAGCCCAGGGCAAATTTGAAAACGGAGCCCCCCCCCCCCCTAACACACCGATATGCGCGCGCAGGAAAAAATGGCCGTGGTCACTTAAAAATGGGGCGTGTCAACATGACACACCCCTTTATTTTCACGTTGAACATTCCTATCCATATGCACCTTAACCCCAGTAGCACCCCTTATACATTACCCCCAGTATGCAGTTGTGGTCCCTCTTATGCAGGCCCATAGTAGTGCCCCTTATACAGTACCCCCAGTAGTGGCCCCCCCAAATGCAGTGCCCCACGTAGTGTTCCCCTTATGCAGTGCCCCCAGTAGCAGTCCCCACAATGCAGTGCGCCCAGTAGCAGTATCCCCTTATGCAGTGCCCTTTATATGGTGCCCCCAGTAGTAGTCCCCCCCCTATGCAGTGCCCTTTATATAGTGCCCCCAGCAGTAGTCCCCCCCCATGCAGTTTTCCCAGTAGTGGTCCCCTTATGCAGGCACCCTGTAGTGATCCCCCCTATCCAGTGCCCCCTGTAGTGGCCCTTCCTATTATTGCCCCCAGTAGTGGTCCCCCGAGTGCAGTGCCTCTAGTAGGCCCCTTTCATAATGCCCCCAGTGGTAGTTCCCCCCCAAGTAGTAGTCCCCAGTAGAGTAGGTGCTCCCAATGGTGCCCCCAGTAGTAGCCACCCCTCCCCCAGTAGAGGTCCCCCGAGTAGTAGCCACCCCTCCCCCAGTAGAGGTCCCCCCAGTAGTAGCCACCCCTCCCCCAGTAGAGGTCCCCCCAGTAGTAGTCACCCCTCTCCCAGTAGAGGTCCCACAGGTAGTAGCCACCCCCTCCCCCATTGTGCAGATAGGTTACAAAATATATATATATATATATATATATATATAAAAATATACTTACCTGAATCTCTGCTCCTGCTCCTGGTCCTGATCGCGACGCCGCTCCTGCCCGGGCGGGCGCGCTCAGCATTATGGGACAGACGTCAGGACGTCAGGACGTCAGTCCCATTACCCACTGCAGGAGCCGGACGGAAGTCCGGCTCTTGCAGTGGGTGCTGCAGCAGTCAATGAGAGTCTATCTGACTCTCATTGGCTGCTGTTTAACACACGCATCGCCGCCAGCGCTGGCGGCGATGCGTGTGTTATGCACAGCCTGAGCCCGCCTCCTGGGGAAGGGAACGGGCTCAGGCGTGCAGCACAGGACCAGCGCTGGAAGCCTAGCGCCGGTCCTGTGTAAATATGTAGCGCTGACCGCACTCATTGCGGTCGGCGCTACACTGGTTAACTAGGGGGGGGCGGGCCGGTACCGTGGCCGGCGGCACCCCCCCGCGCCGCTGGTCCAACGGTGCCCAGGGCACGAACCCCGCCCGCACGAACCCCGCCCGCCCTGCCCTAGTTACGCCACTGGTGGGATGTGTGACAAATGTTCACAGAAATATGGCAGTGTTCTGAGAGAAACTTTAGAATTATTATTTCAATTCATAGACTTTTTGTGGCTGGCATTCAGAGGTATTTACTATTATTAGGACCAGAGGCAGATTAATGGGACACACATTTAAAAATGGCATTATGCTACTTTGCCATTGTCAAGCAATAACTTTACTATGTTATGTCAGACACTCCAGGCCTATTGATTTATTTAGCGCGGTGACCACTGTAAATCATTTTAACAAATATACTTTTTCTTTCAGTACAGTGTTTCTTGAATACTCAAAAGTATCTCTTCTTCCTCAAATCTTATAAAATATTAATGATTAACTGGGATCATTAAGAGTTTTCAAGATTTGCTGAACTGCAAAGTCCTTGTTTTTTCTGTCCTTTTTTCTTTTGTATCTTTACATTGTTTTGTGCATATCACATTAAAGGAGTAAGAAATAAGTTTTAGCAGTTTTATTGTAAAATAGAAAACTTTATGTAAATGACATAAATATGACAGCAAATGTGCAGCTTGTTGTAGAAATGCTTTCGAAGCGGAAATCTTCTACGTGGCAAACTCTCTATTCATTACCTATCCACACATTTTAAAAGTTTGCTTACAATTTTAAGCAGCAAAGTTAGAAGCTGGAAAATAAGAAAGAAAAAAACCTTAAAGATCTCTTTGCGGATGCTGATGGGATTATTCTCCAAGTAGTCTCTTGCCTAGACCCTGCTGAAACCTGGAGAGCTCTACTGTGCAGTCTCCTTATTGGATCCGTCTGGGACAGTGGCGTAACTAGGGGGGGTTGGGTGGGGTGCGTGCCCTGGGCGCCGTTGGACCGGCGGCGCGGGGGGGGCGCCGCCGGCTACGGTTACCGGCCCGCCCGCCCAAGTTAGCAATGAGTGCGGTCAGCGCTACACATTTACACAGTACCAGCGCTAGGCTTCCAGCGCCGGTCCTGTGCTGCACGCCTGAGCCCGTTCCCTCCCCCTGAGCGCTTGCCTAGGAGGCGGGCTCAGGCTGTGCATAACACACGCATCGCCGCCAGCGCTGGCGGCGATGCATGTGTTAAACAGCAGCCAATGAGAGTCAGATAGACTCTCATTGACTGCTGCAGCACCCACTGCAAGAGCCGGACTTCTGTCCGGCTCCTGCAGTGGGTAATGGGACTGACGTCATGACATCATGACGTCTGTCCCATTATGCTGAGTGAGCGCGCCAGCCCGGGAGGACTGGTGGGCGGCGGCGGCGGGAGCGGCGTCGCGGACTGGAGGAGCAGCAGCAGCGTGGATTCAGGAAAGTAAGTTTTTATATATATATTTTTAAAAACCTGTCAGCACTACTGGGGGCACAACGGGGGTGGCTACCACTGGGGGGACCTCTACTGGGGTGGGGGCACAATGGGGGGGTGGCTACTACTGGGGGCACCGGCTACTACTGGGGGCACCATTATTAGGAGCACCTCTACTGGGGGGGGCTATTACTGGGGGCACCATTATTGGGAGGATCTCTACTGGGGGGGATTATTACTGGGGGCACCATTATTGGGAGGACCTCTACTGGGGGGCCTATTACAGGGGGCACTTAATCGGGAGGGGGAACCTCAACTGGGGACCACTACTTGGGGGGAACTACTACTGGGGGCATTATAAAAGGGGCCTACTACTAGGGGCACTGCACTGGGGGGACCACAACTGGGGTCACTACTGGGAGCCTGCATCAGGGGGACCACTACTGGGGGCACTGCATGGGAGGGGGGGGGGACTACTGCTGGGGGCACTATATAAGGGGCTTACTGCTAGGGGCACTGCGGGGACCACTACAGGGGGCACTAGATAGGGGGGATCACTACTGGGTGCCTGCATAAGGGGGACCACTACTGGGAAACCTGCATGGGGGGGACTACTGATGGGGGCACTATATAAAGGGCACTGCATAGGGGGGGGACTACTACTGGGGGCACTATATAAAGGGCACTGCATAAGGGGATACCACTACTGGGTGCACTGCATTGTGGGGACTGCTGCTGGGGGCACTGCATAAGGGGAAACACTACATAGGGCACTGCATTTGGGGGGATCACTACTGGGGTACTGAGTAAGGGGAACTAATTGGGGGCTGTATAAGGGGGACCACTACTGGGGATACTGTATAAGGGGCACTACTATGGGCCTGCATAAGAGGGACCACAACTGCATACTGGGGGTACTGTATAAGGGGTACTACTGGGGTTAAGGTGCATATGGATAGGAATGTTCAGCGTGAAAATAAAGGGGTGTGTCATGTTGACACGCCCCATTTTGAAGTGACCACACCCATTTTTTTCCGCACATATCGTAATGTTGAGGGGGGGCTCCCTTTTCAGATTTGCCCTGGGCTCCAAATACCCTAGTTACGCCACTGGTCTGGGAGGCTTCATTCCCTAACCAAGATGGCCGCCATTTAGTCTTCTGCACATCTTGCCACTCTGCTAGAGCACCGTGTCTGTGGAGCACAGACATGCCCTGCCATTACTGCATAGCACCCAGGGCCGGATTAACAATGGGGCGGGTGGAGCTGTAGCTCCAGGCCTTCCATGAAAATAGATTCTTTGTAGTATCATATATGTAACAACACAGATGTAATTGTGCAAAATACTATTAAGCATCTGGGAAATGTTCCTTTGATAAAGCTGTGGGACACACAGGGAAACGCGTCAGGACCATTTCTGTACTGAATTCTTCATCTGCACTGGGACTTTTATGACATCTTTACACACCTGGACCATACTTGCCTACCCTCCCGATTTGGTCGGGAGCCTCCCAAAAATCTGGTGCCGCTCCCGACACCCCGCAAGAAGAGGCAAGTCTCCAGGATCGGCCGCCGCCCCCCGTGACCTCCCCAACGCTGCATGTAAAAGTGGGCGGTTCGGGTGACGATGACGCGATTCAAGCTAAATCGCGTCATTGTAACCCCGCCCCCTGCTTTGTAATGCCGGTAATATCAGCATTATAAAGCGGGAGGCGGGGCCACGATGACGCGAATGTGCAGACACACTCCCGCTCCGCCCATTACAGCCGCCCACACCCTCTCTGCTGGACCTACCTGGCAGCCCCCTCCCGGAAGGGGCTGCCAGAAAGTCGGTATGTATGCCTTATACACACAGTCTGGAGGTCATTTTATACAACATTTTCAATAATTTTGTGGCTCAAGCAAAGTTTATGTACAGAAATCAAATTCATTTATGTTTCATATACACCTTATACACACAGTCTGGAGGTCATTTTTTACAATAGTTTTAACCATTTGTGCCTTAGACAAAGTATGTGTACATTGAACCATCAAAAATCAAAGATTTCATTATCTCAGTCATGCCAAAATTATTCCGTATTTCGGAATATTTGGATATGGGAGACTCAACCTGTACAGAGAATTTATTCAGATTTTTATTCCAGAAATTATTTAATCATTTTCGTATGATTTTACTATCAGCTGTGTTTTAATAAATGTGCTCTTTTTTTTCACCTAAACACAATGCGTTCCAAAATACTTTCTTTATGAGATATATATTCCTATTTATCTAGCGCTGTATTCATATATTTTGTATCTATTTCTACATTTTGAGGTTGACTAGCCTCTCTCTTATACAGCTGCTTCAGAAAAGCTATCCTCTGCAGCGCCTGCATCAGAAATACTTGGTAGTTTTTCTCTCTTGCACTTCCATGAAAATTGGCCCACAGGATCAATTGCAGGGGAGACCGTGTTGACAGGATTTTTTTTTTTCTTCTCATCACCAACAGCCTCCTGAAGCCCAGCACATTAACCTCTTGGCTGACTAAGGGGTCTATTTACTAATCAGTGTTAGGAGACAGAGTGAAAAGTGATAAGAAAGTGATAAGGTGCCAGCCAATCAGCTCCCAACTGTCATTTTTCAAACACAGCCTGTGAGATAATAGTAAGGAGCTGATTGGCTGGCACCTTATCACTTTTTATCACTTTTCACTCTGTCTCCTAACACTGCTTAGGAAATAGACCCCTGAAGCATCACCCATTCATAGTTTGACATTCTCCCTTGGCTGTTCAAGAGGGGCCGTCCGAAGCTTTGCCCCCGGATCACCCAAAGCTCTGCCTCCATGACATCTGAAGCTCCGCCCCTTGCCCATTCTTAGATCCACCACCACTCTGGCAATGTGCAGCAAGGCAGCGGTAAGTAATAGGCTTGTCTTGGCTGTTACTATTTGGTGCAGATGGGCCCCTGCAGTGACATATTTGTGACAGCATCTTCCAGAGTAGAGTGGCTTTATGCTCCGCCTGCTGATGGCAGCTCTGCTTGGGGTCGCCCGGTGAATTGGATAGGGAGGAGGAGAGTGCATCCTAAGGGAGAAGTGCAGCTGGAGGGATCAGAGCAGACATGCCAGCATGTGAGAATTTATCAAGGAACCCATAAGACAGAGGCCCCTATGCAGAAGAGAGGGAGCAAGGAGTGGGAGCCCAAGAGAGTAGGGGAGCTGAACAGTGCTTTCTGGTTTGTCCAGTGCTCCGGGTGCAGGCAAGCAGGACCTGCACTGGGACAGCATCCAGGGAGTGGGAGAGAATGATAAGCTCCCTGTTCAATCTGTGATTAGGGAATATATGTACTATACCTTTTAATCAAGGCATATTTTTTTTTTCTTAAAATACTTAATGCCTAATTGCCGCCTAAAGTACCTTGTGAGTGTAAGGCTGGGTACACATTAGGTGATATATTGGACGATATGTCGTCTTGGGGCAAATTGGAATGACATATGATTCACATTACATAGTGTGTACCCTCAGTCGCGTGTGTTCAAGTGCATCGTTGCCGCTGTTGGGTGGGTGTGGGGGGAGGGGGAAGAGGCCAGGATCTCCATTGACTGATGGAGATTTCCTGGCCTCTTTTGTTTACCTGCTGCGGTCAGCTAGAGTGACCCCTTGGTCACTCAGCTGGCTGAGGATCACGCAGATGTTCCGATGCGGTGTCTATGGACGCAGCTCAGAACAGTAATGCATGCAGGGGGCGTGATGCCTCCTGCTGCAATACTGTAATAGTGCTATCACAGCTGCTACCATGTTGGCATCTGTGACAGCAATAGCATCGGAGGCTGAATCACCCCCTCTGTTTTTTATGGCGGCCACTGTAAGGCTCTCTGTATTATCTGGCTGTCACTGCAATGCTCGCTGTAATATATGGCAGTCACTGTAATGCTTTCTAGTGTTCATTCTAGCTTACTGATCGGGCAGGGGCAGGATCAAGGATGAGGGCACATTTACGTGAGCCAAAGTGGCTTCTCAGAGGGAGGGACGTGGCATCATGGCATGCCCCCTTTCCATCATCCTAGGGGGCGTGCCCAGCACTCACAGAGATGCTGGGCTCCACTCACTGTGAATAGATACCAAACTTTTTCTTCTTATAGCTCCACTATAAAGAGGTTTAAGGTAGGAGCTAGCTATGGCTTCCATGGAGACAGCAATACCCACTGCGCAGACCACACCCATGCTGGTTACGCCCCCGCATCACAAGTCACACCGCTGCATCGCTTGTCACGCCCCCTGCAGCAGCACACAATAAGCCCTTTATAAATTTCAGCCCCAGGCCCATGTGGACATTAATCTGGTACAGTCACTGGCTGGTGCCTGTACATTCTGCTCAAGCTCCACTCCATGCTGAGAGTCTGTTACATACTAAACTGTTACTAATACAGCTGTACATCCATAATACTACTGAATAAACCACCCCACTGGTTAAGCGTTGGGCTGCCTTGTGATTAGAAGATCCGCTGGTATGTACTATTACTCTGCCATGCCACCTCCAACAGTACACACAGTGGTGTATCTATAATGGGTGCAGATGTGCAGTGCACATGGGCCCATGGGTCAAGGAGAGCCCCATAGTACACAACCTGTACCTCGGACTGATATGCTTTTGTGCTGATTCGGTGGTGCCCCAAATACGTGCTCTGACAGCACCATTCTTATGGAAAATATCTTTCAAACGAATGCAATTAAAGACCAAAGATATCACTAGAAAGATGGCTCAGCTGATAACATGTATGGGGGAGCCCTCTGCGCCCAGGCCCCATCTCCCTTAAAACGCCCATGTTGGTCCCATTCATTCTTAGAAGTCGCAGTGTTTATTACCATGGGAAATTCCTTCTCAGGCTCATTGCTTGGTAGAATGAGAAACATTGTTTGGTTCTCTCCGAGCACTGCCTTGTCTTCAGCAATGATTCTAGAACCTGTGGCTGACTCCGGTCATCTCCCTGTTATTATGTCGGGTTTCCTAAATTATTCCCACTCCTGTGTTACGTGAGTTGTGTTTGGACAGTATGCCTTGAAAATTATTACAATTGTCTCCATTCAATCAGTCAACAAAATACTCTCTACTTACATGGGCTTCCAAACTAATTGTTGACATTCAATAATGTTGACATGTTCATAATCTTGACACCAGAATTCCGACATACAATTTTCTGCTTATTTAAATCTAATCCTAACCCTAAAAAATAAGCAAAAAAAGGTATGTTAACATTCTGGTATCAACATGTTGAATGTTGTCATTATGACCATGTTGATATTTTTGAATGTCGACATATCGGTTGTCAATCTACAACCATGCTGACATTCTCATTATTCTGAATGTTCAATTCTGACCTGATTCCAGCTGAGCGGACTTTCTTTGGGCAAACATCAGCAGAACATGTTCTCCAGGGTCTCCAATATTTTTCTGAATATGAGCATATATGTGTAAAATGTAAAAATCACACTGGATTTAACCACAAATAAGTATGCATATACAGTAATACTCATATTGTATTGTTCTGTACCTGTCTTCAGGACCACCATGACCAATTTTGGGAACCTGGAACTTTAAGGTGATGTGGCCATTTATATTGGAGCATGGTTGCCCTGTTGTGAATATATCCCCCTTGGAAGATGCTGGTGCATGAAACAGGTTGTGGCCACACAACACTGGTAGGAAGGCTGTGTCTCCTTGGTAGGCCTCTCAGCGCCATTGCTTTGTATTTAAATAGCATTACTGTGTTTGCAACCTTAAATTCAAGGGTAGAGACCTTTCCCTTACAAATGTTGTACAAAAAAAAAATATAAATTTATGTTACTCCATCTAAAAATGGCCTTGGTCAAAGACCATAAAGACAAATGCCTATGGAACCATTGCTTCAGGGGGGGTCAACCGGCAGGCCTGACTCGGGCACCCAACTGTTCAGGGCCGGCTCTGAGCCTATCTAGCAAATGACAGTGTCTCAAATTATACTTTAACTAAATCTCACCTGTTTATATCGTACTATTTTGGGGAGCTTTCCCAGGTGCTACAATATTTTAGATTTTTTTGCAATTGTAAATCCTGCAACTGATTAAGAGTAGAGATCACACAAAGTGAGTTGGCTACACCTCTCAATGCAATGTAGCTATATTGAAAATAAAGGAGTGCAATCCTATAGAATGCTTTTGTTTTACAATAGGGTGGTATCTAATAGTACAAAAAGCAAGACACTTACAGGACTCAGGGCCTGATTCAGAGCCGCTCGTAAGCTGCCGCTCGTTCGCTCCAATCGATGTTCGCACAACTGCGCATGCGTATGGGTCGTAATGCGCATGCGCCAACCAGTCATTGCGGTCGGAAATCGAGCGCTCGCAAAACAGCGAGTGCCTGCTAATTTGAGTGACAAGATGAGGTGTTTGTGGGTGGTAACAGGGGAAGGTGCTTGAAAACGGGGAGTGGTGATTCGAACGCAGGCGTGCCAAATGGTCAAAACGGGCATTTTAAGGGTGTGCATAATTAACAAAGCAGCGTCATCGACCACGCCACTTGGTTGTTTCTTAACCTGAACTGTTCGCATGATTGCGGTAGGAAAATCCAACCACAAGCACTGCTAGCAGTAAAGACACCTTTCGATGTACTCGATTAATCTAATAAATAGCGGAGATGACGTATGATGCGAACGACCAAGGGGCGTCTTTACAAAAATAGCGAGCGCATGTTTCGTTCGCTCGCTCAGACATAGAGGCGTCAACAGACCGCAAAGAGCGAGCGCTCAATTTAAATAGCCGGCCCATTTTACGAGCGTAAATAGCGTCCGGCTCTGAATCAGGCCCTCAATCCCTTTTAAAAATGAATCATATCTTACTGTTAGTGTAAATGGCCCAAAGCAGAAAACTTTCATGGTAAAGTGGGAATTTAGCTAAATGGAAGAAAAAAAAAGGTTTAGTCAATTTAAGGTGTAGAACCTCTAAAATAATCTATTCCGATATTATAAATTGAATTTATAGAATCTAATTATCAGTTACTGTATATGGAAGGTCTAATTTTGCTATTACCCGGGCCTATTATAATGCGTTCATGATCATCTTTGTTATTGCAAAGTTATGTTTAGTAGTCTGCAGTCTCTTGTGAGTAAATAGGACAACAATCCACAAGAGGGACCTTAAACTCTAGAACTTTTTTTATTATAATTATTAATATGATTTTTTTTTATTGCTCTCTGAATTTGCATGTTTTGGAATAAGAGGAATTAAGATTTTTTTTTGTTTTAGTGGTTGATTTTTATTTATTTTTTTATTTAAAAAATTACACCCTTTACGTCCCTGTCTGTTGATTTATACCACCTTGTAAATATTTAATAACTTAAAATGGAAAGAAATGCTTAGCCCTAATTGCTTGTGATTAAATATGCTAATTACATTTTGGAATATTAATGACACATACGGCACCACAGTACTAAGTGGTTTAATTATGCAATGACACAACATGGCAAAAAAAAAAATAAGTAAAAATAAATTACAAAAAAAAAGAAATGCAATGCTTTATATGAATCTATGGTTACCAACAATGTTCCAAGGTGGTTAAAATATATCTTTCTGCAAATCAATGTTTATGTTGGTGAAAATTCTTTTCTAAAACCCTGTACTTGCCTTGACTATGTGGTTAAGTTACTTAATTAGTTTCTATAACAAGTTCAAGTATTTACACAATAAAAATGCTGGCTGCGTGTACAATATTTCTCCGCACAGCTGTAGAAGAAAATTACCACTTGCTTTGGACTTCATAGCAAAACATTGCCAGCATTTTCGGTTTCCACACACACTTCAATTTAGCTTTATTCATAATTAACTAATTACAAGCATCCATACAAAAACCATATATTTTCCCAACATTCCCATATGCTGTACTTGAAAACAATGACGGACTCATTTACATATGAATATGGAGGAGACAGATTTAGAATGCATACAATATGCAGATAAAAGCGTTAAGTATTCTGTCTCTCAATTATTTCAACGTCATTAATTATTCACCACCAAAACATGCTTGTTAATATTTACAAGCATTATTTTGGTATTATTTTGTTATTTTTCATTATTGGGATATTACAGAAAGCACTTTAAAACTGTAAAGTGAAATCATATTAAGGTTTGTTTCTGTGCACATGGTTTTTATTTATTAAAGAATTTGTATATTAAAGGACCTGAAATGATTCATCACTTCCAGTTCGGAAGGCTACTATTTTAGTGGTCTAGTGAACTACCTTTTTAGCTACAATTTGTACAGGAATTTTTCTTTTATATTAGTCACAACAATTCTATTTTCTAATTCTGATAGCTATTTCAGACTCTATGCCAATTTCTTCATGCCTTTCACATATGCAGCATACTTTGGTGCAACGATCCACGATTTTGCAATGGATGTTCAATGTGACCAACCATTTGTATGCGGTTTTGTGAATAGGTTACTATAGTACTTCGTAGCTGTGCAAGTATTAGTATTTGATGTCCTATCACAGGGCCACAACTAGGGGGGGGGGGGATGACTAGTTGGCACGTTCCAGATTTGAAGGGGCACCGTGATGTGAGCTAGTGATTGTGACCAGGTTCCATGCCTGCACTGCTGGGCTAATCAGGAGGGTGCAGTAATAGAGGTTTTGGGATCACCCAGCACAATAAAGTTTTTTTTCCCCCAATCTGTGCTGGAGGAGCAGGGAAGAAGATCCAGGTAAGTGGTGGTGGGGGAAGGGGTAACACAGGCTGCTGCTGCTGCTGTGATATATGGGGGAGAGACACAGGCTATTGCAGTGATAGGGGGAGGGGGGGCATAGACTGCTGTAGAGACACCAGGGTGCGGGTTCTAGAAGGACATAGTCTATAGTTATGGGGGAGGTGGGGGGGAATTATTGCCTTGCCCCAGGTAACAAAAATCCTTGTTTCAGCCAATGCCTATTTTAGAGACTATGAGGCATATTGTTCATAGGGCTAAAAAAAAAAAAAAAAAAACATTACTTGCAATATATCATCAGTAGCCCTGTCAATGATATGATGGGCTGTTTTTTTTCCCATACTATAGATAACATTTCACATGGAAGGTATGTACCACCGCAATGGTCTCTTATGGCCATTTCACGGTGGTGATAACAGGACAAAATTAATGAAAAAATGGTTTCATCGGTTAATGAAACATTTTTTCAGTAGTTCATTATTTTCTGTGTCCTTCTTTGCCAAACTCGTCTATTAATGCACATCCTGCTTCTTCCCACATTTGACTTATTGTTCCATTATGCAGCAAGAAATTCCAACTGTCATATGACTTCCGCTTGGAATACCCCTAACACTGTCATCGTCCCAGGTCTATTCACAGATTATAAACGCTGCCCAATACGGAATGCGAAGTCCAGTGGTTGAATGGGCAGCAAGACAACAAACTGGCAGATTTTCACCAGAACTTCGC
Organism: Taudactylus pleione; assembly: GCA_031769625.1. Classification (NCBI taxonomy): domain Eukaryota; kingdom Metazoa; phylum Chordata; class Amphibia; order Anura; family Myobatrachidae; genus Taudactylus; species Taudactylus pleione. The sequence goes on along the minus strand of JAUIMM010000033.1, from coordinate 5,997,340 downwards.
ACCTCTCAGAAATGGACTGTTCCAAAACACAATTTAAAATAAAACTAAAAAAATGTTTATTGAGATTGTTCAAGATAGGGGGCACAGGAAAGGAAAATGGGGGCAGGGATACAAGAGAGGTCCAGTTAACCTAGTGTATTACTAAATTTAGCAAATCTAAATAAATAATGAAAGTTTTGATAAAACAAACGTTAAATAAACACATAGCAAAAACAATATTTCAAGAAGAATCAACTTTATTTAAATTAAATGGCAATGGGTCCGACATGGATGGTTTATGGATAAATTGAGCTCCTTCGCCATCTGTTACATATTCATGCCAAGCCATCCAGTTTATAAATACCTTAAGCTGGGGAGGGGGGAGAGGCTGTTTCCAACATTGCGCTAGAGCAGCCCACCCTGTTATGCAGATATGGCCTAACACAAACCACTGGTGAGGTTTCACTAGAGCAGGGGAGAGATGTAGAAGTGCAATAGCAGGAGAGAAGGTTAAAGTTACACCCAATACTTTATATATTAATAAGAAAACCTCATCTCAAAAGTTACAAAGGAGGGGACAGGTCCAAAAAACTTGAGAAATATGAATAATGCCTCCACAAATCCGCCGGGATGGTCATATAGTGTGCAACCTCCCAAATACAACTTTGATTTGCATGAACTTCCTCTGTTACTACTTCAAGAAACAGGAATGTGACCAGGCTCTTAGAGATCAGTGACTACTATCTTCAGTTTTGCACCATGTAGTGGCGATGGCCATAGACTATAAATGGTTAGCAACCACCAACAAGGTCAGATTGGCTATATGGACCTGCCCATCCCCTAATACTAATGGACAGAGCTCCAAAGCAGGGAGCAGACTGGGGATTTTCCATCTGCCATTGGGTCAGGTCCCATGTAGGGGTGGGCTAGTCCCATGCTGGTGCTCTCCCATGTCAGTCACTATACCTGCTGTGTGCCTGTAATGCTGAGGAGTTTCCTGATGGAGTGCAGGATCTCCTCAGCAGAGTCTGCTGTTCTCCATTTGGCTGAGTGAACAACAGACAGTTAACCATCCAATCAGATCACAGGAACGCCCCATCCTACACTGCATGGAAATGGAGTAGGGATGGACATGGGAAGCCTGGCACCGAATGGTGGCCGGGCTTCTGACATCAAATCCAGGGAAGCGATGTCTACTAGCCATCCCATCGCAGCCAATAGATGGTGTAAATGTCAAATGTTTTTCCTGTGTGCATGCGCCCAAGCATTCAGAGTTTCGCAAATGCGCACATTAGCTGAGCTGTGGACACCACTTCCAGGTGTCCGCACTTGCACAGAAGCAGCCAGCCATTGGCTGCCAACCATCGAATACTCGCAAAATGTACCTCCATCGAATCAGGAACAGTGGATGGTTGTCCATCCCTAAAATGAAGGAAGCTGGAGAGGAGACTGTAGGCAGCTGAGCACACAGGAAGAGGTCAGTGTCAATGTGACAGAGAGGGCATGATTCAGAGGACGGTGCATGGTATGTTGATGCAGCACACAAGCAGACGATATATATTCAGCCTGCGCATGCATCCTGATGCGACCACTCTAAGAGCCTGATTCAGAGATGTACGCGAATGCCAATATATTCAATGAGCGACTATCGATGAACAGTGCATGCACCAAAGTCACACTGCTCATCTGGTGGCTTTGACATCTGCATATTTTTGCACAGCAGCTGCATACACAGATGCAGCAGTGGTGGCATTAGCATACAACACTGAATCAGGCCCTAAGAGGCAGATCAAAAGTGCACAGAGACATGCAATTTCGGTGGGCATTTCAGGGAGGTAACAGGGGGTTGGGCTAGCCTGACCTGGGCTTGTTGTGGTCAGCAACTGCATCTTTAGTTGCACTAACCCCAGTGGCCATGTCCAGATGGGGATTTCTGTGCCTCTATAGGGCTGTGGCTATCTCCGATGGTGACTCATTAGCATAAAGACGCAGTCGCTCTGCGGTAAAAGACGCAGTCATGGCTACAATGGCGCGGACCTCCTAATCAGGCCCACAAGCAAGTGACAGATAATTAGAAGGAGACAGTGTAATACCTGAGCAGGAAAAGGGGGGAGAAGCAGAACAGAGAAATAATGGGGGCACATATGATTATTATTCTAATAAAGCAACATATATTATTACTATCACTCTATAGAAAGGGGCACATAGTAGTAGTAGTAGTAGTAGTAGTAGTAGTAGTAGACTAAAAAGGAGTTACAGATTATATTATTAGACCAAATGTGGCACATATTATAATTGTTCTTTGAAAGTGGACACAGATTATTATTAGACTAAATTGGGCACAGGAATCTGAGCCTGCATAATATTTTGCTGTGTCCTTTGTGGGGGTGGCCACATCCCTCCAGTTGACAACCACACCTACCCAATGTCTGGTCACACCTCTTCAGTAGACCCCTGCCATTGCATTTCCCTGGTAGACCCTTAATGCCCAAGTCCGACACTGACCACCAACGGATTGCCACTGATGGTCAATAGTTTTGCCATTAAAGGCAGTGCTTCACTATATCTCCACCATTGAGGGCAGAAATGTGGCAATGATTTTTTTATTCCTCCGATGCAAGAGACATGGCACTTAGCCCACCCCTCTAATGTCATTTAGCCCTGTCTACTTCCCTGATTGGCCTGCCACGGTCTCATGTCACACATTAGGCATGTCCATTTATGATTTATAGCATTGCAGTTTTCCTGTCAATGGTTTCCTTACATCAATGAAAAATACTGATGGCACCATTGCTGGAGACCATCAATGGTAAATTATTCAATGGCCACCCCTACCTTGTGGGAAAATGTACTCTGTGCTTTACTAGCATATGACACCACAGTCCAAATGCTTTTCTCCTAGCAGCATTGAAATTCTTCTTTAATTCAGATGAAGGAAAGCGGTCATATGGCTCTTCTGTGTAAGCAATTTGTATCTTTCTGCAATAGCAAATGCAGGGACAGTTATTATACTGTACTGTGATAACTTGGGGTAATTAGCTCGGTAGATTGGGGTCAGTGGTGCAGTGGAGTCCACACATGGCCTTCCAGTAAAATAAAGAAAATGGTGCTTTACAGTACTTCAGCATGGTAATCAGGAAACAAAAATAGAAAATAACAAACAACCTAGCCCTCTCTTAGGGCACTAGCTCACTTATCGAACCCTCTCTATCAAGATGCAGCTAGTCTGCCAATAAAGTCTCTGCCTGCTTCTCTGCAGGTCTATTGCCGGCTCCAGCCTGGCTTGGCTTGCACAGCTATACAAACATCATCAGTCTTTGTGGCCTTCCCTGTATCCTCCAGGTATACAGTAGGCCCTGGCTTCCTCAGCCTGCAGCCCATCTGCTTCAATGTCACACAGTCTGAGAGGTTTATGGTCCCCCCTTGCCTCCTGCAAGGTCCAGACACATGCCTCCTGGCCCCCAATGGCTCGCTTAGCTTCACTGGGCTCTCTGGTTGCCACAGTCCCACATAGACCATTTCCAACAGCAGCCTGACTGGTCTGCGTCCTCATCAGCCCACACCTGAGCTCTCTCCACAAGGCACCCACAGGTGTACAGTATCACAACTCAGTATTAATACCCTGTGTAGGAGGATCTCTCCAACCCCACACAGAATCTGCTGCTCACCAATGCCAGCTCCGGTGACACTGCCACAGTACATATAGATGTAACCTCCCAACGACCTCAATTTTCGTGAGACAGTCCCGATTTAGAGGCTGCAAAAACCATGGCAGTTCTGCAAAATGTGGACATTGCTGGATGTATTGAGATAGTGTTAATGTGGACCAGGGTGGATTTTGGACTGATTGACGGCGATGCCAATTTTGTCCCGATTTTCCATTTCAATTGATGGGAATTATGTTTTATTTATTGTATGTGGTGTAGTCTTTCTACTTTTAGCGATTACGACAGAGCAGCGAGATCCGAAGCAGAGGAGCTGCAGGTATTGTTTCAACACAGTACGTCAGCAATTTACAGGTTTTTTTTTTTTTACGTATTTATTTCCTTAGGAAGTATTAACATATTTTACAGCACCAAACAATGTAATACATCCATGGAATTATTACTGTTACATCATTTTAACCTTTACATAAAGCAGGACACATTAGGGCGATGACCCTATTCGAAGAGCTGACAATCAGGGAAATATGTTGTTATTGGTCTCATTTACAGAACATCACTAAAAACAGAAAAATGTAGCAACACAAGCCAAACAAAAGGCTGTATGTCACAATTGTATATACACTTACATCCCAGTCATGCAGTTCAGTAATCTCAGCGCTGGCATAAAGCAGCCACTTGAGTTGAGTTCTAGGACCCATGCTATTCATGCACAGCCATTCCTTTCCAGTAGGAGTGGTAAAATATTAGCGCACATAACTATTACAACTGTGGCTACATTGGTAAACCCAGAGCTGGCATTTAGTGCGCGGAGAGCACAGACAGTGATTGTCGCCATCAGGTGATGCTGCTTCATTTTAAACTGCCCAGGAAAGTGCACTGATGTGGAAACAGTAGATGAACTCTACCATCTGCTGCTCAGAGCCCGGGATGCTTGCCAGCTCACCTACTTAATATTTACCATTCCTGATTTCCACAATAAGGGAAAGGCTATAGTGCTGGGTGCCTTAAAATAAGCCGTCTAGCTCATACCGACGCACTACGGAACAAAGCAAATAAAATGGAGAAAATATACATATAAATATAAATATACAGCAGGGGGAAATTAAGTTAAAGTTTAGTAAAAATTGGTTCATGGACATATTTGCAATTCTAAATTACAATTCTTTGGTTTGTGTAAATCATTGGCTGAATGAGTCTCTAGTAGTAACTAAAATTTCACGGTGATGAACTTGGGGGGCACAGGTTTTTACACATGGCAGATACAGTATATCATTCATACAAGTGTTTTCCTAATCTTAATTGGCAGCACACAATACTAATGGAAACCATCAGACAGGAAAGTTCAGCTTTATAATGAATGAATCAATCTCTGATACTTTTAAAATGCGCAGTTTAAAGAGTCCCTGCTCTATATACTATACTACAGTATAGTATATAGAGCATGTGTGACTGTATACAACGGTATCCTATACCTGCACTCCAAGCACTGAGCCGCCAGACAAAAAAACAGGGCTGGAGAGGCCCCCGCCGCTGCCTTCTCCATATGCCGGACGCCCGCTGAGATTTTGTTATCAGTGGGCACCTGGCAGCTCCCTCCCTGTAGCCAGAGGTTGGAGCTCACTCCTGGGCTCTGCCTTCCAGCTCCCGCAGTGGGTGTTGGGAGAAACATCATGACGTCTCTCCCACAGTGCTGAGCGCGAGGAGCAGTCGGATAGTGGCGGATGCAGGAGCGGTGCTTCAGGTAAGTACTGTTTGTGTGTGTGTCTGTATGTCATTATGTGCAAGGGGCATTACTAGTGTTTGCACTGTATAGAGGGCACTACTACTTTGGGTACTATATAGGGGACATTACTACAAGGGGCACTACTACTGTGGGCAATGTATACGGGCACTACTACTGTGGGCAATGAATGGGGGCACAACTAGTGTTGGCAATGTGTAGTGGACACTACTTCAAGGAGCACTACTACTGTGGACATTGTATAGGAGCATTACTACTGTAGGCAATGTATAGGGGGCACTACTACAGTGGGCATTGCATAGATGGCACTACTACTGTTCGCATTGCATAAGGGACACTACTACTGTGGGCATTGCATAGGGGGCACTACTACAGTAGGCATTGTATAAGGGGCACTACTACTGTGAGCACTGCATAAGGGGCACTACTACTGTGGGCATTGTATAGGTGGTCACTACTACTGTGGGCATTGCATAAAGGGCACTATTACAAGGAATTGTATAGGGGCACTACTACAAGGAGCACTGCTACTCTGGGCATTGTATAGTGGGCAATACTACTGTAGGCATTGTATAGGGGCACTAATAATGTGGGCAATGTATAGGGGCACTAATACTGTGGGCAATGTATAGGGGGCACTTCTACAAGGGCAACTAATAATAACATTTGCGGTGGCCAGCGCAAAACCAATGGGTGGCATGGGTTTCCACTTGCAGATGCATGTACCCCCGCATTAACCCTACGGATCTCTGCATTAGTATAAGGCAGTAAAACAGGCTCCTGTGGCTGCCAACAACTACAGGCCCTTTGAGTGCGACTCGGAATAAGCCCCTAAGACTGCATAGTCCTGATCAGATCTCTGAGCCATCTTAGATTTAATTGCACAATTTCTTTAAATGAATCAACCTTCAGTGTAGGGTTTTTTTGTTTTTTTTAAAGTAGAGGTTTTAGAAAACTTTTTTTCCCATACAAAATGTATTTCTATGTGTTCCCATTAGCTTTCTAGATTTTTGAGAACAAAGACTGCCACGGTCTTTGTACTAAACAATCACAATTTAATCATTATTCATTATGTTTTATAAAACAAACAAAAAATACATCCCTCAGTACTGGGCATGGCCGGTTTAAGACAGTGGCTAAAGGGCCTGATTCACAGCGGACGGAGTAACTATCGCAGCTGGTAACATGTTAGCACTAATATGGTCATGTGTCAAGCCTCCCGCATTCATTACTGATCCAAGCTGCGTCCTATCACGCAGCATCGGATCATCTGAGATACCAGCGGCCAGCTGAGTGACCCACGCAGATGCTCGAAAGAAGCCAGGAAATCGCCGCCTCCTCTGTCGCCGCCCCCTCACCCTCCCTGCTCAGCAATGGCAGCAGACTGTCAATCACTGACAGTCTGCTGTCGGGCTGTGTGCGTGATTGCAGACCCATTAGATATGGAGCAAAAACCTCAAAATAAGGAAGCAAAGCATGTCAGTTATACTACTGTGACATCAACTAGCATTTTCCCTGTGTACGAATCTACCAATTAGCCGATGTATGGCTAGAACAGATGGCATATTGGCATACAGTATATTATTTAATGAACACACTTGTTATTTATTTTGTATTATTTTCTTAGTGTTAGGGAGGCCTTGATATCATTCAGGTCTTATTTCCTGTTGCAGTGTTATCAATAACTATAACTCCGGAGCTCTGCTTTCCATTGACAGCCAGGAAATCTAGCAGGGATACCGGAGTCCCTGCAGAATGGTCAAACGGACATAACCCACGGAATTCACTTTAAATGATCTTTGTTAAATGCCAAAGTGCTAAGCGATTCAGCACTTGTAATAGGAAATAACTGTAATGACATCACGTGATGACATAGGAGTTTTTTCTTTTGCTAAAAAAGAATAACCTTGTTAAATGTAGGGGAAACATGAATCATACTGCACTTCACAGGCAAAGCAATATTAGATAGATACATGCAGATTGGATTTAATAGAAATTCATGTACTATTACAATAGCAATTTGTATGGGACCTATCAGCACTGGGAAAAAATAAAAATATGTTAAAAAAAAAAAGGGAAAAATAAATAAATAATCCTTAAGCTGGGTACACACTACATGATCCATTGCACGATATATAGTTCCGTCGCGGATCGTAACGTTATATTGTTCGCGGATTGCATAGTGTGTACACCCGATCGCGCGTGCCTGCTAAGTGCAGTGTGGAACTACACATGGTTCCATCGTCCATTGAATCGTGCAGTGTGTATGGATGCCCCTGAGTACACACATCGTGTAGTGTGTACCTAGCATTAGAATTGTACTTACCACAATAAAATGTTGAAATCATATTCGGGAGCTAAGCTAACTGCATAAAAGTATGGTAAAACAAAAAAAAAAAAAAAAAAATTAATTGCTTAAAAGTATGGTAAAAAAAAAACTGTTTAAAAGAATGGTAATTAGTGATAGTGGCAATTTTTATTCCCACAATAAATTAAAAATATATTAAATAAATTAGAGATGTGCACTGACCCCCATGTTTTGGTTTTGGATCAGAATTCATCTTTGTGTTTTTGTTCTTTTTTTGCAAAACCACCCCTAACGTATTTTGGTTTTGGATCTGGAGTTTTAAAAGAAAAAAAAATTGATAAACATTTAAAAAAAAACAACTAAAATCGTGTACATTTTTGCAATCCAAAACCCGAAAATTCTGATTTAAAATCTGAATTCTGAACCGCGGGAAGATCAGCACTGCGACACAGATCTGTCCAGATCTTCCTAGGAGATCACAAATGTGACTCCATCTGGATTCACGAAAATCCACCCGTATCCATGAAATTCGGGTGGATTTGGATTTCTGGATGACCGAACCGCATATCTCTAAAAAAAAATATAGTTAATGCAATACTTTTCTCAATGAAAGCACTATTCAGGAAAAAGGTTAGGTTTTGCTACAGAAACATTTAAAAAATGATACTCTATCAAGGAAAAGAAAAATAAGATTATGCTAGGGCAGCCGATTACTACAGTCTGTGGACGGAAATTCGAGATAATTGGAAGCATTTACGTTTTGTCAACAGCCAATCTGATCTCGTAAGATGATGACCTGTGGAAAATCCAAATAGTGGGGGTTAAGTAATTATTTAACTACACGAAGCTAAATTAATCCCGAACAGAGAGAAATAAAAGTCAGCTCCACATATTACGGCATAGGGGAGAGAGCAAAAGTCAAATCAAATTGAAAGCCGTAGTCACACATACAGTTATGTCATTCATTTACTTAAGTGAAATCAAATTCTCATATGCATTTATCTTCACTTTCCCTCATATACCATTACAATACAAATAATAAATTCCATTTCCTCTGCTATGTTTTTCCCTTAATTTGTTTCCCTTCAACACGGTTTTGCATCCGATGATTTATATAAAAGCTATAACAGTTGCCAGATGTCGCTCACATGTTTCCAGTAGATGTGGCTTTGCCTTCTCTTCCCCGCCATAAGCCTGTTTAAACACTTTTGTTGTGGGAATATGCGATTTGGTCTTTAGAATTTGTTAAACTAAAGTTATTTTAGTCTATTTCAAGAATGCAACGCACCCTGCCAACATCTTTTTCTAATTTGCGAAACAACGTGGATGTAGGAAACGCAATATAAAAAAATGTAATAAAGTAACCAGGCAACTGCCAGATTTTCATGCTAAAACAGATATGTCTCACAGAGAACAGCAGTTTATTTTACCGGCCGTGTTGATCACCATCCAGTGCGCCAGAAAAGTATAAAATTTAATACGGGCCGAAAAGGACAACCGGTCACAGTCGGTTTGAGTTGGCGTTCATCATCCAATTTTCCAACAGAAACAATTTAAGGCAGAGATAATCCTGAAATGTAGAAATTCACAGGACACACTATTTTTTAAGCAAGCGAAGGCAGCCAAAACCTAATAAATAGAGTAATAAATTCAATAGCAGCATGTCACAAATCCTTTGGTCTATCTGATACACCTTTATAGCAATTGTATTTTTTGTTGAGAGAAAAATGATCCTTTAGAAAAAAAAAAATAGCATGTTATTTCCATAGTACACGAACACACAAAAAAAAGGTTACATTATAAATGACACAGGAAGAAACGATATCCAATGATTTTTAAGGCGGTGTGTTTTACTACACGTAAACTTTTTCAGAGTTTATAACATTTTGTGGCTGACCTAATGACTTTCAAACAGGTTTGAATGACATTATTGATCAGCCTGATTAGAACAAGGTTGTGGACATTTTATAAGGGGTCAGGTAAAATATAAGGAGTTAAGCTATCTATGAGAAACCTTTGTACTGTATGTCAGACATTTTTGGAATATTTGACATCGTTACAGTAGTGTTTTTCATCTGCTTTGCATGAACTTCGCTTAAAGCCACAGTGTTCTTGCCAGGGACGGTGGAATTCGGCAATATATCAGTACCCCGGCCCACAAATGTAAACCAAAGTAATGTTCTGGCTCTACTGGGCCACCAAGGAGTGTAAAATCTATTTTACATTGGAACATTATTATATATCTGGTAACCTACACCTGGCATGCAACTGTAATGAAGGGCACATTGCACTACATGCAGAACCACGCACGAGGTGTTGGAGAAGAAGGCCGACAACACCTCTGTGACGTAAAATGACTTTGTTGGAGGCAGTGCTGCAGCAGGTGCCAATGACAACGCTGCCCTGCAATCAGACTCACTCAGTGATGCGTGCTCTGGCTGAGTCTCCCAACCAGCCTCGATTGCCTGCATTCCCTGTCCCCTCCTCTCTACAGTCCGGCTGGCAGGCAACAGCTGGTGGCGGCCCAGTGAGTGCAGTGCAGACAGTGCTGCTGAACTTACCTCTCCTGACGGACGCGGACCAGCTCTGCCTCCAAGCTGCGTGTTGCCAACGGGCTGCCTGTCATGCAAGAAACCCATGACCGGATGATGCATTAAGGAGGCGGGCGGGGCCACAGGTCACAAGCAGCTCCGCACACCAATCAGCCCACCGGGAATCTTCTCGGTAACGGCCGTTCCGCCCCTGGGCTCAGGATTTGAATTTTTTTAGATTAATGAGGAATAGTGGACTTTCTGCTAATTTATTAATACAATACTTCCCCATTTGGTGTCCATGTACTGTCGTTATTTTAAAATTTTCTTTACAGATGGATCGCCCCTGGCAACAGGTCCTTAATGGCTGGGCATACTGGCACTTGCTGTTCAACAAGTGCCAGCATGCCGGGGCCAACTTGCTGGGATCTGTAATCCCACTGTAAACAAAATGATTATAATTTATTTTTTACCCATTGGGAGTGCAGAGAATAGCCCAGGCCTGAAGGTTCCTTAGGAGGGGGACCCCTTTTTTGGTGGGGGTCCCCACTTTCTGAGAAATTCTAGTCCTGTGCTGACCAGATTGGGGCTGGTTGCCATTTTGAAGAGGGGGACCTCACGCTGTGTGTCTCCCCGTTATAACGTCAGTTCCCTTGACTGGTTATTGGAAAATGGGTGGGTCCGTATGCCATTTTTTTCCCTGATTTTCCAGTACCAGACCACGTTGAGAGGTCTGGGGCTGGTTATGGTTTTGGACGGGGGACCCCCACGCAAATTTGTTTTTTAATTTAATCATTTATTTACTCTTATACACACCAAAGCCTGCACAGATCATATTGCTGATTGGCAGCATATTTATACTTCTTTTAAACTGTAGAGCCTATCGTAAAGGGGGCAATCTGAAAGGGTTTTAGTCAGAAAAAAATGACAGGTAATGCCATAGAAAGAAATAGACACGCAAAAACTATGATTAGTAAATCCGAGATTTAGACCCTCTAAACTGCCGGCGGTGTCCAGCATTTTTGTTTCAAAGTCCAACACGATTGTTAATTCATTTACCCCATAGTCTTTCAATAAATTCAATCAATTGGGCTTAAGAGATAAAGCAATGTTCAAAATACTGGGCCTCAGACAAGGTCCATACATCTCTTTTGTACAGCAATAATACATTTTGCTCAGGTTAGAATTGTGGGAGACCAAAGACTTTTAAACAGATAGTCAACTCCCTTGATTAGCCACTGGTGTAGAAATGGTGTACAAATGGTGTACAATTCAACATGTTGACACTGAAAAAATGTCAACATGTTCAAAATGTCATCAATATTCATGAACATATTAGGGTTATAGTTTTGTCTGCAAATAGGGTAGGGTTAAGCTGCAGTTAGACTGCGGTTTTAGTTTGGCTGCGGTTTCGGTTAGGCTATGGTTAGGCTAAAGTTAGGGTTAGGCTGCAGTTAGGGTTAGGCTGTGATTAGGGTTAGGCTGCAGTTACGGTTAGGCTGCAGTTAGGGTTAGGCTGCAGTAAAGTTTATGGCTAGGCTGAGGCAGAACTGGACCTGCCATCTGGCACTTCTGGCAAATGCCAGAAGGATTGATATAATGATGGGCCGGTATTGCCGCTTAAAAACCTGGTCGAGCAGCTCTGCCTCTCGGCGCTCTGCTAGGTTGGTATTAGTGATGAGCGGGTTCGGATTTCTGAAATCTGAACCCCCCCCGAGGCCCCCCGATCCGAGTCGTATCCGAGTCAGGCTCGACTTTTCTCGCCTGACACGGATCTGAAATCGAGGCAAAACGTCATCATCCCGCCTTCCGGATCTCGTGGGTTTTGGATTCTATAAAAGGTCCCCGCGTCGGCACCATTTCTTACTCCGGCTGTCTACAGTGAAGAGGGAGGGTGGGAGCTAGGGCTGGCTGGGCTGTGTTGTGCTGCTGTTGTCCATAGGGGCTGACTGGGCTGTGTTGTGCTGCTGTTGTCCATAGGTGCTGGCTGGGCTGTGTTGTGCTGCTGTCATGGGGGCTGGCAGGACTGTGTTGTACAGTGTCCCATAAAGGCTGTAGTCCTAGAGGGGTGCTGTAGTGTTGTCCAGGGGGTGATCTGTGCATCAGGAATGCTACCCCAAAGTGCACTCCAAAAAAAATATTTTTTTTTTCTGTGTTTGTGAATTGTGTGTGCAGTAGCCGCACATGCATCAACAAAGTAGCGCCGAGCATGCGCCTGTGTCATAAATCAAGGGCCGGCTGGCTCATCTGTTAAAGGGTGCTGTAACCCCCAAAGTGCACTCCAAACAAAATAAAAAAATATTTTCTGTGTTTGTGAATTGTGTGCACTGTGGCCGCACGTGCATCAACAAAGTAGCGCCAAACGTGCGCCTGTGTCATAAGTAAAGGGCCGGCTGGCTCATCTGTTAAAGGGTGGTGTAAGCCCCAAAGTGCACTCCTACAAAAAAAAAACATTTTCTTCTGTTTGTGAATTGTGTGCACTGTACATGCATCCTTAAAGCAGCAGCGCCAAGTGTGCTTCTGTCTGTTAAAGGGTGTTGTAACCCCCAAAGTGCGCTCCACAAAAAAGAAAAGATTATTTTTTTTCTGACTTTGTGAATTGTGTGCACTGTAGCTGCACGTGCATCAACAAAGGAGCAGCGCCAAGCGTGCTCCTGTGTCCCATAAGTAAAGAGCCGGCTGGCTCATTTCTTAAAGGGTAGCCCTTCTGCTCCACGGGAGGTTTCTGTCCTCCCTGAGCTCGCCTTAGGAAACCTGCATTACGGTTTGACAGGTGTACCACCCCACAAAGTGCACTAGTCTCCAACAAAAATAAAAAAATATTTTCTGTGTTTGTGTGCGCCTTAGCAGCACGTATATATCAATATAACATAAATGGAGGACCAAACTTTCTCCAATAAAAATAAAATAGGGAAAGATCAAGAACCACTTCCTCCTAGTGCTGAAGCTGCTGTCACTAGTCATGACATAGACGATAACATGCCATCAACGTCGTCTGCCAAGGCCGATGCCCAATGTCATAGTAGAGGGCACATACAATCCCAAATGACAAAGTTCAGGAAAATTACCTTAAAAAAAACATTTAAATCATCTGAGGAGAAAGGTAAACTTGCCAATATGCCATTTACGACACGGAGTGGCAAGGAACAGCTACGGTCTTTCCCTATGTTCTTGACTAGTGGTTCAGCTTCACATGATGATGGAAGCCCTCATCCCGCTAAAAAAATCAAATGAGTTAAGCTGGCAAAAGCACAGCGAAGAGCTGTGCGTTCTAAAATATCACAAATCCCCAAGAAGAGTCCAAGTGTGGTGGCGGTTGCGATGCCTGACCTTCCCAGAACTAGACGGGAAGAGGTGGCTCTTTCCACCACGCCCTCTGCAAGTGCTGAAAGGAGCACCCACAGTCCACTTGCTGATATGCAAATTGAAGATGTCACTGTTGAAGTACAACAGGATGAGGATACTGGTGTAGCTGGCGCTGAGGAGGAAGTTGGCGAGGAGGATTCTGATGGTGATGTGGTTTATTTAAATCAGGCTCCGGGGGAGACAGTTGTTGTCCGTGGGATGAAAAAGCCCATCTCGGTCATGCCTGGGCAGAAGACCAAACATTCCACCTCTTTGGTCTGGCAATATTTCTATCCAAATCCGGACAAAAACTGTCTTGCCATATGTAAAGGTGAAATAAGTAGGGGTAGGGACGTTAACCACTTAGGAACATTCTCCCTTGTACGTCACCTGCAGTGCGTTCATCAAAAGTTACTGTCAAGTTCAGAAACTTTGGCTAAGACCGTAAGCAGTCCAGGGACACCTAAATCCCGTTGTCCTGTTGTATCCAAGCACCTGCAAACCACACCGTCAACTCCCTCCTCGTCAATTTCCTCCTTAGTCAGGATCGGAAGTAGTCCTGCAGGCCATGTCACTGGCATGACTGACTCTCCTATCCGGCATACCTGCGGAGGATCCTGCATTGCTACGCCTACTGTTGCCGCTGCTGCTTTGCTGCTGGGAGTCGTTCATCATCCCAGAGAGGAAGTAGGAACACCACTACTTTTACTAAACAATTGACCCTCCAACAGTTCTTAGCGAGGAAGATGAAGTACGACATTAGTCATCCTGAAGCAAAATGTATAACTGAGGCCTTGACTGCTATGTTGGTGTCAGACGTGCGTCTGGTATTGGCCATTAGTGCAGTGGGATTTAGACAATTGATGGAGGTAGTGTGTCCCCGGTTCCAAATCCCATCTAGATTCCACTTCACTAGGCAGGCGATACCGAGACTGTACAGAAACGTCAGAAAAAGTGTCCTCAGTGTCCTGAAAAATGCGGTTGTACCCAATGTCCACTTAACCATGGACATGTGGACAAGTGCAACAGGGCAGACTAAGGACTATATGACTGTGACAGTCCACTGAGTAGATATATCACCTTATGCAGCAACAACAGCAGCGTCACCAGTGGCAGCATCTCAGAAACACCAGCTCGTTCCAAGGCAGGCTACGCTGTGTATCACCGGTTTCAGTAAGAGGCACACCACCGACAACCTCTTAGAGAAACTGAGGGAAATCATCGCCCAGCTGGGCATTACATCCAGCATGTCCCAGGTTTTGCTAACACAATAAATTTGGTGGTGAAGAATTTTCTGAAAAGCGACAGGGGCGTGCAGGAGATGCTTTGGGTGGCCCGAAAAATTTCTGGCCACTTTCGCCATTCAGCGACTGCGTGCCGAAGACTGGAGCACCAGCAAACACTCTTGAACCTGCCCCGCCATCACCTGAAGCAAGAGGTTGTGATGCGGTGGAACTCAACCCTCTATATGCTTCAGAGGATGGAGGAGCAGCAAAAGGCCATTCAAGCCTATACATCCACCTATGACATAGGCAAAGGAGGGGGTATGCACCTGACTCAAGCACAGTGGAGAATGATTTCCGTGTTGTGCAAGGTTCTCCAGCCCTTCGAACTTGCCACACGTGAAGTCAGTTCAGACACTGCCAGCTTGAATCAGGTCATTCCCCTCATCAGGCTTTTGCAGAAGCAGCTGGGGAAAGTGAAGGAGGTGCTAAGACGGAGCACCCTTCATTCGCTTTGCCAGGATTACAGTGTTGTCAATCTGTTGAAATCAGACCACTACATTTTGGCCACCGTGCTCGATCCTAGGTTTAAAGCCTATGTGGTGTCTCTCTTTCCGGCCGACACAAGCCTGCAGAGGTGCAAAGACCTGCTGGTGAAAACACTGTCAGCTGAAGCAGAACGTGACACGTCAAGAGCTCCTTCATTTTCTCCCGCAACTGGGGCTGCCAGGAAACAACTGAGGTATCCTAAGCAACCCGCTGGCGGTGATGCAGGGCAGGCAGGACCAAGTTTGGACATCTGGTCTGGACTGATGGACCTGGCAACAATTTCTGACATGTCTACTGTCACTGCATATGATACTGTCACTATTGACAGAATGGTGGAGGATTACATCGGTGACAGCATCCAAGTAGGCATGTCAGACAGTCCGTACCTGTACTGGCAGGAAAAAGAGGCAATTTGGAGGCCCCTGTACAAACTGGCTCTATTTTACCTGAGTTGCCCCCCCTCCAGTGTGTACTCCGAAAGAGTGTTTAGTGCAGCCGGGAACCTTGTCAGCAAAAGGCGTAGGAGGTTGCTTCCACAAAATGTGGAGAAGATGATGTTCATAAAAATTAATTATCAACTTTTCCAGGGAGACCAGCCTCCAGAACGTACAGAGGGACCTGTGGTGGTGGTTTCCAGCGGGGACGAATTAATACTCTGTGAGGATGAGGATATACACAACATTGAGGAATCGGTGGATGAGGAGGATGAGGACGACATCTTGCCTCCGTAGAGCCAGTTTGTGCAGGGACAGATTAATTGCCAGCTTGTTTTGTGGGGGCCCAAACGAACCAATCAGTCGTGTGGCAGACCCTGGCGCTGAAAAGATTGGTTTGTTAAAGTGTGCATGTCCTGTTTATACAACATAAGGGTGGGTTGGAGGGCCCAAGGACAATTCCATCTTGCACCTCTTTTTTTTCTTTGCATTATGTACTGTTTGGGGCCTAGTTTTTCAAACTGCCATCCTGTTTTCCACTGCAGTGTCACTCCTAGATGGGCCACGTGTTTGTGCCCACTCGTGTCGCTTAGCATAGTCATCCAGCTACCTCGGTGCAACCTTTTGGCCATAAAAACAATATTGTGAGGTGTTCAGAATACACTGGAAATGAGTGGAAATTAAGGTTATTGAGGTTAATAATAACAAAGGAGCAGAAAAACCCACAAATTCTGTGATTTTAGCTGTTTTTATGCTTTTTTAAAAAAAAATACAGATCCAAAACACAAAACCCAGAACCCAAAACACGGAAGGGTGGTTTTGGCAAAACCAATCCAGATCCAAAACACGAAGAAAGATCCAGATCCAAAACACGAAAAGTGGCCGGTGCACACCCCTAGTTGGTATGCATAGAGACAGGGCCTGCTATGAGGCCTGTGACTCGTGACACACACCGGTGAAACCTGGACCCACGAGGAGTGGTTACACCCCATTTCCTACACTTACAGTGCCAAGGATGATTAGGTACCCCGGTCCATCACTAGGCTGCAGTTAGAGTTAATATAGGACTGTCACCATTCATAACGTCAACATTTTAAACATGTCAACATTATGTCAGTATTAATGTCGTCATTTGAAACATGTCGACATCCTGAATGACAACATTTGGGCCATGTCAATATTGTGAACATCGAAATGTTATACTACACCCCTTAGGGCAACTACATGGCAAGGAAGTGAAAAACCAGTGGCTGTTCTGTAATCAGCCTTATAAGAGAGACCCCTGAAAGTACACTGGAGCTCATTCAGACCCGCTTGCTAGATGCGTACGCTTGCACCCAACGTATGGAAATCCGGCACACACCCAGCAAGGCAGGCGATCGCATGGCAAGGCATTAGCATGCCTACTATGTCTTGGCGTGCGTTCACTTTGTGTATGCAGACGCCCATCAGCCTGTCTTAAGATGCCCACTTGCGCACGTCATCTCCAGGAAATGTATGCAACCATCGGTACATCGGGTACTATTGGATGCGATCATAGTGCTTGAGGAAGACCATACCGCTGCGATCACTTCAGTGTAACAGACAACCAGGTGACGTCTACTATGACGCTGCCTGTTAATTATGCACGCCTCTGAAGCGGCGTTGAGACGCTCAGGCACGCCTGCATTTGCACCTCCACTCCCCCGTCACCACCCACAAACAGTTTCTCCTGTCACTCACTCTGCTGGGCTGTCTATGCACAGCGACTGAACGCTTCCCGATCTCTCTCACTGGTTCGTGCACATGGACTGCGATGCCTACGCATGTGCACAATGTGAAAATCATCCATCTATGAGCGAACGCATCCTAGAGAGCGGGTATGAATCAGGTCCACGGAGCAAAGGCTGACTAAAAATCTGCAAACCCCCACAAGAAAATGCTTGAAAGGGAGCATGAAATCCGGCAGAGTCAGCAGCTGGTATGTACCTAATTCAGTGAGTTGAGTGCCCCCTGCTCCATGTGTAAGTAATGAGAAGCACTTTAAGAACCATTCCTTGATGTAAAGATTGGCAGGTACTGTACAGTAAGTGATACAAACATAATGTGTATAAGTGAACATATTGTCTATGAATGCAATACCTAGCCTATATATTGGGAGATTACTATTGCAGGGTTTTAAAAATATTCACCATGGAAGTACTGTATTGTACATCATGAAAATAAATGCTTTCACTTACTGAAATACAGAAGTATCTACATAATGTATTTTGTGTTATGTGGTATCACTGAAAATATTTTATACAGAAAAGACAACACATTAAAGAGAAAGATTTTGCTAAGACAACAGTTGTTGGCGAGCCATATGTCTAGTGTGTGCGGGAAAAGCAGAAATTAATAATTTACTGTTCATAAGGCGAAGAATGTGGACTCATGTAAAATGAAGCAAAAAGAGCAGAATATTCAATTCTCTCGAAATCAAACCATGCTTCCTTTTAGATGTGGATTGATAGACAACAGTTGGAGGAACCTATATCCACTAACCCAATTAAACGATGGTCATTAGAGGACTCAGACAAGCGGGGAGGGACGGGTGCTTTTATGAAATCATGGGTATAGAAAAGTTGTTCTATTATACCATACATGGATCAAGCATGGTTGCTATAGGTTGCAGGACTTATTTATATAAATGTGTGCATATAAACATCCTCTAGATATTTAAAGTGTAAGTAGACTGGGTAAAAAAGATGAATTGCATTGAAAAGTATATAATAACATGGGGCTTTTTTTCTCCGTTACCTATATTTACTGTATGGTTTCACTGCAAATAGACCACGTTCTTCGGCATGTGAAGAAAATGCAATAAAGCCATACAGTCCTGGATGTGCGTACATAGGATCCGGGGTGTGCCAGGGCACACCCTAAAGTCGGGCACCATATCTGTGCTTGTCACCAAACTTACCAGTTCCGCTGGCATTTGGATGGGTTATTCAATATCACAGCACAGACGCACAGCAGCACATATGGTGTAATGGTAGCATTACTGCCTCACAGCACTGAGGTTGTGGGTTCAATTCCCACCACGGCCCTACCTGTGTGGCGTTTGTATATTCTACCTGTGCTTGCGTGGGTTTCCTTCGGGTACTCCGGTTTCCTCCCACACTCCAAAAATATACTGGTAAGTTAATTGGCTCCCAACAAAAATGAACCCTAGTGTGAATGTAAGTGATAGGGAATATAGGGGTTCATTCAGACCCACTTGCGAGCGGCAGTACGCTCGCAAGTGGGTCGATGTTCCCCACTGCGTATGCGCACGACGGAGGGAGCTCCGCCGTGCGCATGCGCGAGACCCGACGAGCGAAGGACTTTCCTTCGCTCGGAGTGTCTCATCAAAGGGGGCGTGCTGTCGATGGTGACAGACAGCACGCCCCCTTTGGTGGGCGTGCTGGGGGCGTGCCTGCCAGACGGAGGCGTTCCCAAGGGTACTGATAGAGCCAAAATCACTGATAGAGCCAAAATCACTCCTGGCCTTGCGGTTGAAAAACCCAACCGCGGGCTTTTACTCGCAGTTCCGATGGTCACGATGGTCAAGACCATCGCAACCATCATTTTGCACGCTCGTATATGCTGTGGGTGGTGACCCACAGCTATACGAGCGTCCAGGAGGATGCTCCATATTAATGGAGGTGGGCCCTGATTCAGAACGAGTGCTCTGGTCAGAGCGTCCGGCTCTGAATCAGGGCCATAGATTGTAAGCTCCACTGGGGCAGGGACTGATGAGAATGGCCAACTATTCTCTGTAAAGCGCTGCGGAATATGTGTGCGCTATATAAATAACTGGTAATAAATAAATAAATAATAAATATCTCAGAAGACAAAGCAGCACTGCAGCATTCTCTCCTTCACGTCTTGCTCTCATTATCACCACCCCAGAGGAGCTGAGGATGGACCAGTTCAGTCAATTGTAATAAAATTGTGCTTAGCCGCCATGTTTATGAACATGGTCTTACCTCGGGTTGTCCATGCTACTTCTGATTGGCAGCAGCCAGCCATGGGGAGGGGAGTTGGGGATAAGTTTGGCAGTAGGGTTAGGGATGAGGAATACATGGGGGAGAGAATCAGAGGAACACATGGGGAGAATGTATTACAGGAACGTATTTAGAGGGTGTGGCAGAGGAACACATGGGATGGGAGTGGTCAGGGGCACACTTGGGGAGAATCATCAGAGGTACACTTGGGGAAGTGGCTTGGAGGCACACTTGGGTAGGGGTGGGGGCAGAGGAATACAAGTAGAGGGTGTAGCAGGGAGACCCATTGGGAGAGGTGTCAGCAGAACACATGGGATGGAAGTGGTTAGAGGCACACTTCGGGATGGTCACTAGAGGCACACTTGGGGAGGTGGTCAGAGACACACTTGGAGAGGGGTGGGGGAAGAAGCACACATGGGGAGTTATGGTAGCAGATGTTAATTTGTGACGTGAGGGGCAGAAAAACACATGGGAAACTTTGGTGTGCCTCTATTACTGTGGTAACATTATGTCATGGCAGCTACAATAGAGCACAAAGCTGGGGGAGGAGGAGAATAAAGGAGGAGAAAAGTTGGGGGAAGGGAATAGGAGGAGCCAACAGTCAGTGAAGTCTCCAATGAGAGGAGGCAGCAGGGAATGCTATTACCATGCCCCTTCTTAATACTCCAGAGAATAAGAACAAGACGGTAAGTGGGATCATCAGTGCACTGCGGCCCTCCTGTGAGTCCGGGCCTGGTACATTAGTACCATCTGTACTTCCCTGATGTCAGCCCTCTGTACACTACACACCCTGCATCCATTATAAATACACCACTAATTATGTCTCTACCTCAGTTCCCGACAGTGAATTTTGTTGCTGCTGTGTAAGATACAGACTGAGCAGGAGAGATGGGTCTCCAATAGAGTATGGCTGCGAGAGTTTGTATAAGAAAAGTCATTCTGATAAATTGCCTTCTTATAATATTATTATTAGTAGATGTATCACTTTAGTTTGTAATGAAATGAAATACATGATTTTCCATCTTGGCAGCACTCTCTCCATTTTCTTTTTCTTTTTCTTTTCAAATATAAATCAGATATTTAGGTATTTTTATTTCTGTTAAATAACACTGAAACCAATTATTTCCCCCAATCTCCCTCACACAGTTAAGTAAACAAGTTGGTGGAAAATATTCATGTGCATGCACCCTTGTGTCCGCCAATAACGAGTGACAACACTATTATATATTAAATACAAGTGTGTCCAAGTATGAAAAAATCCCAAGTTGATGACAAGTTGGTAGCATCATCGATTACTTGACTAAACTTTGATATATTTTGGAGCGTGTTACTTCTAAATCACTTACAAGGTGCTAAGTAGAAAGTGCTGCTGCTTGTCATTCTACATCAATTTCCCGGAGAATTCTGATTCTGCAACATTCCGTCACTAAGGGAATTTGCTGTCCTTTTGAACCATTTGTCACTGTGATATTTCTAGCATTGTTTATCAGAGACAAATTTCCATTATCTTAAAATCCATATTTTTATCAGTAGTGTCCAAGGAAAGAGAATGTTCCCAGGTACAGTTGGAATTGGTGCAAATTTGTTGAGACTCACATTACTATAGGCTTCAGCTCTATTAGAGCGCTGACGTTTGACCACCAGTTTGTCTAGGTTCCTAGTTTGTTAAGGTTCCAAAACATTTGGGTACTGACATTCAGGCCTTTGATATTTGGGCGCCATCTTGTTTTGTCTTCTAAGTGCTTAGAGTTAAGGCCATTTGGGCCCTAATGTTTTATATTGAGCATTTTGGCATGAGGTTTTTGGGGCTCAAGTTTGCTGGAAAAGGGTTCAGTGATGGAGCTAAAGGGTCAGGGATTATGGATTGGCAAATACTGTAGGTAGACTTGTGAGGGACATGTTTCAGGAACTGGAGACTGGGTTTAGGTTTTGGGGTCAGAGATTAGGAGCTTGTGTTAGGGTTTAGTGCTAGGGGTATGGTTATAAGGCTCAGTTGTGCACATGTTAGGGGCATGGATATGCAAAGTAGTATGTTTTACTTCATAAAGAGTATGAAGCTGATCCAAAGTCAGCCATATCTCTTTGCACGGGCGCAAATAGCGGGTTCCAGCATGCTGAGCATGCGCAGATGAGATCTTTATTCATCGTCTCATATCTCCTATTCTGAGTTGGACAGATCATGGACAGATTCTCTCTCGCCGGAAATAGGTGGTTCGGCGCGAGAACAGGAAGGCGACAATAAGATCACATGGAACTGTTCTGTCTGTGGGAGTGTAGTGGGGGTGTGAAGCTAGAGTTCCATGCTATTCTGACCCCCCTTTATGGGGAAGGGGAGCCTATTTCAGACAGATCTCTTAAACCCAGCATATGCCTGGTGCAAGTACCAATACCAATGATGGAGGAAAAACAGTGGGCGGAGCGGCTACCCATTTGAAGCCACAGGGATCCTGCCATTATTCCTATGGAAACTCACACTAGCATAAGGAGGTAATTCAGGCTTCTGCAGTCCACACAAACACAGCCACTCTGGGGTATATTTACTAAAGTGTGGGTTTTTAGAAATGGAGATGTTGCCAATAGCAACCAATCAGATTCCAGCTGTTATCTTCTAGAAGATGCTAGGTAAATATTAAGTAGAATCTGATTGGTTGCTATGGGCAACATCTCCACTTCTAAAAACCAGCACTTTAGTAAATACAGTATGCCCCTCTGTGTCTGACTCTGAGCCAGGCCCTAAATCCATATTTCTCTTGTATCAATAAACATATACTGTACATAAACTGCCCAAATTGCTAAGACAACATATAATACCCAGCAATGGCAGCTTTAACCACTTAACTGACATTTTTTTTCCCCCACAAAACTATTTTAGTAATTGTAATTTTTTTTATTATTTACTTAAGTTTAAATAGTATTTTTAATAATATATTTAAATAATTAATAATAAAATATATATATTTTTAGTGCAAATTGTATTTAAATATTTTATTTTAAAATAATGAGGGAGATGTACTAAAGGCCCCCACACACAGTGCGATTTTTTAAACGATTTGGCCATCTTCGACCAATTGGAACAAAAGTGCCGTGTGTGGGCATGATAATGATACCATTCAACAGTATGGATTCAATCTCAAGCGCTACCCTTATGAAGAAATAATTAAATGCGAACCCTGTAGGTAACTACTGTCTATGATGGTGACGTATAGCAATATTAGGATATCTATTTTATGGACAATACACCATTTTTGATTACGGATTTTTCCTGTCTTTTGATTTATGTAATAAATTGTGCATATTTTATGACCGTATATATTGGCTTTATTATCTAATATAGCTATACGTCAATGTTATAGACAGTAGTTGCCTACAGGGTTCGCATTTACCGTAATTATTTCTTCATAAGGGTAGAGCTTGAGATTGAGGGCCTCATTCAGAGGCGGTCGTTAGATGCAATCGGTCGCTCTGAATCAGGGCAGCCGCTTGCATCCTGAATGGCCGCCTCCTTGTCGATCGTTAAGCTGTGGGTTAACACCCACAGCTCTAGCGACCGACATGGGTGATGGTCTTGACCATCGCGACCATCGGGGCTTACAACCAGACCCTAGGGTAGGGTCTGGGCACTCGTAAGCCCCGGAGAGCTTCCTGCTCTGTTTGAGCAGGAAGTTCCCCACTGACATCAGCAATGATGTCAGTGGGGCCGCCACCAAACGGCAAGCATTCCAACTGGAACACCTCCGTTTGGCTGGGCACGACCCCGGCCCGCCCAGCAAATGGGGCGAGCTGTCACTCAACATCAACAGCTCGCCCCATCTGCTACAAGACCCGTAACGACGGAGCGCCCGTCGCCAGCCGGGTCTCGCGCATGCGCACGACTGAGCCAGCTGTGTCGTGCACATGCGCTGTGGGGCAACATCAAGTCGGTTGTGAGCGCTCAGCGCTCACGACCGACTCTGAATGATCTCCTGAATCCATACTGTTGAATTGTTTTTTACATCTAGGTGTGGGTACATTTTTTTTTTGACCTCGAGCTGCTCTCCCTTACAACTTTTGCAGCGCTTCCAGGTTCCCTCTACATATAATTTTTATGATAATGACGCTGATGCGCTTTCCCGCTGTCGCTGATCGTGGTCACTGATCAATTGAACCTGCAGAAACGATTTGGCACACATCATTTCGTGTGTATGCACGATGAACGATACGATGAACGATTTGATATAAGTTTTGCTGGACCTGCATCGTGAGGTTGTTTGCTGCCAAACAATATATCGTTAACGGTTTGCAGTCATTAACGAGCCATCTCTATCATTTGTAGAATGTTCCATGTGTAGACACAATATCGTTTGTTCAGGAATTCAATGGAAATCACAAACAACATCGGATCGTTTGCAAATCGCACCTTGTATGGGGCCCAAAAGCCTTGGGGAGTGATAAAGTGGAGAGTGATAAAGTACCAACCAATCAGCTCCTGTCATTTTTCAAACACAGCCTGTAAACTGGCAGTTAGGAGCAGATTGCAGGGGGTGGGACCACACGATCACGTCATTTTGGCCCCGCCCCCTGCTTCACAATGCCTGTAATATCGGCATTGTGAATACCTGATACCTGAGTTGTACAGCTCTAAGAATCTGCTGCAGTTAATGACATCATTTAATTTATATGTATTTTTTTTTATTTTAATCATGGGTTGTGTTAGTGTGCTTATATATTAGAAACATTTTTGATTCAATAAATGTTTGGAAAATGGGACATTAATAATGTGCATGGACTCTTTCATACACTTCTTTGATTTGTGCCTGCATAAACTTTTCTTGGCATAAATGCACCGGTTTGTATGAGATTGCGCAATGGGAGCCTGCTCTGTGGGTGCTCTAGGTGCTTGGGCACAACCGATATTTATATGGATACCCTTTTTCAGTCATAGGGCGCTATTCAATTAGTCCTGATAACTTAACGGGGGTGAAAAAAGGGAGGTACCCTCTTGTTTTAATGTCTGAGGCTATTCAATTAGGCACACTTTTTCACCCAATACCTTTGTTGACGCCCTCTCACAGAGCCGAAATCTCTCCCACTGACATCACTCATGATGTCAGTGGGGCCGCCCCCAAATGAAGGCATTCACATGGGAACGCCTCCGTTTGGGCAGCCACTCCCCCGGCCCGCCCACCAAAGGGGACGTGCTGTCACTCAACATTGACAGCACGCCCCCTTTGGTACGAGACCCGGAGCGACGGTTTGTCCGTCGCTATCCGGGTCTCGCGCATGCGCACGACGAAGCCTGCTCCGTCGTGCGCATGCTCACTGGGCCACCATCGACCCACTTGCGAGCAGGAAGCTCCCTGGGGCTTGAGGTTGCCGAGACCCAACCTTAGGGTCTCGCCGCAAGCCCCGATGGTCAAGACCATCGCGACCATCAACCTGGTCGGTCGCTAAAGCTGTGGGTGGTAACCCACAGCTTAGCTAGTGACCAGGAGGCTGCACTTGAAAAGACAAGCATCAGCCCTCATTCAGAGCGAGCGCTTGCTTCTTGCGACCGCCTCTGAATGAGGGCCAGTGAGTATAAGGGTTAGGTTTAGGGTTAAGGTTGGGCACTAGGGGGAGGGTTAGGCTTAGGCTGTGGGAGGGGAGGGTTATAACAGTTACAAAAATCTGTTGAGATTCTGACTGTCGGGATGCCACCATTAGTATTCTGACCGCCGGGATCCCGTACCCAACCCATTGGTATTGGGTGCGGGATATTGGCATTTGCCCTACTCTGTTGAAATCATGCATCTCTACAGGGCAAACTGGTGTCTCCACTGACACCCTTGGTATCCTTGACAGTTTTCTGTCCTTAGATGTGCGTTAGGGGCATGGTATGATATGTCAACAGTCATCATGTCAACATGATAATTTCAACATTGTCATAATGTCGACATTGGCCATTTCATCATTCATCATGTACACAGTGATGAATATTGACATGTTAGAATGTCGACATATTGTCCCTGGTGACCCATTGGTGACTTACCTGCTCCCATAGGCTGCAACAAGTTCAGCACGGATTCCAGGTCCCGGATGTGAACGTCACTTCCGGGTCACACCTCCGATGCTGCAGCGTTCCAGTGAGTATTTCTCCTCTAACCCTACTCCCTAGTCCTAACGTCCCTATAATGCCTAACCCTCAAACTCCCTCCACCACAGCCTAACCCTAACCTCCCCCACAGCCTAACCTTAACCCTCCCAACTGCGGGCCAGGGGCTGGCTGGCAACTTTTAGCCTGGGGGCAAACACAAGCAAGTGGCCTGGCTTTTTACTAGCACATTGCGGAGCTTGGCCTCAATAAGGGAACGTCATCTCCAGATGCCATTACCCTATAGAAGCCTATGGGCTATTTTAACATCTCTTATGGAGAAGGGTGCTCCGGATCCCTCTCTTCTGGCCCAAAACTTGAAGACTTCAAGTGACAAAACATGTTGAGCATGGCTTACTGACGTGGACGTGTGACGTCATCCAATATCCCCAGAGCCGGCGGTGGTCCGCTGAATTGCTGTCTGCAGCGTGGCCTGTTGATTACACCAGGAGCCAGAGGACCATCCATGGTGGAGTTTAATGTTTTAAACTTTGATGTACGTAATCATATGTTATAAGTAAAATAGTTATTTTTCACATAATCATGAGTGCATTCTCCTTTCAACTTGCATATTATATATACAGTCAGGTGCATAAATATTGGGACATTTACAGAATTGTCATATTTTGGCCTCTGTTCACCACCACAATGGCTTTGAAATGAAACAAACAAGATGTGCTTTAACTGCAGACTTTCAGATTTAATTTGAGGGTAATTACATCCAAATCAGGTGAACGGTGTAGGAATTACAACGGTTTCTATATGTGCCTCCCACATGTTAAGGGGCCGAAAGTAATGGGACTATCAACTCAAAAGCTATTTCATGGACAGGTGTGGGCTATTCCCTCATTATTTCATTATCAATTAAGCAGGTAAAAGGTCTGGAGTTGAGTCTAGGTGTGACATTTGCATTTGGAATCAGTTGCTATCGACTCTCAATATGAGATCCAAAGAGTTGTCACTATCAGTGAAGCAAACCATCATTAGGCTGAAAAATCAAAACAAATCCATCAGAGAGGTAGCAAAAACATTAGGTGTGGCCAAGTCAACTGTTTAGAACATTCTTAAAAAGAAGAATGCACCGGAGAGCTCAGCAACACCAAAAGACCCGGAAGACCACGGAAAACAACTGTGGTGGATGACAGAAGAATTATTTCCCTGGTGAAGAAAAACCCCTTCACAACAGTTGGCCAAATCAAGAACACTCTCCAGGAGGTAGGTGTATATGTGTCAAAGTCAACACTCAAGAGAAGACTTCACAAGAGTGAATATAGAGGGTTCACCATAAGATGTAAACCATTGGTGAGCCACAAAAACAGGAAGACCAGATTAGAGTTTGCCAAACAACATCTAAAAAAGACATTACAGTTCTGGAACAACATCCTATGGACAGATGAGACAAAGATCAACTTTTACCAGAGTGATGGGAAGAGAAGATTATGGAGAAGGAAAGGAACTGCTCATGATCCAAAAGATACCACCTCATCAGTGAAGCATGGTGGTGGTAGTGTCATGGTGTGGGCATGTATGGCTGCCAATGGAACTGCTTCCCTTGTATTTATTGATGATGTGACTGCTGACAAAAGCAGCAGAATGAATTCTGAAGTGTTTCAGGCAATATTATATGCTCATATTCAGTCAAATGCTTCAGAACTCATTGGACGGCGCTTCACAGTGCAGATGGACAATGACCCGAAACATACTGCAAAAGCAACCAAAGAGTTTTTTAATGTTAAAAAGTGGAATGTTATGCAATGGCCAAGTCAATCCCCTGACCTGAATCCGATTGAGCATGCATTTCACTTGATGAAGACAAAACTGAAGGGAAAATGCCCTAAGAACAAGCAGGAACTGAAGACATTTGCAGTAGAGGCCTGGCAGAGCATCACCAGGGATGAAACCCAGCGTCTGGTGATGTCTATGCGTTCCAGACTTCAGGCTGTAATTGCCTGTAAAGGATTTGCAACAAAGTATTAAAAAGTGAAAGTTAGATTTAGGATTGTTTAGTTTGTCCCATTACTTTTGGCCCCTTAAAAAGTGGGAGGCACATATAGAAACCGTTGTAATTCCTACACCGTTCACCTGATTTGGATGTAATTACCCTCAAATTAAATCTGAAAGTCTGCAGTTAAAGCACATCTTGTTTGTTTCATTTCAAAGCCATTGTGGTGGTGAAAAGAGGCCAAAATATGAAAATTCTGTCAATGTCCCAATATTTATGCACCTGACTGTATATGTATATATATATATATATATATATATATATATATATATACAATTTCCGAAAATCCGGCACTCGGTAAGGCTGGTGCAGCTGTGTGTGCTCGTGTGATTGTTAACATTTAGTTATGAGGGTCCCGAACAAAAACAAGTCCCAACACGGCACTACTAGTACAAAGTTATTATATTTAAAGGTAATTAGTACATATCAATACTTGCATCACATCTTCAACATGATAAACGATGCATCCACAGCATGATGTGCAACGTGACGTTTCGGGATCAGCAGACCCCGTCCTCAAGCTGCTGTGGTCTGTAGGTAGCAAATGACTAATGAACAAGAAAAGAATGTGTCTAAAACACTTACCTATATACTCTACCGACTGCGTCTGTGCCAAACCCGGAGACCAGCCACGCTGCTTCGTCCGTCGGGTCTCACACCGATGACGTCAGCGTGATGCATCAAACAGTTGCTAAGCAACCAGGACGCTGTCTCCGGCTCCGGGATATGGCTACTGCATAACAACAGTGATAAGAATGATGAGAAGGCAGTGTGCGTGAATGCGCTGATGATTCCTGATGCCTTGTTTTAAACACTATATATAAAAAGAATAACGGCATAATGCCGGAATAAAGGCAGGAGGAGAAAATTTATATTTTATGTTCTATAAGTGCCAAATGATAACCAAATGGAAGCTACCAAAATACATGGATGATGATAAATCGATATATTAATCGAGAAGGGATATAAAACTGGAAAGTGCGGCTTGGATAAACTAAAAAGATGTTAATAATAAAGCCTGACTAATCAGGCTATAAACTATGAGTCTGACTACTGAGTGCTGTGATAGTGAAGTCAACCGTTAATAAAAGACAAAAACAAAAACAAAATACATATGAATCAAGGAATTGAAAAAAACTAAAAAATACGAACTATGTGAGAAACACTATGATTCAAGTATCACTAAAAAGCGTTCCAATTTATTTTTTCATTCAGTCCGGCAGGTTGCAGAGTGTTGAGTCGATAAATCCACCACGATTCCAATCTTAAAAGAATGGTATTTCTATCACCTCCTCTCTTCAATGGGGGTACTTGATCGATTATTTGATACTTAAGCGATGAGAGAGGATGTTGCTTCTGTTGGAAATGTTTGGCTACCGGTTGGTCCATTTGTCCGCCCGTGATGGCTTTATTGATAGCTGAGCGATGGAGGGCCATTCGTTCTCTAAAAGTTCTACTAGTCATGCCCACATAAAACAAGCCACACGGGCAAGTAATATAATAAATGACATATTTGGATGTACAATTGAGAACATGTTTAATGTTGATGGAGACCCCCGTGTGGGGATGATTGAAGCTGGAGCCAGTGATCAGATGGTTACATGTGACACATGAGGGGCACCGGTAGCATCCCGGTTTTTTCACTTGGCCAAAAATGCCTGTAGGTTGAACATACTGTGTGACATCAGGTTTGACTAAGAAATCCCTTAGGTTTTTACCCCTTTTGTAACAGGTCATGGGTTGAGTGTGCTGTAAGCTACACAATGAGGAATCCGTGGAAATGATAGGCCACAATGCCTTGGTTGCCCGTGGGATGATTGGACTGGCTGTAGAAAACCGAGTGCTCCAAATAAATCTCTCCTGCTGCTGTACTTGATTGGATTTTTGTAAGAGACTATGTCTATCCATCTGTAATACTTTGGCTTGATTTTCACGCAGTAAGGATAAACTGTAACCACGTTGTAAAAATGTATTAACCACCACATCTAGGGCCCCCGATAGTTCTTTGGGGTCGCTAGTTATTCTAGCCACTCGTAACATCTGTGACAATGGTAATCCCTTTTTGAGAGCTTGAGGGTGGTGACTGCTTGCTTCCAAAAGGGAATTACGGTCCGTTAATTTATAATGCACCCTCGTGGATAATTTGCCTCCATTCAACTGTACTGTCACATCCAAAAAATTGATGGATGTCTTGCTATATGTATAAGTAAATTTTATAGGAGATGGTAATTTGTTAATACTTTCCATCATAAGCTGAAAGAGTTCCGGCCCTCCCTTCCATAAAATAAATAAGTCATCTATGAAGCGGGTGTACCAAACAATATGTTGTGAAAAATCCTGTCTCTCAAAGAAGAATTGTTGTCCCCGAAGAGGGAGACAAACAGAGAGGATCCATAAAGCCAAAATCCAAAAAGAAAAATTAGTGTTTAACTTATCCACCAGACCATTAACTAGTATTGAAGAAAACTTGTTGAACAAAGGACTCTCGTTCGTCCCAACCAACAAACATAATTCCTTCGAATGGCAAACTGATTTACATAAGATGTCTAGAAAATTAAGACTACGCGAATACTATCAGAATTCTGAAAATATGCAGTCAAATCAAGAGACAATCCATCCAGCCATCAGCAAACATTTGAAATCTAAATTCGACCCCTCATCTACTAATTCCTCTATAAAAACATACACACGCCTTCTTAATGACTCTGTTCATAGATACACAGCGACACCAGCTAAAGTATATCCGAACCTCAATAAACAGCAATTTGCGGCATTAACTGCTTTAAAAAACGATAACACCATCACCATACGCCCCGCCGACAAGGGGGGAGGTATAGTGATTCAAAATATGTCTGACTACAAGGCTGAGATAGAAAGACAATTGAAGCAGAAGGACACATATGAATTATTACCAGGTGATCCAACAGTAAAGTTCTCTAAGGAATTGCACAATATACTAGAGGAAGCTCATCACAATAATCACATAACTGTGAAAGAACAAAGAGCACTACACCTGGAGCATCCAGTAGTACCCATTTTATACACGGTTCCCAAGGTGCACAAAAGCTTATCCAATCCCCCTGGCAGACCTATCATCTCCGCCAGGGGTTCTTTATTTCAACCAACAGCTGAATATTTGGACGCATTGTTGCAGCCGCACGTCATTAAACAACGGACTTATTTGAAGGATACCACCACATTTTTAAAGAAATTGGAAGACTTCACCGATTTGGATGACACAGTGATTATGTGCACGATGGATGTCTCCTCGCTCTACACTTCTATTCCCCACACAGAAGGCCTTCAAGCAATGCGAAGCTTTATTGAACAATTGGACACACCATTAGGTTTAGATCATGACACTTTCCTTATATTACTACGTCTTATTTTGGTAAGAAACTATTTCATGTATAATGGACATTACTATCTTCAAAAATCGGGATGCGCAATGGGGTCCAGCGTGGCCCCCTCCTACGCGAACGTATATATGTTCCAACAAGAACAACAATTCTTCTTTGAGAGACAGGATTTTTCACAACATATTGTTTGGTACACCCGCTTCATAGATGACTTATTTATTTTATGGAAGGGAGGGCCGGAACTCTTTCAGCTTATGATGGAAAGTATTAACAAATTACCATCTCCTATAAAATTTACTTATACATATAGCAAGACATCCATCAATTTTTTGGATGTGACAGTACAATTGAATGGAGGCAAATTATCCACGAGGGTGCATTATAAATTAACGGACCGTAATTCCCTTTTGGAAGCAAGCAGTCACCACCCTCAAGCTCTCAAAAAGGGATTACCATTGTCACAGATGTTACGAGTGGCTAGAATAACTAGCGACCCCAAAGAACTATCGGGGGCCCTAGATGTGGTGGTTAATAAATTTTTACAACGTGGTTACAGTTTATCCTTACTGCGTGAAAATCAAGCCAAAGTATTACAGATGGATAGACATAGTCTCTTACAAAAATCCAATCAAGTACAGCAGCAGGAGAGATTTATTTGGAGCACTCGGTTTTCTACAGCCAGTCCAATCATCCCACGGGCAACCAAGGCATTGTGGCCTATCATTTCCACGGATTCCTCATTGTGTAGCTTACAGCACACTCGACCCATGACCTGTTACAAAAGGGGTAAAAACCTAAGGGATTTCTTAGTCAAACCTGATGTCACACAGTATGTTCAACCTACAGGCATTTTTGGCCAAGTGAAAAAACCGGGATGCTACCGGTGCCCCTCATGTGTCACATGTAACCATCTGATCACTGGCTCCAGCTTCAATCATCCCCACACGGGGGTCTCCATCAACATTAAACATGTTCTCAATTGTACATCCAAATATGTCATTTATTATATTACTTGCCCGTGTGGCTTGTTTTATGTGGGCATGACTAGTAGAACTTTTAGAGAACGAATGGCCCTCCATCGCTCAGCTATCAATAAAGCCATCACGGGCGGACAAATGGACCAACCGGTAGCCAAACATTTCCAACAGAAGCAACATCCTCTCTCATCGCTTAAGTATCAAATAATCGATCAAGTACCCCCTTTGAAGAGAGGAGGTGATAGAAATACCATTCTTTTAAGATTGGAATCGTGGTGGATTTATCGACTCAACACTCTGCAACCTGCCGGACTGAATGAAAAAATAAATTGGAACGCTTTTTAGTGATACTTGA
This sequence comes from Taudactylus pleione, assembly GCA_031769625.1. Lineage (NCBI taxonomy): Eukaryota > Metazoa > Chordata > Amphibia > Anura > Myobatrachidae > Taudactylus > Taudactylus pleione. The sequence continues at coordinate 5,964,756 of JAUIMM010000033.1, read as the reverse complement.
ATCATAGTGTTTCTCACATAGTTCGTATTTTTTAGTTTTTTTCAATTCCTTGATTCATATGTATTTTGTTTTTGTTTTTGTCTTTTATTAACGGTTGACTTCACTATCACAGCACTCAGTAGTCAGACTCATAGTTTATAGCCTGATTAGTCAGGCTTTATTATTAACATCTTTTTAGTTTATCCAAGCCGCACTTTCCAGTTTTATATCCCTTCTCGATTAATATATCGATTTATCATCATCCATGTATTTTGGTAGCTTCCATTTGGTTATCATTTGGCACTTATAGAACATAAAATATAAATTTTCTCCTCCTGCCTTTATTCCGGCATTATGCCGTTATTCTTTTTATATATAGTGTTTAAAACAAGGCATCAGGAATCATCAGCGCATTCATGCACACTGCCTTCTCATCATTCTTATCACTGTTGTTATGCAGTAGCCATATCCCGGAGCCGGAGACAGCGTCCTGGTTGCTTAGCAACTGTTTGACGCATCACGCTGACGTCATCGGTGTGAGACCCGACGGACGAAGCAGTGTGGCTGGTCTCCGGGTTTGGCACAGACGCAGTCGGTAGAGTATATAGGTAAGTGTTTTAGACACATTCTTTTCTTGTTCATTAGTCATTTGCTACCTACAGACCACAGCAGCTTGAGGACGGGGTCTGCTGATCCCGAAACGTCACGTTGCACATCATGCTGTGGATGCATCGTTTATCATGTTGAAGATGTGATGCAAGTACCTATTGATATGTACTAATTACCTTTAAATATAATAACTTTGTACTAGTAGTGCCGTGTTGGGACTTGTTTTTGTTCGGGACCCTCATAACTATATATTTATATATAATATATATATATATATAGTGTGCAATGGGATGTGATTTAATAAAGTTGATGGCATAAGCCACTGCCCTCATGACTTATTGTGACCCTGGAGCGCAGCCCCATTCTGGACTGCATATTGGTAACTATATGTACAGGCACCTGGCAAAACAATAATTAAATAGCCGGACCTATTTGGGATAGATAGAGATCATTATATATATATATATATATATATATATATATATAGCAACACAGCAGCAAAAATGCAGGCAGGAACAGAACAAAGGAGGGCTGGCACAGATACACGGTGTCACCGCTGGTCAGACCATGTGATGGGGGCCGCCGGAGAGAAGTAATTTACTGGAGAGAGCGATGTCACATGCTCCGCAATGGCAGATGGGAGGTGCTGCAGCGGCTGGGCATGCGCAGCAGCCCTCCTGCGGCCATTTCACATATCAGGAGCGGCCATGAGCCGCTCATATCTCGGTAGAGGCCATAGGAGCCGTCTGTCGGGTCTGTGTGTCAAGCGGCCCAGCAGAGGGGTGAGGGAACCGGCCCTAGTGCTGCAGAAATGTACTGGCCGGGGGGCAGGTGGCACCCTGCCCCCCGGCCCAGTCTGCCACTGCCTGCAGCCTAACCCCAACCTCTCTCCATCGCAGCCTAACCCTAGCCTACCCCACAGCCTAACCTTAACCCTCCCACCTGCAGCCTAACCCTAACCTCTCCCACAGCCTAACCTTAACCCTCCCCCACAGCCTAACCTAAACCCTAATGTTGACATTCTGAGAATGTCAACATGTTGCCTGTCGACATTTTTACAATGTCGACATCGAGATTGTTGATGGTTTCACCACATACCGAGCATTAGGCACATATTGAGTACACATTGCTGAGACTAAAGTAAAAACAAAATACTTACAGTATACCATAAAATAAGTAATAATAATCCAGCTTCCAACTGTATTGGTTGTCTATATAGTTCCTTTTACACAAGACTACGGCATTTGAAACATGTTGACTACTCACATAAAAGAAACAACTGCACTAAATAAATAAAAGCAAATATTTAATTCAAGTGCAGAATTACTGGTTAAAATAAAAGCAGCACCGACATTATAAAATTGCATTGCTTTCATTCGTGGAATGTTTTAATATATTATACTATATTATTCTAATACAGGCGTTACTGCTTGTGTATAATCAAATTTCATTAATATGTGATTAGACTGGCTTTAGCATTATTTATGTAGACTCTATGCAAATATCTCAAGAAACTCCTGCATTTCAGCATTTTTAAAATATCGTTACAGTCTTACTGGTTCTCATCTTTATATAATGGATGTCATCAATTTGGAAAAGAATAAAAATGCTCTGGTCACCATTATATTTGTTCAGGTGAATTTATTATTGTAGCGTAGGTATCATTGAATGTGAGGTTGTATTGTATTTAAAAGTAATACATATAATAAGAGTTTAATGTTGACAGTCTATAATAAAACATGTAATATACTGTATTATCATCAGTTTTCAGGGTTGGGTATGAAATCCCGGCTGTCGGGATGCCGCTGGCCACAATACCGACAGCCAGAATCCCAACACCCATAGGGAAGACATGTAAGTATTTTTCTAACCCTTACCCTAACCCTCCCTCCTCGATGCCTAACCCTAACCTCCCCCCTAGTGCCTAAACCTAACTTCCCCCTCCACGCACCCTAAACCTAACACCACCTCCCGTTGCCTAACCTAACCTCCCACTCCCCACACCCTAATCCTAACACTCCCTACCCAGTGCCTAACCCTAACCCTCCCCCTAATGCCTAACCCTGTTACCTAACTGCCCCCTAACACCAAGATACTTACCATCGGGATGCCAGCGGTTGGGATACTGGTGCCAGGATCCCAACCTGTCGGGATTTTCGGCGCCTGTATCCAGACAGTCGGCATCTCCAGTGTTCATTAGAGATTAAAAAAAAATTTTTATGGTTCATAATGTGATTGAATTAGGCCGGTTCATGGGTCTGAAACCTGTTCATGGTCCGAACTTAACCTAAACTGATTAGATACTGTGGAAAGAGGTTTGCTTGCTTTCACCGTCTGCAGTTTGGGTTTAAGGTTTGAAGTGTGTGTTCTTAGGGCCTGTTTCATAGATGGAGACAATGCGGATATTTACACATAAGAGTGATTATTGGTTATATGCGAAATCATGAGAGTCGCACTGCGCATGCGTCAAGTTTAATTTCCGCTGTCGGCCGCAATGCGGAGTTATTTGCAAAGTGATTGACAGGCAGGCACCGTTTGTGGATGGCACACTGGAGGGGGGTGGCCACCGAAATGCAGGCATGTTGTGATCATTTCCGTGGAGAGCCTGCAACTGCGATCCCGAACACAGTAAAAATGTCTCCGGCGACTCAAATCCATACAAAATCCAGGCGGTTGCAACGTTTGCAGATTTTCGTACAGCCGCTGCGTACAAATTTGCAGCTCTGGTGGCATTAGCGCCCATCTCTAAATTAGGCCCTTAGTTCTAACAATTACTAAACTGAACTATAAAATAAAATGTTACTGTACCTGCCCAAGCTTAAATATTTAAAAATATTACCTCTTCCTCTCCCCTTTTCTGCCTCCATTTGTCACCCACCATCATTTCTTAATAAAACTCATCAATATCCTGTTTTTGATTTGATGTTCAAATGAACAAAAGATGTCCAGCTGCAACCACCATAATTAGTGTCAGGACTTACAGCCACCCCATGATGGGTGCCAAAGGTCCATCTGAAACAGACGTCCCACCTCCATCCGGGATGTAGTCAGGATGCCGATGGTCTAAATGCCAACCGCCGGCTTCCCGTCTGTCTAATCCCAGCAAGGTACTAATGACAGGCGTCGAAATCCCGATGCCTGCCATTAGACCTACGCTGGGAGCCCGACACCCAGCATACTGAACGAAGGTAAGCCGGGCACGGACAGCCGCCGCGGGGGGTAGGGTTAGGTTTTAGGCATCTCCCCCCCCGGGAGGGTTAGGTTCAGGCTAGGGGAAGGGGGGGTTAGGCATCCCCAGGGGGAGGTTCGGGTTAGGCACCCCCCAGGAGACTTATATTTAGGCTGAGGGGAAGGGGGGGTTAGGTTTAGGCATTAGGGGGGGAGATTAGGGTTAGGCACCCCTAAGGGAGTGTTAGGGTAGGGAGTAGGATTAGCAGCACTTACTGTACCTTAATTAGCGATCAGGATCTTCACCCCTGCCGGGCTTCCGCTGTCCGCATGCCGCAAATGAGCACAGAAGTCCGTTTATATGACCACCACACTACTAGGACACTCCCACAAGAGATCCATCCATACTGCTAATCTCTGTCCGCGTGGTATGGGCACAGTGGCATCCCGACAGGCGGGATTTCATACCCACCCTGAAAACTGATGATAATACAGTATATAACATGTTTTATTCTAGACGGTCATCATTAAACTCTTATTATATCTATTACATATGCAGTTTGTAGATATCCATGGGATCCATCCGCATTTAGGGGTATATTTATTAAAGTGCTGGTTATTAGAAGTGGAGATGTTGCCCATAGCAACCAATCAGATTCTACTTAACATTCATCCAGCACCTTCTAGAAGATAATAGCCAGAATCGGATTGGTTGCTATTGGCAACATCTCCACTTCTAAAAACTCTCACTTTAGCAGGGGTATTTATCAAAGACTGGAGAGAGATAAAATTGTGAGAGATAAAGCACTTACTAATCAGCTTCTAACTTACATTTTACAAGCTGAATGTAATTGATTGAAAAATGACCGTTAGGAGCTGATTGGTTAATCCTTTTTCTCTCACAATTTTATCTCTCATCAAGCTTTGATACATTCCACCCTAGGTCTGCAAACAGTATAAATTCCTCTTGTTACAAATTATGAATTAAAATAGTTTCTACAAACATGGCTCATGTGTATGATAACAGTTCCTTGTCATTTGGAGATAACTGTGAAAAAATAAACAGTTTAGGATACAGTATATGTTGATTAGGAGATATGTACAACATACAATATGAGCAATGACGTACCATGTACTTTATGATAATCTGGTCCATTTCCATAGTAACCTTACAGAGTACCATTGTTCGTAAAGGATGTTTTATCCACTGTCAGATGTCTTCAACACGTCAAGATCTAAAGTGAGAGATTATATCTTGTTTTATTACCGTTTTTTATTACATTTAATTCTTCTACAACAGGGGCCATTTAGAATGATTTACTGATTTATGATAGGAAGATACTAAAGAGAAAACAATTATTTCAGCTTGCTTACAAAATGGAAAATGTATCTTTGAAATGTCCTAAAGCTAAACTATTAAATGAAGATAATGGATGTGAACCACCCAAGGCATGCAAGTGACTAATTAATAAATTACTTGGTAAAACAAAGTCAGATGCTCCACTCATGTAGAAACAAGTCTGAGTAATGTGTTTTTATTGCGAAACCATCACTAAGGAAGGTTCGTGTCATGTGAAGAGACCTGGAAAATGTTTGTGAATATATTACATTAAGATGCACCTGCTCCTACAACACATCTGAGAATTACAGATACAATGTACCAAGCTTTGAAATTTTGTACAAAGAATTCACAATATTAGTCAAAGGTTTGTTGTAGTGAAAGGATAGTGTTCATTCTAAATCTGCATTTTGCACACCTCAACGTTTGTGTCAGGGATGTGCTTAAATTTGTTTTATAGTATAATAGAGGGAGTGCAGGCAACTTTAATTGTAAGACCATTTTACTGAAGATGTATCATCAAAAGAGATGTGTACAGTATTGTTCTTTAACAAGCTGTGAATAGATATGTTAAAAAGCGAGTTACATTCCATTAAGCAGCACAGTGGTACAGTATCCGGTTGACCTGTTAACACTCAGAAGGTCGATAGTCAAAGTGTCGGCATTCTCATTATGTCGACAATCAATATGTGAAAATGCATTTAGGTTGTACATGGTTAAAAATGTTGACAAGTTCAGAATGTCAACCTTTCACATATTTATTTTGTTTATTTTTAGGGCTACATTTAAGGTTAAGTTTAGGGTTAGAGTTAGGCAACAATAATGTCAAAAATATATGTACACATTTTGGTGTCGGCATGTTAAATGGCGACTTTCTGTACATGTTGCCATTTAACAATGTCGATCTTAATAGATGTCTACATATGGATTGTCAACCTTATGACCGTGTTGACAATCTGACTGTCGACATTCAGAACCTGTCGATGTTCTGGTTCTCGACATACGGACTGTTGACCTTCTGAATGTCAACAAATCATACCATGCCCGGTGGTACAGTGGGCAGCATTGCTGCATCACAGCACTGGTGTCAGTGACCTATTATATGTGTGGAGTTTTTATGTTCTCCTCATTTTTATTTCTGCCACAATCAAAACGCATGGTGGTAAATTAGTATGTGCATCTCCATGATGGTAGGAAATATAGATTGTAAGCAGGGGCATATTAAGAGAGGAGGGGGCCTGTGTGCAGTCTCCGTCCGGGGCCCCCTCCTCTCTACCCGGCAGCTGGCAGCGTACTGGGCTGGGCAGTAAATTCTGGGCACTAGTAGACTCTAGCGCTGTTCTGGAGTCTACTGCACATATTCAGGTCAAAAGGAAAATGGCGTGGCTGCCATTTTCCCAGTGATTTCCCTACTGCGCATGCGCAAAACACCAGGAAAATATCCACTGTGACATTTTGTCGGTGATTTCTACAGCGCTGCTACCGCCGACACGGGACTCCAGAGAGGTAAGTATTGAATAAATGGGTGCAGTGTGTGTGGTGTGGGCCCCCTTGGACCCAGGGGCCCTTGTGCACTGCACACCCTGCACTCTTTATAGATACGCCACTGATGTAAGCTTCTCTAGGGCAGGAACCGCTGCATAATATGTAAAAATAAATAAAAAGCTGTCGTTAAATAATAAAGACATAAACTCAGAACACTGTCTATATTATTGTGCTTCAATTCAAGAACCATATACTTAAGGGCAGAATCAATTACCCGTGCGATGTGTTATTCAAAAAGATACCCACGATGAACCAGTGAGCTTCCCCGAGACAGAAATCAGCACCAACCGCTGTCTCTGTGCTGCTTGCAGGTTGATCACTGGTCTCTAATTAAATAGCTCCGGGCAGTTTATTTGGAGGATTCCAGCATTTGCACACACACAACAACTGTCCTCACTCATGACAGTTGGAGGAGACAAAAGATTATTTCCTCGGAGATCTCACCCCTTACACCTTCTCTACATAATCCCTTTTTGACCCTGCGACTTTGGTAACTGGGTGGCAGCTGGTGTAAATAGACTGGGATTCCTAGTTACCAAGGGCAGACTCGAGTCCTTCTCCAAACTACAACATAACCACTCTCTACCATATTGGGACCACTATGTTGTTTTTTACAAAGTCAACACTATCTTCCATAGTGGGATAACTGTTTCAGGCAAAGACTTGACTCCTTTGAATCTCTATACTCTCAGAAATAGCTCCTTATACACATTGCGAGATTTTATTAATGTCTGAGATTATACCTTTTTACAGCCTCCACCACTGAGTTATGGGACAGGGATTTGGCCTCTAAGTGAGAGCAAGTTATATGGGATTATGGGCCTGATTCAGCTAAGTGCTAAGTGCCAAGAGCTAAGACGCACGCAGTCGGATGATTTTCATGATCTGCGCATGCACGAACTAGTCACTGCGATCGGAAATGAGATTGCAGTGTGTACGTAGACCCATCGCAGAGTGATTGACAGGAAGTACCGTTTGTAGGTGGTGACGGGGGGGGGTAGTCGAGCGGATGTAGACGTGTTAGTGCATTTGATTGCTGTTACAGGGGCATGCATAATTAAGCTCTAGATACCGACAGGAAGTTTAACAGTTTGTGAGTGAGGTCTGACCTGCCTTAATTGTGCGTGAGGCTCCGATGGTACCAATGTTTTCGCAGACTTGCAAGGTATTACAGATGTGAGCAAAGGGATGTGGGCGTCTTTATGTTGTGCTGCGGCGGCATTGCGAACGCATTCATTTACAGAATTTTGCAGCAGCACTGCGTACATGCTTGCTGCCGCGATCGCATCAGTGATCCTTGCTGAATCAGGCCCTATATCTTTTCGAATACATTCTCCATCTAGAGGTACTTGAAATGTAGGGCCTAATTCAGAGATGTAAGCAAACCCGATGCTTTCTGTACATCTCCAATAGTGTGAGATCTGCGCACTGCGCATGTGCAAATCTCGTTCTGCAGTAACCCTTAAGCCACAGTAAGATATTATTCTGCAGTGCCCCCTAAGCCACAGTAAGATATCATTCCGCAGTGCCCCCTAAGCAACAGTAAGATATCATTCTGCAGTGCCCCCTAAGCCACAGTAAGATATCACTCCGTAGTGCCCCCTAAGTAACAGTAAAATATCATTCTGCAGTGCCCCCTAAGCCACAGTAAGATATCATTCTGCAGTGCCCCCTAAGTAACAGTAAGATATTATTCTGCTGTGCCCCCTAAGTAACAGTAAGATATCATTCTGCAGTGCCCCTAAGCAACAGTAAGATATCATTCTGCAGTGCCCCCTAAGTAACAGTAAGATATTATTCTGCAGTGCCCCCTAAGTAACAGTAAGATATCATTCTGCTGTGCCCCCTAAGCCACAGTAAGATATTATTCTGCAGTGCCCCCTAAGTAACAGTAAGATATCATTCCGCAGTGCCCCCTAAGTAACAGTAAGATATCATTCTGCAGTGCCCCCTAAGCCACAGTAAGATATCATTCTGCAGTGCCCCCTAAGCCACAGTAAGATATCATTCCGCAGTGCCCCTTAAGTAACAGTAAGATATAATTCTGCAGTGCCCCCTAAGCCACAGTAAGATATCATTCTGCAGTGCCCCCTAAGCCACAGTAAGATATCATTCTGCAGTGCCCCCTAAGTAACAGTAAGATATTATTCTGCAGTGCCCCCTAAGTAACAGTAAGATATCATTCCGCAGTGCCCCCTAAGCAACAGTAAGATATAATTCTGCAGTGCCCCCTAAGCCACAGTAAGATATCATTCTGCAGTGCCCCCTAAGCCACAGTAAGACATTATTCTGCAGTGCCCCCTAAGCCACAGTAAGATATTATTCTGCAGTGCCCCCTAAGTAACAGTAAGATATCATTCAGCAGTGCCCCCTAAGCCACAGTAAGATATCATTCAGCAGTGCCCCCTAAGCCACAGTAAGATATCATTCTGCAGTGCCCCCTAAGTAACAGTAAGATATTATTCTGCAGTGCCCCCTAAGTAACAGTAAGATATTATTCTGCAGTGCCCCCTAAGTAACAGTAAGATATTATTCTGCAGTGCCCCCTAAGTAACAGTAAGATATTATTCTGCAGTGCCCCCTAAGCCACAGTAAGATATTATTCTGCAGTGCCCCCTAAGCCACAGTAAGATATCATTCTGCAGTGCCTCCTAAGTAACAGTAAGATATCATTCTGCAGTGCCCCCTAAGCCACAGTAAGATATCATTCTGCAGTGCCCCCTAAGTAACAGTAAGATATCATTCTGCAGTATCCCCTAAGCCACAGTAAGATATCATTCTGCAGTACCCCCTAAGTAACAGTAAGATATCATTCTGCAGTGCCCCCTAAGCAACAGTATGATATCATTCTGCAGTGCCCCCTAAGCCACAGTAAGATATTATTCTGCAGTGCCCCCTAAGTAACAGTAAGATATCATTCTGCAGTGCCCCCTAAGCCACAGTAAGATATCATTCTGCAGTGCCCCCTAAGCCACAGTAAGATATTATTCTGCAGTGCCCCCTAAGTAACAGTAAGATATCATTCAGCAGTGCCCCCTAAGCCACAGTAAGATATCATTCTGCAGTGCCCCCTAAGTAACAGTAAGATATTATTCTGCAGTGCCCCCTAAGTAACAGTAAAATATCATTCTGCAGTGCCCCCTAAGCCACAGTAAGATTTAATTCTGCAGTGCCCCCTAAGTAACAGTAAGATATTATTCTGCTGTGCCCCCTAAGTAACAGTAAGATATCATTCTGCAGTGCCCCCTAAGCAACAGTAAGATATCATTCTGCAGTGCCCCCTAAGTAACAGTAAGATATTATTCTGCAGTGCCCCCTAAGTAACAGTAAGATATCATTCTGCAGTGCCCCCTAAGCCACAGTAAGATATTATTCTGCAGTGCCGCCTAAGTAACAGTAAGATATCATTCCGCAGTGCCCCCTAAGTAACAGTAAGATATCATTCTGCAGTGCCCCCTAAGCCACAGTAAGATATCATTCTGCAGTGCCCCCTAAGCCACAGTAAGATATCATTCCGCAGTGCCCCCTAAGTAACAGTAAGATATAATTCTGCAGTGCCCCCTAAGCCACAGTAAGATATCATTCTGCAGTGCCCCCTAAGTAACAGTAAGATATCATTCTGCAGTGCCCCCTAAGCCACAGTAAGATATCATTCTGCAGTGCCCCCTAAGTAACAGTAAGATATTATTCTGCAGTGCCCCCTAAGTAACAGTAAGATATCATTCCGCAGTGCCCCCTAAGCAACAGTAAGATATCATTCTGCAGTGCCCCCTAAGCCACAGTAAGATATCATTCTGCAGTGCCCCCTAAGCCACAGTAAGACATTATTCTGCAGTGCCCCCTAAGCCACAGTAAGATATTATTCTGCAGTGCCCCCTAAGTAACAGTAAGATATCATTCAGCAGTGCCCCCTAAGCCACAGTAAGATATCATTCAGCAGTGCCCCCTAAGCCACAGTAAGATATCATTCTGCAGTGCCCCCTAAGTAACAGTAAGATATTATTCTGCAGTGCCCCCTAAGTAACAGTAAGATATTATTCTGCAGTGCCCCCTAAGTAACAGTAAGATATTATTCTGCAGTGCCCCCTAAGTAACAGTAAGATATTATTCTGCAGTGCCCCCTAAGCCACAGTAAGATATTATTCTGCAGTGCCCCCTAAGCCACAGTAAGATATCATTCTGCAGTGCCCCCTAAGTAACAGTAAGATATCACTCTGCAGTGCCCCCTAAGCCACAGTAAGATATCATTCTGCAGTGCCCCCTAAGTAACAGTAAGATATCATTCTGCAGTATCCCCTAAGCCACAGTAAGATATCATTCTGCAGTACCCCCTAAGTAACAGAAAGATATCATTCTGCAGTGCCCCCTAAGCAACAGTATGATATCATTCTGCAGTGCCCCCTAAGCCACAGTAAGATATTATTCTGCAGTGCCCCCTAAGTAACAGTAAGATATCATTCTGCAGTGCCCCCTAAGCCACAGTAAGATATCATTCTGCAGTGCCCCCTAATCCACAGTAAGATATTATTCTGCAGTGCCCCCTAAGTAACAGTAAGATATTATTCTGCAGTGCCCCCTAAGTAACAGTAAGATATCATTCTGCAGTGCCCCCTAAGCCACAGTAAGATATCATTCTGCAGTGCCCCCTAAGTAACAGTAAGATATTATTCTGCAGTGCCCCCTAAGTAACAGTAAGATATTATTCTGCAGTGCCCCCTAAGTAACAGTAAGATATTATTCTGCAGTGCCCCCTACGTAACAGTAAGATATTATTCTGCAGTGCCCCCTAAGTAACAGTAAGATATTATTCTGCAGTGCCCCCTAAGTAACAGTAAGATATTATTCTGCAGTGCCCCCTAAGTAACAGTAAGTTATAATTCTGCAGTGCCCCCTAAGCCACAGTAAGATATTATTCTGCAGTGCCCCCTAAGTAACAGTAAGATATCATTCTGCAGTGCCCCCTAAGCCACAGTAAGATATTATTCTGCAGTGCCCCCTAAGCCACAGTAAGATATCATTTTGCAGTGCCCCCTAAGCCACAGTAAGATATCAGTCTGCAGTGCCCCCTAAGCCACACTAAGATATCATTCTGCAGTGCCCCCTAAGCCACAGTAAGATATCATTCTGCAGTGCCCCCTAAGCCACAGTAAGATATCATTCTGCAGTGCCCCCTAAGCCACAGTAAGATATCATTCTGCAGTGCCCCGTAAGCCACAGTAAGATATAATTCTGCAGTGCCCCCTAAGCCACACTAAGATATCATTCTGCAGTGCCCCATAAGCCACAGTAAGATATCATTCTGCAGTACCCCCTAAGCCACAGAAGATATCATTCTGCAGTGCCCCCTAAGGCACAGTAAGATATCATTCTACAGTGCCCCATAAGTCACAGTAAGATATTCTGCAGTGCCCCATATGTCGCAGCATGATATCGTTCTGCAGTGCCCCCTAAGTCGCAGCATGATATCGTTCTGCAGTGCTCCCTAAGACACAGCATGATATAGTTCTGCAGTGCCCCCTAAGACGCAGCATGATATAGTTCTGCAGTGCCCTCTAAGCCGCAGCATATCGTTCTGCAGTACCCCCTAAGCCGCAGCATGATATTGTTCTGCAGTGCTCCCTAAGAAGCAGCATGATATCGTTCTGCAGTGCCCCCTAAGACGCAGCATGATTAACATGCATTAACATGAATAATGCAGTCTGAGCAATACTACTTGGTGTTCATCCCTCCCCCCAATGATGGGGGAATTGTGCTACAGATTAGATCTCTATATGGCATAATATTACATATTCTCCTCAGCAGCTGATAAATTTGATTAGTTTACAGTTACATATTTCAGATGGTAAGTTTCTCTCTTCATGCTACAAAGCACTCCTACCTACTGTTTGTACTAGAGATGTCCGCAGGCCCCCCATGTTTTGGTTTTGGATTTGGATTCATCTTCATGTTTTGGTTTTGCAAAACCACCCTCATGTGTTTTGGATCTCTATTTGTTTTTTTTAAATAAAATAAAAATACAGCTAAAATTATGTAATTTAATTTAAAACAGAGTTTTGAGCTCACCGTGAAACCGAGCCGGTACCAAAGTTTTTCCAAACACAAACTCAGTTCTTTTCGGAACCCTTAAATTCGGTTGCTGTCGGTTCTCTGGGAATTAACCTCCATATATCTAGTTTGTACTGAGATACCTCTCCACTTTGAGGTGCCTTATAGGACATTTCCTCCATAAGTTCTGATGGCCGATCAGCACTGACATTGGACACATTTTGTTCAGATTATCTCTAGCTGGAAGGTCTACTCTACTGTTCCCTGACATCCCTTCCCCTTTCCACCCCTCCCGTCTTTTTGTTATTGCATATCTCTTTTCTTTCCCTTCTTCTCTCTCTACCCTTGTTAAAATTTACAGAATTCAATTTGTGATGGTTCCTACACAATGCTGTTGTACATACTCTTGCAATCCTTGTTTAGACTTTATTGTTTCAAAATACTCAAAAAATAAAGACTTAATTCAAAAGAAAAAAACTTGTGTACTAGTCAAGACAAAATCCAAAGCTCTTCTATTTTGTTAGGCCACGGTTCTAATTTTAGACATTGTTACTTTTTCCAGCTGCAATTGTAGGTAGCTCACTAAGGCTGGGTACACACGTAAAGATTTTCTGTCCAACCATCCAACTAGTTGATTGGTTGGAATGAAAATCTGGTAATGTATGGGAGTAACTGATGATCAGTAATTTGCTCCTAAATGCCAGAAAACAGATGAAAATGGTCGTCAGACAAGTTTGTTATATATTTGGTCTAAACAATCTGTTCAAACAACAGTTATTGTCCATTTTCCGGCATTTGGGAGCAAATTGCTGATTGTCATTTGCTTTCATACCTTACCATATTTTCATTCCAACCAATCAACCAGTTGGATGGTTGGACAGAAAATCTTTAGGTGTGTACCCTACTTTACTCTCTTATAGTGCATACGACATATGAGCGATTTGAACGATATAGTTCATATCGTTCATTTTTTTGCAGTCACCAACCAGGCAACAACCAACAATGTGCGTTCCCGCATGAACGATAACGATATATCTATGGTCTTTCATGCATGCAGGCCAACTTGGACGATTTTGTAAAGATTTGCCTGTAATAAGATAGAAATCTATGATAGCTTCACTGATATATCTATCAGTGTGTACAATCAAAATCGTTTGCCCTGCACTACAGAAAGTTGGAGGGAAATCTATCAACAATATCTGAGTTTGTTCAAGTTGTTCCTTGTGTATGCAGCATAACACTATGCAATATTCTCATTGTAAAAAGCTGGAAAAACACACTTACTTATATAACATACATGTTCCACATCATTTAAGTAATTTTTATTCTTTTTAGAAAATATTACCAGAAAAATGGCCACATTTTCCTATTTAAAAACCTCTAGTACATTATTATTCATTGGAAAGAGCGTCCTAGGGGTACTACACATTTTTGCCATAAAATAATTCTAAAGACCTAAAAGAATTAAAATCTGTGCTAACTCCCATTAACTTAACGTGGATTTCTAATTGTACAGCAATAACGTGTGGCAGGGAATTTTCTAAACGCGTTTCGCAATTTTCAGCCAACTCACTACTAATTGAATCGCCTCTTATTCTTTTCAGTATAGAGTTAGATATTTCACAAATGCAAGCATAATTTATCTGCAAATTATTATTAGAAAATGTTTTTCTTTAAAAAAAAAGAAAAAACATCATCTTTTTAGAAAGTAAAGGTAATAATCACAAGCAAATGAATTTAGGTCTGTGTTTCCTGGGTCTCGTCACCTAGTCTACCAGTAAAACAAACACTTGTGACCCTCTGGATTTCAAATGCCTAAAGGCATAAAGCTATTATAAAAACATGACTTTCCCAGATCAACTTTCGCCTTATTTCATGTCTTTGTGTAAATTATGGGGGATTTAAAGGAGATTCACATTAGCCAATTAAAAATTCCTTACCAGTGACACAATTCTGGAAGTAGTAACTTTACTAGAGTAGCTAACTGGGCAATAATAAATGTAATATATGCTTCCCTTATACAAAACTAAAACAATAGAAGAGGTTAAAAGTCCTTCAAAATAATGTATATAGCATTTAAAAAAATAATTTACAGGATGTCTTGGTCCATATTGATTTTAGAACTGCGTACTCCCTCAACTTGACTCCTAAACAGGGGCATATTAAGAGAGGAGGGGGTGCGTGTGCAGTCTCCATCCAGGGCCCCTTCCTTTCTCTCTGGCGGTGATTTGCACACTGTGCATGCACAAAACATCGTGAAAATTTGCCGCCGTGGCCATTTTCCAGGCATTTTGTGCAGGGCTGCGATACCCGACGCAGGACTTTGGAGAAGAAAGTATTAGAAAATATGAGTGCAGGGTATGCGGTGTGGGCCCCCCTGGACCCAGGGGCCCATGTGCCCTGCATGCCCCGGAACACCTTGCACCCATTATAAATATGCCCCTGCTCCTAAGTCACCCTTGTGGATCACTGAATTGTACAGTATACAATACACTGACACAAAAACAGTGATGAGAGAATACAGCAGTGATTGCTCTTGTACAGCAGTTTCTATCAAACATAAACATTCCCATCATTTGCCATAATAAAATGGTCATAGCGACCAAATTATCTAATCTAGTAAATAATTTTATTTCTAAATCAAATTGTGCCAGTTTTGATCAATAATTCAGTATTTTTTTTTAAAAAAGCATTTGCTCTCCAAATATTAACAATTTTCCCATTAATCTTAATCACCCATTCATTTCGCCCCTCAAAAGTATGTTGTAATGTAAGCTCTCTGTATCAAACATGTACCTCCGTCATCAACCTCTTTTGTACTTGTTCTGCTTTTAAGTGTGATTTAGGACCTCATTCAGAGTCGGTTGTTGCGGCCGCACGGTCGTAAGGTAAAAGGGGCCGGATATGCAAATGAAGCGCTCTCAAGTTGCGTCGTTATGATGTGATCGTTAGCTGGACGAACGAGGGGAGGATGCGGCCATAAGACTAAAAATACGCCCACTTCTCGTTCGCATTACACGTCATCTCCGGGCATATAACGATTAATCGAGACCATCGGGAACCATCGGAGCTGCTCGTAGAGCTTGAGGTTGACCATACCCTCTCTTAAGCACTACGATCTAGTCAGTGTAAAAACCTCCCATGTCACATGTGCCATGACACTACTTAGTTAATTATGCACTTCCATAAAACGCTGTTTGCATAGTCAGGCACGCCTGCGTTCGGATCTCCACTCCCCCGTTCACAAGCACCTTCCCCTGTTACCACCCACAAACGCCTCATCCTGTCACTCAAACTAACGACCTGGCTGTGTTCAAGGAGAGAGCAATTTCTGGTCATAATTGCTAGTTTGCGCACATGCATTGCGAATTTTACGCATGCGCAGTTTAGCGAACATCGGTGGCGTACAACCGAGCTCTCAATGAGGTCCTTAGTTTTTGTCCGATTTGTTAGTCTGACGCTCCATGTTTTGGTTTTGGATCCGGATTCACATTTGTGTTTTGGTTTTGAATAAAAATCGATTAAAAATCGATAAAAACAGCTATAATGTAAGAATCCAAAACTCGAGTTCAGCTTTTAAAAAAACGAGTTCTGAATCAGCAACAGACCTGAACGGGACACAGTACATCTCCTCAAATGTACTAACCTATCAGCTGCTAACTGTCATGTTAGAGGCTGTGTTTGAAAAATGACAGTTAGGAGCTAGATTACAGTTAGGAGCGACTAGAAGTGAAGCGGATAGAGGCAACTGGAAGCATATCTTAGTAGTTGAGCCTGATGGGTGTCCTGCGTTGGACACAAGCACACCAGCCAAGGCAGTCAGATTAGCTACAATATGCCAATGCCAGCACCTGTCAGTCTTCATGCATACAGTTGTACTGCCCACAGTGTTTTTCTTTACTCCTTGGTGCCAGGACATGAAGCATTGCTCCGCTCACTAGTGCGACCTGCAAAGCCCTGCCCCCAAATCTGATTGGCCTACTGCCTAGTGACTACTAAAGCAGGTCTGACCATAGATGGGCCGAAACCATTGATGGTTTCCTGCTGATGGTTAGACACCATCGAGGTTAACCATCGATGGTGACCATCGATTGTTAACCCACCGATGGCCATCCCTAACTGTAGCTGCCCAGTTGACACCCAGAAATGCCCATTTCACAGATGCCGATATCTTACCACAAAAGGAGCAATCTGGCCGCTCTCGTAGCCCCCGTCTGTGCGTATATGTATAGTTATTGCGCAGTTTGCAAATATTTACTAGATACGTCCACATTTGGATTGTGACTGAGAATCAGGCCCTAGGAGTGAATAGTACTTATGTTATTTTCAACCTCTTCACTTACTCTCTCCCTAACCTGATATTCATTACGATCACTGATGCATCAGATACATGGTACTGATGTGCTGGTCAGGCCTGCTAGCAATCAGGAGATGATATTGTTCATTGAAACAGTTTGAGGTTAAGTGAAGTTCAAGAGATTGCAGAAACACTTGGTGCACGTTTCCTTTCTAGCCGCAAAATATCAATCCTAAGTCATGAATCAGGATGGGCTGTCTGTGATGAGAATGCACAGAAGGAAACCCCAAAGTTCATGAACATAGGACAGAGTAACTCATGCAGGGGGCAGATGTGTTACATTTCAGCCCTGGCTTTCCACACGACAACCAGGGCACGCTCTCTTCTCCCAGCACACAAAAATAAATTGTACAGGGATATGTAATAAATGAAGAGTCATGTACTTTATATTTGTTCATTTTTGCTATATAAATGAAATCTGGGGTATAGTAGCTACAGTATATAATTGAATGTCTTTGTGATAGTTCTAACCCCCCAACCCGCACCCTAAACCTATCCCTTCCGGGGAGGTGCCTAAATCTAACCTCCCCCCGTGGGTGCCTGACGCTAACCCCCCTTTCCCCTAGCCTGATCCTAATCCTCCCGGTGGGTGCCTAACCATAAGGGGTCCCTAAACCTAACCCACCCCGCGGCTATCACCTCCAGACGCCCAGCTTAGCTACGTACGGTATGCCGGGCATCGGGATTTCAGCGTGGGGCTAATGGTAGGCATCGGTGTTTAGACGCCTATCATTAGTCCCATGCCGCGATTTGACTGTAGGGAAGATGGCGGTCAGCATTTCGACCGCCGGTTTCCTGGCTACATCCCTAATATCCAGCAATGGCCAAAATGTTATGCCCACCAGTTATAAACATGTTATACCCAGCGATGACCAGAATGTTATGCCCAGCAATGACCAGCTTGTCATGCCCAGCAATAACAAACATGTTATACCCAGCAGTATTGTATCCATCAATGACCAGTAGAATATTCTAGTGTAGCAATTAAATAACACTGGGTGAAGAGCAAATTATAATTAGTATATTATAATAATCGATGTCCAGTATATTATTTACTACTATGAACAACCTAAAATATCTTAATACTCCCAGCATATGATTACCCAGATTAGTCAGCATACAGGGGCGTAACTAGACTATAGCAAAATTTTCACGGCTACTTCCCCCTCCCGCTGCTCTTTTCCTGATCCCCTCAGACGGCTTCTCCTTCAGTAATGTGCTACTGCAGGCACATCTAGGGATGGCCATCGACCATCGATTGTTAACGATCAACAATAGTTAACATATCGATGGTTGATTGTTTTGCCATCGATAGCAGAAACCCAATGGTTCTCTGCCATCGATGGCAGACTTGGACCCAGTGGTTTTACCCACACACACCCCCAGCACCACAGAGCTTAGCCCTATCACCCAGTGGCCAGCTAAGCCCCAGCCCTTATTCTGATTGGCCCGCGTTATTATTATTGTATTTGTATTTATATAGAACCACCAAGTTCAACCAGAACTGTAAAAGAGAGAATATTTGTCATGCACATCGGTGCTTAGTCTAAATTTCCTCACACACACAGATACACACCAGGGTCCACTTTGATCAGCAGCCAATTAACCTACATATGTGGCGGGACGTATTGTACAGCTTAAGTTGCGTACGCACGGTACGATATCTATGAACGATATTGTTCAACGATATATATCATTCATTTTTATGCAGTGAACGACCAACAATGAGCATTCCCATATGAACGATAACGATATCTATGATTATTCGTACATGCAGACCAATCTGGACGATATCGTCAACTTTGCCTGTTCAGAGATTTGGCAGGATGACTTCACTGAATGATATCTTTCATGTGGTTGGTGGTACACATCATACTGTGGGCCTGATTCAGACACACTCGCTAGCAAGCAGCCTCTCGTTCCAGACGATGTTCGCTAATGTGCGCATGCGTGTAGTTCGCTTTGCATGTGCGCAAACTAGTACGAGCGATCGGAATGTGCTCGCTCGCCCTGCCAGGACAGCCCAGTGGAATAAGTGACAGGAGAGGCCGTTTGTGAGTGGTAACTGGGGCAAGCAGAAGTAACGGGGGAGAGGAGTTGCGGACACAGGCGTGCCTGAGTGTTTCAACGCCATTTCAGAGGCGTGCATAATTAACAGGCAGTGTCATAGTACACGTCACCTGGTTGTCTTTTACACTGAACTGCTCGCAGTGCTTGTGGTAGGGTACAGTCAACAGCAAGCGCTGCGGTCAGACCCGATGGTACCCGATGTACCGATGGTTGTATATACTTCCTGGAGATGGTGTACGCTAGTGGGCGGCTAAAGACAGACTGGTGGGCATCTGTAAGTGCAAAGTGATCGCTCGCCAAGACAGTGGGCGTACTTATGCCTTGCCGAACGAGCGGCTGCCTTGACGTCACATAGCGGAATTTCCATATGCTGGGAGTGAGCGGCCGCATCTAGCGAGCGGGTTTGAATCAGGCCCTGTGTGTACTCAGCATTAGTTGCACAGTCCGTAGCACGCCAAATGGGGCTACAGTATTTGATTTAAGGATAGGTCTATGTGGACACATCTGTAACCAGTAGGTTTATGGAGTGTGGGAGGAAATCAGGGCACTCAGAGAAAACCCAGACAGACAACTGGAGAATATAAACACTTCTGAAAGATAGGGACCTGGGGCCTGATTCAGAGCCGCTCGCTAGCGGCAGTACGCTCGTTCCGAGTGATGTTCGAAAATCTGCGCATGCGTACGGTTTTTAGTACGCATGCGCGAACCAGTCAGTGCGGCCGAAAATCGTTTGTACGCTATATAGCGAGTGCCTGCTATTTTGAGTGACAGAATGAGGCGTATGTGGGTGGTAACAGGGGAAGGTGCTTGAAAACGGGGAGTGGAGATCTGATCGCAGGCGTGCTTAAAGGTCAAAACGGGCGTTTTATGGGTGTGCATAATTAATATAGCAGCGTCAATGACCACGTCACTTGGTTTTTTTTAACTCAGAACTGCTCGCAAAATAGCGGTTGAAAACACCAACCAAAAGAACAGCGAGCAATTCATATCCTGTTCGATGTACTCGATTAATCTAATAAATAGCGGACATGACGTATGGTGCGAGCGGCCAGGGGGCGTTTTTATCAAATAAACGAGCGTATGTTTTGCGCGCTCGTTCAGACTTAGAGGTGGGAACATACTGCAATTTGCGAAGGGATCATTTGAATAGCCACCCCTTGTTTTTGAACGAACGACCGCAAATAGCGAACGGCTCTGAATCAGGCCCCTGGACAGCAATCAGATTCAGCACTGTGAGGCAGTAATACTAATCACTGTGTCACCATGCGACCCCTAGAGTTGAACATAAATCACTGTATATGCTCTCACAGTGTTTGCACTGAAATAAATGTGTATATGCAGACTTGAATGGCATTTTGCAGTGCACCATCCCCGTCTGTGGTCTCAATTTACTCCTCGTCATCATCATTATCAGTGCAGACTTGCACCAGCCTATACTAGGCACATTTACACTAGGGATGAGCGGGTTCGGTTCCCTGAGAACCGAACCCACCCGAACTTCGGGGATCCGGGGCGATCCGAGCCCAAGCTCGGATCTCCCTGTCTGCCCCGGATCCCTCTCCCGAGGCAAAACCTCGAGATCTGCTGTCGGATCTCGAGGTTTTGCCTCGAGCGGCCATTTAAAAAAAAATGCCTTTGCCTTTAATGGGCAAAGTGCTGATTGGCTGACAGAGCCGTCTGTCACGGCTCTCAGCCAATCAGCATTATGGTGCTCATTTGCATGTAGCACGGACTCGTGAGATCCGTGCTACATGCATCTGTGTGATTGACAGTGACACAGAGCACAGATGGGTCAGTGAGACCCGTCTGTGCTGCTGTGTATTTCAATGACACAGATGCACGCACGGACCAGGAGATCCGTGCTACTTGCATCTGTGTCATTGACACAGAGCACTAACGGGTCCGTGAGACCCGTCTGTGCTGCTGTGGTAAATAAAAAAAAAAAAACCTGTGTAAAAAGAGAAAAAAATGGCGTCCTCCCCCCCAAAAAAAGAGCAACCAGCCCCGGGCATTAGTGACCCAGTGCTGGGTGTGCTTAAATACAGGGGACAAACGACATAGGGGTCCCCTGTACTTAAACACAACCAGCACCGGGCTAGTCAGAACCAGAGCTGGTTGCCAAAATACGGGGGACAAACGACGTAGGGGTCCCCCGTATTCTGCGCAACCAGCTCTGGGCTCTGATCCGGTCCTGGTTCTGGAAATACAGGGGAAAAAAATGAGTAGGGTTCCCCTGTATGTTCCAGAACCAGCACTGGACTTTTTCTAGCGGGGGGCTGATGCCACAGCCAGGGGAGCCCTTTCACCGGGCCCCCCAGCCGCAGCATCAGCCCTGACCGCTAGTCAGCCCAGGCCGGGGATCCCTGGAGAGCTGGGGACCCCCCCAATAAAGGGGTCACCCTCTCCAGGGCACCCCAGGCCCAGGCTGATAGCCCGGGGCTATCCCCGCCACCCCTGGTGGCGGTGGGTGGCGGGTTGATTGTGTGGTGTGGTGTAAATAAAGAATATCAAACATTGTCTTTACAAGTAGAACTGCAAGTCCCAGCAAGCCTGCCCCGCATGCTGGTACTTGGAGAACCACAAGTACCAGCATGCAGGGCATTAAGGGCCCACTAGTACCTGTAGTTCACCTGTAAAAAAATGTTTAAAAAAAACACAGGACACACACACCGTGACAGTATAAGTTTATTAAACATACATACACACACACACATGTACACATACTCACCTATGTAACCTGTAGCATCGGTCCACTTGTCCGGTAAAGTATCCCTAGGGGACCTGTGAAAAAAAACATACTCACCATCTCCTATGCGAGGTTCTGTCCTCTTCGTTCCAAAGTAGGCATCCCCGGACTTGGCAAAAAAAAAAAAACGAAAACGCGATCCACGAACTTAGTACCGTTCTATAGAACGGTACTTCCCGAATGAGAGCTTAGCGGCGGGGTATCACCATGGAAACCCCGCTGCTAAGCGTTCATTGGCTGAGAGAGGCCATCTCCCGTCTCTCTCAGCCAATGAACGGCTCCCTCCATTGTAGTCAATGCTGGGAGCCGCAAGGTTATTAAAGTTTACCCTGCGGTTCCCACCATTGACTACAATGGAGGGAGCCGTTCATTGGCTGAGAGACGGGAGATGACCTCTCTCAGCCAATGAACGCTTAGCAGCGGGGTTTCCATGGTGATACCCCGCCGCTAAGCTCTCATTCGGGAAGTACCGTTCTATAGAACGGTACTAAGTTCGTGGATCGCGTTTTCGTTTTTTTTTTTTTGCCAAGTCCGGGGATGCCTACTTTGGAACGAAGAGGACAGAACCTCGCATAGGAGATGGTGAGTATGTTTTTTTTCACAGGTCCCCTAGGGATACTTTACCGGACAAGTGGACCGATGCTACAGGTTACATAGGTGAGTATGTGTACATGTGTGTGTGTGTATGTATGTTTAATAAACTTATACTGTCACGGTGTGTGTGTCCTGTGTTTTTTTAAACATTTTTTTTACAGGTGAACTACAGGTACTAGTGGGCCCTTAATGCCCTGCATGCTGGTACTTGTGGTTCTCCAAGTACCAGCATGCGGGGCAGGCTAGCTGGGACTTGCAGTTCTACTTGTAAAGACAATGTTTGATATTCTTTATTTACACCACACCACACAATCAACCCGCCACCCACCGCCACCAGGGGTGGCGGGGATAGCCCCGGGCTATCAGCCTGGGCCTGGGGTGCCCTGGAGAGGGTGACCCCTTTATTGGGGGGGTCCCCAGCTCTCCAGGGATCCCCGGCCTGGGCTGACTAGCGGTCAGGGTTGATGCTGCGGCTGGGGGGCCCGGTGAAAGGGCTCCCCTGGCTGTGGCATCAGCCCCCCGCTAGAAAAAGTCCAGTGCTGGTTCTGGAACATACAGGGGAACCCTACTCATTTTTTGTCCCCTATATTTCCAGAACCAGGACCGGATCAGAGCCCAGAGCTGGTTGCGCAGAATACAGGGGACCCCTACGTCGTTTGTCCCCCGTATTTTGGCAACCAGCGCTGGTTCTGACTAGCCCGGTGCTGGTTGTGCTTAAGTACAGGGGACCCCTACGTCGTTTGTCCCCTGTATTTAAGCACACCCAGCACTGGGTTACTAATGCCCGGGGCTGGTTGCTCTTTTTTGGGGGGGTGCACGCCATTTTTTTCTTTTTTTACACAGGTTTTTTTTTTTTTTTTTTACCACAGCAGCACAGACGGGTCTCACGGACCTGTCATTGCTCTGTGCCAATCACACAGATGCATGTAGCACGGATCTCCCGGGTTCGTGCTACATGCAAATGGGCACCATAACGCTGATTGGCTTCCTGTCTGCCACTGCAGTGCCACTCCTAGATGGGCCACGTGTTTGTGCCGCCCCCTTGTGTCGCTTAGCATAGTCATCCAGCTTCCTCGGTACAACCTTTTGGCCTAAAAACAATATTGTGAGGTGTGAGGTGTTCAGAATAGAGTGGAAATGAGTGGAAATTAATGTTATTGGGGTTATTAATAGCGTAGGAACAAAAAAAGGCCCATTTATGTGATTTTAGCGGGTTTTTTTTATTTTTTAAGAAAAAATCCAGATCCAAAACACAAAACCCAGAACCCAAAACACGGAAGGGTGGTTTTGGCAAAACCAATCCAGATCCAAAACACGAAGAAAGATCCAGATCCAAAACCAAAACACAAAACACGAAAAGTGTCCGGTGCACACCCCTAATTTACACTAGGGGTGTGCACCGGCCACTTTTCGTGTTTTGTGTTTTGGTTTTGGATCTGGATCTTTCTTCGTGTTTTGGATCTGGATTGGTTTTTCCAAAACCACCCGTCCATGTTTTGGGTTCTGGGTTTTGGTTTTTTGGATCTGTATTTTTTTGGAAAAAAGCATAAAAACAGCTAAAATCACAGAATTTGGTTTTTTTTTGTTCCTATGCTATTATTAACCTCAATAACATTCATAAATTTCCACTCATTTCCAGTGTATTCTGAACACTTCACTCCTCACAATATTGTTTTTAGGAAAAGAGGTTGCATTGAGATAGCTGGATGACTATGCTAAGCGACACGAGTGGGCGGCACAAACACGTGGCCCATCTAGGAGTGACACTGCAGTGGCAGACAGGATGGCAGTTTGAAAAACTAGGCCCCAAACAGTACATACTGCAAAGAAAAAAAAGAGGTGCAAGATGGAATTGTCCTTGGACCCTCCCACCCACCCTTATGGTTGTATAAATAGGACATGCACACTTTAACAAACCAATCATTTCAGCGCCAGGGTCTGCCACATGACTGTGGCTGAAATGATTGGTTCATTTGGGCCACCACAAAACAAGCTGGCAATTAATGTGTCCCTGCACAAACTGGCTCTACGGAGGCAAGATGTCGTCCTCATCCTCCTCATCCACCGATTCCTTGGATAAAACAGGAAAAAGGGATTTTGGTGTCCCTGTACTGCTTACGGTCTTAGCCCAAGTTTCTGAACTTGACAGTAACTTTTTATGAACGCTCTGCAGGTGACGTATAAGGGAGGATGTTCCTAGGTGGTTAACGTCCCTACCCCTACTTATTTCACCTTTACATATGGTACATATGGCAAGACAGTTGTTGTCCGGATTTGGATAGAAATATTGCCAGACCAAAGAGGTGGAATGTTTGGTCTTCTGCCCAGGCATGACCGTGATGGGCTTTTTCATCCCTCGGACAACAACTGTCTCCCCCGGAGCCTGATTTAAACAAACCACATCACCATCAGAATCCTCCTCGCCAACTTCCTCCTCAGCGCCAGCTACACCAGTATCCTCATCCTGTTGTACTTCAACAGTGACATCTTCAATTTGCATATCAGCAAGTGGACTGTGGGTGCTCCTTTCAGCACTTGCAGGGGGCGTGCAAATGGTGGAAAGAGCCACCTCTTCCCGTCCAGTGCTGGGAAGGTCAGGCATCGCAACCGCCATCACACTTAGACTCTCCTTGGGGATTTGTGATGTCTTCTTAGAACGCACAGTTCTTTGCTGTGCTTTTGCCAGCTTAACTCGTTTGATTTTTTTAGCGGGAGGAGGGCTTCCATCGTCATGTGAAGCTGAACCACTAGTCATAAACATACTAGTCATGCTAGTATGACACACACTAGTCATAGGGAAAGACCTTAGCCGTTCCTTGCCACTCCGTGTCATAAATGGCATATTGGCAAGTTTACGTTTCTCTTCAGATGATTTAAATGTTTTTTTTAAGGTCATTTTCCTGAACTTTGTCATTTGGGATTGTATGTGGCCTCTACTATGACATTGGGCATCGGCCTTGGCAGACGACGTTGATGGCATGTTATCGTCTATGTCATGACTAGTGGCAGCAGCTTCAGCACTAGGAGGAAGTGGTTCTTGAGCTTTCCCTATTTTATTTTTATCGGAGAAAGTTTGGTCCTCCATTTATGTTATATCGATTTGATATATACGTGCGGCTAAGGTGCACACAAACACAGAAAATATTTTTTTATTTTTGCTGGAGAGTAGTGCACTTTGTGGGTTACACCACCCTTTAAGAAATGAGCCAGTCGGCTCTTTACTTATGGGATACAGGCGCACGCTTGGCGCTGCTACTTTGTTGATACACGTGCAGCCACAGTGCACACAATTCACAAACACAGAAAATATTTTTTTATTTGGTTTGGAGTGTACCTTGGGGGTTACAGCACCCTTTAATGGTCAAGCAAGCCGGCCCTTTACTTATGACACAGGCGCACGCTTGGCACTACTTTGTTGATGCACGTGCGGCTACTGCGCACACAATTCGCAAACACAGAAAATATTTTTTTATTTGGTTTGGAGTGTACTTTGGGGGTTACAGCACCCTTTAATGGTCAAGCCAGCCGGCCCTTTACTTATGACACAGGCGCACGCTTGGCACTACTTTGTTGATGCACGTGCGGCTACTGCGCACACAATTCACAAACACAGAAAAAATATATTTTTTTTAGCACTTGGGGGGAGCACCCCTGACGGACAGAGCACCCCCTGGACAACACTACAGTACCCCTTTAGGACTGGGACACTACACAGGACTTTGGAGTGGACACAGCCCCTATGGACAACTGACTGCACAACACAGTCCAGCCAGCCCCTATGGACTTTGAAGTAGTGGACACAGCCCCTATGGACAACAGCAGCACAGCACAACACAGCCAGCCCCTATGGACTTTGAAGTAGTGGACACAGCCCTTATGGACAACAGCAGCACAGCGCAGCACAGCACAGCACAACACTACTCTGCACTACACTACACTACACTACACAGCCCAGCCAGCCCTAACTACCTCCCTCTTCACTGTCCACAGCCGAGTGAGAAAATGGCGCCGACGCGGGTACCTTATATAGGATCCAAAACCCGCGAGACCCGGAAGGCGGGATGATGACATTTTGCCTCAATTTCAGATCCGAGTCAGGCGGGAAAAGTCGAGCCTGACTCGGATCGGCCTCGGATCGGGGGGGCTCGGGGGGGTTCGGATTTCAGAAATCCGAACCCGCTCACCCCTAATTTACACTAACGTCCAACCTCCTATAGCCGCAGTTTCGTTGACACTGAACTTTGCCCAGTTACTGCCCAGTCACAAGTGGTGATGCCACTGACTCCGTATGACTTTGTTAATAAATGCAAGATATCCTCCGCAAATGGGCATTGCATCACACCCATGACATCGCACAATACCTAGCATGTTATGCCCTACTGCTCGGTAATGTTTGTAGGATGTGATGCGACACTTGTGAAAAATCTCACTCTGCATGATTCAGGGTCCACATCACCTGAACGTGGAGTTACCCTTGTTGATGATACAGAATAAATGGGAGGCTGTAAATCTACAGTTTAAAGCCCTATTGGTTAGGATCCTTTAAACATTTTTAATTTGTGTTGATGAGCAGGTGTTTGGTATTTCTGGAACCCTGATCATGACAATGAGACGAACAGTAAATATTCTTCTAGTGACACATGTTTAAAAAGCCATCGCTGGCAATTCAATTTTATGGATTGGTTACTCCTCTAATGAATACTCTTACTTTCCAGTAATTGGGATTTTATTATATACTAGTCTATTGGACCAGGCATTTGCAGGGTTAAGAGCTCCCTCCCCTACCTTGGCTGGTCCCTTATCTATGCTCCCCACAACGGAAGCCACTAGAGGGGATAGGGGAGAGGCCGTGAGTCTGTCCCGACTCAGACATGTTTCCACAGCTATCTGACCCAGGACAGACCTTGTAGAATTATTATATAGATATAGTTACAGCCAAGGAAAAACAGCATTGCATAGCACTAAAATCGTTACTATGATTGGACAAGTATCTTTTCTAGAACCTACATGGCACCATAGTGGACCTTTCCGTCCCAGGTTTAAAACCAATATCACACCATACTTGTTGACTTCCAGGAGGGAACAACCAGGTTGACTCAGCATGGCGGTGTGTCATAGGAAAGTGGGCAAGCCAATGGGGATGATGACATGATTAGGTCATCGTGACACACACCCCCCTGCCCAATTTTGCCGGGTAAGTGGGTGGCTTGCGGGTGGATGGCAGCCGGCTTGGGAGACTTGCCCACTCTTCTGGGAAGCGGCACATGATTTTTCGACAGCTTCCTGGCTATTCCAGGAATGTAAGAGAGTATGTATCAAATCTAGGTGCTTTGTGGAAAATTTTGGGCACTGCTTATTAGGAGGTGTGTAACCAAGCATGTGCCATTGTGGACATGCCCTGTTATGAATACTGGATCCTAATAGGGTGCAACTGTGCCTCTATGACAGTCCTGGTCCCTCAGACAGAGCTGGGTTGATTACGTTGTAGCAGTGATGGTAGTCAAGGCTTCATTTACATTTTTTGCTGCCCTAAACCTATTTTGAATTATTTCAATAATTCTCACATCCAGTCCAGCAGAAGCACAGATGTACAATACTGTATTTCAAACTTCTGCTCCTGCAATGTTGCTACCCTATTCTGTTACCCTAGACTTGTGGCCCTGTCACAAATTTGAAATGATGATAGTTATAATTAGAGATGTGTGCCGACCCTCGTGTTTTGGTTTTGGACCTGGATCCCCCCTGGTTTTGGATCTGGATTGTTTTTTTTCTTAAAAAAAATCATAAAAACAACTAAAATCACATAAAATGGGCCTGTTTTTGTTCCTACAGTATAATTAACCTCAATAACATTATGTCCTCAGTGTGGGAGTTTCGGCAGTGTGGGGGTCACTGACAGTGTCCTCAGTACGTGGGGCAGCAGTGCAGGGGTGCCAGCAGTGTCAGCAGCGATGGTGTCGGCAGCGGGGGATACTGCCAGTGGGGTGCCGGCAGTGGGGGGTGCCGGTGGTGTCAGGCGGCGGGCACCAACTTCTTTTTCTTTGGTGTTCTGTTTTCAAGAGGCTTAATACTGATTGGATGAGAGCCGTGACAGACGGCTCTCTCAGCCAATCAGCGTTAAGCCCACTCAATACAAAACCTTGCGACTTCACAGCGAGGTCGTGAGGTTTCGCCTTGGGTGAGGGATCCCCGAAATTCGGGTGGGTTCTGATCTCTGCGATATGAACCCGCTCATCTGTAGTTATAGCTAGGGACGTGTACTGGCCACTTTTCGAGTTTTGTGTTTTGGTTTTGGATCTGGATCTTTCTTCGTGTTTTGGATCTGGATTGGTTTTTCCAAAACCACCCGTCCATGTTTTGGGTTCTGGGTTTTGGTTTTTTGGATCTGTATTTTTTTGGAAAAAAGCATAAAAACAGCTAAAATCACAGAATTTGGTTTTTTTTTGTTCCTATGCTATTATTAACCTCAATAACATTCATAAATTTCCACTCATTTCCAGTGTATTCTGAACACTTCACTCCTCACAATATTGTTTTTAGGAAAAGAGGTTGCACTGAGATAGCTGGATGACTATGCTAAGCGACACGAGTGGGCGGCACAAACACATGGCCCATCTAGGAGTGGCACTGCAGTGGCAGACAGGAAGGCAGTTTGAAATACTAGGCCCCAAAGAGTATATACTGCAACGAAAAAAAAAAGAGGTGCAAGATGGAATTGTCCTTGAGCCCTCCCACCCATCCTTATGTTGAATAAACAGGACATGCACACTTAACAAACCAATCATTTCAGCGCCAGGGTCCGCCACATGACTGTGGCTGAAATTATTGGTTCGTTTGGGCCCCCACAAAACCAGCTGGCAATTAATCTGTCCCTGCACAAACTGGCTCTACAGAGGCAAGATGTCGTCCTCATCCTCCTCATCTACCGATTCCTCACCCTCTTCAGTGTCGTCCTCATCCTCACAGATAAATAATTCATCCCCGCTGGAATCCACCACCACAGGTCCCTCTGTACTTTCTGGAGGCTGGTCTTCCTGGAAGAATTGATCATTCATTTTGATGAACATCATCTTCTCCACATTATGTGGAAGAAATATCCTACGCCTTTCACCGACAAGGTTCCTGGCTGCACTAAAAACTCTTTCGGAGTATACACTGGAGGGGGGGGGGGCACCTTAGGTAAAATAGAGCCAGTTTGTACAGGGGCCTCCAAATTGCCTCTTTTTCCTGCCAGTACAGGTATGGAATGTCTGACATGCCTACTTAGATGCTGTCACCGATGTAATCCTCCACGATTCTGTAAGTCAATGGTGCCAGTATCATATGCAGGGACAGCAGACATGTCAGAAATTGTTGCCAGGTCCTTCAGTCTGAACCAGATGTCCAAACTTGGTCCTGTCTGTCCTGCATCACTGCCACCGGGTTGCTTAGGATACCTAAGTTGTTTCCTGGCAGCCCCAGTTGCGGGAGAAAATGAAGAAGGAGCTGTTGACATGTCACGTTCCGCTTCAGCTGACAGTGTTTTTACCAGCAGGTCTTTGCACCTCTGCAGGCTTGTGTCCGCCGGAAAGAGAGACACCACGTAGGCTTTAAACCAAGGATCGAGCACGGTGGCCAAAATGTAGTGGTCTGATTTCAATAGATTGACCACCCTCAAATCCTGGTAAAACGAATGAAGGGCTTCATCCACAAGTCCCACATACCGAGTGGAATCGCTCCGTCTTATATCCTCCTTCACTTTCTCCAGCTGCTTCTGCAAAACCCTGATGAGTGAAATGACCTGACTCAAGCTGGCAGTGTCTGAACTGACTTCACGTGTGGCAAGTTTGAAGGGCTGGAGAACCTTGCACAACACGGAAATCATTCTCCACTGTGCTTGAGTCAGGTGCATACCCCCTCCTATGCCTATGTCATAGGTGGATGTATAGGCTTGAATGGCCTTTTGCTGCTCCTTCATCCTCTGAAGCATATAGAGTGTTGAGTTCCACCGTGTCACAACCTCTTGCTTCATGTGATGGCAGGAAAGGTTTAAAAGTGTTTGCTGGCCCTCAAGTCTTCGGCACGCAGTCGCTGAATGGCGAAAGTGGCCAGAAATTTTTCGGGCCACCCAAAGAGTCTCCTGTACGACCTTGTCGTTTTTCCGAAAATTCTGCACCACCAAATTTATTGTGTGAGCAAAACATGGGACGTGCTGGAAATTGCCCAGATGTAATGCCCGCACAATATTGGTGGCATTGTCAGATTTCACAAATCCCCAGGAGAGTCTAAGTGGGATAAGCCATTGGGCAATGATTTCCCTCAGTTTCCCTAAGAGGTTGGCGGCGGTGTGCCTCTTACTGAAACCGGTGATACACAGCGTAATCTGCCTTGGAATGAGCTGGTGTTTCTGAGATGCTGCTACTGGTGACGCTGCTGTTGTTGCTGCATAAGGCAATATATCTACCCAGTGGGCTGTCACAGTCATATAGTCCTTAGTCTGCCCTGTTCCACTTATCCACATGTCCGTGGTTAAGTGGACGTTGGGTATAACCGCATTTTTTAGGACACTTTTTCTGGCGTCTCTGTACATTCTCTGTATCGCCTGCCTAGGGAAGTGGAATCTAGAAGGGATTTGGTACCGGGGACACACTACCTCCATCAATTGTCTAAATCCCACTGCACTAATGGCGGATACTGGGCGCACGTCTAACACCAACATAGCTGTCAAGGTCTCAATTATCCGCTTTGCAACAGGATTACTGCTGTCGTACTTCA
Organism: Taudactylus pleione; assembly: GCA_031769625.1. NCBI lineage: Eukaryota > Metazoa > Chordata > Amphibia > Anura > Myobatrachidae > Taudactylus > Taudactylus pleione. The sequence goes on along the minus strand of JAUIMM010000033.1, from coordinate 5,933,550 downwards.
TCCTCCTCGCTAAGGACTGTTGGAGGGTCAATAGTTTAGTAAAAGAAGTAGTGGTGTTCCTACTTCCTCTCTGGGATGATGAACGACTCCCAGCAGCAACAGCAGCAGGCGTAGCAATGTGGGATTCTCTGGAGGAATCCCAGATAGGAGAGTCAGTCATGCCAGTGACATGGCCTGCAGGACTACTTCCGATCCTGACTGAGGAGGAAATTGACGAGAAGGGAGTTGACGGTGTGGTTTGCAGGTGCTTGGATACAACAGGACAAAGGGATTTAGGACTCCCTGGACTGCTTACGGTCTTAGCCACAGTCTCTGAACTTGACAGTAACTCCTTATGAACGCGCTGCAGGTGACGTATAAGGGAGGATGTTCCTAGGTGGTTAACGTCCCTACCCCTACTTATTCCACCTTTACATACGATACATATGGCAAGACAGTTGTTGTCTGGATTTGGATAGAAATATTTCCAGACCAAAGAGGTGAAATGTTTGGTCTTCTGCCCAGGCATGACCGTGATGGGCTTTTTCATCCCACGGACAACAACTGTATCCCCCGGAGCCTGATTTAAACAAACAACATCACCATCAGAATCCTCCTCGTCAACTTCCTCCTCAGCACCAGCTACACCAATATCCTCATCCTGTTGTACTTCAACAGTGACATCTTCAATCTGAATTTCAGCAAGTGGACTGTGGATGCTCCTTCCAGCACTTGCAGAGGGCGTACAAATGGTGGAAGGAGCCAGCTCTTCCTGTTCAGTGTTGGGAAGGTCAGGTATCGCAACCGCCACCACGCTTGGACTCTTCTTGGGGATTTGTGATATCTTCTTAGAACGCACAGTTCTTTGCCGTGCTTTTGCCAGCTTAACTCGATTCATATTACTAGCGGGAGTAGGGCTTCCATCATCATGTGAAGCTGAACCACTAGTCATGAACATAGGGAAGGACCTTAGCCGTTCCTTGCCACTCCATGTCGTAAATGGCATATTGGCAAGTTTATGTTTTTCCTCAGATGATTGAATTTTTTTTTTTAAGGTCACTTTCCTGAACTTTGTCATTTGGAATTTTATATGCCCGCTACGAAATTGGGCATCGGCCTTGGCAGACGATGTTGATGGCATTTTATCATCTATGTCATGACTAGTGGTAGCAGCTTCAGCACTTGGAGGAAGTGGTTCTTGATCTTTCCCTATTTTATATTTATTGGACAAATTTTTGTCCTCCATATATGTGATATTGATATACGTGCGGCTAAGAGACACACAAACACAGAAAAAGATTTATTTTTTATTTTTTGGAGCACTTTGGGGGTTACACCAGCCTTCAACAGACGAGCCAGTCTGCCCTTTACTTATGACACAGGTGCACGCTTGGCGCTACTTTGTTGATGCACGTGCGGCTACAGCACACACAAGTCACAAACACAGAAAAATATATATATTTTTTTTTTTTGGAGTGCACTTTGGGGGTTACACCACCCTTCAACAGATGAGCCAGCCGGCCGTTTACTTATGACACAGGCGCATGCTTGGAGCTACTTTGTTGATGCACGTGCGGCTACTGCGCACACAAACAGAAATTTATTTTTTTTTGCACTTGGGGGGAGCACCCCTGATGGACAGAGCACCCCCTGGACAACACTACAGCACCCCTTTAGGACTACAGCCTTTATGGGAAACTGCACAACACAGCCCAGCCAGCCCCTATGGACTTTGGAGTGAACACAGCCCCTATGGACAACAGACTGCACAACACAGCCCAGCCAGCCCCTATGGACTTTGGAGTGGACACAGCCCCTATGGACAGCAACAGCAGCACAACTCCCACCCTCGCTCTTCACTGTCTACAGCCAGAGTGAAACATGGCGCCGACGTGGGGACCTTTTATAGAGTCCAAAACCTGCAAGAATCCGACAGTGGGATGATCACGTTTTGCCTCGATTTCAGATCCGAGTCAGGCGGGTAAACTCGAACCCGGCTCTGATCCGTCTCGGATCAGGAGGGCTTGGGGGGGGGGGGTGGTGGTTTCGGAATTCAGAAATCCGAACCCGCTCATCCCTAGTCATAAGTGATTGCACTCCTAGCAGAAAAAGAGGTGAAAAAAAGATTCTACATGACCACAATATAATAATAATAATATTAATATTGATCATATAAAACAGAAAGCTAATACATAAGTACAGGACTTGTCTAAAAAATGTCAAAGAAACAAAATGTACTTTATTTTCCCCGAAATCCATAAATGACCAGGTATCAGCCTACAAGAATAACGGTGCGCTGATCAGGAATATATGATTAGCCTGCCGTCGGTTATTATATGACTTACTTGCTTAAGTGTGTTGATCTGAAAACCTTGCTTTTGGTAATCTCGGTCTACAGCTTGACCTTTTCAGGCTCATTTCAGAAAGTAAGAGACATTTTCTACACCATTTTAATACCCTATTAAAATCTATACCCACTTTTCTAAAATAGCCATAAGTGTTAATGTACTGGTTTAATAATTAGACTAAATACACACTACTTTCTTCCGTCTCCAGCATTTTACCAGCAGACGTGATGTCTAATGAAATACTGAGGTTAAATATTGTTCACCTATTTGTCTAGAGACTTTCATTGTAAAAGTAATTTTGTTTTGAATTAATGTCTGAGTTAAAGTCTCTTTTTTCATGTACTGATGTGGAATTTGTTGGTACCCATATAGCCAGCGGTGGCTCGTTACCTGTCTGGTCGGGCGGTCTGTAATTGTGCATATGCGCACAAATTAGCAAATTGGTTAGCTTCTAGGGACTGTATCAGCTGTAGCCCCTTGAAGTTGGTGCAGGTTGACATAATAGCTGGGGAGTTGTTTCCCATGGGAAGGACAATCTGCTATCGCAGTCGGGCCACAATCGCCGGTGATTACAGCAATGCCCGGAGCAACCTGAGGATGTTCCGGGGAGCTGTACGGGCAGTGGTGTGATCGTGTGAAGCATCCTAAGGATTCTCCAAGCTGCACTGCTGCATAGATTCTGGCTGCAGGGTGCCATTCTAGGCACCCTGCTAGCCAGATGAGGCTAGCAGAAAAAAGCTCTGAGGGCCAGATCAAATGATTCCGAGGACCTTATACGGCCCCCGGGCAGGAGGTCCCCCATCCCTGGTCTAGGGGGAGGGGTCAAAGGGAGATAAGAGGAGTTGGACCGATGCTATGAATAGTAGAAGATATACCAAGTGGATGTGATGTAGGCACAGGTGAAGAGGTGAGTTTTGAGGGACCGATTGAAGGAGTGAAGGTTGAGGTAGAGCCTGGTCTGGCAGGACAGAGAGTTCCACAGATGGGAAGCAGTACAGGAGTGTGAAGTGGCTCCCAGGGGGGAGGAAAAGCATAGGTCTTAGGAAGATAAGAGAGACAAGCTCAGATATGTATGAGGAGAGTAGCTGGAGAAAACTCTGAAGAAGAGTGGAAGACGCTTGCTGTGGATTCTGTTGGAGATGGTAAGCCAGTGGAGAGATTTACCGAGTGCTGTAGTGGAGGGTGATGCTAGGAGGAGTATTTAATAAATATATGACAACTTATATTTAGCCTGAACACCAGCCTCAAATGACATTAATGGCCCCTAAGAACATTACTGCCTCCCACCATATCAATACCGCCCCCACTAGTCCACATACAACATTAAAAAAAATAAAAACAGGCTGTGGGATCCCAATGTGTGCTGAGGGGTGAGGCCCATAGCCAATCCACCCCTGCATATATTTATAGTACTTTATCCAGGAGACCCTGGACAGAATTGCCTTAAATAATCTAAAGGGAAGTGACATTAATGAGGACGTGCATCCTACTATTTTACTTTTTAAATGTTGGGAGGTGCAGGGGCATGCATTGCGGGTCTGGCTCATGTATGGGCACACTGCAGCATTAAACCAGCTCTTTCCAACACTTTCACTATCTACATACTTTATAAATAAACATTGTTCTGTGGAGTATATTTACTAAATTGAGAGTTTTTAGAAATGAAGAGGTTGCCCATAGCAACCAATTACATTGTAGATATGATCTTCTAGAAGGTGCTAGTTAAATGTTATGCTGGCCATACACGCTACAATTAACGGGACGATTATCGCCCTGATAATTGTAGCGTGTGTGCGGGCAACTGAGTGTTAAATATTGCTCGGTCAGGCATGCCGGATTGTCCAGCATGCTGTCCGATGCGATATTTATGAGGTAAACTGTCGGCCGCATCGGGCAGTGTATGCCCAGCCACGGCCGACAGACAGACATTTCCTATGTTCCTTCCCATGGAAGGAACAGGGAAATGTCTCCTCCCCCGGGGGCAGAGCGCAGACGGCGGGCTGATACACTGTGAGAAATCTCACATTGTATGCCGCGGACATATGAGGCTGGTAGGCTGCCAGATAAAATGTCTGTCAGTCTGACAAGCATTTTATCTGGATGTGTATGCCCAGCTTTAGATAGCATCTGATTGGTTGCTATGGGCAACATCTCCACTTATAAAAACTCTCACTTTAGTAAATATACCCCTGTGCCTTCTAAATTATCTCTCTTTTTTTAAAATATATGCGTCTATCTTTTTTTTATTTTAATTATATTTGACTGTTACTTGTGTCGAAGCTGAGTAATTGGCTGAGACAAGTTCAGCTTAAAATTGAATCGCAGCGACGCCATCCTGCAACTGGCCACAAGACGCCATCTTGGAAATGAGATTGCAAGATGCCATTTTGCGAATGGCCGCCTAAGCGCCATTTTAGATAAACTCACAGTTTAGTACATGTGGCGATAATACTATTAGCACCATGCAATAGCATCTTCCATCATTTCTCATATACAATAATATGCATAGTAGCGCTGTTAGCTAGTCACATATTAGCGAATGCACAAGACCCCGAATGAAAACACCATTTAGTAGCTAAATGTGCACGCATCTGTCCCCAGTTAACTAGCGTCTTCATATCAAACCCCGTACACTCACACATTACCTATTCACTTACAAGGTTCTATTAGCTTTAAGGTATAACATTTAAGTTGGTTCAGTTAGTATAAATGCTGTGAAATAAGGATATTTGATAACTAAGTGTTTGGATTTGTACTGATGCGTACTCTTTCCACAGTATTCCAGTGATAATCGGTGGGGAGATCGCATCATGCATTCTCGAGTTATGGACCGCAGAGACTTCAAGCAACAAAATGTATTAACTGTTATGATGTTGCAGGGGGCGGGAGGGCAGAGACCCCCAGTTGTTAGAGGCTGGGTGAGTCTATTTGATCCAGCCTGTTAAATGCTCCGTAACAGATGGATCCCCGTGGGAACCAATAGCATCAGCAACAAACGTCTCTATTGTTTTGTCTATTCCTGGGGGGTATAAATATGTGTGCTCCAACACTGGGTTTTTAGTCTTCGTGCTGAATGCTGATAGACGAGGGGTTTCCTGCTGATGCCTAACACCTGGTACAGGAAGCGCTGCATATGTATACTGTACTTGGGTCTGAATAATTCCTTTGCACCTAAATTGTGTCTGGATCAATTGCGTGCAACTGACTGTACTTTTACTTGAATAAAACTTGTGCTTTGGAACCACAGATTCCAGGTCTAAGTCTTTATTTACTGTATGACTGCGTACGCAAATTAGCGTCATTCTTAGAAGGTATAGGCAGGATATTAGAAGGTACAGGCAGGATATTAGAAGGTATAGGAAGGTGTGTATAGAGGTTCTGATCCAGTATCATTAGTTGGGGGCTCATAGTGAAGTCACTTACCTACTCACACGGTACATACGGCTATCGATATTTCAGCAAAGGCTGGAGTGGCCGCATGCAGGGTTTGCCTGCAACCGCTTTGTGCTGAAAGATCGCTATCTGTCTCCGTGTGAATCAAGGAAGCTGACTAGAATCCAGGGACAAGAGAGGAAAAAGTTTGTTTTCCTCTGTTGATAGAACCTTACGTTTAAAGGGGTGCCGCAGTACTGAGTACGTGGCTAAGTCGCAGATTTGCGCACAACAAAGATGCACTTTTGTGTATGCAGCTAAAGGTTGTCATACGGTTGTGTGGTAGTCGCATTATTGTGTATGCTACTGGTCGCACAATAGCGTATACATACTTCCAGTTGTGCCTCCGCGTGTTTGAACAAAGCCGTTAAGATTTAAATTTTTCAATTATTACCAAAAACTGGGTTAACGTGTATTTTTGTGCGCAGGAAAAAGTGTGTAACAGTGAGTGCTTTGTTGGTAGGGGTAACTTGTTCCCTACAGTTAAAGGTACCGTATGACCTTTAAGGGCTAAGTGCTAGTTGCTCGGTAAGCAGCTTTACCGTTCTATACACAGTAGCAGGTGTACATGTTGTCTTTGTTGTAGAGAGGTGCGTGGAAATGGTCGACACATAAACTTCCATAGGTGTGGAAGTTGCCTTACTAAATCTTATCCGGGTGTTGAAGTTGCCTTTTTCAAATCTTATCCAGGTGTGTGGGCGCCGCCGACTTAAATCGTCCACAGGTAAGTGAAAGTATCTTGATTGTCTTTCACCAGTTTAAATCTTCATTAAAAAGCGTAGGATTTTGTCTCAGAATGGAAGCCGCGCAAACAGTAGAGATGTTAGACAATGATGTACTGCTAATGAAGGCGCCGATCGGATCGGCTCATCATATTATGCATACTGAGTACGGTACTTATGCTATAAGGTATTGAGATGTATGGTTTAAAACGACAATGAAGATTGTTAGACCGTTTCCCAGAATTGGTAGTTTTGATAAAAATGTGTTAGATAATGTCCGGGATCACATCAGTCTGATGCGCTCCCGAGAGAAAAAGGTTAAATATTTTGAATGTTTAAAACTGTGGCAGCATGAAGGGGATGCGTGGCTTAAAAATGTGCAAATGACGCAAACTAGCATCACGAGCACATTGCCAGAAAATACATCCACGACGCTAAATTGCAATACGGGTGAGCCGCAAAATGGCGTGTCAGTGCAGCAAGGTAGCGTCGTGGAGAGTATTGCAGTTCACGCTCACCTCCCCCACCTTATGTGGATGGAGGTGCAAGTACAGTTACCAAAAATACCCATAAAAATGTAACAAGCATCTTGTACCCTCTCTTAAGCAACTATAAAGAAAATGTTCATGATGTGGATGATGAGCCTATTGTAATGTCTGCCATTTCCCATGCTGTGCAGATGATAGATGCTGCATCACCACAATCACGAGTGGTGCCGCCATCTCCATCGGTAACAGCAAGGGAAGTGTTAATGCCCTCTGCACCCGTAGAGGAAGTTGCTCATACCATACGTAGCAGCAGCAGACTAAACCCCCAGCCAGGTAACCAGGTCAAAGGTAGCAGCACTACCGGTCTGCATCCCATTCGGACAATAACCGTTCCAAATGGAAATGCAGATGCGAACGGTATAGTGCCAATGAGGGAAGTAGTAATGCATTGTCCTTGGACAAGAGCAGAACTAAATTCCATCATAAATGATTTCCCCGATCCCAAAAAGGAACTAGCCAAATGTCAAAGATTTTTGAGAAATTTGGGTAGTTCACATGAGCCCACTAATAAAGATTGGCGAGTGGTGTTAAGAGCCTGTCTACCACGCAATACCGATGTGACAAAATTTACCACGGATTGTGCATTGGATGGTGACGTTCCCTTAACAGACCAAGTAAACCAAGGTAACATTTCCCGCATTGTAACTCAATTGGGTATATATTTTCCGGTAGCAGTTAACTGGAACAAAATTTTCACTATTAAGCAAAAGGAGAGTGAAACTGCAGAAGATTATTGCGATCGGGCTCTGCAGGCTATCACCCAGTACACTGGGATAGAGGATATTAAAGATAGCACTCACCCCAGGGGAATGATAGTCACGGTACTTGTGGACGGTCTGAAAGAGAGTTTAAAAACTCAGGTTCAGACCTCACAGCCTGGCTGGTGGGGACTCACAATAGATGCCCTCATAGAAACTGCCATCGAACATGATAAAAACATCTCAAAGAAGAGAGAAGCCCAGAGCGAAAAACTTATGGCTGTCAGTATCCAAGCTCTGGAGGGAATCACGGTAACATCACAGCCAACAGACACACTTGCACTTGCACACACACTCACACCTGAACAAGTATGTGCCCTCACTAACCCCACACATCCACAAACACAACTCTATCCCACTAACCTGACAACCACAGGTCCCATACTACTCACAAACTTCTTATCCCCACAATACCCTTACCCTCCCTATCCTTACCCATATCCACCACCTTTACCCTCTGCTCAAACTTCACAACACCACATGTCTTCACCTGATTCACAAACATGTTTTAACTGTAAACAACCAGGACACTTAAGTAAAAACTGTACAGTAAAAAGAGTAGGAACTCCAAATCAGGGAAGACCTGGATATACCCATAAGGGATATGCACAGAGGCCAGCCAATGTCCAGCAGGCACCAGCTCCAATTGTGGCCGTAAATGCTTTATTGGAGAATGGTAGCCAACGCTAGGGGTCAGGTCATACCTGTAGTCTACAGATAGTCAGGTTAACGGGAAGTACTAGGGAAGAACGGGTCATGATGGTTGATGTAGCTGGTACTGAATATCCTTTTCTTGTAGACACAGGGGCGACCAGGTCAGTGATAAAATCTCCCGTTAATTTACAGGTGACCAACGAGACAGTACCAACAATGAGTGTAACAGGTAAAGTGGAACATTATCCTTTAACAAAGTCCAGAGAGGTTACTATAGGGCCGTTGCATACCAGGCATTCTTTCCTTCTGGCTGCTGCGGCTCCTACTAACCTGCTGGGCAGAGACTTGCTATGTAAGATGGGATGTGTTATATATTGCACCCCTGATGGTGTATTTTTGGATATCCCAGAGAGAGTTGCACACGAGGTGCGGGATATATTGAACACTCCCCAAAGGATAATGTATCACTCTACAAGTTTAAATGAAAATCCATCTCAGATAAATGAAATGTCCCTAAGTCCAGATTCCCTTTTTACTAAAGATGGACAGGACACTGGATTAATGGCAAACGTAAGCCCCGTAATGGTAAATTTAAAAAGCGGTAGCCAAGCTCCAAAAATTCCCCAGTACCCACTAAAACAGGAGGTAGAATTAGGGGTTTTCCCAATCATTGAGAGATTATTGCAACAGGGAATTTTAGTTCGTACAGCTAGTGTAGCCAACAGTCCCATCTTTCCAGTGAAGAAGAGTGGTGGGAGGGGTTATAGGCTGGTACAAGACCTTAGAGGTGTTAATAAGGTAGTAGAGAGCCAATTCCCTGTAGTGCCAAATCCAGCTGTCATTCTGATGCAGATCCCACCAAATGCAACCCATTTCACTGTCATTGACCTCTGTTCTGCTTTCTTCTCTGTGCCTCTCCATCCTGACTATCAGTATCTATTTGCATTTACATACAGAGGTTTACAATACACATGGACACGGTTACCCCAAGGTTTCATAGACAGCCCCAGTATCTTCTCCCAGGCATTGCACGACTGTTTACATTCTTTTCAACCTGCCAATGGATCTGTTCTAATTCATATGTGGATGATTTATTGCTATGTTCTGACTCGTTTATGTCATGTTTAAATGATACTAAACTTTTGTTACTTCATCTCTCGCAAACAGGACACAAGGTGGCTAAGGAAAAACTACAGCCGTGCCAATCCAGAGTAAAATTTTTGGGACACTGCCTAACCCAGAGGTTACGACATCTTACAACAGATAGAATCCAGGCCATACAAAACATGACACTGCCGCAGAATCAACAGCAAATTCATACCTTCTTGGGAATGTGTGGATACTGTAGAATGTGGATCCCAGGTTTTTCTATTTTGGCCTTACCTTTACAGGAATTAGTCTCTTCCTCAAACCCGATCGTGTCATACACACAGAGGAATCAGAGCAGGCTTTCCTTAATCTTAAGGATAGTCTGACAAAAGCTCCAGCATTGGGAATACCTGATTATGAAAAATCTTTTGATTTGTATTGTATGGAAGCCGATGGTTGTGCTGCAGGTGTCCTTACACAAAAACATGGTGATGCCAATAGGCCCGTAGCATACTACAGTGCCCAATTGGACACTGTGGCAAGATCACTCCCCACCTGTTTGAGAAGTGAAGCAGCTACCGCTCTATTGGTGAGTAAAAGTGAGGACGTAGTATTGGGTCATGATATGATTGTCTACACTCCCCATGCTGTATCTGCTCTGTTGAACTCAGCTCAAACCAGACACGTCTCCTCGGCTAGGTTCACCAAATGGGAACTAGCACTAATCGCTCCTGCAAATATTACTGTCAAACGTTGCAGTACGCTGAATCCAGCAACATACCTACCATATGTACAACATGATGTACAAAGGGTGGAAGGAGAGAGGTTGCTTGTCGGAGGTGAGTTCAGCAGACATAATGATATACACGATTGTATGACATATCTGAACCAGACCTTTACTGCTAGACCTGACATACATGACACACCTTTAGAGAATGTGGATGTAACTTTTTTTATGGATGGGAGTTGTCATAGACAAACAGACACAGGTGAATTATGTACAGGTTATGCTGTTGTAAATGACACAGACATCATAGAAGCTAAACCTCTTGGTCCTCCTCACTCAGCCCAGGTGGCAGAGTTAGTAGCACTAACTAGAGCATGTGAACTGGCAGCAGGCAAATTTGCTAACATTTACACTGACTCGAGGTACGCGTTCGGGGTGGTGCATGATTTTGGGTCTCTATGGCGTCTGAGAAATTTTATGGCAGCAGCAGGCACACCAGTTGCACACTCCCGACACATAAAACATCTTTTAGAAGCAATCCAACTGCCCAAAACGGTGGCAGTAATTAAATGCAAAGCTCATACATGTGAGGATGACCCGGTGTCACTGGGCAACAACAGAGCCGATGAAGCTGCAAAATAGGCAGCAGGGTTAAAAATGTTTCCTCCAACTGAAACAATTATGTCATTCCAAACAATTGATATGCTGAAATTAATTGAGATGCAAAATTTGTGTTTAACTCAGGAAAAATCCATCTGGAAGTTCAAGGGATGTGGGCAAGAGTCCTCCAGGCTCTGGAGGGACGGACAAGGTAAGCCAGTAGCCCCCAAGGCATATTACCCCAGCCTGGCTGAGGCAGCACACGGTCTGACTCATCTGGGCAAACAAGGTATGTGCAAGTTGGTGAGGGCATACTGGTGCGCACCAGGTTTTTCTTCACAAGCAGAAAAGATAGCAATGTCCTGTCTGACCTGCTTGAGAAAGAACATAGGGAAAGCAATCCCTACCGAACCGTCCCACATTCCACCGACTGATGGACCTTTCCAGGTGATACAAATTGATTTCATCCAATTACCACCCTGAAGGAACCTTAAGTATGCATTAGTGTGCACAGACGTATTTTCTAACTGGGTTGAGGCCTACCCAGCGGCCACTAATACTGCTGCATTTACTGCCAAGAAAATAGTTCAGGAATTTGTATGCAAGTACGGTATCCCTAGAATCATTGAAAGTGACAGGGGTACTCATTTCACAGGTGATGTTTTTCAAAATATGTGTAAGCTGATGGGTATTAATAGCCGACTTCATACCCCCTACCGACCGCAAGCCAGTGCTAAGGTAGAGAGGATGAATGGTACTATTAAAAATAAGCTAAGTAAAATCATGGCAGAGACTGGACTAGGATGGTTCTACATAGCATAAGAACCACTCCTAGACCTCCTCTGAATCTGTCCCCATTTGAAATATTGTTCGGTAGACAACCTCATTTGATTATAAGTCCACAGGAAGACCTGAAAGGTAACAATGAGGTAACTGTAAAGTATCTTATGTAAATGAGTAAGCAGTTAAAGCAACAGCATCAGAAACTGAAATTGTTGTCTAATGATATGCCTGAAACTAACTGTCATGATGTTGAACCAGGAGAATATGTTATGATCAGAAATTTCTTGCGTTCAGGTTGTTTGACTGATCAGTGGGAAGGTCCATACCAGGTGCTGCTGACGAGTACTACATCTTGAAGGTGGCCGAGAGAGATACCTGGGTCCATTCCACTCACTGCAAAAAGGTCAATCAACCGGTGGAGAAACAAGTCGGAGACAAAGCTGATAGCGTGGACCTGTCAATCGCGAGCTTGTTCCGGGAGGATTGAACAGGTTGTAGTGAGATACCTAAACTGAGAGAAATTTGCAGATCTTGTTGTGACAATGGACAGGCCTGCTGTGTTCATTTTCATATTCTCTTTTAGAGTGTTCTCCATCTTGGTCGGTTCAGGAATATCCAGTTTCTGTGATGGGAGACCGATCGAGGAAATGGGAGCTGATGGCAGCGCTGATGGAGTGGAGTCAGGAGGAGTGCAATGCCAATCTGGGGAGTGTCTGACCAATCCTAGTACTGTTATTGTTAAGAGAGCTATCATTCCGGATACTCGGGGAAAGTGCGGAGGTTTATCGTCGGAAGATTCCTGTATTTGTGAGCTTTGTGGGTCCCTAGTTGAGGAGAACTGTATCCAACAGTGCCAACCTAAATATAGCCCGTACTGGGGTGGGTATCCTTTAGAGGATTATCATAGTATGGTAGGCAAAGTGTTAAATCAAACTGATTGCTGGGTGTGTTCACATGTGCCACAGGGACAGCATAATGTGGGGTTGGTGCCATTTCCACTGAATATCACAGAAATTTTAGAATTACAAAAAGGGAAAACATTGGTTGGAAAATTCCTCTCATCCAAACCAGCTCATTTCAAACTCTATCAATTCCAAGTAGATAGATCACTTTTGTGTTTGAACATAACCAACCCCAATAAACCCGGGGGTTGGGAATTGACGGGGAATAATCAGACGATGACCTTCTCACAAAGAGCTGATAATGAGTCTATAAACCATGATCTGTCATGCTCCATTAAGTCTGGTGGGAAACATTTTAGGTATCGGTATACATTGAGTTCCACCAAAGAAATTATTGGTAAGGTGCCAAATGGTTATTGTGCTAAAATAATACAGCCAGAAACTTGCATGTATCAGATGGAAGACCCAGAAATAGGATTGTTTGCAAGGGAAATGTGCTTAATGATAATGTTGCATACCATTCCTTATGTTCTCCCTGATAATGTATATTTCATATGTGGAAGAAAAGCGTATAAATGGCTCTCCCCGAGTTCCAAAGGTTTGTGTTACCTGGGAAGAGTAGTCCCAGAAGTTATAACCCTCACACATGTTGAAATGCTGGGTATACATAAAAACACACCATCACCATATCTTCACACGCAATATGAACACAGAAGCAAGAGAAATATGATACCCGGTGACATGCATAAAACCACTCAGTTAATTAGTGAGACAACTGGCTTTCAAGTTTTAGTCGCACTGGATCCCACCAGAATTGCTCGGGGTACATTAAATTCTAGATATATTCAGGAACTTGCTAAATTGATAGATAATATCACCGAGATGTACGATGACACATTCAGGTATACAGGGAGAGAATTGCAAACGTACAAGAAAGAACTGGTGCAACACAGGGTAGTGTTGAATTATTTAACTGCTGTTACTGGAGGGTATTGCGTAACAGTAGCCACCCAATTTGGAGTAAAATGTTGCACCTATGTCACCAATGATACCAGCGACCCTAAGGAGGTGATAGACCGGAAGATGGATGAAATTCTGCAGCTAAAGTGGGAATTTCGCAAGAACCATAAGGCTTCAGTGGCTGAAGTAGGGGAGAAGATAGAAGGATGGGTTTCATGGCTGAACCCAGTAAAATGGTTCTCAGGTCTAGGGGAATGGGTCCAAGAAGTGATCGCCAGCATAGGCAAGTTCTTGATCCTTATACTGATTGTCATCATAGTAATTGGCATATGCGTCCGGTGTGTTCCTATTTTGTTGAAGTTTGGAAAATGTAAAAATAGAGTAAAACTTAAGAATGAAACTATGATGGTGGTCAGTAATGACAATATGAATACAGAGGTAAATATAGAACTGCATTACAACCCTGAACTAGGAAATACCATCATTTGATGTATTATATTTAGACAGGCATAGAATGTATTATTGAAATGTTATTTATTTTAGAACACTTCAGATAATGTAAAGTTTCAATTCCCCTTCGAGACTGCTTTTATAAGACTGGTGCATTCCCACACCTTTCACATGATCTTCCAAGATCCGCGGTGTGCGTATAATAGTAGTTTTATGTCCCCACCCAGAGACGCATTATTGATGGATTAAGAATCACTTTGTGCCATCCCACAATAACACTAAACAATATGTAAATGTAAGCCTAAATTAAATTCTAATAGCAGATTGTGATAGCATGTTGTTTGCTATCAAAGGGTGGACTGTCGAAGCTGAGTAATTGGCTGAGACAAGTTCAGTTTAAAATTGAATCGCAGCGATGCCATCTTGCGACTGGCCGCAAGATGCCATCTTGGAAATGAGATCGCAAGACGCCATTTTGCGAATGGCTGCCTAAGCGCCATTTTAGATAAACTCTCATTTTAGTACATGTGACAATAATACTATTAGCACCATGTGATTGCATCTTCCATCATTTCTCATATACAATAATGCGCATAATAGCGCTGTTAGCTAGTTGCATATTAGCGAATGCACAAGACCCCGAATGAAAACACCATTTAGTAGCTAAATGCGCACGCATCTGTCCCCAGTTAACTAGCATCTTCATATCAAACCCCGTACACTCACACATTACCTATTCACTTACAAGGTTCCATTAGCTTTAAGGTATAAGATTTAAGTTGGTTCAGTTAGTATAAATGCTGTGAAATAAGGATATTTGATAACTAAGGTTTTATACATGCTAAGAAAGCCGTGTTTGGTTTTGTACTGATGTGTACTCTTTCCACAGTATTCCAGTGATATCAGTGGGGAGATTGCATCATGCATTCTCAAGTTATGGACTGCAGAGACTTCAAGCAACAAAATGTATTAACTGTTATGATGTTGCAGGGGGCGGGAGGGCAGAGACCCCCAGTTGTTAGAGGCTGGGTGAGTCTATTTGAACCATCCTGTTAAATGCTCCATAACAGATGGATCCCCCATGGGAACCAATAGCATCAGCAACAAACGTCTCTATTGTTTTGTCTATTCCTGGGGGGTATAAATATGTGTGCTCCAACACTGGGTTTTTAGTCTTCGTGCTGAATGCTGATAGACGAGGGGTTTCTTGCTGATGCTTAACACCTGGTACCGGAAGCGCTGCGTATGTATACTGTACTTGGGTCTGTATAATTCCTTTGCGCCTAAATTGTGTCTGGATCAATTGCGTGTAACTGACTGTACTTTTACTTGAATAATACTCGTGCTTTGGAACCACAGATTCCAGGTCTAAGTCTTTATTTATACCTCTTTTACACCAAAAACCCAGGTCCGACCTAAGTTTTCAGAGATGGTTCCATCCCAGGTCAGACCCAGGTCAGACCCCGTTTACACAGTACCATCAATCTGGGTTATTCCCAGATCAGCCCCGTTCACACTGAACCTTTGTCTGCCCTGCAAAACTTGTGAGGTCATAAAAAGTGGGATGTGACTGCTCCACAACCACTAATCAGCTAATTTTAGGCATGACCCAGGTCGGATAACCCGGGTTGCACCGTTTACACTGCACCATTACCCAGGTCCATCCTGGGTCCGACCCTGGTAGCTACCTGGGTTGGATTGCCGGGTCATTTGACCTGGGTTATTTATCAGGGACCCTTTTACACTGAGCTGCGACCCAGGTAGACCCGGCAAAAACCCAGGTTTTTGCTCTGATGTAAAGGGGGTATAACTGTATGACTGCATACGCAAATTAGCGTCATCATTTGAAGGTATAGGCAGGATATTAGAAGGTACAGGCAGGATATTAGAAGATATAGGAAGGTGTGTATAGAGGTTCTGATCCAGTATCGTTACTTGACGTTATGTTAATATTTTTTAAAATAAGTGAAAACTTTATTGGCTGAATATAAAGTAATAGCTGAAACTAACTTGCTAACACATAGACCCTGGGACTGCTTCCAGCATACAGTAGCATGTACATTGGGTGCAATCATGGGTCCACGGAGGAGAGGAGAGTGAGTAATAATTACCTCACGGGTTTGTTGGGGACACTCAGCTAAAGTCCGCCACCCCCCTCCTCTCCCGCCCCCTCTTACTTGTCTATGGCAGCAGCCTCCCCCCCCACCCCTGTGGTAGGTCCAGGGAGGCTGATACCACGGAGCTCAGCAGCAGTCTCCTCTGCACTGATTCCCCCCCTCCTCCGGATCTGCCCCTGGCTGAGGGGTGCTACAAATGGTATTTTTCATACTTTTTGTAGGGGGCATAGCCATGCCTGCACAATTAGGCCACGCAACCTACAGTACCTTCTGGTTCGGCCACCACCCACAAAAAAGCTCTCCCACCCTCCCCGCAGCTGCCCACTTAACGAGTACAAGTGGGCGATCCAGGGGGGGTGGGCAATGATGTGTTAATAGGGGCAGCCAGAAAGTCAGCAAGTATGTAGTTGGCACACACTAGCACCAGACCTATAACTGGCTGCAGTATGCACAATTCGTCATAGCCCACAATTCAATCTATATGCCCATTTATGCCCTCTATATACGTCCTTATTACACTTATGAGCTCCATTTCCAGTTATGCCCATTCAGCCTCATATTCTGCTAAGGAGCATGCTCAAGGCTAAAATTCCCAAGCTTTTATCTGCAGAAAGGACCTTACTGCTCTATAAATCCTCCAATTCCTATGTTCTCTCCAAGTCCATATCTCTTACATACTATATAATTATTCTTTCCATTGCACGCTACCAGACTCTATCTACGCAGTTCTGTTTAACTTTTGCAAACCCAATTACTGCAGGGGAGAGGATTAAAGATTCCAATTGACTGAACTATGCAGGTAAATGATAAGACTACATAAAATGAGGTTAATGCCAGAATATAAATAAAATAAATTCGCGTGAGAGCTCACCTTAGTTTAAGGCTATTGAAGGTCACCCCGATATAGCATAACATCACTGGTAGTGGGTGCTTTAGAAATTCAGAGTAAAAATTGGAAGTCAGGAGACTTATGTTGTAAGAGCTTATTACTAGACAAGTCATCATTAATTACAGCACCTGCGTTGTACTTTGCAGCCTTGACAAAATAGGCAGGGGTCATCCTAATTAATGGATGCTATGTCTTTCCATGCTACTGCGACCAGCACAATGGAGTTTATATGGCCTTGCAGCAATGACACTGCTGCTTATTAAATACAGATCCTTCACATATACACTTTTTCCAAGTTCATATATGTGCATGTAACCAAACTGGATTTACATTTTTATAAGCTAAGAAAACGTCAATATTTTTGGCAATGGTGCTTCCAATTGTAAAACATGAGTGGTAATTAGATCCTTTAAAGCAGATGATTTCACCCTTTTTGTCTAGACTTTATGCTGAAGGCATTGTGCATAAAAAATAGTGACATTACAGCATGAAAGTAGTTTACGATTATAAACGTGGCTAGCTTTTTCTCTTTTAGCATTAGTTTTGATTGTGAAGCTGAAAGGTTGAATGGTAATAGCAGCTATCATTAACATTTAAACAGAACAGGTACGTCAAACGCAGTCTCCTCAGCAACGCTAAAATAGGAACTTTAAGAGAAACATATAACTCATTTACAAGTATGGTTTATTTTCCCTTAAATAGTCAGTCAAGCGTATGGACAATTTATAGTTCTCGTAGAGCAGGTTTTATCGGCAGGCTTGGAATGATCCAAATATAGGATGGAATTTGCAAAGCTCACCTGGTCTGCACCCCAAAAGAAACACTTTGATTTTGCACCTGGATTTTACTTAGCATAAGCGCTTTTTTTTCTAACAGTAGTAACGTTACCCAGAGAAATGGGGCCAAATGTAATAGGTAGTCTGTTTTGGTAAATTGCGATGATACAATGTCGCGACATTGTATCATTGATGTAACCACAAGATTAACCTCTATTAATCTTGCGGCTACGATGTAGTGGTTCCCACCATAGACTTCAATGGGGATTTCTCACCATAGAAGTCTATGGGACACACAGGCTGGCCGCATTCAGCTAATCAGGGAGCCGCTCCGACGGAGATGCTCCCTCATTGGCTGGCGGCCCCTTCACTGACGGGGCACACGTGTGCCCCGGTCATTTATGCGGAGCAAAGGTATGTGTACACACATACCTTTGCTCAGTCCGGCATGGATCGGGTTTTTTTGCGTTTTTTTATTTTAACCCCTGGATTGCCAGTGGACGTGATCTACGCATAGGAGAGGTGAGTATGGATTTTTTTTTTCAGGTACACCCCTATGGATTACTTCGGATACTAGGTGAGTATGTGTGAGTGTGAGTGTGAGTGTGCATGTATGTTTTAATAAAATTTTACATTCACGGTGTATGTTTGTTTATTTAAGTATTTCTTTAGTTGTGAAACTACAAGTGCCAGCGGGCCCGTAATGCCCCGCATGCTGGTATTTGTGGTTCTCCAAATACCAGCATGCAGGGAAGGCTTGCTGGTACTTGTGGTTCTACAACTAAAGACAATATGCAAACTTTATTTTTACACTTTACACTATCAACCCGGCACCCACCGCCCTAGGGTGCCGGGGATAGCCCCGGGCTATCAGTCTAGGCCTGGGGTGCCCTGGAGAGGGGTACCCCTTTATTGGGGCGGTACCCAACTCCCCAGGGATCCCCGGCCTGGACTGACTAGCAGTCAGGGATAATGCTTTGGCCGGGGAAACCGGTGAAAGGTTTTCCCTGGCTGTGGCATTATCCCCCCCGGTAGAAAGAGTTCGGTGCTGGTTCTGGAATTTTCAGGGGACCCCTACTCGTTTTGTCCCCTGATTTTCCAGAACCAGCTCAACAAAGCCCTGTGCTGATTCTTAATATACAGGGGCCCCCTACGCATTTTGGCCCTGTATTTTTAGAACCAGAACAGGCTTTATAAAGCCCGGGGCTGGTTATGCTTTTGGGGAGGGGGTGCACTTTTTTTTTTTAAAACACACACAGAAGCCATCACGGATCTCACTGATATGTGATGGCTTCTCTAAAACTCGCACCTTTTAATGCTACTCGCATTAAAAGGTGTCAGTTTACATAGTCCTAAACTCGCCTAAACTCGCAAATGCAGTAGCCTCGAGCTGAAAAGTTCGCAGGCTATTGAATTTGCGAGTTTCAGTACAAACTCACACTTTTTAAAAGTGCGAGAAAGTGCGAGTCTGTACTGTTACTAAAACAGACTACCTATTACATTTGGCCCATGGTGTCTGTACTCACCTAATTTACAAGTTCTGTGGGGGCCAATGTCTTTTATATTTAATTGTGGGGCCAATGTATATGTGTTGTTTTGTTTTCCTGTGGAGGTCAATGTGTTATTTTGTTGGGAAAGACCCCATGTCCATTGCCAGGAGGCCATACCCCCTTCTGACATGCAATACCCCCGTTTTCAGGCGTGTGCCTACGTCACACACAAATGTCCATACTTGGTAAATCACAAATTACTTTCAACTGTTTAGAGCCATATTCATTTTGAGCCGAGCTGCCATACTTATTCGTGTCCCGGACTTTTCGCCTACTTCGCCTGTTTTGTAGGCGGAAAAGTATCGCACGCGTGCCCGCTTTACCCCGTATTCAACTTGAAAGTACGCAAAAACGGGACCCGGCGAACCTTGAACAGGCGGAAAGTACTGTCAAATTTGGGGAAATCAGCCTGACACCCCCCAATAGATGCTCTGGCATGGGGGTTCACTATGGTACCCCCTGATTTGGCTTGCTGAAGGTATCTGGTGTTTTTAAACGGGCTCAATAGCTGCTAAATAGCATTTTTCTATACGTGGTGAAGAATAGTATTCAGGAGTATTTTTTCCAAAAAATAACTTATCCCAGCACATTTGGGGTACTTCAAAATGGGGGTCAGCATATTTAAAAGTTGGTAAAGTGAATTTTTAAAAATCATGAAAAATCCACCTGCCACAAGCCCCTGCAATCAAAAAAACACTTGGGGCATACTTGGGAACCCCCCCACAGTCAAGTTCGCCAGTTTTTAACTTTGCACCCCAAAATTTTTTTTTTGCCCCCTTTTTCAAAGTCATTTTTTGGGGTGTCCTTAAGGGTTTTTTTTTTTTTTACACAGTTTACCTTTGGGGGACTGTCTGAAGGCTGCAGGGGGTTCCCGCAATGTTGCACCCCAAAACCCCAATTCTACACTTTTTTCCGCCTCCTATTCATAGGCGAAACTTTTACACCTAGTATATTGCATTGACTTTCCGCCTACGCGGAAAGTCTTTCAAATTGAATACGAGGTGAAAGCAAAACAGGCGAAAATGACGTCATCGTCGAAAAAGTAACACGGATCCGGACTTTTCGCCTCAAATTGAATACGGGCATTAGAGTAGATCACGATCACCGAATCCAAAAGTCTGGCCGCCCCTCTACTATAGGACATTCTCTTTCCATTTACTAATGAGTTTATTATATGCAGAGGCAAGAGGGATCATAAGTGTCTCACTGTGGAAATAGACATGGGTTGTTGTTTTTTGTTAGTTAAATGTAACTCAGAGGTGGGTGTAGGTGTTGTCGGTGAGTTATGAGAAGTAACAACTCTCCATTAGGAAGCATCGGTGCCAGTGTTGGCCCTGTGTGCAACTTCATGTTAATGTTTTATGGAAAGAAATGAGGGCTAAAAATGTATTAATAATTCATATTATATTTCAGATAATTTTAACGTGTGTTAGAAAATGACACATAACATTTAACCTTCTGCCACTTTATCTGCCCAGACTATATTTATAGTTATAGTTTTTCATACTTATACTAACCATGACTAAAACATTGGCCCAAATATAATTGCATGTGAGCACTTTGCGATTTCAGCAATATTGCTGCTATATTTAAAGCTGCAATTTGTTTTAAGGCAAAACCAACTTAATCTTGCCTTAATACAAATTGCTGCTTTAACTGTAGCGGCTATATGTATCACCAAAATCTGGCCAGCGCCCACAAAATGCAGACTATTACATTTGGACCATTAGGTGGCTTGGAGGTAATCTGGCTCATATATAGGAAGTTATTGAAGATTCCTTGCTGGTAAACCAGGGACATTCACCTCTGTTAGATCGCTGAGCGCCAGGCTGACCTGAAGGGCCCTACAGTACATTGACAACCTCACTGCAGTTTCCCTAGTACAGTAGCTCCACCACAGGGTTATAGTGCAAGGGACTTTACCTACCAATGAGTTCTTATATGTTTTCTCTAATGCATTAGAAGTAGGGATGAGCGGGTTCGGTTCCGAGAACTGAACCCACCTGAACTACGGGGTTCCGAGGCAGATCAAAGTCAGCTCGGACTTTCCCGTCTAACTCAGATATGAAAACGAGGCAAAACGTCATCATCCCGCTGTCAGATTCTCACGGGTTTTGGATTCTATAAAGGTCCCGCGATCGCTGCCATTTTTCATTGCGGCTGTGGAGAGTGAAGAGGGAGGGAGCTGGGATCTGTGCTGTGCTGTTGTTGTTGCATGCTGATGGTGTGCATAGGGGCTGGCTACTGTTGTCCATATAGGGGCTGGCTGTTGTCCTGTCCATAAGGGCTGGCTGGCTGTTGTCTGTAGAGGGGCTGGCTGGCTGGCTGTTGTCCTGTCCATAAGGGCTGGCTGGCTGTTGTCTATAGAGGGGCTGGCTGGCTGGCTGTTGTCCTGTCCATAAGGGCTGGCTGGCTGTTGTCTATAGAGGGGCTGGCTGGCTGTTGTCCTGTCCATAAGGGCTGGCTGTTGTCTATAGAGGGGCTGGCTGGCTGGCTGTTGTCCTGTCCATAAGGGCTGGCTGGCTGTTGTCTATAGAGCGGCTGGCTGTTGTCTATAGAGGGGCTGGCTGGCTGTTGTCCTGTCCATAGGGGCTGGCTGGCTGTAGTGCTGTGTTGTGCAGGGGGTGCTCTGTCCTTCAGGGGTGCTCTTGACCCACCCCCAGTGTGAAATAAAAAATTTGTGTTAGCCACACTTGTCATCAGTGCAGGGGTGCTGTGCTGCTGTCTGTTAAGGGGCTGCTGTCTCTTTCAAGGGTTCATCCCCAGTGTTCAAATAAAAAAAATAAAAAATAACCAGTTTTTTTGTGTCCGTGTTAGCCACACCTGTCATCAGCGTAGGTGTGCAGGGGTGCTGTGCTGCTCCTGTCTGTCAAGAGGCTGATGACCAAAAAATAAATAAACATTTTTTTTGGTGTGCATGTCATACTTGCCAACTCTCCCTCATTGTCAGGGAGACTCCCCGAAATAGTAGCAATCTCCCTGTCTCCCTGAAGAGTCTAGCAATCTCCCTCATTTCATCCTTACCCCCATTATGAAGCTGTTATATTAAAAAACAGAGATATATACATTCAAATGGGATCATTAGTGTCATTTCCTTGCATTGGATATTATAAGGCACAATGATCCCTATGAATTTCTGAAAACACACTGCAGCTCTCATCCCAGCACAGGATCCTCATCGTCTCAGCCTGTCTCTTCTAGTGGGTGGAGCTACTCTGTGCCTGGCTGCCTGTTAGTGAGGGAAGGGGAGGGGAGGAAACTGCAGGGGACAGGAGCAGTGCTGTACGATGTCTGGCTGCCACTGTCTGTGTGAAGAGTGACAGGCAGCCTGGCAGCCCAGCCCCAGCGTAGCCTAGTGAGACAGAGAGCAGGGGAGAGCAGTGACTGCACCTGCTAACCCTAGCAGTTTCTAGCTGCATGATGTAGATAGATGGAGCATGCATGTCTCAATCAGAGACATTCTTCATGCTAGTGGTAGGCTCATTCAGTGACGCCCTCTAGTGGTGGCGCCCATAGGCAGCTGTCTAAAGCTGCTTAATGGTAGCGCCAGGCCTGCTTGTAGCCCAGGTCAGAAGATGTGTAGGGAGTGTGGTTATTATATGGTCTAAAATGGAGCATACATCCACTAAAGTGAACAATAAATGCCCAATCTAACAGGGAGCACAGCTGTAATTTATACACAACACAGGATGGGATGACGATATAGGCTTCGGTAATGGTATAATCTGGGGCGATGTGTACATCATCGTCTTCACACAATATTAATTTGTCCCCGCTGGAATTCACCAATACCTCTATCTCTTTCTCCTCAGATCTGTGTCCGTTGGGAAGAAAAAAAGAATCTCTTCATCCCTTCTGGGATGAAATCCACTCCCAGCAAGCAGGCATGGCGCTCAAGAATTCCCAAGAAAGACACAACGTAAAGGTGCCCACACACATACCAACTTTCATCCAATTTGGCCGATTTCGATGAATCGTGATATCAGATCATGTAAAAAATGGCCAAATCGTGAGTTTCTACTCTTGATCACAATGCCGATGTGCGTCCCCGCTTGTCGTACCTCGCATCTTCAGATCTGCCGTGCTGTAGGGCAGATTAGTCAATCTGGGATATAATGCACTGGCTGCAAGATAGATCTTAAGTCAGATTGGACATTTTTAACTCCAAATCATGATCACGACTGCCTGGGGAGAGTTCAGGGGAAATCGTGTACATCGGCTGATTGGGAGCAAGTCAGTATGTGTGTACCTTAAGACTAAAGCTGGGTACACATGTAAAGATTTTCTGTCCAACAATCCAACTAGTTGATTGGCTGGAGTGAAATTCTGGTAACGTATGGGAGTAACTGATGATCAGCAATTTGCTACTAAATGCCAGAAAACAGATGAAAATGGTCATTCAGACAAGTTTGTTAAATGTTTGATCTAAACAATTTGTTCAAACAACAGTTTTTGTCCATTTTCCGGCATTTGGGAGCAAATTGCTGATTGTCATTTGCTTTCATACCTTACCAGATTTTCATTCCAACCAATCAACTAGTTGGATGGTTGGACAGAAAATCTTTACGTGTGTATGCAGCTTTAAACCTTAAATCTGAAATATTGCATTTAATGCTCTGTTCCGCTTGTTCACATATCTGATCTGGTTAAGTGGACAGTGGGAACAATGGCAGTTTGAAAGCCTCTACTAAAGGTGCATACACACAGTGCAATCTGTACCACCAACGACTTGAAAGATATCTTTCAGTGAGTCATCCTGCCACATCTCTGAACAGGGAAAATTGACGATATCGTCCAAGTTGGCCTACATGCATGGACGATGAAATATATCGCGCATCATTGATTGATGGTCGGTCATTCACTGCCTAAAAATGAACAATATATAATTCAACGATATCATTATTGTTCATATCGTTCAGGAAAATCTTCCTGTGTGTATGCAGCATTACTCTGTTTTTTTTTAATGTCCCTGTACAGGTTGGGAAATGCCTTTACAGAAGGTTTGCAAAGGATTATTTAAGTCAATCGTTTTTGGAAAGCACTCTTCCTGGTCCCCTTCTGGGTTGAAAATCCACTCCTAGCCGCAGAAGCAGGCGCAGGATTCTCAAGAAAGACACAACATAAGGCCTTAAATCAGGGGTAGCCAATCTCGGTCCACGAGAGCTCACGTTTTCCAGATGACCTAGCTGGTGCACAGGTGTATTCATTACTCACCAATACATTTAGAAAGATCCACAGGTGGAGTTAATTAATACACTTTTGATTCCGTGAGGAGACCTGGAAAACATGCACAGTTGGTAGCTCTCGAGGACCAGGGTTGACTACCCCTGCCTTAAATCATAGATCTTACGCTTGAGGCCACTAACTAACTATGTTTTTTTAATGTCCCTGTACAGGTTGGGAAATGCTTTTTCATGTGGAAAGCACTACTAGGAATCTTCCTGGTCCCCTTCTGGGATGAGAAAATCAACTCCCAGCAGCAGCAGAGGCCATGCTCAAGGATTCTTCTGTGGCAAGGACTGGTGTGAATGTATCACATTTTTTTTGTAAATACCTCCTCCACTCCCTTTCTCCCTCATAAATTTTCTTCGGAATCAAAAAACAAAATTAAATTTACTGCCAATCAACCCTTCCTGTCACTGCCCTGCCTTCAACTACATACATACTCCAACTCCCTCAGGCCTCTCTTGAATAATAAAAGTGTTTCCTGATGTGCCATGTTTGAAGTTGAACTGTCATGTGTTTGTGCCGCCCACTGCTGCAGCTTAGCTTAGTCAGCCAGCTATCTTGGTGCAAATTTTGGGCCTAAACTCGATGAAAACAATATAATGAGCTGAGAGGTGGTCAAAATTGACTGGAAACGAGTGGAAATAAATGTTATTGAGGTTATTAATACGTAAAGCTGACCACTAAGTAATAGCGAGCGGCCGCACTATGCTCTCGCACCAGTATAAAGACGCCTCTTTGCCACTCGCAAAACACACGTCATCTCCGGCAGTTGTAGGTTTAATCGGGAACATCGAGAGCCATCGGAGCGGCTCGCAGCGCTTGTGGTAGCCTTTTCCCATGACAACATTGCTGGCAGTTCTGGCTAAAATACAACCTAGTCATGTGTGTGATGTCGCTACTTTGCTAATTATGCACACCCATTAAACGCCATTCTGATGGTTGTGCACGCCTGCGTTCACACATCCACACCCCCGTTTTCAAGCTCCTTCCCCTGTTACCTCCCACAAACGGCACTATCTGTCACTCAAAATAGCGGCCTGACTGCGGGCTACGGGCGAGCACTTTCCCATCGCAATGACTGGTTCGTGCACGTGCATTGCGACTCATACACATTCGCAGATTGAGAAGCTGCGGCACAAGAGGACGGACCTGCTTGGCAAAACCAGAGCCGCCGGAGGTAAGGAGGGAGACACAGCTGGAGGGATCGGAAAAAATCCCTCTGCTGCAGGGGCTGTCTTGTAAATCTTCACAGGCTGCCATGTAAATGGCAGTCTGTGTAGATTATCTGGGGCTGAACGCCATCTCAGGATGACGTTCAGTAACACCATCAAGTTCTGAAAAAAATGCTTAATTTTTACAAAAGTAGGTAAAAATTTTAATTTTCACCTGCTTTTGTAAAAAATAAGTGACGACGAATAGACCACTGAAAGTCTTAATTACTCCATCATTATCTCTTGCCTCCATTACTGTAACCTCCTTCACACCGGCCTTCCTAAGTCCCGCATACTGTAGATATTGCCGCTACAGTAGTTTGCTAAAAAGTCGCATAGTAGTTTGCTGCAAAGGTCACAAAAGCAGTGTTTAATCTAAAGTTAAACAGACCTTTTTCTATGCTGACACTTGTAGTTGAGGGGTGATTTCATAGAGCACTCCTCAACCCCACCGTTCTATTTGTAAGGCATGTCAGCAAAGTGTGAGTGCCGCACATCACTACCAAAATTGCCACTTGGCGCTTGCAGAACAATGGGCAGATACAGTATGGTAGCAAAGGTTAAATTAAACACGACAAGTGTCAGAATCTCCTTTCATTGAACGTCACTGGTTGTAGTAAATATTTTTTTGATTTGGTGTGTTTCCTAACCCTACAAGTGTCAGCACAGAAAAAGGTCTGCTTAGATTTGACACTGCTTATGCAGCTTTTCCATCAAACTACTGTAGCAGCAATAAGTGGCAAGCACCGAGTTATTGATGCAGAAAAGTAAATGCAGGGTTGGGAAACACACAAAATAAAAAAGATATTCACTACAATCGGTGAAATCACTATGTTACTGAAGGTGTGCAGCACCAGACTACAGGCCTGATTCATAGCACTCGCAAGCGGGTCGATGGTCCCCCACTGCGCAAGCGCCGCCCCCGGCGTGCGCATGCGCGAGACCCGTCCTGCGACTGCAGCTCAGTCACTACGAGTCTCGCTACAAGACGGGGCGGCTGTCGATGGTGAGTGGCAGCTCACGCTGTTTTGTAGGCGGGGAGGGGGGGTGCTTGCACAAATGGAGGTATTCCCTTAGGAACGCCTGGCGTTTGTGGGCGGCCCTACTGACATCACTAGTGATGTCAGTAGTGGACTTCCTGCTCTATTAGAGCAGGAAGTCCACACGGGCTTGCAGGAGCTGAGACCCTACCACAGGTCTTGTCGCAAGCCCGATGGTCACGATAATTGCGATGGCCTCCAGGCCGCTTGCACAAGCTGTGGGTGGTCACCCACAGCTTTGCGAGAGGGCTGGAGAAAAGAAAACAAAACACTCCCTGATTCAGAGCGAGCGCTCGCCGGCAGCGAGCGGCTCTGAATCAGGCCCTATGTAGCTGCCTTGGGCTAGTGGAATGATCAATGCTGAACACATCATCCAACTATGGCTTGATCCCCATTAAGGACAGATGCAGGATGTATTTTTTAACATCGGCAAGTTTCACCAAAATAACACCTCATTTTATTAAATACATTATTATTAACTTTTTTCATACTATTTCTTTTACTCCAGAATTGAGAATCAGGTGGAACTACAGGCCCCAGCATGAAAAGCCCATCATTGTAATACCCACTGAAGGTGCAACCAAAGTATAGCGGGTGCAACTACAGTATAGCAGTAGTGGAGGGCGACTACGGTATAGCAGTAGCGGGTGGGACTACAGTATAGCTGCAGTGGGTGAGACTACAGTATAGCAGTAGTGGAGGGCGACTACAGTATAGCTGCAGTGGGTGAGACTACAGTATAGCAGTAGTGGAGGGCGACAACAGTATAGCTGCAGTGGGTGGGACTACAGTATAGCAGTAGCGGGTGGGACTACAGTATAGCTGCAGTGGGCGAGACTACAGTATAGCAGTAGTGGGGGCGGCTACAGTATAACTGCAGTGGGTGGGACTACAATATAGCAGTAGTGGGGGTGGCTACAGTATAGCAGTAGTGGGGAAGTATACATTATAGCTGCAGCGGGTGGGACTACAGTATAACAGTAGCGGGTGGGACTACAGTATAGCTGCAGTGGGTGAGACTACAGTATAGCAGTAGTGGAGGGTGACAACAGTATAGCTGCAGTGGGTGGGACTACAGTATAGCAGTAGCGGGTGGGACTACAGTATAGCTGCAGTGGGCGAGACTACAGTATAGCAGTAGTGGGGGCGGCTACAGTATAACTGCAGTGGGTGGGACTACAATATAGCAGTAGTGGGGGTGGCTACAGTATAGCAGTAGTGGGGAAGTATACATTATAGCTGCAGCGGGTGGGACTACAGCATAGCAGTAGCGGGTGGGACTACAGTATAGCTGCAGTGGGCGAGACTACAGTATAGCAGTAGTGGGGGCGGCTACAGTATAACTGCAGTGGGTGGAACTACAATATAGCAGTAGTGGGGGTGGCTACAGTATAGCGGCAGCGTGTGGGAGTACAATATAGCAAAAGTGGGGGTGGCTACTATAGCGGCAGTGTGTGGGACTACAATATAGCAGTAATGGGTGTGGCTACAGTATAGTTGCAGTGGGTGGGACTACAGTATAGCAGTAGTGGGGGAGGCTACAGTATAGCTGCAGTGGGTGGGACTACAGCATAGCAGTAGCGGGTGGGACTACAGTGTAGCTGCAGTGGGTGAGACTACAGTAAAGCAGTAGCGGGTGGGACTACAGTATAGCTTCAATGGGTGAGACTACAGTATAGCAGTGGTGGGGGGTGGCTACAGTATAGCTGCAGTGGGTGGGACTACAGTATAGCAGTAGTGGGGATGGCTACAGTATAGCTGCAGTGGGTGGGACTACAGCATAGCAGTAGCGGGTGGGACTACAGTATAGCTGCAGTGGGTGAGACTACAGTATAGCAGTAGTGGGGGCGGCTACAGTATAGCTGCAGTGGGTGGGACTACAGTATAGCAGTAGTGGGGGTGGCTACAGTACAGCGGCAGCAGGTGGGACTACAGTATAGCAGTAGTGAGGGTGGCTACAGTATAGCAGCAGTGTGTGGGACTACAGTATAGCAGTAGTGGGGGCGGCTACAGTATAGCGGTAGTGGGTGGGACTACAGTATAGCAGTAGTGGGGATGGCTACAGTATAGCGGCAGCGGGTGGGACTACAGTATAGTGGCAGTGAGTGCAATTACATTATAGCGGTAGCAGGTGTGACTACAGTATAGCTGCAGTGGGTGAGACTACAGCATAGCAGTATTGGGTGGGACTACAGTATAGCTGCAGTGGGTGGGACTACAGTATAGCAGTAGTGGGGCAGCTACAGTATAGCTGCAGTGGGTGGGACTACAGTATAGCAGTATTGGGGGCGGCTACAGTATAGCTGCAGTGGGTGGGTCTACAGTATAGCTGCAGTGGGTGGGACTACAGTATAGCAGTAGTGGGGGCGGCTACAGTATAGGGGCAGCGAGTGCAATTACAGTATAGCGGTAGCAGGTGCGACTACAGTATAGCTGCAGTGGGTGGGACTACATTATAGCTGCAGTGGGTGGGACTACAGTATAGCAGTAGTGGGGGCGGCTACAGTATAGCGGCAGCGAGTGCAATTATAGTATAGCGGTAGCAGGTGCGACTACAGTATAGCTGCAGTGGGTGGGACTACATTATAGCAGTAGTGGGGGCGGCTACAGTATAGCGGCAGCGAGTGCAATTACAGTATAGCTGCAGTCTGTGCGGCTATAGTGACAATGATCAGTGTCCTACACCTATTTGCTAAGTCTCATATGTAGAGTAACATCATGCAATGTACTTAGTTATGTCTCCCTACATGACCCATTCTGTTGAACATGGCCATTGTAAAAGACAGGAATACAGCTAGTAATCAGGTTTACATGTTTTATGTGACTAAATTCATGGGCGTGCATCTAGGTACATGGCCGCCGTGCAATGCAGGAATACAGCAATCAGCGACTTACTGTACATTGTGGTTAAACATCTCTGATTAGTATGATCACACCTTCAGCGTGTCATACAATGATGGGCTTTTCATGCTGGTACTTGTAGTTCCACCTGGTTGTCAATTCTAGAGCATAAGTAAAACACAAACCTTCTTACAGTTCGTGTTTCCTTATACCCATATTCACCACATGACACTGTACTCAGTAGTAGATCATTGACGTTATAGTCACGCCCGCCATGCTGTAGTTGCACTCACTCTACTGTAGTCGCACCCGCTACCGCTAAACTGCAGCAGCACCCTGTACTGCTATACTGTAGTCACACCTGCTATACTGTAGTCGCGCCTTTAGTGTGTCATCCAATGATGGGCTTTTCATGCTGGGACCTGTAGTTCACCTGGTTGTCAATTTCTGCCGTCTCTTTCCTGACGGTGCCTGTGTGATAATCAGAGCAGGGAAGAGCACCTGACTGCACCCGTAGCAACTTCTGAGTATATGCAGAGAATGAGAACCAGTGGCATTTTAAGAAGTGAGAGGACCCAGGTGCAAACTTTTTTTGTGGGCTTTCCCCCCCCACTACAGAAATATGGTACCTGCAGCTGCGCAGAAAGTTGAAAGACTCTCGTGCCGGAGTCTTTGATATCTTCTGTGCACACACAATTTTTAATGAAATATTGCGGCTGACGCAACATTTCTGGTGATTCCTTTAGGGCTTCCTTCCGGGAGGGGGCTGCCAGGTCGGTCCAGCAGGGAGGGTGGGGGCTGCTGTAATGCGCAGAGTGGGGGCGTGTCCACGTGTTTGCATCAGCATGTCCCCGCCCCCGCCTTATAATGCCAATATTACCGACATTACAAAGCAGGGGGCGGTGTTACTAAGACGCGATCTAGCATAAATCGCGTCATCGTCACCCAAACCGCCCACTTTTACATGCGGTCGCAGGGGGGCGGTGGACGATGTGGGAGACTTGCCTCCTCTTGCGGGGTGTCGGGAGTGGCACCCGATTTTCGGGAGGCTCCCGGCAGTCCCGGGAGAGCAGGCAAGTATGCAGTAACCTTTCACATTGGTCGAGTTGTATCTGCAAAATGGAAAAACATCTGGATGAGAGTTTAAATCGTGAGAGTTTTTTGAGTCTAAAAACAATTGAGTTTGCTCTGTTCTCAGACTCTGGGGCCTATTCATCATAACTTCAAATTCTCTGGAGGTAATTAGGTTTAGATCTCGCATGGAGTTCTACCTAATTACCGGAGGAATTCATCATTCCTCCTCTCCATAAATATCCTCTCCATAAATATCTATTCCGAAAAGCTGTCATTTTTGCGATGACAGCTTTTTGGATAATAGATAGTTTTCCCTCTCTACACTAACTTACCGCAGCTGGAATCTGTGCTGCGCATGCGCTGTTACATTCGTTAAACCAGCGCATGCGCAGCACTACCTACAGCTGCGGTAATTTTGTGTGCCGTCCCCCAAGCTCCCCTCCCCCACAAAAAAATCCCTCCCCTGTCCTGCACTTACCTGCCCGCTGCTGCTGCCTCTGGCTCTGGTGGCTGCTCGGACACTGTGTTCTCCCGGCAGAACACTGTACAGTTTAGCAGAAAAAAAACTTTTTTTTTTCTTCTAAACTTTATTGTGTTCTGCTGGGAGAACACAGTGGGCCTGATTCAGAGCCGGACGCTCTGACAGAGCGCTCGCTCTGAATCAGGGCCGGCCCTCTGTTTTTTTTTGAGCGGCCATCTGGCCGCTCACATAGCTGTGGGTGGCCACCCACAGCTATAGCGAGCGGCCATGATGATGGTCGCGATGGTCAAGACCATCACGACCATCGGGCTTGCGACGAGACCCTTGTGGTAGGGTCTCGCTGCCGCAAGCCCAAGAGTGCTTTCGGCTCTAACAGAGCTGAAAGCACTCCCACTGACATTACTTGTGATGTCAGTGGGGCCGGCCCCAGACAGTAGGCGTTCCCATGGGAGCGCCTCCATCTGGGCAGCCACGCTCCATGCCCGCCCACCAAAGGGGGCGTGCTGTCACTCAACATCGACAGCACGCCCCCTTTGGTACGAGACCCGGAGCGACTGTTTGCCCGTCGCTATCTGGGTCTCGCGCATGCGCACGACGGAGCCAGCTCCGTCATGCGCATGCGCACTGGGCCACCATTGACCCCACTTGCGAGTGCATAGCGCTCGCGAGCAGGTCTGAATCAGGCCCAGTGTCCAAGGAGCCACCAGAGCCAGAGGACAGACCAGAGCGCCGGAGTAAGACGCCAGGGGACCTCACCAGCTAGGAGAAGGTAAGTCTCATCTGCTATTCGCCACCTGACAGTGGCGGATAGTAACTCCATCAAATTCCGAAAATGCATAATTTTCGGAATTTGATGAATACCATCATTTCCATATCCCCATACTAATGTACTAATGTAAGGGGAGTGTGTAAATTAATGCAGGGGGACTTTGCAAGGAGATATCAGTGATATCTCCTGTATTAAGATACTTCATGGATACTAAAATAACAGTATTTAAGGAAAATGTCCTTAAAAACGTTATTTCAGTGTTGATGAACAGGCCCCTCTGTTACGTTGGGTGAGTTTATAAAGTGTTACATTATAAACTCTCACATTTTCTAAACTCTCACCCTATTACATTTGGCCCATAGAATTCTGCTGAACACTATAGAATATTATCTAAATGCTGATTCGCCTGAAGCTTTCAGGTTAGGGTCAAATAGTTCTAAAATGTCCCATAGATTTTAGTGCCTTTTCATTACGACTAGCTAAAATTCCAGATGTTTTACACATTGTGCCCCTCATATTTAATTGTAATATGCAAATTAGGATTGGTTTAGTTAAGTATCTGGCAGAATCTTTTGGAAAAATGATTCTACATTTGGCTAGAGTGTAGTTAATGGATTACGGTGACTTCACAGTAATGACATTGTCTGTCCTACACTAAAAAGGCCAGGCCCCACGTATCTTTTCACACATGAAAATGCTGCTGGATCTCCATCCTAACTCTCGTGCATACGGCATGTTTG
Organism: Taudactylus pleione; assembly: GCA_031769625.1. NCBI lineage: Eukaryota > Metazoa > Chordata > Amphibia > Anura > Myobatrachidae > Taudactylus > Taudactylus pleione. The sequence goes on along the minus strand of JAUIMM010000033.1, from coordinate 5,900,881 downwards.
CCAACAATTTTGTCGCCTTTCCAGGGGCATTTTGCTGCTGGTTGCTGAATCGACGCACATAATACTCTGTGCAGCCTCCCAGGACCTTAGTGCATCAGAATCACAAAATCAGTCATTATCACAAATAATCACAAATAAGACATAATCGTAACTCAGGTATAATATAATTTATATTTCCATGTTACATTTTCCTCTTTAATAAATGTTCATTTATACGAAAATAAAAGATAATGAGAATTTTATTTAAATTCTACTGTGTGTAGGGGCCAATATTGAAAAGTAGGGACTCCATCTTCTGGGATTAACCTTTAAAATCACGGAATGTATTGAAATACAGTTGAGAACTGTGCGTACTGACGGTATGCACAGAATTAAATGAGAAAAGAGAAAACAGCAAACAATAAAAAATAAACAAAAAATAACAAAAATAAAGCATTTAAAACAATTAGCCAAATATGTATTGTATAGCTTTCATTTACACATTTTTGGATGAAATAAAATACTGTATAGCCATTCTGTTTTAAACATCAAAACATGTATTATTTGTTATCACTATTATATATATATATTTTTTTTTTAGAAGATTATCTAAATTAAATTAAAAAAATAAAATAAATAAATAAACTGAAATGCAATATTTAAACGATCTGTTGTATGGAAAGACTTCCTCCGATAACACTTAGCAAAATGACAAAACACAGTTGTGTTTATATTCTAGTCAAATCAAACAAACACAAGCGCCCCATCCCTGCTGGCAGCTATCGGCCTGGCACAGGCCTGCCGGATCTCAGCTGGGAGTTAGCTAAGGAGGATCTCCTTTTCATGGGCAGCGTAGATTCACCTGCCCTCCAGATCCCTTAGTCCTCCTCCTCCCGTAAGGCTCCCAGCTGAGCAATGTTAATCAGATGGGGGACACAAGATAACATTAAAGTAATTCAGCCAATTAGGCCTTGAATTGTTTGTATCCAACAGCATTTTGTATTTCTGCAAATGTGTGAAATGTAAAACTTGCCCTGAAGCACAAATGACAGCAGACATGTACTGGCGGTATGTCAACAGACCCTCGGAATGGCTGTCGGCTGATAGTGATGCATACATATGTTTAGGAGAGTGTGGATTTTTTTTTTTTTTTAATGTACGTGCTTTTCTACTGAGAGGAGTCAGAGCAAGGGGTCTTGGTGGCAGATGGGCAAGTGTACCAGGGATTGGCTAATCCCAAATCTGCATTCTCTTCTTCCTGTAGCAACTGGGGAAAGATCGAGCCAGCTGTCAAATGGAAGACTTTCATGCTCCCTCGCACACAACAGCTGCACAAGCCCTGCCTGCTTGGTTCTAAATTATTAAACATCTTTTTAGTTTGTTCCAGCTGCAGGCATCAGTGTATTTATGCAGCCTTTGTGCATTTTACATACGATTCCTTCTCCCCTCCTCTCATCAAAATGCTGTTTGTAAGAGTCATTATCCCATCTGTGCCCCAGTTTGGCCGAACAGCCTTAGACAAATCCAATGTTATTTTCCTTCTAGGACAATTTGGGAGTTGAAGATGATTGCACTGACTTGAGACTTCTGGGGCTCGGTGTTTTGCTTGCTTTCACTATACCACCTGTAAGCAGTAGTGTCATCTTTAAAGCTTAAGGGTACAGACGTGTAATAAGAATATTTGCAAGTAAGATTTTATCCTTGGAAACACAGCTTTGGAAAAAAAAGAAAAAAAAAAAAAAGAAAAAGACTCTTTTAGTCTATAAGGATTTTTTTATTTTTTTTTCCGAAGCCTTTTCGCCAGGGAGTGGCTGATTTGGAGAAACTACTTTAAATAATCTCTCCCCGGCAGATAGCTTCCCTGTAGATTTCGGCAACAATAATACTGTTATTATTTTTTCGCAGACATGAATATTCACAGACTCGGTATAAACCTTCCCTCCCAAAAAGGGATAGTTCTGCACGGCAGCCAGTGACTTTTAACACATGGAATAGGCTTTGAAATTATAATGTAATGAACACACAACCGGCAGTGCATAACATGACCTGGTGTATTCATTATTTTTTTTCTCTGAAAACACACAAAAAAGAAAACCGACTTGTTTCAAATTCCTGTTTCCTGTTAAACATCAGAGCCAAATTCCGATACAGACAGCAAAGTACTACTGGCAGTAAGTTTGATTCTGGCAGATGTGCTTCAGTATATGAAATGGTGTGTTTCTGGAAGTAACAAGTTTTATACGGATGAGCAAAGAATCCCAGGGGAGTAGCAGTGAGAATGTTAAAGATACTGGGCCTGATTCAGCAAGGTTCGCTATTGCGATTATGCACGGCCGATTGTTGCATTGTACGCATGCGTATGCAGTGCGTGTGCGCAAACACTCCACTGCGATCGGGACTACGCTGACCCATCGCAGAGTGATTGACAGGAAGTACCGTTTGGGGGTGGTGATGGGGGGGTGGTCGGCGAAACGCAGGTGTGCCAGTGCGTTTGAACGCCGATGCAGGGGCATGCATAAATTATCCATTGCAATGCCATACGCAGATTGGGATTTCACTATGTACGATGAGGTTAGCAATTTCTGAGTAAGGTCAGACCTTGTGCAAGTGTGCGTGAGGCTGCGATGGTACTCGATGTGACCGATGGTTTTGCAGTCTTGCTAAGTATTACAGATGTGTGTAAGGTAAAGTAGGCGTCCTTATGTTAGGCTGCGTATGGCTTTGCAACTGCAATCATTAGCATATCTTTGCAGTGAGACTGCGTGCGTAATCGCTATTGCAATCGTAATAGCGATCTTTGCTGAATCAGGCCCACTATATGCCTGGGGCGAACATTTCGCCAATTTGAACCCAGAACTTACTGTACATAAGGAAAATGCTTCGCTAGATAATGGTTAGATCACATGTTAATACGATGGAATCGGGTAATAAAAGATGTGGGTGAAACTCCACGCCCTTTTATGGTTTTTGGGGATTTATTTTAACATTTCGCCAATTTGTAAGTGCGATGATATATTTGGTCATGGACTCTGAAGTGGTATTACAAACTGAGCCCCTATAGATGATAATGCACTGTTACTCCACCGCACTCTCCCAGCCTCCCGCCAATCAGCGGCTGCCGGCAGCTCTCGTGGAAAGCAGAGAAAAGAGACGTTGCTTTCGAGGCGCAAAACCAGTGCTGATTGGCTGGGAGTCGCAAGCCTGGAATCGACGTGTTGGAGAAAGTAGGTGAGGGAAGAGCGCCCCCTACGACAACAGCCTCACGTTTTACGCGCCCTCCCTCATTATGTAATAGCTATGTCACGCAGCCAGATGGCCAATCAGGAGCAAAACGTAAACAGTGTCTGCATATAACTAGGATGCCGGGTCCATGTGAGAGCTCAGACCACCAGTAGTGCGTGAAAACAGCAGCCGGCGGCAGTCACACCTATCGCGCTTCCCCCGGGTCACTGTGCCGGCTCCGTGTTCTGATTTTTTGACATTTTCAGGTTGGCTATACCAAAGCATTTATTATGATTTTTGTAAAAAAAAAAATTTTCATCAAATTTTATATAGTTTTTCCATCAAATTCTTTCATTTATTGCTGATTGTAATCCGTCGCAAAAGAATCCCATGAATATCTTAATTAGTGTTCGAGATATTCAAATTCAAAGAGTGTTTCAGACAAAGGGACTACGCAAATGATATAGATAAGAATTAGGGGTGAGCGGGTTCGGATTTCTGAAATCCGAACCCCCCCGAGCCCCCCCGATCCGAGTCCGATCCGAGTCAGGCTCGACTTTTCCCGCCTGACTCGGATCTGAAATCGAGGCAAAACGTCATCATCCCGCCTTCCGAGTCTCGCGGGTTTTGGATCCTATATAAGGTACCCGCGTCGGCGCCATTTTCTCACTCGGCTGTGGACAGTGAAGAGGGAGGGTGGGAGTTAGGGCTGTGTAGTGTAGTGTAGTGTAGTGTAGTGTAGTGCTGCTGTTGTCCACTACTTCAAAGTCCATAGGGGCTGGCTGTGTTGTGCTGTGCTGCTGTTGTTAATAGGGGCTGTGTCCACTACTTCAAAGTCCATAGGGGCTGGCTGGACTGTGTTGTGCAGTCAGTTCTCCATAGGGGCTGTGTCCACTCCAAAGTCCTGTGCAGTGTCCCAGTCCTAAAGGAGTGCTGTAGTGTTGTCCAGGGGGTGCTCTGTCCATCAGGGGTGCTCCCCCCAAGTGCTAAAAAAATAATATATTTTCTGTGTTTGTGAATTGTGTGCGCAGTAGCCGCACGTGCATCAACAAAGTAGTGCCAAGTGTGCGCCTGTGTCATAAGTAAAGGGCCGGCTGGCTTGACCGTTAAAGGGTGCTGTAACCCCCGAAAGTACACTCCAGTCCAAACCAAAAAAAAATTATTTTCTGTGTTTGTGAATTGTGTGCGCAGTAGCCGCACGTGCATCAACAAAGTAGTGCCAAGCGTGCGCCTGTGTCATAAGTAAAGGGCCGGCTGGCTTGACCGTTAAGGGTGCTGTAACCCCCGAAAGTACACTCCAGTCCAAACCAAAAAAAAAATTATTTTCTGTGTTTGTGAATTGTGTGCGCAGTAGCCGCACGTGCATCAACAAAGTAGTGCCAAGCGTGCGCCTGTGTCATAAGTAAAGGGCCGACTGGCTTGACCGTTAAGGGTGCTGTAACCTCCGAAAGTACACTCCAGTCCAAACCAAAAAAAAAATTATTTTCTGTGTTTGTGAATTGTGTGCGCAGTAGCCGCACGTGCATCAACAAAGTAGTGCCAAGCGTGCACCTGTGTCATAAGTAAAGGGCCGGCTGGCTTGACCGTTAAGGGTGCTGTAACCCCCGAAAGTACACTCCAGTCCAAACCAAAAAAAAAATTATTTTCTGTGTTTGTGAATTGTGTGCGCAGTAGCCGCACGTGCATCAACAAAGTAGTGCCAAGCGTGCGCCTGTGTCATAAGTAAAGGGCCGGCTGGCTTGACCGTTAAGGGTGCTGTAACCCCCGAAAGTACACTCCAGTCCAAACCAAAAAAAAATTATTTTCTGTGTTTGTGAATTGTGTGCGCAGTAGCCGCACGTGCATCAACAAAGTAGTGCCAAGCGTGCGCCTGTGTCATAAGTAAAGGGCCGGCTGGCTTGACCGTTAAGGGTGCTGTAACCCCCGAAAGTACACTCCAGTCCAAACCAAAAAAAAAATTATTTTCTGTGTTTGTGAATTGTGTGCGCAGTAGCCGCACGTGCATCAACAAAGTAGTGCCAAGCGTGCACCTGTGTCATAAGTAAAGGGCCGGCTGGCTTGACCGTTAAGGGTGCTGTAACCCCCGAAAGTACACTCCAGTCCAAACCAAAAAAAAAATTATTTTCTGTGTTTGTGAATTGTGTGCGCAGTAGCCGCACGTGCATCAACAAAGTAGTGCCAAGCGTGCGCCTGTGTCATAAGTAAAGGGCCGGCTGGCTTGACCGTTAAAGGGTGCTGTAACCCCCAAAGTACACTCCAGTCCAAACCAAAAAAAAATTATTTTCTGTGTTTGTGAATTGTGTGCGCAGTAGCCGCACGTGCATCAACAAAGTAGTGCCAAGCGTGCGCCTGTGTCATAAGTAAAGGGCCGGCTGGCTTGACCGTTAAAGGGTGCTGTAACCCCCGAAAGTACACTCCAGTCCAAACCAAAAAAAAATTATTTTCTGTGTTTGTGAATTGTGTGCGCAGTAGCCGCACGTGCATCAACAAAGTAGTGCCAAGCGTGCGCCTGTGTCATAAGTAAAGGGCCGGCTGGCTTGACCGTTAAAGGGTGCTGTAACCCCCGAAAGTACACTCCAGTCCAAACCAAAAAAAAATTATTTTCTGTGTTTGTGAATTGTGTGCGCAGTAGCCGCACGTGCATCAGCAAAGTAGTGCCAAGCGTGCGCCTGTGTCATAAGTAAAGGGCCGGCTGGCTTGACCGTTAAAGGGTGCTGTAACCCACAAAGTACACTCCAGTCCAAACCCAAAAAAAAATTATTTTCTGTGTTTAGCCGCACGTATATATCAAATCGATATAACATAAATGGAGGACCAAACTTTCTCCGATAAAAATAAAATAGAGAAAGATCAAGAACCACTTCCTCCTAGTGCTGAAGCTGCTGCCACTAGTCATGACATAGACGATAACATGCCATCAACGTCGTCTGCCAAGGCCGATGCCCAATGTCATAGTAGAGGGCACATACAATCCCAAATGGCAAAGTTCAGGAAAATGACCTTGAAAAAGACATTTAAATCAGCTGAAGAGAAACGTAAACTTGCCAATATGCCATTTACGACACGGAGTGGCAAGGAACGGCTAAGGTCGATCCCTAGTATGTTCATGACTAGTGGTTCAGCTTCACATGACGATGGAAGCCCTCCTCCCACTAAAAAAATCAAAAGAGTTAAGCTGGCAAAAGCACAGCGAAGAACTGTGCTTTCTAAGAAGATATCACAAATCCCCAAGGAGAGTCCAAGTGTGGTGGTGGTTGCGATGCCTGACCTTCCCAGCACTGGACGGGAAGAGGTGGCTCTTTCCACCATTTGCACGCCCCCTGCAAGTGCTGAAAGGAGCACCCACAGTCCACTTGCTGATATGCAAATTGAAGATGTCACTGTTGAAGTACAACAGGATGAGGATACTGGTGTAGCTGGCGCTGAGGAGGAAGTTGGCGAGGAGGATTCTGATGGTGATGTGGTTTGTTTAAATCAGGCTCCGGGGGAGACAGTTGTTGTCCGTGGGATGAAAAAGCCCATCACGGTCATGCCTGGGCAGAAGACCAAACATTCCACCTCTTTGGTCTGGCAATATTTCTATCCAAATCCGGACAACAACTGTCTTGCCATATGTACCATATGTAAAGGTGAAATAAGTAGGGGTAGGGACGTCAACCACCTAGGAACATCCTCCCTTATACGGCACCTGCAGCGCGTTCATAAAAAGTTACTGTCAAGTTCAGAAACTTTGGCTAAGACCGTAAGCAGTCCAGGGACACCTAAATCCCGTTGTCCTGTTGTATCCAAGCGCCTGCAAACCACACCGTCAACTCCCTCCTCGTCAATTTCCTCCTTAGTTAGGATTGGAAGTAGTCCTGCAGGCCATGTCACTGGCATGACTGACTCTCCTATCCGGGATTCCTCCGGAGGATCCTGCATTGCTACGCCTACTGCTGCCGCTGCTGCTGTTGCTGCTGCTGGGAGTCGTTCATCATCCCAGAGAGGAAGTAGGAACACCACTACTTTTACTAAACAATTGACCCTCCAACAGTCCTTAGCGAGGAGGATGAAGTACGACAGCAGTCATCCTGAAGCAAAACGTATAACTGAGGCCTTGACTGCTATGTTGGTGTTAGACGTGCGTCCGGTATCCGCCATTAGTGCAGTGGGATTTAGACAATTGATGGAGGTAGTGTGTCCCCGGTTCCAAATCCCGTCTAGATTCCACTTCACTAGGCAGGCGATACCGAGACTGTACAGAAACGTCAGAAAAAGTGTCCTCAGTGTCCTGAAAAATGCCGTTGTACACAATGTCCACTTAACCACGGACATGTGGACAAGTGGAACAGGGCAGACTAAGGACTATATGACTGTGACAGCCCACTGGGTAGATGTATCACCTTACGCAGCAACAGCAGCAGCGTCACCAGTAGCAGCATCTCAGAAATGCCAGCTCGTTACAAGGCAGGCTACGCTGTGTATCACCGGTTTCAGTAAGAGGCACACCGCCGACAACCTCTTAGAGAAACTGAGGGAAATCATCGCCCAGTGGCTTACCCCACTTAGACTCTCCTGGGGATTTGTGATATCTGACAACGCCACCAATATTGTGCGGGCATTACATCTGGGCAAATTCCAGCACGTCCCATGTTTTGCTCACACAATAAACTTGGTGGTGCAGAATTTTCTGAAAAGCGACAGGGGCGTGCAGGAGACGCTTTGGGTGGCCCGAAAAATTTCTGGCCACTTTCGCCATTCAGCGACTGCGTGCCGAAGACTGGAGCGCCAGCAAACACTCTTGAACCTGCCCCGCCATCACCTGAAGCAAGAGGTTGTGACGCGGTGGAACTCAACCCTCTATATGCTTCAGAGGATGGAGGAGCAGCAAAAGGCCATACAAGCCTATACATCCACCTATGACATAGGCAAAGGAGGGGGTATGCACCTGACTCAAGCGCAGTGGAGAATGATTTCCGTGTTGTGCAAGGTTCTCCAGCCCTTCGAACTTGCCACACGTGAAGTCAGTTCAGACACTGCCAGCTTGAGTCAGGTCATTCCCCTCATCAGGCTTTTGCAGAAGCAGCTGGAGAAAGTGAAGGAGGAGCTAAGATGGAGCGATTCCGCTCGGCATGTGGGACTTGTGGATGAAGCCCTTCATTCGCTTTGCCAGGATTCCAGGGTGGTCAATCTGTTGAAATCAGACCACTACGTTTTGGCCACCGTGCTCGATCCTAGGTTTAAAGCCTATGTGGTGTCTCTCTTTCCAGCCGACACAAGCCTGCAGAGGTGCAAAGACCTGCTGGTGAACACACTGTCAGCTGAAGCGGAACGTGACACGTCAACGGCTCCTTCTTCATTTTCTCCTGCAACTGGGGCTGCCAGGAAAAAACTTAGGTATCCTAAGCAACCCGCTGGCGGTGATGCAGGGCAGGCAGGACCAAGTTTGGACATCTGGTCCGGACTGAAGGACCTGGCAACAATTTCTGACATGTCTACTGTCACTGCATATGATACTGTCACCATTGACAGAATGGTGGAGGATTACATCGGTGACAGCATCCAAGTAGGCATGGCAGACAGTCCATACCTGTACTGGCAGGAAAAAGAGGCAATTTGGAGGCCCCTGTACAAACTGGCTCTATTTTACCTGAGTTGCCCCCCCTCCAGTGTGTACTCCGAAAGAGTGTTTAGTGCAGCCGGGAACCTTGTCAGCGAAAGGCGTAGGAGGTTGCTTCCACAGAATGTGGAGAAGATGATGTTCATCAAAATGAATTATCAGCTCTTCCAGGGAGACCAGCCTCCAGAAGGTACAGAGGGACCTGTGGTGGTGGATTCAAGTGGGGACGAGTTAATACTTTGTGAGGATGAGGATGTACACACTGAAGAGGGTGAGGAATCGGTGGATGAGGAGGATGAGGATGACATCTTGCCTCCATAGAGCCAGTTTGTGCAGGGACACATTAATTGCCAGCTTGTTTTGTGGGGGCCCAAACGAACCAATCATTTCAGCCACAGTTGTGTGGCAGACCCTGGCGCTGAAATGATTGGTTTGTTAAAGTGTGCATGTCCTGTTTATACAACATAAGGGTGGGTGGGAGGGCCCAAGGACAATTCCATCTTGCACCTCTTTTTTTTCTTTGCATTATGTACAGTTTGGGGCCTAGTTTTTCAAACTGCCATCCTGTCTGCCACTGCAGTTTCACGCCTAGATGGGTCACGTGTTTGTGCCGCCCACTCGTGTCGCTTAGCATAGTCATCCAGCTACCTCGGTGCAACGTTTTGGACATAAAAACACTATTGTGAGGTGTGAGGTGTTCAGAATAGACTGGAAATGAGTGGAAATTAAGGTTATTGAGGTTAATAATAGCATAGGAGCAGAAAAACCTACAAATTCTGTGATTTTAGCTGTTTTTATGCTTTTTTTAAAAAAAATACAGATCCAAAACACAAAACCCAGAACCCAAAACACGGAAGGGTGGTTTTGGCAAAACCAATCCAGATCCAAAACACGAAGAAAGATCCAGATCCAAAACCAAAACACAAAACACGAAAAGTGGCCGGTGCACACCCCTAATAAGAATATACAATAGGTAATGGTATTAATTTACTGATTGTAATTTAGTGGCCAGAGGTGGGTACACACTATACGATATATCACATGACACGGATCGGAACAATATATCATACACATAGTATAGTGTGTACACCCGATTCATCGTTCTCGAAGGTTGTTCACCGTCCCATCTGCTGTTCTGCATAAAGGATGGGACGATGCAATGAACAACACGGTGCAGTTTCACGAAGCATGTAATTTCAAATTGCATCGCGGTATACCGGATTGTGCGGTGTGTATGGTGCAGATGCAATGTATTGTAACATCGCATTGTGCCATCGCTGGGTCGCACCATCATATGGATTGTACCCAGCATAGCACGCAACGAAGCTGCCATATTTCATTAGTTGTTTATCTCTCTCTAAATCAATCATCTTTAAATAAACTGCACTGTAGTGCATTCTGTGATGCAATATGAAATATGATGACTATTTGATAAGTATTACTGGTCACCATACATGGTACATTAATAAGTTAGACTGTCTAACACTGATTGTACTCCACGAACCCACATGCCATGGTTTTTCCTGCTATTTGTCTTTACCTGGGGACGTCTACAATCAGGGATCTACAGTATGATTGGGGAATGAATGAGGCAGCATGACTAGGACCAGTGCCAGATTAACAACAAGGCAGCTGGGACGGTCACTCGGGGGCCCACACACACAAAGCTACAGCACCAGCACTGTGACATAGGGGAAGATGTAACAACCCTTGGAGAGAGATAACATGGAGAATAAAATGACAGTTAGAAGCTGATTGGTTCCTATGGGCAACTTCTCCACTATATCTCTCTCCAAGGTTTAACACATCTCCCCCATAATATGAACTGGGGTTTCTTTGTGGCATAATGTGACCTGGGGACACTACAGTGTGCTCAACACATTTGTGCTGCTGGGAATATTTGCACACGCTATACTTGCACTTTCCATCACGGCTAATGCTCCCTGTTAATGGTAGGGCCTGCTGCCTCCCTATACAGGTACTTTCATTAACTAAATACTCATACTGTAATTGGCTTGTGTATTATTGTTGCAATAAGCAGTACTGTTACTGTTATATTTCAGAAGAGACATAGGGGCCTATTCATCAACACTAAAATAACGTTTTTAAGGACGTTTTCCTTAAATAACGTTATTTTGGTATTCATGTAGCCAGTTAGCACAGGAGATATCACTGATATCTCCTTGCTAAGTCCCCCTGTGTTAATTTCCACCCTCCCCATACATTAGTACATTAGTACATTAGTATGGGGATGTGGAAATTGTGGTATTCATCAAATTCCGAAAATTATAAATTTTCGGAATTTGATGCAGTTACTATTCGCCACTGTGAGGTGGCGAATAGCAGGTGAAACTTACCTGTATCCACGTGTGCAGGTCCCCCGACGAGTCCCTCCGGCGCTCTGCTCCGTCCTCAGGCTGCGGAGGCTGGTTGGACATGTGTGCTCCCCAGCAGAGCACAAGAAAGTTTACACAGAAAAAAAAAAAAGTTTTTTTTTTTTCTAATCTGTCATGTGGTCTGCTGGGAAACCACATGACAGACCAGCAGGACGGAGCCGGAGGCTGCTGCGCGGACAGGTAAGTCGGGGGGGGGGAAGGTGAGCGGAGGGGGGTGGGGGGGGGATCGGGGGGGGTACGAAACTTAACGCATCTGTAGGCAGTGCTGCGCATGCGCTGGTTTTACAGATGTAACAGCACTGTTTCCAGATGCGATAAGGTAGTGTAGGCAGGGAAAAGTATCTATTTCCCGAAAAGCTGTCATCGCAAAAATGACAGCTTTTCGGAATAGATACTTATGGAGAGGTGGAATGATGAATTCCACCTATAATTAGGTAGAACTCCATGCGAGTTCTAAAGCTAATTATCTCCAGAGAATTTTTAGGTTTAATGAATAGGCCCCATAGGGGCATATGTATCAAAGCTTGATGTGAGATAAAATTGTGAAATATATATCACCAACCAATCAGCTCCAAACTATTATTTCTTAAACACAGCCTGCAAAATGTAAGTTAGAAGCTGATTGGCTGGTGATATATATCTCACAAGTTTATCTCACATCAAGCTTTGATACATATGCCCCATAATGTAGCCTCAGTTACAGTACTTTGTATGTTGCACATGTGCTTTAGGTTCAGTTTTTTACTGGCTAAAATAATATTATGTAACTCTGATAGTCCTCAGTGTGATTTATGAACGACACTCACACTTTTTTACTTATACCCGTATATAGTTATTGGTTTTAATTGATTTGGAGTCTGCTACCAGCACAGTCTTAGTCATATGCTTGTTTTTTAATTGTATGTATATTGCATGTGCATTACATTTGTGTACAGTATGTTTTAACTCAAGCTGATCACTTACAATATTACTATATAAGCCTTTGCCTATTCTAGCGTTGCTATATTTGTTCTATTTGTTTATTCCCTAAAGGATTGCCTATCACTTTCCAGCAGCTGCATTTTAGACCTATTTGCCTTGCTCCCGGGCATTATTTCTTGCTTAATCCAGGCCTGACTAGGGGTATGATTCATTACGGATCGCAACTGCGAATGCAATAGTGATTACGCACGCAGTTCAACTGCGATAGTATGCTAATCCATTGCGATTGCTATGCCGTCGCAGCACTACACAGGGACACCCACCTTACCTTAGACACATCCGTAATGTTTAGTAAGGAATGGTATTGAAATGCCGCCAGTCCAAATACCGACTGCAAATGCCCGATAGGATGAAGATCCCGACTGGGGCAGGTAAGTACTATTACCCTCCCCTGCCCCCCCCCAACCCTAACCTTCCCTTAGGGGTGCCTAACCCTAAAACTCCCGGGGTGGTGGCTAACCATAAATCCCCCCGGGGTTGCTTAATCCTAACCCCCCCCTTCCCGCACCCTAAACCTAACCCTCCCGGGGGGTGTCTAACCCTAACCTCCCCCCAGTGGCGCCTAACCCACCCCCCCCTTCCCCTAGCCTAACCCTAACCCTCCCCAGGAGGGCCTATCCCTATGTCATTCCAGGGGTGCTCAAAGCTATCCCTCTGCCCTCCATGGCTAACCCTACGGGCGCCCCGGACTTAACCTGTTTGATCCAGAGTCCTTCTGTGTTCCGGCATCGGGATTAATTAGGCATCGGCATTTCGATGCCTAGCTTAAATCCACCGTCAGGCATTAACCGGAGGGATTTTGAGTCCTTAGGCTGCGTACGGCATCGCAGTGGCTAATTTATGCACGCCCATGTAATGGCGTTGAGATGCACTGGCACGCCTGGCACCCCCCCGCCATCGCCCACAAACGGCACTTCTTGTCAATCACTCTGCGATGGGTTTATGTAGTCACTGCGATCGCAGTCCTGGTTGCAGTGGATAGTTTGCGTACGCACGCGCGCTGTGATGCATGCACAGATCGCAACAATCGGCCGTTTGCGTGCATAATCGCAGTTGCAATCCGTAATGAATTGGGCCCTAGGACACCAAGGATAACTGAAACTACTTGCGTATTAGATACTGTTGGGCAACTATTGCTCATATATCTATCTAGACAATTACTGTGATGACTTCATACGTCTGTTTAACTTCTGTACATGTTACTTTGTGCTCGGCAAACACTTCCTCATAGGGATAGATGTACTAAGCCTAGGAGAGAAAGACAAAGTGGAGAGAGTTTTTAGACCCTGCTGAGTAAAGAGTGCTGACAGGGGTGCTGAGATGGGAAGGAAGGAGGGGGGGGACAGAAGCTAAGTGCTAGGGTCCAGGCCTACCAAAGAGTCTCAGCCATGAGTCCAACTTGGTGCAGTTATGCCTACTCAGCAGATCCAGTGGCGCAGAATCTGTGGATGGGGTCCCAAAGTCCCAACGTTGCAAGCCACTGCCCTGCCACACACTGTGGCCACATCCTCTCTTCATATCAGTGCCTGATATTTCTAATGGTGGCCCTGGGCAAGGTGCACTAAATGGAAAATGCAATAAAACACGTGTTTTCAGAGTTTTACCACACTTTTCATATGCACTATTGTGTGGCTACCGGGGCTCCGATACGGAGGGTAATGCTAGTGCGTATGCGGTGAGTACGAATGCGGTGTCTGGCGGTATGTACCGCACTCTATTAGTGCATCCCGCTCCCTGAGTGCAGATGGACAGTTGGGGAGCAGTATATGGGTACGGTCCATGTCTTAAGTAAATAATGCCAAATACGTTATGCAAGAAAGCCTTGTTACCACTAATTAATGATTATATAAGCAATGTGTTACATTCCTGCATTTATAATTATATACAGCTTAGGGTTATTTGTAAAGCTCAAAGATCATATAAGAGAGAGACAAAAAGGTTCATGGTTAAAATATTTATGTACAATAGCGTATTCTCAAGGATATGTAACAATTCAGGACAAGGTACTGTCTCATACCGGTGAGATGCTTGGGCAAAGGTTAAACTAAAATAAGTAAGTAGTAGATGGCTGGATCAACTCCTATTTGATGTTGTTTGAAAAAAAATACCAATAAATTATACAATACTTGGAATAAACACAGCTCTGTGTTTAGAATAAATTATTAAATAGAGAAATGAATAGAATAGATGGAGAAGTGGTCAACATTGCTTATTCCGAACACAGTATTCATGGAAAAATGCAGCATTCCAGAGCTGGGTTACAAATGCATGGTTTACTGTAGGAACAAACTTAACAAGGTTTTGTACAAAAAGTTGACATTCACAATGTCGACACTGACATGATGTTGACATTGTTAGAATGGTGATATTGTGAATGCCTACAGCTGTATCTAGCCATAACCACAGTCTATCTCTAACCATGCAGCCTAACCATAACCCTAACTGTAACTCTAAACCTAAACATAACCATAACCCTAACTGCAGCCTACCCATAACCCTAACCCTGAACCTAACTGGAACCCTAAACCTAACCATAATCCTAACTGCAGCCTACCCATAAACCTAACCCTGAACCTAACTGGAACCCTAAACCTAACCATAACCCTAACCTTAGCCCTAACTGCAGACTATCATAACCCTAAACCTAACCATAATCCTAAACCTAACTATAACTCTAAATCTAAACCTGGGCTGAGTCAGACCCGGTCGCATGCAAGCGATCGCTCGCAACCTAATCAAGCGAACATATGCAAATAAATACAATCACATGGTAGCTACAGAGTCAGAAGCAGATGCCCAACAACACGGCCAGTACCTCCTGCCTTACCGTACGATCACGTACACATGCATGCACGGACATTCCAGCATGTCCGTACATCGATAGCTTCAGTGTACTGTTGCGATTGCATTTTCAAGGGCGATTGTTTCTAACTTCAGGTTTTGCATTAGTTAAGGGAATAGGACCTGTTTATTTAAAGTGATTGTTTATTGTAGCCATTTAATTAGAGCTAATACTACCTTTGATCTTGATAATTAACTGTAAAAAATGCTGTTTATCCTCCCAGTTCATGATTTACACAGAGAAATTGTGTGTTTTTAAAGAGTTGTTTTTAACTAAACATGTGTGTTAGATATACACACACACACTCTTTTGAAAATATACATAGGTATATCTTTATATATATATATATATATATATATATATATACTGTACATACATATACTGTACATACATCTCTCTCTGTCTCTCTTTATACATATACTGTATATATATATAGACATATATAACCAGACCCTTCCAAAGTTTTAAAATAAACATAACCACACCTCCCTGCAGCCTAAAATATTTAATCAGTGTTGTGTTCACAACCTTAAGTCCACTCTGGTTTTTCAAAACCTATCCCCCCCTATTCTCCTGGCTTCAATGTTATTAGATAAAATTGAGAACAAATTGACTCTTTGCCATTTTTTTAATATATGCGTTGGTATATTGCTGTGGCAGAATGATAGACATATGCAAATTAATGACTGTTTCTTTTTTAACCATGTTTGTATATTGGACCATGGTACCCCATACACTGCTCTCCTGTTTTTTTACATTTACATATTGTCTATATTAAGGTAATTGGGATTAATGACACAAGACATGTTGTTAGAACGTAGACATTTTTGTTTTTATTTTTTTTGGTAATACATTTTTTGTTTAAACTTAAATTTAAAATTATTTTTAAAACTTTTTTTTTTGAAACGTTAACATTTTTTTATGCCATTGCCCGTGCAATGTGGCCCAAAGAATTTAGCGCCTGCTCCATGTGGCGCCTCAATACAGGAAGCTCCCTTCCGCAGAACCGCCACAAATCTTCGTATATCTGTATGATGATAGAAAATATCGTATTTACCAAAAAGCATTTTCATGCCACTTTGTGGGAAATTTACTAAGATTCGAGTTCTATTTAGAAGTGATGTTAGCCATAACAACCAATCGCAATACAGCTATTATCTTCTAGAACATGTTTGATAAATTTGAATTACAATTTGATTGGTTTCTATGGGCAACCTAACTTCTACATTATTAGGGGTATTCAATACGGAGCGAAAACGCAGTTTCTGCGATGTTTTCGCTCGGATGATGTCATTTTCGCCGCTTTTACTTTTACACCGTATTCAATTTTAAAACTTTTCGCCGGTGCAAAAAGTATATTGCATTCGACCCTGCGAAAATGTATCACCAAGGAATGGGTGGCGAAAAAAAGTGCAGAATTGGGGTTTTGGGGTGCAACATTTCGGAAACCACCTTCAGACAGTCCCCCAAAAGTAACCTGTGTCAAAAAATAAAAAAAAAATACCTCAGAAGACCCCAAAAAAGCACTTTCATTTTGGGGTCGAAAAAAAAAAATTAGGGGGTACAATGTTAAAAACTAGCGAACTACAATCTAGGGGGTCCCCAAGTATACCTCAGGTGTCTTTTTCATTGCAGGTGTTTGCGGCAGGTGGATTTTTCACGTTTTTTAAAACTTCACTTTTGCAACTTTTAAATATGCTCACCCCCATTTTCAAGTGCCCAAATTTTCTGGGACTACTTATTTTCTACAAAAAAAACCTTCTAAATACTATTCTTCACCACCTTCCCAAATCCCCAAAATAGCAGCTATTGAGCCCGTTTAAAGACCCCAAAAACCTTCAGCAGGGCTAATCGGAGGTATCCAGAGTGATCCCCCATGTTAGAGCATCTTTTTGGGGGTGTTAGGGTCATTTTCCCAAACATCAGCGACGTTTTCGCTGATTTCATATTCGCCGGGTGCCGCTTTCGATGATTTCATATTGAATACGGGTATAATCGGGGGCGTGCGTGATACTTTTTCTCCGGCAAAAGCTCCGATGTGCGTCGAAAACTTCGACCCGCATAGACGGCGAAGTTTACGTTTCATATTGAATACCTCTGTATATCTTTTTTTTGTTTAAATCCTTTAGGTAAAACAGTAAACAAATACCAAAAGGGACAAACATATGCCCGATTACCGTAACAAAAGAAAAAAAAAAAACATTTATTGGATTGTAACACCAAAAAAAAAAATTGGGTTTCAAAATTGCAAGTCTTCAGACTCATGTATAAACAGTCTTTATGGTCATGTGAATAAATAAGGTCTCATACATGCACACATACATACATACCGCATACTGTACATATGTGTTAAAAACAATACTTTATATCATTATACATTTACGCCAGTGGTGTATTATATAAAAGTAAAAGAAAATGTAGAATAACAAATGTATAACATTGACAAACACACTGAGACATTTTAAAGTAACTTAATTATTTTCAACAAAAAAAAATATATACCTAAAGACAGCAAGCCAGGATTTCCTATATCATTGCGAAGATAAGCAGGTGCACTAGTTCTTTCAGTAAAGTGGTTAAAGGATGCGAAGGCAGCTGTACAAGTATGCAGACTATCACCACTGAAGTATGCAGACTATCACCACTGATTTCATTCTCACCTTTGTGGAAACATCGGTAACATCAAGTCAGGGATGACCTACATGCAGAGTTGTGGATGGCCATACCCTACCACAAGAGCTGCTCACCTTTCACTCGCTGTGTATATTGCCAGCTACAAATGCAGTCGCAAGCCGTAATTTATGCACACCCATAAAACGGCGTCGGAACGCACAGACACGCCTGCGTTAGCCCGACCACCCCCACGTCACCTCCCACAAATGGCACGTCCTGTCAATCACTGAATGCTGGGTCTGCGTTTTGCCTATGATCACTTTCCCGATCGCAGCGCCCTGCTTTGTGCATGCGCACTGCATCTTATATGCATGCGCAGAGTGCTAACATCGGCTGGCTACGTGCGAACGCAGCCTTGCGACCGGGTTTGAATCAGGCTCTCTGTCCGCTTGTCTATGTTACCATGCTGGATATTGTGTCATTGTGCTGGATATTTAAAGACTGTGTTTTTTTATGGACATTTTAAAATAAAAAAGTTTTCTTTTAACTTCCTGCTAGAAATCCATTTTTTTTATATAAGTACAGGACATATAATATCGGGACTATATATATCCTCCCTTTCTATGGTTCACATATTAAGAAAAGTTGTGATATAACACCTATTGGAGCCGAATAATATATTACAGACAAATTTCGGCTATTGTAAATTCTCCTGTTATATTGAACTTTGGGCCTGATTCAGAGCCACTCGTAAGCGGCAGCTCGTTCGCTCTGAGCGATGTTTGCCCAACTGCGCATGCGTACGGATCGTTATACGCATGCGCGAACCAGTCAGGGTGGCCGAAATTCATGTGCTCGCAAAATAGCGAATGCCTGATAATTTGAGAGACAGAAAGAGGCGTATGTGGGTGGTAACAGGGGAAGGTGCTTGAAGACGGGGAGTGGAGATCCGATCGCAGGCGTGCTTAAAGGTCAAAACGGGCGTTTTATGGGTGTGCATATTTAAAACAGCAGCGTCATTGACCACGTCACTTGGTTCTTTTATAGCCAGAACTGCTCGCAAAATTGTGGTAGCAAAAACCGACCACAAGAATAGCGAGCAGTTCATACGATGTTCGATGTACTCGATTAATCTAATAAATAGCGGACATGACGTAGGATGCGAGCGGCCAGGGGGCGTATTTTTCCAAAAAACGAACGCAAGTTTTGTTTGCTCGTTCAGACCTAGAGGCGTGAACAGACCGCAAACAGCGAACGGTTCATTTGAATAGCCACCCCTTGTTTTAGAACGAACGACCGCAAATAGCGAGTGGCTCTGAATGAGGGCCTTTATTTTTTGATGTATCTGCATGAAATGAATTTTATTTTGTAGCATTGCACAGGTTGCAGCGCTGATGAACCTATTCCCTTTTTGAAATAACCCTGAACCTAACCATAACCGTAAATCTAACCCTAACCATAAAATCATCTGTCGACATTCACAATGTCGACTTTCAGCCAGTGTCGGCATTGTGAATGTCGACATGTTAAATGTCAGCATTCTGTTCTTGTAATCATGAATGTTGACATCATGATGTATACAACTTAAAGATAATTGTCACAATAAGCTAGAAATTGTCACTTTGTAATAATATTAATTTACTGGTGTGTCACTTAGTGCTGTGTTATTTTTAAATTCTGTTCTGTATACCAGCAACAATGAAGTCAGTTTCAGCTCTAATAACACAAGCCATGCCAGAAGACTAAAGGCAGACATCCACTATCAGACCAAAAACCCACTGCACGATTACAACATTGTAATCGTGCAGTCGTTTGACGGTCTGTGCTGTACCTACACTGAACGAGCAGTGCACGCTCATCAATCATCTCCTAACATGCCCAACCTGACGTTACCGTAACACACACTGCTCCCCCCTAGAGCATGATCCGGCAGCCGCAGCATGGGCAATTGAGTATTGGGCACGGGCAGACTAGTGTCCCGAGTCAGTGCACACCCCACCCGGCGGTCGGCGGTAGCGTTGTGAAGGCAGCCGGGGCAGGGCATGGGCAGGCACTGCAGGATCACATGATGAAGTCTGTGCACACACCCCGGGCCCCGGCAGTAGCGGCGTGAAGGCGGCCATGGCATTAGAGCACACTGGCAGGACCACATCCATGATGACTCACTCGAGTCCCGACTCCCGGAGCTGCCCAGCGTAGTCTACTAGTAAGGCATGGCTGGGGAGAAGGGGGGGGCACAACTTAGTTGCCCTGGTGCCCCCACAAGCTTTAATACGGCGCTGGTTATGATTATAGGTTAATATTTTTAGTCTTGTAAAAGTGGGGTTTTAATGTAAGGTATTAAAGTAATTTAGTTGGAGGCAATGTTGGTTGTTGTAATATGAGGTATTAAAGTATTTCATCTGTAGGCGCCGAAGGTGGAGTGTTTGGAATCACTGGCGGATTTGCTCTGTACACAGGCATTGAAAGTGGGCATCTCAGAGCTTAAACTGTCCAACGATCTCTAGTACACAAAGGGAAGGCTAAAAGTAGCATTTGCTTATTACCGCCATAGGTGTCGGAACAGGGGGGGGGCAAGGAGGCAGCACGGCCCCCCAAAAAACATTTGAAAGACATGGCGGCTGTTGCCAGTCTGGGTTTGTGCTTTATAGCCATAGGCTGCACAGCCCCTGCACTGAAAGGAGGAGGATGAGGTGTAATGTGCGTTCTTTAAGTTAAAAGACCGCACATTACACCTCCTCCTCCTCCATGTGGTGCAGGGGCTGTGCAGCCTATTGCTATACAGCACAGCCCCTGACCGTCCGTGGCAACCACTCCTGTCCAAGTCTGTGTTGATCCTCCCCTTCAGCTACAGAGAATCCAAGGTGGGCGTGACGTCGAGTGATGGGGGAAGTGCGGTTCCATGCCCACAGTGCTCCGGAGCAACAGGTAAGTTGGGGTTGAGTGGGTGGGGGTTGCAACTTAAAATAGTTCAGAGGCCCCTGATTACCGCTGCTGCGGCTCCACAAAGAAGCTGCAACTGTGAATGCATTGCCTCTAAATCAGACCCCACTGGTCAGGTGTCCAAAATGCAGTACATAAATAATGAATCTTTGCATCTAGTTTGGCACACTGATGTCAAGAGTCTTGACCTATTGGAGAACTGATATCCTCCAGCAGAGGTGCAAAGGAGCCGAGTATTTCTAGAAGACTGTCGGTAACATTCTTTCTGCTGGATGGTGGAGGGGTTTTAACATTAAATATTTGCTAAGGGGGTAATGACATAGCGATTACCTATGGCGCTAATTCAGAGATGTACGCAAACCTGAGGGTTTACGTATACTTCTGAAGGTGTGAGATCTGCGTGTGTGTAGATGTCAGCTTGCAGAGCACTGGACACCACAGCCTAAATGACAGGCTGTGGCTGTTTGGGGGCAGAGCGGGGGTCGGTGACAGGCAGCGTTGCAGAAAACATGAGGCGCGTCGATCCCATTTGCACCAGTGGCTGCAGCTTCACTGGCTTCAGCAGCATGAATTCCCTGGTCAACCTGAGTAACCTGAGGGGTACCCAGATAACCGGTGGTCACTCAGATGATCTGATGCTGTGTCTATTGATGCAGCAGCGAATCAGAGAAGCCAGCAGGAGGCGCCTATTCACACAAGACACCTCATCTGTCATTAGCGTCGAATCCACAGCCGCTGCAGCCGCTATGTGATTATCATACATCTCTGAATCAGCCCTATATTCATAAATGAAGGGCCTTCGGAGATGGACGCAAATGCCATTACAGCTGCGATCGCTCACAGCCTGCAACTGTGAAATGATGCTAATGACTCACCCACTGTCCAGTACTTAGAGACGCCCACTGCAAGCATCTCACACCCACTATTCACACATAAAGCATTGAACGCAGATCAGACAGCTATCAGCCTTCTGAGTAACGCTAAGCTGTCGCAGACACAGCCGGTCTCCAGACACGCACATGAGAGCTCTCCCGCTGCCAGCAAGGACTCAGTGGCTAATTTATAGACGCCCGGAAAACATTGCTTAAACGGTCCGGCACGCCTGCGTTTTTCTAACCACCCCCCGTTACCTCCCCCAAACGCTGACTACCTGTCACTCACTTTGCAAATAGCTCTTCTGTGTGAGCGTAATTGCAATTCATTCGCTGCACATGTGCAGTGAGGCTTACAAGCAAGCGCAATGGCAATTAATCGCTTAATCTGTGTAAATATCACCATTGCATCCACATCTGAATCAGGCCCTAAGTCTATACCATACATGCCTACCCTCCCGGTTTTTGCAGGAGGCTTCCGATTTTAACCCCCCACACCCCCGGAAGGGTAGGCACTTCTCCCGCATTCTGCCCACTTCCTAGTGATAGGGATAATTTTCACGGCGATCATGGGTCCCCATGTAGGGGGCGGGGCTTAATGAGGCGATTCTTCATGTATTATGTCATTTAGCCCCGCCCCCTATGTAAATGTGCGCCAATCGCAGCAATTTCCAGTGAAGGGGCGGGCTTAATGACACGAACCGTCAGGCCCCGCCCCCGTCACAACTCACTTGCTTCTCCTCCCTGGACATCTCTCGGGGAGGAGAAATTAAAGGTAGGTAACTATGGTCTATAGAACCCCCTGCTGTAATGTATGCTTAGTGGCGGCCATAAATTGTCTACAAAATACTGTAGACCAATTGACATCTGTACATAAATATTTGAAATATATATATATATATATATAATTATATATATATATATGTATTATTATCTTATGTGAGTATCACTTTCATTAAATGTGAAAAATTCTTGATTATTTAACTGGATTGTGATTTACCAACCATCGACTGTCTATAAACCCCTAACCTTCCTTCCATCCTATGCTTTTAATTTGAATACATGTTCATTTATCCCCCCCCTTCCCTTATAAAATATAAAGATTCTTCAATTACAGTGGGAAAAAGGCATCGGATGCCAAACACGCCTCCGTCTGAGGATCGACTATTAGAAACAACTTGTTTTCATTACATTTGCCTTTATTTCCTTTGCATAGACAGCCAGATAAACACAAGTAGGGCCCGAGAGGACAGACATGGAGATGATTATTCCGCAAACATTGTTGTCAGGTTTTGGCTGGTGAGCTTGCTGACTGGTTTGCTGAAGGGACAAAAACGTCCCCTTCTGTGACTAATCTGCTGGATTCAGAGGTGTAACATCCACTGTTTGATTGTCCTGCAACATTCTGCATTGTGTGGAAAGATTTTCTGTGCCATTGTAAGTGTAAAGATGTTTGATAGAGGAAACTCATAGAAATGAACTACATAGCAATTAAAAATAAATATGTTTTTACTGATTTTGCCAGAATTCTTTCCAAACTGTGTATACTGTACATTAACAGGCAAACTAGTAGGGGGACATTTTTTTATTACTATTAATTACTAACATAGTAATAATACTGTCTGTTCCCAGCACTATGTGGTTATCTTTATTAGCGCCAGTGTAGAACGTATATTGCGGTGTTGCCATAATGCACATTTTTCGGTCTGAGGCAGTTTTGGAGCAGGAAGTGCAAATTGATAATTAGGGGTATATTTACTAAAGATCGATTTTAATAGACTTTGAGCGATTGAAAGTCGATCAAAATCGATCAACATCGATTTTGAGATTATGGGGCTATATATCACACATTTACACTTAGGGCTCTATTTATTCACATTATTTTTACTAAAATAAAGTGAAAAAGGGCGTTTTCACACTCATTTCACATGATTTATTTTCACATAAATTTACTAAAGTGCAATTTTCAGTAAAATTCTACTCCAAACTCTAATTATCACATATTTTTAGTAACCAGATCGCATTTCCCATAATTGTAATGGGAAATGTGATCTGGCCAGAGTTACTAAAAAATAAAATGTGAAAAAATACCGGGGGAGGCGCTGTGATAATAACGCCACCTGGAGATGGCGTTATCCAGGGTTCCCCCGGGCAGGGCCGTAGGGAGGGTGGTGCGGCCGGTGCCTCCGCACAGGGCAGAATCCTCCAGCGGCCACCCACTTCCCGGCGCCGGAGGTCTGCAGGAAGAGACCTCCGGCAGTGGTACGCAGCACATGAAGAACGCCGGCGCAGGATCCTGCCCGCCCTCCACCCCCTGGAAGGAAAAGTAAGCACTCAAGGGGAGGAGGGGGGCGGAGAGGGAGCGAGAGGGGCGGCAATGCTGCACAGGGCGCACTTCCGCGCACTACCCCCGATTACCCGACTCTTGCTCTTCTCTAACAGGCAGAGCAGATCCAGGAGCCAGGTCCCAGTGATCAGCTGTGCGGTCTAAACAGACCACAACCTGATCATTGAAAAAAAATTTTGTTAAAAACCAAAAACAAAACTTACCTACATCCAGGTTGATTGGTGCTCTGGTGATGTCCTCTGGATCAGCTGGTCTCCCGGCTCCTGCACTGTGACCCAGGTCAGCTTCTGCATAGAACACCTGACCAGGGTCACAATGCAGACTGGGAGACCAGCTGACCGGAGCACCGACCACCGGAGGTAAGTGAAAATGAGGGGGGTAGTGGTCGCAGGGAGGGTATATGGTGAGCCAGACGGCGCATGCGGGGGCACCTTTTCACTGTATTTTTTTGTGAAACGTGAGAAGACTACAGACGGGATTTTCAGGGATAGAGGTTCATTGCAAGCTCTGGGCCTAATTCAGACCCGCTCGCGAGCGCTGAGCGCTCGCAAGCGGGTTGATGGTGCCCTAATGTGCACCATCAAGCCGGGGCTCCGTCATGCGCATGCGCGAGACCCGCATAGCGACAGCCAAGCTGTCGCTATGGGTCTCACACCAAAGGGGGCGTGGTGTCGATGGTGACTGACAGCACGCCCCCTTTGGTGGGCGTGCTGGGGGCGTTGCTGCCCAGAAGGCGGCGTTCCCATGGGAACGCCTTCCATCTGGAGCCGGCCCCACTGACATCACTAGTGATGTCAGTGGGAGTGCTTTTGGCTCTGATAGAGCCAAAAGCACTCCTGTGCTTGCGGCAGCGAGACCCTACCGCAGGGTCTCGTCGCAAGCCCAATGGTTGCGATGGTCTTGACCATCACGACCATCTTTTTGGCCGCTCGCATAAGCTGTGGGTGGTCACCCACAGCTATGCGAGCGGCCAGGGGGCCGCTCCATTTTTAGGTAGGAGGGCCCTGATTCAGAGCGAGCGCTCTGGTCAGAGCGTCCAGCTCTGAATCAGGCCCTCTGTCCCTACCTGGGATTTTTGATAAATCCCTGTGATATTTCCTAAATTCGCAATGCAAAAATATCACACTACAACCGCATTTTAAATGCGGATTGTAGTAAATAGGGCCCTTTAAGCCAAATCAAAACTTGTCTGTGTGATTTAAGGGTCTATTTACTAAGTCTTGGATTGAGTTAAAGTGGACAGAGATAAAGCACCAGCCAACCAGCTCCTGTCATTTTTCAAATACAGCCTATGACATGGCAGTTAGGAGCTGATTGGCTGGTACTTTATCTCCATTCACTTTATCTCCATCCAAGGCTTGGTAAATAGACCCCTTAGCACCAGAAACACAACATTGATGTTGATCGATTTTGATTTAAATCGACCTCTTTTAAATGTACCCCTTACAGTACATATTTAAAGCTAACCATTTTGTCTTATTAAATATTGCACAATATCACAAATAGTCTGCAACCCATAGCAACCAGTCATCAATGTTTCCTGTCATTGGTTCAGTTGAATTAGACTAATCATGGCAGCTCAGTATGTGGTTTGTTACTATGCGTTACAGCAGATTTTGTGCTTATTGCTCCATTTTAATAAACATATCCAATCAACATGACACTGGTAGGTATGATGACTAATATATAAACATAGGCCCTCATTCAGAGCCACTCGCTAGCGGCAGTACGCTCGTTCCGAGCGATGTTCGCACATCTGTGCATGCGTACGGTTTTTAGTACGCATGCGCGAAGCAGTCAGTGCGGCCGAAAATCGTTGGTACGCAATATAGCGAGGGCCTGCTATTTTGAGTGACAGAATGAGGCGTATGTGGGTGGTAACAGGGGAAGGTGCTTGAAAACGGGGAGTGGAGATCCGAACGCAGGCGTGCTTAAAGGTCAAAACGGGCGTTTTAAGGGATAATTAATACAGCAGCGTCATTGACCACGTCACTTGGTTTTTTTTAACTCAGAACTGCTCGCAAAATAGCGGTTGAAAACACCAACCACAAGAATAGCGAGCAGTTCATACGCTGTACGATGTACTCGATTAATCTAATAAATAGCGGACATGACGTATGGTGCGTGCGGCCAGGGGGCGTTTTTATCAAAAAAACGAGCGTATGTTTTGCTCGCTCGTTCAGACTTAGAGGTGGGAACAGACTGCAATTTGCGAACGGATCATTTGAATAGCCACCCCTTGTTTTTGAACGAACGACCACAAATAGCGAACGGCTCTGAATCAGGCCCATAGTTTCCTAGAGACTGAGGACCTCATTCAGAGTCGGTCGTTGCGGACGCACGGTTGTAAGGTAAAAGGGGACGGGTATGCAAATGAAGCGCTCGCAAGTTGCGTTGTTAAGATGGGATCATTAGCTGGACGAGCGAGGGGAGGATGCGGCCGTAAGACCAAAAATACGCCCCCTTCTCATTCCCATTACACGTCATCTCCGGGCATATAAGGATTAATCGAGACCATCGGGAACCATCGGAGCTGGCCGTCCTGCCGCAACGACCAACTCTGAATGAGGTCCTGATACTTTAACAATAACAGCATAAATTGGTCCTATTAAAGTTAATACAACTGAAGCCATTTAAACCATTCCCATTATTCTGATTGGCTTGCTGCTCTCTAACCAATCAGAGGAAAACTCTCATTTAGTGCACAGATTATTTAGCGCATGGCAGGAATGAGTCTAATGGTGCGTACACATAGTACGATAAAAATGCACAATATGAACGATAACGATATCGACGTTATTGTTCAGATCGTTCATTTTTTGTTGCCTACCATCAAACAAACGACCAGGGATGTGTGGGCACGTATGGACGATAACGATATCAACCATCGCCCGTGCATGCAGGCCAACTTGGTCAATATCGACCAGGTTGGATAGGGAACCCGCGATCATTGATCGCAAGTCGCTGGCCTGTCGTTGGTGGGTTGGTGGTGTGCTAGATGAACGATAACAATCATCCAGCACACCGGGAAGGTGCAGGACGATCAGTCAGCAATATCGTTATCGCTAACTGATCAGACCGTGGGCCTGATTCAGACCCGGTCGCAAGGCTGCGTTCGCACGCAGCCTGCCGATGTTCGTAATCTGCACATGCATACAAGATGCAGTGCGCGTGCGTGAACCAGTCACTGCGATCTGGAAGTATTCGCAGCCAGTACACAGATGCTCCGCAAGCATGAGTGACAGGACATGCCATTTGTGGGTGGTGACGGGGTGGTCGATGGTAACGGGGGTGTGGTGGTGCGAAACCAGGCGTGTCTTTGTATCTGAACGCCATTTCAGGGGAGTGCATAATTAAGACACATCGTCAGCATACACGTCACATGGCTGAATTACACACAGCAGCACTCGCAGTGCTTGCGGTAGGGTATGGTCAGCGACAAGTGCTGCGTATGGGTCCGATATCAGCCTATGATACCGATTGTTTAATACACTTCCTGGAATGACGTATGTTACTAAGGGAAAGTGGGCGTCTTGTATCAGGCTGATGGACGTCTAATTTCATACAGCGTTCGTATAGCAAAACATAGTGGGCGTGCTAATGTCTTGCGAGCGAATGCGGGATTTGCATACTTTGACTGCGGACGGCTGCTTGCGAATGCAGCCTTGCGACCGGGTCTGAATCAGACCCTGTGTGTACGCACCATAGCAATATTTTTGCATCCTATTCTGTTGACTACATTGGATGGAATGGTGGATGAAGACATCTCCGTGTTACAATCGCAAATGTAGTTGCTAGAATTTTATTTACAAGATAAATGAGGAGCTTAAGCATTTTGTTAAAGAAAACAGAGTGTTAAAATCCATTTGTTTATCTATCTTACTTTAACATTAAAGTATTAAAAGCCAGAGTCAGTTATAGCCTAATATACAGGAACCCCAAGAATGACCACTTCTGGGGCCCCGATTACCAATTACTGATTGGACTAGATGCAGCCACCAAACAAATCAAGACATTGAGCTTAGGGCCTGATTCAGACCCGGTCGCAAGCGCTGAGCGCTCACAACCGGGTCGATGGTGGCCCACAGCGCATGCGCACGACGGAGCCGGCTTCGACGTGCGCATGCGCGAGACCTGGCTAGCGACGGGTAATCCATCGCTCTGGGTCTCGCACCAAAGGGTGCAAGCTGTCGATGTTGAGTGACTGTCACCCCCTTTGGTGGGCAGGCCGGGGGGGTGGCTTCCCAAACTGAGGCGATCCCATGAGAACGCCTGCCATTTGGGGGCGGCCCCACTGACACCACAAGTGATGTCAGTGGGAGAGCTTCCGGCTCTGTTAGAGCCGAAAGCTCTCTGGGGCTTGCGGCCACGAGACCCTACCACAAGGGTCTCGTCGCAAGCCCGACGGTCCGACCCGCAAGCCCGACCATCATCCTGGCTGCTCGCAATAGCTGTGGGTGGCCGCTCCAAAAAAAAATAGCCCGGCCCTGACTCTGTCAGAGCGAGCGGCTCTGAATTAGGCCCACAATCCCTACCAAGTAGGGGCTAAGGACCTGACTTAGAGTTGCATACTACGCCATCACCAATATTCACACAATCGGCCAATGTTTTTTCTTCTGTGCATATCTTTGAGTCACACAGCGAATGCTTCCCTGTTATTACTGCACAGAGACTCAGAACACATTTGGATATAGGGTCTGTGGAAATCAGTAGTCGCTCTGTGAGGTCACTGGAGGATGGTTGAGCAGATACAGGCATGTCACTGTAAGCAGCTATGTGCAACGACTCACAGCCAGGGCCGGTGCTTGAGTGTTTGGCGGTCCCTGCAAACTATAAATTTGCACCCTCTTATAGTTAGCATTCACATTCCTAATACAAGAGCAAATGGCTTCATTGGTAAGGTGTCTGACTGCTCAGTGTGGGTGGATAGGTTCGAATCCCAGATGTGAATGTAGATTTATGAGAATGTGCAGTTGCTTTATAAAGTTAGATGACAATGAGGCGTCACTGGGTCTGGTGACACCCGGTGCGCACTGTGACAGTTGTCTCAGTAACTAACACCCTGTGCACCTGAGGCGCGCTCATGCCCCAAAATGGGGCATGGCCTAGAGTAAAGGGAGCGTGGCCTCACAGATTCCGATGACTTCGCTGGAGATGTTGGGCTGCCCCCTGGAGAATGGGCTGTCGGCTCTCTACTCTTTTATGACGGGAGCCGGGGGGTGCAGGAGAATGTCACACTGCAGCACCCAGCTCCTGTCACTGCAGAGGAGCCGGCATTTCGGCGTCACCCCCTCCGAGGGTGGCACCCGGATGCGACCTGCACCGCCATCATGACGCCACTGGTATGAGGTGCTAGGTTCAAATCCCAGGTACCGTATGACTGTATTTTAAATTAATAAGAATATGACAGAGGATGCCATACTCATACACGAGAAATCTTAATCTGACAAAGGGCTAATGCAAATTGTGATGGTGCATTCAATGGTGTGTCTAAGGATGAATCGAGACAGAAATGCACCATTGCAAGATGCTGCAATTGGGCATCCTGCAGCTTAGAGAGCCACAAAAGTGTCCTTCCTTAGCTAGGCTGCATCAGGGCATAATTTTGCCCTGCTACAGCCCTGTAAGTATGACACTGACAGTTTCTTGTCCCTTAGGAACCATTAATATATTGCGAGTTCCAACTAGAGGGATCACAGACCCTAAACCCGCTCAACGTGCATGCAAATGTATGTGCCCAAATCACACTATCCCAACATTTCCTGTCTCCAGACTCATTTCTGCTCACATTTTATATATATGTATATATATATATATATTTATTTAATAAACTTTTGCATGTGTTTATTAGATTTGTATTTATTCTTTCTAGGTACATACAAGGCAATGCCCTAATTCTTTCAAACTAAATTTAATATCAGCAAATCAAATCTTGTTCATAAAGGTTTCTGTCTTTTTTTCTTAAATCATATATTATGACATTACTTATTTAAGAACAGAATATGAAGAATCAGCAGCCATAAGAACTCAATTGTATTTGCTGTTAGAGGATTATACAGAATAATTTATAAAATATTATTCAAGTGTTGTGGATCAGATATCTGCACGCAAACACAAGGCTGTTATAAAGGGGTGGGCGATAAACCACCACAATAAATGGTTATTGCGTAGCAAGTATAAGTCGGAATGGTGGGAAAAAGTTGACTTGTTAAACTGCTGGAGAATATGCTTCTTCGAATCTATATAAACTGACCTGTCCAAATAGAGACATCTGAAGCTGGGTACACACTGGAGCGATGTCGGGTCGATTTGCCGTTTCATAACGACAAATCGCCTACATCGCTCAGTGTGTACGCTCAATATGCAGGTGCCTGCTGTCGCTAGAGGCGTCGTCAGGTTTGACATGCTGCACATCAAATCTCACGATTTTGCATGCGACCTAAGGTATGTTAATGAAGGACAGAACGAGTGTTCGTTCCGTCGTTCATTAATCACTGTAGTGTGTCCTGATGTCTCGAGTGTCCCTGGACATCGGCACGATTGTTGATCGTCTCAGTGGGAATCGGTATGAATGACCACCAGACCTATGCCTGGCGGTTCAAATACTGACAGAGGATGCCCAACGGAGGAGATCCCAACAAGGTATGAGTTTAACCTACCCGGCTTACCTTCGTTCGGTATGTCAGGCTGCCGGTGTAGGGATAATGACAGGCATTGGGATTTTGACGCCTGTCATTAGTTACCTGTCGGGATTAGACAGTCGGGAATCCGTCGGTCGGCTTTGCGACCATCGGCTTCCTGACTGCATCCCGTCTCGGTGTGTACTCAGCTTAAAGGATGTGATACCTTCTTTGGCCTGGTAGGACCCACTGCTGCTGCCGCTCAGTTATGTCCCAGATCTGTGGAATTAAAAAAAAGCAATTCTACCAGATGTTTACATCCCCTATTGAAGCAGGAATGCTGAAGTTTAATTAATTGCAATTCATTTTGGAGTCAAAGGACTGGGATCTTCGTGACGCAGTATGTCTGTTCTTTAGTCTAGTAGTCAGTCTTGGAACCCATGGGTCAATTCTGAATTAATAATGTGTCTAATTGAATTACTTCATTGACAGACATCCAGGCTACATTTCATGTCAGTAGATTACTGATTTTGACAACCCTATTCTCTAGCACAATGCTGCCAGCCTTTGTATCCTCCAACGTGTCCAGGAATCTTCTACTCATGATTGCGAGTTGGACTCAAGGTGAAATTTCAGATGGATCTCCGCAAATTACACATGTGGCATAGAAAGAATTTGGGGACTGCGCATGTGCTGGATTATGCATTTGCACACAGATGGAGATTGCAAGTGTGGATGAATTGATCCATCTGTTGACCGACCGCTGTTTCCGTAAAATGGGCATTTCTGGCTGGTGACCATGAAATTGTATGGAACTGAATGGTCTCATGATAGTGTGTCGTGGGCATATAAGCTTCCATGCTTCTTCATAGCGTATGGACGGAGATGAGAATGTTTGATTGATGGGTCTTTTCCACCGAGAATGGATGGAGTGGATACATTTCCATGCCAATGATGACAAAAAACAGCGGACAGAATAACCGTGGGTGCACCGGCCTTCCGTATACAGATGCATGGATTCTCAGTACAGATGTGCGGGTTCAATTCCCAGAGAACTGGCAACAACCAAATTTAGGGGTTCTGAGTCAAACCAAGCCCGAGTTAGGAATCACTTTGGGGTACCGAGTCAAACCGAGTCCCGGTTCGGATCTTCCCGCAGTTCGGAACTCGGATTTAAAAACTTGATTGATTGCTAGCAGGTCAAACTTAGAGATGTGCACCAGGCTATTCGCAAGCATAAATTAAAAAATGTTTGTCATGTTTGCAACCCTGTAGCATGAACACCGTGTATCACTGAGGGCTAAAATTTGACATAGGAAAGTTGTTTTATGCCGTCTATCATCCTACCAAATTTCATGAAAATCTGAGACGGCCGAGTTGGAATCTGTGATGATTTGGCATGGAATGACTCTCATCTCTAGTCAAATACATATAATTTTGAGCTGTCTTTTTATTATTATTTGTTTTTAAACACAGCTCCAAAACACGATGATGAATCCGGATCCAAAAACCAAAACCAAAACACGGGGGTTGGTACACAACACTAATTCTCAGCATACAGTACATGTGCGGATACTTGTATAAAATAAGGCAGGAAGCAGGTTTCCAATGCCGTATGGATAAGCGGCCCCATTCTACTGTAAAATCCTCTCTACACTGCTGAATGGGACAATCCACAACCATGCTTGAGAATGACACGTGTCCCTCAATCGGAACGTTTGACATTTAACAAAACGTTTGAGACCGTGCTCCTCATTTAGGGACATCATCCTGATTTCATCAAACTTTCTGAATAATTAAAACTCAACGCGTTTTGAACCTAATATGTTATTGGTAGCAATTAAGCATTTTTTTTGTGTAATCCATTCCATATCACATGTTCCCTCTCTGGCTCTATATCTGTAATTGGAATTGACACATTTTAATGACACCAGTTCATCTGCCAATAAATATTCATATCCGTTCTTGCCCATGTTTTTCAATCGCCACCTTCAGCTCGTCTTAATTAAATGGGTTTCTCTACCAATCTCGGTAAACAAAACGAAGTGAGAGGTTTTTTGTTTTTTTTTCGTCTTCCTCCGAAATTACTGTGTGAACTATTTCCTGAGAACCGTTTATTAAGCTTTAGGTTTCTCTTTCATTTTTCCAGCTTCCAGCTTAGAGCACGCAGCAGCAGCTACCCAAGAACATAATAATGAACGAGGTCACAGCGCACCAGTTGTGCATGAAAGATGTGAAAATTTACTGCAAATGAGACAACAGCAGTAAATTCATTTTTATTCAAATTACTGTCATCATACATTACCACTTCTCCTGTAAACATTGTGCTTCAGACAGTGTGACAGCATATTATTATTTGTGAGATTATACTATTAAGCTATTAACATGTCACCTCCTGTTTGAAACAATGAGTCAGCTTAGTGTGGCATAATGGGACAAGTTAGGGAGACAAGCCGAGGTGATGGAAAGGCTACACCAGAGAAAGCAGCCCGTGTATTAAATGACAGATGGCACTTACAGTAAAGGCCTAAAATCTATTCAAAACATCACACGTATAGAGCTGTAAATATTATTTTCCCTCTCGTCAATTAAACGGAAACTGCCATTTAATTAATTTTATCCTTCTTGTAAAACCGTAATTTGTCACATTTGAAGATCTTGTCAGGAATGAAATAGGCAATCTGGTTTTCAGATTCAAGTTTACCCATTTGTGACTAAAACTAAATAAAAGGACTAAACAAGAAAGGAATGACAGGGCTGAACATGAGGTTATAAACTTAAAAAATACAGTATTGTGGGGTCTATGTACTAAGCAGTGATAAGTGACAGAGTGAAAAGTGATAAGTCTGTGATAAGTGCCAGCCAATCAGCTTCCAACTGTCATCTCACAGGCTGTGTTTGAAAAATGACAGTTGGGAGCTGATTGGCTGGCACTTATCACAGACTTATCACTTTTCACTCTGTCACTTATCACTGCTTAGTACACAGACCCCTCAGAGACAAGGGGCATAAATGTTATGGGTGTGATATAAGAGATAGACAGTAATTAGATAGACAATGTCTAGATCAGGGTTGGCCAAACTCGGTCCTTGAGATCTAGCAACAGTTCACGTTTTCCAGGGCTCCTCACAGAATCACAAGTGAAATAATTAGCTCCACCTGTGGATCTTTCAAAATGTGGCAGTGAGTAATGACTACACCCGTGTGCCTGCTGGGTGACCTGGAAAACGTGAACTGTTGGTAGATCTCGAGGACCGAGTTTGGCTATCCCTGGTCTAGATAGACACCAGATGTTAGACAGTCAACAGTTAGACAGGGGCAAAAGGTTGACAGGGACAATAGTCAGACACTAAAGTTAGACATGTAAAAAGGCCGACAGGTACAAAAGGTCAACAGGGTCAAAAAGTTGACATGAAAATGGTCGACACAAAAATTATTTACTTTTTTTCCCCCTAATCTTCACCCTCCTCTTGGTGCCTAACCCTCCCTCCTGGTGCCTAACCCTAACCGTCTGGGTAAGTGCCTAACCATGGGGGTAAGTGCCTAACCCTAACCCTCCAGGAAGTGCCTAACCCTAACCCTAAAAGAAAATGTGTTGACCATTTTTGTGTCGAACTTTTGACCCTGTCGACCTCTTGTACATGTCGAACTTTTTACGTCTAACTTTAGTGTGTTTAACTTTTGTCCCTGTCGACCTTTTGTCCCTGTCTAACTATTGACTGTCTAACATCTGGTCTGTCTAATTAATTACTGTCTGTCTATAGTCCGGAACCCGACTGTTATGGGGCCAGAAGTACAGTACTGGTGGCCTTGTTCCCGAGGTAAACCGATAAATTACAAACTCTCCCAATTTAGGGACCGATTCAGGAGCCAATTCAGTATTGCAACAGTCAGATGCAATTACACTCTGTGTGCAGAGGGCCTGATTTAGCAGCGGACACAAATGCTATTGCAACTGCAATCACTTACGGATCGCAGTTGCTAAAATATGCTAATGTCTGCCAAAGAACAGCCGACATAAAGCTGCCCACTGCTGCCTTCTGATGTCCGTCCGATGTCGCACTCCTGCGTAAACACTGGTACCATCGAAGCACATCAAGTAGTCCCTCAGCATGTACAGCAGGTCTGACCAGCCGCAAACATTGCAGCTCTGCACAAATGTAGAGCGCTCTCCTGCTGTGAATGCGATTGCTATGGCTAATTTATGCACGCCCATGAGATGCCGTTGATTCAGTCAGACACACCTGCACGTGCTTCACCCCCCCCTCGTTTCCTCCCCAAACGCTGACCCATGGCACTCACTTTTCAAATCGATCCTTTGTGCGTAAGTAATCGCAATGCAATCGCAATGCATGCACAGTGTGACTTACACGCATGCGCAATGGCAAATAATCGCTCGATCTGCTTAAACATTGACAATGCGTTCACTGCTGAATCAGGTCCAGAGTCCTAGATGAGGACACTCACACGTACAGTTCCAGCCATACTTACCAACATTGGGATAGACCCCTCCGGGAGGGCCTGCCAGGTCGGTGCAGCAGGGAGGGTGGGGGCAGTTTGAGCAGGCGGAGCGTCAGCATGCCAACGCGATCATGTCATCGTGGCTCCGCCCCCCCGCTATATAATGCCGATATTACCGGCATTATAAATCAGGGGACGGGGCTTCAGTGATGCAATTAAGCGTGAATCACGTCATCACTCCACCGGACCGTCCACTCTCGCTGCGGACGCGGGAGGCCGCGGGGATCCGGCCATCATTCCGGGGGACTTGCCTACTTGTGTGGGGTGCCGGGGGCGGCACCTGATTTTCAGGAGGCTCCCGGCAATCCCGGGAGAGCAGGCAAGTATGTTACAGTGTTGTATGCATCTATTCGGCCGCAGGCTTGTCCAAATGGTATGCAGTCGGGAAGCCGGCGGACCTAATCCCGACAGCCGGCTTCACAACTGCTTTGTCCCGGCGAGAGTTAAATGACAGGCGTCTAAACCTAGACGCCTGTCATTTTACCGACGCCGGGAGACAGGAGCCCGGCATCCTGCAGGGGGGAGGAGGGTTAGGTTTAGGGCTCCCGGGGGGAATTAGGGTTGGGACCCCCCACCGGAAGGTTAGGGTTAGGCTAGGGGAAGGGAGGGTTAGGGTTAGGCACCCCCTCGGGGGACTTAGGGTTTAGGTGCCGGGGAAGGGTGGGTTAGGTTTGAGCTCTTAGAGGGGGGATTAGGGTTAGGCACTGGGGGTAATGGTTAGGGTTAGGCACCCCTAAAGAGGGTTAGGGTAGGGAATTAGGTTAGTCTATACTTACCTTAGGGACGATCAGGATTTTCACACGTCGGGCAGCCGATTCCGTCCAAACAGCCCTCATCATTATCATGCATTGGCTCTATACCAGGTGCAAGAGAGCTTTCTTGAAATCACGCATCATAGGCATGCTCACAGGGTTTGTTAGGCTAGCCCAACCTGTCTGCACCGATCTTATCTAAGCACCATAATCGGGAGACACCGATCCCAGTAGTGTACCTAGGGGCTGGGTTGTGCAGCAGTGACTTCTCGGGCTGTAGAGTCCAGTCCACCATGCCATCAGCTGGCCCCAGGAGTAGTAGCCACAAGTGAGGAGAAAAGCACAGTTTGCTTAGTGCCCGGCAAAGAAGAAGATTCAGGAGCAGCTCGGGGGAGCCCTGACCAAGATGAAGAGACAATATGGAAATCAGGTCATCTGTCTGTGTCTGGGATGGGATACGGAGGTGTGACACACACCCTTTACCAAGACCATAAGCACATCTATGTTTAGCATAAACCTCAGTTCTGCCTACACACTCACAACAACTTAGCCTACATGCAAACGCTCCATTGTCACCCAGTGACGTCCATTCAGCTTCAAGTGGGGTGCAATTGAGATGCGGCCAGCTCGGAATCGTGCAAGCTACAGAGCATGTGCAGGGCTAAAATACACAAAAGATCTGTCCACAGAATGAACTTGTATACAACTCTCAATTTGCCCCTTAGTTAAGGGAGGTCCTGATTCTGGGGAACTACTCTCACCATCCTGGAAGACAGGACATTTATCCAAAGGCACTGTATGTTAAGCTCAAGGAAACTGGAGACAGCAGCAAAGGATGTGTCTGAAAGAGTTAAAAGGTTTATTGTGGGTGGCCTAGTGCTTCATAAGCGCTAGACACCCCCACCCACCAAGGTGAAGCGACCACACCCTTATTCAGAGGGAAAGTCCCAATTCCGAAAACTTAAATGTTGGCAGGTATGCAAACGTAATGTGGCATTAGTACAGACAGATCCAATGAGGATAAGCTGACTGTATATACAGTATAATTATTAGACTGCTAATAAGGCAATAAATGCTCTGTCCTATTGCACGCTGCAGACTCTGTGGTGGGTATGAATTTAAGATGGTGGCTCACAGAGGGACTCATTATAATTGAGGCCCAGACATTTCTAGTTACACCCCTGTTCAGGAATACAATCTACAAGAAAACTTATTTCTATTTTTTTTGCCTCTCGGGTTTTACAATTTATTATGTAAAATCTCACCTGTACTATTTAGCTAGTCCCTTGCATTCAGAAGCTGAACAAAAATAAATCTATAACATTCGCTGAATATTACTATAGAACCTCTCTCACTTCTGACAGGAAATCTGTAAGCTGTCCTATAGGTATTATCACTAGATCCTCCAGAGGCTGCTAATGATTAAATTTTTATAGTTCGGAGGCTTCAAAGACGCTAGATGTGAAATGGCAGTCCAAAGTTACTATGATATACAGACCACAATATATCAAATATACTACTTTACTATTATTGAATGTTCCTGACAATTCCCTCATCTTATGTTACCTCCATAATGTTAAGCACTTTTTTATTTTTTGGTGAAGTTTACTGTGCTGAAAGTTTTAGTATTTTTCTGAGTATTACAGTTTATTCCATAGAATATTGTGGAAGTGAAGAATGGTGTTATGTTCAGGCAAATTAAACTTTATGTACAATTGCAAACAGACAGTCAAGGTTTTACTTGCAATGTGATATGTTTCCAGTATTTACATGTGCTTCTGGACTATTCATAAAGTAGCTAAACTAGCAATCCAGAATAATAAATAAATATTTTACTTTTTTATTGAAGCCCAAGGTGTCTGCTCCAAATCATCCAGAACAGTGATAAAGCTGTGTTGGGGGCTTGGTATTTGGACCTTCTCCAAAAGGAGAATGGCCCCAGTTCTTCCCATCCCCCGGAGCCAAAAGGTCCCCTAGAGGGAAAAAGGAATATTCAGGTCCATCCTTTGTTGAAGGAGGACCTTTTGTCATCCCCGACCCCATAAGCCAAAGGGCATCTTAGTAGGCGAGGGTCTTCCAGCTTCTATCCACCGCATGGCTCCAGGTTTCTCCCTAGGGTTGGCCATGGCTACCCCCGGGGATTGAATTATTCAGCTCTCCCCTTAGGACAGAGCCTCCAATGCTTTGGGGAGAGAATGGTCAATAAGGGTCTCACCCAAAACCTCTCCAAAAACAGGACACAGAAAAAGTACAAGTGCAAAAATAAATAGGTCACATAAAGGTCCCAGCCTTTCAGTCAGAAGGCAAGGAAAAACAGGGCCACCTGAAAAATGAAGTGCATCATGCAAAATTACGTACTCAGGGCTCTATTCAGACCCATTTGCTAGATGCATTGCTCGCTGGAAAGGCAAGCGATCGCATGTCAAGGCATTAGCACGCCCATTATGTCTTAGCGTACGATCGCATTGTGTATTCAGACCCCCACCAGCCTATCTTAGGACGCCCACTTGCGCACGTCATCTCCAGGAAGTTTGCAACCATCAGTAACATCGAGTACCATTGGAAGCATTCGCAGCACTTGTGGTTGCCCATACCCTACCGCAAGTACTGCGAGCGCTTCAGTGTAAAAGTCAGCCAAGTGACATGTACTATGACGCTGCCTCTTAACTATGCACGCCTCTTAAACGGCGTTGAGACGCTCAGGGAACGCCTGTCTTCGCACCTCCACTCCCCTGTTTCTAACGGCCAGGCCTTGTCACCACCCACAAACGGCTTCACCTGTCACTCACTCTGCTGGACAGCCTATGCACAACGAGCAAAACGCTTCCAGATTGCTCGCACTGGTTTGCACACACGCATTGAGATGCGTACGCGTGCACAGAATGCAAACAATCGGCTGGCTGCATGTGAATGCATCCTAGCAAGCGGGTCTGAATCAGGCCCTCAGTGCAAAGGTGCGGGCCACCACCAGTGCATTTCCAGACACCTTCAGCTCTGGCACCAAAGCACCTCAGGCTTCAGGGAGCTACCATCTTGGCCAGAGGACCAGGTAATAGCCCATCCCTCCAGCCAATCATCTCCTAACTGTCATCTGTTTGAAAAATGACAGTTGGGAGCTGATTGGCTGGAGCACCATTTATCATACTCAATGAGTTTTAATACTTGTAGCGTATGATAGAACTCGTTGATAAATGTACCCATCAGTGACTGTGCGGCTGCATCATTCATAGCCACAGTGGACAGCAATGTGGGTTGAATACTCCCTGTGTTCTGTACAAAACAACAATGGTCAGGGGGGACTCAGGGCAACTAGCTTGTGGGGGGCCCTAACAATAAAATTGTAAATAATATATGCTGGCAATGTTATTAAAAAGTACAGATGAGTGGTTTGGTTTTGACTCGTTTTTTTTTACCAAATTAGTCCAAGTTCGGATTCACCTTATTGGCCATCCAAAACACGTGAGAGCCGGATAGCCAATAAGATGCAGTTTTTGAGATCCGAACGTAACCGAGTAAAACCGAACTGCTCATCTTTATTGGAAAGTATAATAGGTAAATACTCCTAACATCACAAATGTGTTTCACACTTTATTCCACACAGAGGGCCTGATTCTGACCCGCTCGCAAGCGGGTCGATGTTGCCCAAGTGCGCATGCGCACGACGGAGGCGGCTCCATCGTGCGCATGCGCGAGACCCGAATAAGGATGGCCAAGCTGTCGTTATGGGTCTCGCAGCAAAGGGGGCGTGCTGTCGATGGTGATTGACAGCACGCCCACCGAAGGTGGGCGTGCCGGGGCCGTGGCTGCCCAGACAGAGGCGTTCCCATGGGAACGCCTACCGTCTGGGGCCGGCCCCACTGACATCACTAGTGATGTCAGTGGGAGTGCTTTTGGCTCTGATAGAGCCAAAAGCACCCCAGGGCTTGTGGCAGCGAGACCCTACCGCAAGGGTCTCGTCGCAAGCCCGATGGTCACGATGGTCTTAACCATCACGACCATCTTTTTGGCCGCTTGCTATAGCTGTGTGAGCGGCCAGGAGGCCACTCCAAAATGAAGGAGGGACGGCCCTGATTCAGAGCGAGCGCTCTGTCAGAGCGTCCGGCTCTGAATCAGGGCAAGAATCCCCAGTTCTCATATGCAACATTGGCCCCCAGGATGGTAATACAGCTATATGTGGGTGCCCCTAAATGACCAATCCATTTGCCTTGTTGTTAATCTGACTCTGGCAACCGGGCACAAAATTGTACTGGCCACAGGAGGAGATGCCCAGCCCAGCACTTCACTCAACACTACTCTATTTTAATATGTCAAGCCAAAAGGGTAGCGTCACATTCGGGCTATGGTAGTTCCCTGTAAAGGGATTAGAGGATATGAACCCAGGTTGAGATAGGAATCTGAGGCGAGGTACCTGGACATATGCCTTCCTCATCCACAAGCACCGGATGTTGGCTAGACCTGACCAAAGTCTAACTTACCTGAAGGTGTTCACCAGTGACCACTCCAAGCTAGATTTTGGCTTAAACTGCACCCAACAAGCAGGTCATGGCCCTTTGGTCAGGTACAAGTAGGAAATGGAAGAACACTATCACAGGGAAAGCACAGGAGAATGATACTGCAAGTTTTGCTCTTGGGTCATGTACTGGGTACACACCCTGTTGATCCAGACACAGAGCTGACACAGGAGAATGGCACTAGGAGATTGTACTTGGATGACATACTAAGTACACATGCTGTGGCTTCAGACACAGAACTTGCACAGGCGAATGGCACTAAGATTTTGTAATTGGATGATGTACTAAGTACACATACTGTGGTTCCAGATGCAGAACTGGCACAGGATGATGATACTTCGGACATAGTACTTGGATGACATACTGAGTACACACACACACACACACACACACACACACACACACACACACACACACACACACACACACACATTGTGGGTAACACTAGGAGAGTATCACTGGAAGAAAGGAGCTTGGAACCTGAAAAGCTGCAACAGCAAGTATACACTGGAAGTAACAACGTCTTACAGGCAACTTCCTGTTGTCTGGAGCCCGGCTAAATACCCTAAGGTAGCAGTCCATTGGAGGATAGTGTCAGCTGACAGCAACCAATGCTACCGTTGGGTAAAGGGCAACAAGGTGATGTAGACTGTCATGACTGAGCCCATGACGGTAACCACAGGAACCAAATCACGGAGCGAGCACATGGATGTCCTAGCAGACCCCAGGTATAATCCTCAGCGTGTCACTCGCTGCCGCACCTGGCGTCTGACCACTCGAGAGGTCACGGGAAGCCGGCACTGAGGTGAGTAATGGCTGATCCTGGGCCGCAACCTGACTGATAGTTAAATGTGCAATCTATGGTAAAACTAATATGTGTTTTCTTCAATTTTCTTTAGAGTTTTGACTCTCATTACTAATAATAAACTTGCAGTGACACTGATTACCATGGCAACCACAGTCATATGACAAATGAGACATAGCGCAACCTACAGGGCATACAACACAGAGGAACTTGATGACTAACTGGCTGAGACCCAAAGGTATACAGATGTGTCCTGCTACATTGTTGCTGTGTACGCAGCAAATCATGCTACGCATGGCGTGAGGCATGTACCCACGAGCGGATACGTGCACTGCGGTCACACCGTGCCTCCATAGGATTGCGTGGTGCGATCACAGTGTGCGCCATAGCGTACTGTAGTGTATACTCCTGCGGGTAATCGCATGGCGAGATGCATGCGCACGTTTGTAGAGTGATCAGCAAAGATGTAGCTCAATAGTGTCAAACTCGTGCCCTTCAGCTGCAGTGGAACTATACATCCCAGCATGCACCACCAGAGTTTTGCTATTAGGGCATGCTAAAACTGTGGCAGGGCATGCTGGGATATGTAGTCCCACTGTAGCTGGACACATCTGTAGTTGCACTCTCATGGGAATAAGCAAATATTTCCATGAAAAAAGAACGCTTTGCGGTAAAACCAGTGGTCGAAGCGTGCCGGTATACGGCGGTATGATATACCGGCACTTCGATTTGCACTGACCCAGAAGTGTTTGTACAGTGAGCAGTGGCCTGTACAGTGAGTGAGAGGCTTTAACGCTGTTTAAGTGGCTCACACACACTACGGAGCCATTGCAGTGTCTGCATTGCCACTGCGCCTGGATGGATCTCCAGTCCCCGGCTCCATTCCAAGCCTCTCATATTACCATTCTCCTGTGCCAGTTCTGCATCTGAAGCCACAGTGTGTGTACTTAGTACGTCATCCAAGTACAATCTCCAAGTGCCATTCTCCTGTGTCAGCCTTGCGTCTGGAACAACAGAGTGTGTACTCAATTCATCACCCCAGTACAAACTTCCAGTATCTTTTCTTTTGTTTTTCATGTGATAGTGTTCTTCCATTTCCCACTTGTGCCGGATACCTGACCAAAGGGCCGTGACCTGCTTGCTTGGTGCAGCTTCAGCCCAAATAGCGCTTGGAGGGGTCACTGGTGAACACCTCCCAGTAAGTTAGACTCCTTGCCTTTGGTCAGGTCTAGCCAACATCCGGTACTAGTGGATGAGGAAGTCATTTATCCAGGCCCCTCGCCTCCTATTCTTTCCCCAACCTGGGTCCACATCTTCCAATACCTCGGCAGAGAGTCAGCATAAGCTGAGCGTGACATGGAGAAGCTATGACCAGTGCTGTGTGGATGTGGCCAATGCCATGTTGGCATGTACAACCCCTGCACTACCAGCCTCAATGTAGAGATGGCCATCCATGTTTAACCTCGTCGAAATGAAACGATCGACTGTGAACCATTGATCCCTATTAGCATTTTTTCCCTTGGGAATTGGTGGTAATCTTGGGGAGTGGACAAATCTCCCAGGGGGCCAGGAGTACTGAACAAAATTCGCGGGTCCCACAGAATTTCCACATAACAGTAGGCAAGTATTCTATAGCGAAGTCTCTATCTCATGGTCTTTCAGAGAACCGCACAAAATTGGTGGAAAATTAATAAAAAGGTAAATTGAGGGGAAAGTTTAAAAACTTCAAATACATTTTGGAAAAGAAAAGACAACTTGCTATTGGGCAGACATTGATACAGCATGCATTGTATTCATTAGTGATAAAAAAAAACAAGGAATACCAATTTGAGTAGCTGCCTATATAACTGCCACGGCAGTGGATACTTAATTACCGGACCAATCCAACACTGCTCCAGTACAGAGATGCCTAACACTGCTACCAAAGTACCAGTGGTACCATTGCGGATCCTGTCCAGTACGCATGTGTGACCTGAGTTTAAGTATGGACCCAGATGTTTCTCCCATAGTAAGAAGCAGGGCCCCGGGAACCGACACCAACTGAAGAGGACATAGGGCCTGATTCAGAGCTGCTCGTAAGCGGCCGCTCGTTCGCTTAGAGCGATGTTCGCACATCTGCGCATGCGTATGGGTCGTAATGCGCATGCGCCAACCAGCCAGTGCGGTCGGAAATCAAGCGCTCGCAAAATAGCGAGTGCCTGCTAATTTGAGTGACAGGATGAGGCGTTTGTGAGTGGTAACAGGGGAAGGTGCTTGAAAACGGGGAGTGGAGATCCAAACGCAGGCGTGCCAAACGGTCAAAACGGGCATTTTAAGGGTGTGCATAATTAACAAAGCAGCTTCATCGGCCACGTCACTTGGTTGTCTCTTAGCCTGAACTGTTCGCATGATTGCAGTAGGAAAATCCAACCACAAGCACTGCGAGCAGTTCAGACGCCTTTCGATGTACTCGATTAATCTAATAAATAGCGGAGATGACGTAGGATGCGAGCGGCCAGGGGGCGTCTTTACAAAATAGCGAGCGCATGTTTCGTTCACTCGCTCAGACATAGAGGCATCAACAGACCGCAAAGAGCGAGTGCTCAATTTAAATAGCCGGCCCCTT
Organism: Taudactylus pleione; assembly: GCA_031769625.1. Lineage (NCBI taxonomy): Eukaryota > Metazoa > Chordata > Amphibia > Anura > Myobatrachidae > Taudactylus > Taudactylus pleione. The sequence goes on along the minus strand of JAUIMM010000033.1, from coordinate 5,857,273 downwards.
TTTCTGAATGAGCGAGCGCAAATAGCGTCCGGCTCTGCATCAGGCCCATAGTTTCCTGCAAGAAAAACTTTCTGTCTTTGGAGTTTGCTAAATATTAGGCGGTTGCATTTCTAAGGGCCCATTAACCCTGCGTCAGGCGCACCTCTGGGACTCCCAGGTTCGGGCGCAGTGCGCCTGACAGGCGCCTGTTAGAAAATCGTCATTAGCACCTAATTAACTCAATTCTAATGCTTTTAAAGTGATCAGTAACCTTCATTAGGATGTACAAAGAGAGAATATATGGAAATCTGATTCACAAAACCACATTTATTAACCTTAAAGCAAGTAAAACAAAAAATACAAAATTTTAAGAGGTGCAGTGTGCCTAAGAGGCCAGCCTGGACAAACCTACATATTTCCGTGAAATACCCACAACCTTTGTAATTTTCATTCATAAAATGAGCAAAATACACAAAACAGTGAGAAAATGGCCTCACATTCCGAACGGTGTCTGCGATGATGGTCGCAGTGTACCCTAAGCGGGGAAGGGGTGCCCACGGCCAGCGTCCAAGAAAACGGGGGCGTCCTCTGCATGCGCCATTGGGTTTGTGTACAAGTCAGAATCAGATCCCATGTTACTAAGCATAACCTCTATATGTTCTAGAGGGGGAAAAAAAAATTCCAGTCTTGAAAGGTTTAAAATATCTATGGCGCTCCCTTTTTCTAGGAGTAAAAAGAATAGTGTGATGCATCATATTAGACTTCTCAAGAATTGATAAAGATTGAAAATGAAAACTGCCACCTACAGATCGGCGCCGCGTGCATGAAGGCTGCATATAATTAGTTTGAACCTGTCTTGGAACAAACACTTCCCGTCTTCAATGAGCTCCTAGTTATACACATTTTCCAACTTTACAAAAAGCCGGATACACAAGGTTAAAACATTTCAAAGCCTCTATTGTTCTCCCTGTCTGTTCCGAAAAGCTACATTGTACCACTACACCTCTAAGAGTCGCTCCTCAGATGTGTCATCGCAAACCTCTTCCATGTTTGATGAAGACATTACTGATGTCTTAAATCTATGCTAATACATAGTGCTTGCTGGCTTTTGTCCTCAAACAATCCAGCGACTCAGAAATATGCAGATTATTTTTATTATACAGCTTTTTTTTTTTTCATCTAAATTACTTTTTTTTTTCTTTTTTAAATTCATAATATTTTCAAAAATGTCTGTTTAGCACTTGCCTTGTTGTGACATAAGTTTTTTTTTTCCACCCTCTGGTTTAATACTGCTTTCATCCTTATTCATTTACTACACCCAACTACTGAGAGGTTACAATACCTCCGGGATCTGACCCACCTTGTATAGCAGACTTCTGAACAGGCGAGATACTTGAAAAATAAAGCCCGGAATATTTTGTTCAGCCTGTCTCTTGTGCCTGCTGATATTCTCTCGCAGTACCTTTATCCAGGGATTAAACTGAGCCAAAGCACACAAAGCTGTGTGGATCTAGCATCCCTGTCACTCACAGCTGACTGTAACCTCTGTAGATTATAGTTTCCGAGAAGGGAGCAAACAAATTGGGATTCTCGATTTAACACCTTTTTTTTTTTTTTTCTAATTTAACCCTTTTGGACCATGCAGATTTCACAAAGAAAAAAAACAAAAACATTTAATCGCAGAGTTAAGGATCGAAATCCACTCCCAGTACATAGGGTAGGGAGGTACGCTGTTCCCGTCAGAAATTAATTTGCAGGGATGGAGATCTCCCTCACTAAGTTGAGGTTTGTAGGAGGTAACAAGCAAAATAATGTTGTTTTGGAGGATATTTCTGGTTACTATGTTTGAGATGACCTGCAAAACACATTATTATGTATCTATTAACAGTAGGAAAATCTCAATGTTCTGCAGATGTTTTTAAGGGGATGTCAGAGCCAAAAATTCCATTAAGCTTTGCCTCCCCTAGGATGAAACGTAGGTCAAGGCCCCCAGTAGAGCACATGAACCCCACTGTTATTGCCATCAAGTCTCTAGGGACCTTTGTCTTACTTTAAGAATAAAGTAAGGCTTTAAAAGAGGATGTGTAAAGCAGTACTGCTCTAGTGCTTGGTTTCCTATGGAAGATAAATTATGTATCCAATCAGGAACCAATCTCTATTACCCAGCCAATTTTACACAAGGTTTGGTTCTCAGACCAGGCAATTGTGGACCTCCTGCATTCATTATATTTGGGGATATTATTGCGGGTTGACCGATAATTCCCCCCACACACACACACACACACACACACACACACACACACACGTGATTTGCAGTTGAAATGATTGCACATGTGCTGGCTTACAGTACTGTATATTACCGTGCAGAGGGCCTGATTCAGACCTGCTCGCAAGCGCTGAGCGCTTGCAAGCGTGTCGATGTTGGCCCAGTGCGCATGCGCACGATGGAGCCGGCTCCGTCGTGCGCATGCGTGAGACCCGGATAGCGACAGGCAAACCGTCGCTCTGGGTCTCGTACCAAAGGGGGCGTGCTGTCGGTGTTGGTGATCCATCTGGGCGTGCTGGGGGCATGGCTGCCCAGACGAAGGCATTCCCATTGGAACGCCTACCGTCTGGGGCCGGCCCCACTGACATCACAAGTGATGTCAGTGGGAGTGCTCTCGGCTCTGTTGAGCCGAAAGCACTCCGGGGCTTGTGGCAACGAGACCCTACCACAAGGGTCTAGTCGCAAGCCCGATGGTCTTGGCCGCTCTGGCACCATCTTCCTGGCCGCTCGCTATAGCTGTGGGTGGTCACCCACAGCTATACGAGCGGCCAGGAGGCCGCTCTAAAAATCCAGAAGGACGGCCCTGATTCAGAGCGAGGGCTCTGTCAGAGCGTCCGGCTCTGAATCAGGGCCGGTGTCCAGAAGCGGCAGGAATGTAATACCTCTTTCAGAGGTGAATTCCGGGTCACACCTGGGATTTTGTGCATGCGTCCATCCTGGGTGCGACTCGGCTGAGACCCCTTTCAGACTGGCATCCCAACCCGGCACGAATGCCAGGTCAATACCATCACATGCTGAGCCGACACTTGGAGATGAGAACATCTCCAAGATCCGGCTCTTCCTATGCAGTGAACAGCGCCCAGGTTGCATCGTCCCGGATTACCCGTTCACACTGCATCGCGAGCTGGGTTGAACCCGTGTTCAAAACTGCTCGTTGCCCGGGATGAAATGGCTTATTTCATCCTGGTCCTTTCACACTGTACAGGTTGCTGTGCGTTCACGTGCAATAACCCGGGTTATTGTTTGTAGTGTGAAAGGGGTATTAGTGTATAAGACCCACAGTCAGCAGTACACGTAATGCACAACAGTGACCATGGACTCCAAACTTTTCTGAGGACAAATCTAGATTTCTAATCTAATTAATGACTACACTAGATGAAACACCGCAGGTGTCTATCAATCCTTCATTTATACAATTTGGCATAGTGAGAATCAAGAGTTTAAAGAAATATGCCGATTACAAAATCAATATACTATAGTATCTACAGAGCTTCACAATCAGATGCCTTAACCACTGAGCCAATGCTTTATATGTAACGTAACACCACTGATAGAAGGAATTCACTTGTATGATAACTTTAATGACGGTATTGTAATTAAATTAGTAATTTTACTCTCAATATCTATGAGAGAAGAGCCAGCTGCCTATAATTAAGTGACATATTCCGGTCCCCGGGGTGATGTTGCTTTGTAGCGTTTGCTGTCTATATAATATTTTTTTGTTTTCTGGCAGTTATGAGCTATATCTGTTTTCAATTTAGTGAGCCGCATTAAACTGTTCTATCATCTTGTTGTTGATTGAAATCAGGTCTAATTATGAATAGAACATATCTTTCAAGTATTATTCATCTTATGAAAGTCCTGTATTAAATATGAATAAGCTCTGGACTGTACATTTATTTTAGTTTAATTAACCTCTAAAATGTTCCTGTTTCAGATTTTTAAATGTTCAGTTGTAATAATTGTTATGGTTGGTTGTATTCAGCTAGTACCATGGATCCACCATATGGGTCACCTCAGTCCGTACCTGCCCAGTACCGCTATGCTTACCCTGTGGCAGGTCTGGACCTGCAGTGTTTTCCCCATTTACTTGCTGACTTTGCCGCCCCCTCCTCTGGGACGGAGCAGCCAGGTCAGCACGGAGGGGACATGGTGGGCTGTGCATGGGGCGTGGTGACACGATTGCGCCATCGTGGCCCCTGTTCCCTGCTACATAGAGATGTGCGATTGCCCACGTGTTATGGTTTTGGATCCGGATTCATCTTCATGTTTTGGTTTTGGTTTTTGAATCTGTATTTTTTTTTTTAAACATCTAAAATGACGTCATTTTGGCCTGGTAGCATGCAATCCAAAACTCGAGTTCGGTTTTTAAAACCACGGGTAGACCCGTACCGGGACTCGGTTCAACTCGGTACCCCAAAGTGATTCCGAACTCGGACTCGGTTTGACTCTGTACCCCTAAATTCTGTTGTTGTCGGTTCTCTGACCCGTACATCTCTAGATTATAATGGGGTATGCAACATGTAGCACTCCAGCAGTTGTTGGACCACAGCTCCCAGCATGCTGTGTCACAGTTTAGCTTCTAATTGGCCACTGATTCAGGTTTTCTAAAACAATTATCCCTTCGTTTGTATAAATTCAAGAAACTTACAGATCAATTCATTCTGGCATGACCTTCCGAACTGCATGTTGCTGAAATAAAATCATCCCTCTCCAACAGTCAGCAAATCTCTGTTTCTGAAATCCACGCACATTACTATTTGAAATACAAAATAACTGCTTTGCTTACTCATACATACATACATAATGCCCTCTCCCGGTATTACACCCACTCCTGCTTTTTATTCTAGAGACATTTCAAGTGCAGGAAACTGCACACATTGCTTGGATCGTACATGAGGGGAAACGTCCATCACCCAGACAGTTTGCAACCATGAGACGCACAAAGGGAAAACACAAAAGGGCAGACTTATTAATGCTCTTACCCCAGTGCCTCCTGCCTCGTTATCAACTACAGCCTTCCTTTTAGGATACCGTACACTCTAACCAACTCAACAGCGGTCGGCAACTTTCTCTGAGCCTGCTACGAATGTGGCATCTCATATGTTCACTGTTGATTAGAAAGCATTACTTGTATTGTCCTTTTGGGCTTTACAAGCAATAAAAACACTTGCCCTGATTTGAAACCAGCAGACACCGAGAGGATTTGTTGATTGCTAATGAGAAAGCTAGGGCTTGCACAGACCACCTGGGACCTCCTTGCTGTGGTCTGTAGATTACTGTGGTTAACATGGACTGGATGCCTACTGTACTTTCCACGGCGTTAGAAAAAGGTAAAAACTTTATTGAGGGATCAGCAATATAATTGCTGAAGTTTGCTTGCTAAATTATGAGTCACGTCCAATGCTGGGATCCAGGTTCTGATAGTTACCGCATACACCAAAAAATTACTTGAAACGCATAAATACTGTGATAGGGAATTAGGGCGGGATGTATCAAATATCGCATTTTGAATGCAATACATCCCGCCACTTACCGTATGCATAGTGGCATTTATTAACTACTCTTAACTTCCAATAAGAGATGACTTCCAGGTTTATGCCCAGGGTGACCTTCAGTGCACGTGCGGCCGTCAGCCAGTGCATGCGGGAGTCGTAGGGGACACTGGGAGGGATCCGATTGGATCCATCTCGGGGAATTATGCAAAAAGAAGCCCATAGACTACTATTAGGCAACGCCATCTATAGGTGGCAGATTTTGCTTCTTGATTACTGTAACTTATTTCTTTATTAACGGTTATTGATATTGCACATATATATATATTCCACATCACTTTACAGAGAATATTTGGTCATTCACATCAGTCGCTGCAACAGTGGAGCTTACAGTCTTTTATCTCATATAGGGCTCTATTTATTAACATTATTTTTACTAAAATAAAGTGAAAAAGGGTGTTTTCACACGCTTTTCACATTATTTTAGTTTCACCTGTAGTTACTATAGGGCAATTGGAGTAGAATTAGTAAAATTCTACTCCAACCCCCAGTATCACTTATTTTTAGTAAAGCAGATCGCATTTCCCATTATAGTAATGGGAAATGTGATCCGACCTGTTACTAAAAATAAATTGTAAAAAAATACCGGGGGAAGCCCTGTGATAATAACGCCACCTGGAGGTGGCGTTATCCAGGGTCTCCCCCGGTTACCGGGCTCCCGCTCTGCTCTAACGGGGAGAGCAGAGGCGGGAGCCGGTACCAGTAATCAGCTATGTGGTCTAAGCAGACCGCAAGCTGATTGCTGTACAAAAAAGAAAAAAAAAATTAAACATTTTTTTTTTTCCTTACCTGAATCCAGGGACCGGTGATCGGGCCTCCGGTGATGGCTCCTCTCCGGTCAGCTGGTCTCCCATAGTACACTGGGGCCCGGTCATCAGGTGATCGGGCCCCAGTGCAGTATGGGAGATCACCTAATCGGGAAGCCCGGAGAAGATCACCGGAGGCCAGGAGGATGCAGGTAAGTGTAATGAATGGGGGGGTCGCGGGGGTCCGCGATCGCGGGGGGCGGGGCTTAGCGCCGGGGGGCGGGGCTTAGCATTGGTGGGGGGCTAGTATCGGTGGTCGGTCGGCGCATGCGCGGGCTCTTAGTCGCTGTATTTTTTCCGAAAATACCGCGACTAGAGTGCGGATGGGATCCGCAGGGACAGAGCTTTATAGTAAATCCCTGTGATATTGCCTGAATTCGCAATGCGAATTCACTCGGTAATATAACACTACAATCCGCATTCAATATGCCGATTGTAGTAAATAGAGCCCATACACACTAGGGTTACATTTTTGACAGAAGCCAATGAACCTACCAGTATGTTTTTGGACTGTTGGAAGAAACCTGAGCACCCAGAGGAAACCCACGCAAGCACAGGGATAACATGTAAACTCATGAGCCCAACGCTATAAGGTAGCAATGCTGGCCACTGTGCCACCATGTTGTCATTTGTAACTTTTCTTGGTTAACAAAACTACCTGGACAATGTGTGACATGTACATAAGTCGCCAAATCCAGCCATGGGAATTTCTGTGTTCTACCTCTGGGAGTCGTCCATAATAAGATATTTGATAGGCCAAAAAAGGTTCAATATTTGAATTCTCCATTTTCTAAAACATGTTTGACACTATGACATACCTCCCAACATTTTAGATTCCCGAATCAGAACTGTTTGCGCTCGCAGAAGGTGTGTGCACAAAAGAGGGCGAAACCTAATGTCTGTGTGACCACACCCCCTGGCGGATGTCATTTTTGGGGGTGGGGTGGGTAGCAGCCAGACACGGACGCATGTCACACCCCTGTTTTTCTTCACACTGCTGGGCTGCCCCCAGCCTCTCGCGTCACTGAATGGACATGAGGCACATGTCATCTACTCACTGGTGCTTTGCTTTGCAGATTATAGATGCCAGAGTGTACCCAAACCTCTCGGCCACCCTCCGTACACTGCGGCCCGCAAGATGGGACAGCGGGATTGGCTCCAAAAACCGGACTGTCCCGCTGGAAATGGGACATTTGGGAGGTATGCACTATGATGTTCAAGATACACCTAATAATATTAATCTCAATTATTTTTATATAGACTTAGAGGATGCAGTCAATATCCCAACTACTGGGTTTCCGGTGGTCAGAATGCCGATGCCGGAATCCCGACACTAGTCAGAATACTGGCGGTGGCATCCCGACCGCCGGGATCCCGAAGGTAAGTACTGGGGTTAGGGGGAGGGTTAGGGTTAGGCACTAGGGGGAGGGTTGAGCACCGGGGAGGGAGGGTTAGGTTTAGGGTGAGGGGAGAGGGAGGTTAAGTTTAGGCACTAGAGGGGTAGGTTAGATTCAGGCAGCGGGAAGTTTAGGGTTAGGGTAGGGACAGGGGGTGGGTTAGTATACCAGCCAACAAAGTGTCGGTATTCTAACCCTATCAGGATGTCGGCATCGGGATTCTGACGGCCAATATCTAGAACACTGGCATCCTATATGTATTCCGTACTGAGTCCTTATTTAGCTCTTCTTCCAACATAATAATATAAATTAACTTAAATTCTTACTGCCTGTTAATATAAAGTATGGCACATATATTAGGTATTTTATATATATATATAAATATACATATACAATATGGATGCATGTTTATATATATATATATATATATATATGTGTATAATACATATACAGTATGTACAAATATAAATATGTGTGCATACATATATACATGCAAATATGTTGTGTTTGTTGCTATGCAATATTTTAGTTTTATGTATAATATTATTAGCAACGGAATATGCTGCGTTATATAAGTAACTGTTATTAAATAAATAATAAATAGAATAAATAAATGAGTGTATAATTTAGTATAACTGCACTTTGTGTAAAGGAAGAAAGTCAGTGAATACTATTGTATGGTGCACAGCCATACTGAGTCAGCTTAAACGCCGTTTAGGATTGTGCTTTAGGGCATTGGTAGCGGATGCTGTCAGTGGCGTAGAACAAATATATGCAGCACTGACTTTTTGGGATATTTAAGACAGAGAGAGCTAAAAGTTAACATAGGTGATAAGACTTCCGGGCTGCTGGGGGCATAACCCTTATACCTAAGGTTTGCTGCTGTCAGAGTAAGACCTTTTTTTCTCCTGTCAGATTTTTCACCATGTAGAAAACAAAAATTCCCCCAGCCTGCAGCATTTAGTGTGCAAAGAGCGCTCCGCAACATTTCCTGACTGTGGAAATCAGTAAGGCAGCCTGTGACCTTCCATTTATGTGACAGCAGTTGGCGTCCCAGGAGCAGCCCATGCATCCTCTGATATTTGGAAAAGTGTCATGTTTTCGTTATACGGGAAAGTGTCACATTGCCGTTGTCACAAAATAAAACACTTCTTACAGTCATCATTTTCCTTGTTTGTTACATGTGACCTGAGAAAGATTTAAATAGATTTGGTATTGCAATACGAGGGGTATCTGTGCTTAACAAGTGATCTGTAAGATAGAGAAACATTCACAGCTGCTTTGCTTTTGCCAAATACGGAAATAAGGAAGAGACGTAGCATAAAGCGGCATACACACACAACGATTTTGTTACCAACGATTTTATGAACGATATTATGAACGATTATCTGTCAGATTTTTTAAAGTGTAATGAACGATTTTTTTGAACTACAAACGATTTTTGCATATTCCCTTAATGAAAATCGTTCAGTTGAGAAGTCTGACTGAACTACAAACTACAAACTACAAACGTGAACGCGCATGAACGATAATCGTTCACTGTTTGACTCAGAAAGTGAAGGTTTTTTTCAAACGATTATCATTAAACAATATCTTTTAACGATAATCATTCAAAAAATCGTTGTGTGTGTATGCAGCTTCAGACTGCGACTGTTTATCCTTCTTTTTTGTGCTTTTGTAATTAAATTAAATAAAGTTTTGAGGCACAGAAAGTGTAAGGTAAACACATATGTTATAATAACATAAAAAAACCTATCTAAGCAATATTTAAAGAGTCAGGGGGTTATATTTACTAAAGTGCGGGTTTTTAGAAGTGGAGATGTTGCCCATAGCAACCAATCAGATTCTACTTATCATTTATTTAGCACCTTCTAGAAGATAATAGCTAGAATCTGGTTGGTTTCTATGGGCAACATCACCACTTATAAAAACCCGCATTTTAGTAAATTTACCCCAAAGTGTAATAAATAATATGAATTTGTTATATACAACAATAAATATAAATATGAGAGGAGCTTGGTGTAGCTAATATTATAAATTCGGACCTGATCAGGTGCGTGATGACCTAATTGTGGCTTCAACGCACGTGTATGGAAAATGTAACGTGTACAGCGCACACCCCGACAAAGAACGGGGGTGGTATGTACAAAGTGTTAGGAGGTCGCAGGTACAGGAGTAGGTGGGGAAGAAAGGGGTTGGGGGTAGGGGGGGTTCTGAAGGGGAAGGGGCGGCCGAGGATACTCAGCAGATGCTTGGTCCATTTATTTACTAGTATTTGACATAAAAGTTTTGTTATTTTTTTTATTTAGTTCTCGAGGGAAGCGTACCAAAGTCATGATTATGGTCATCAGCACTAATAAACTGCTTCCGATTGGCTGATTGTAAATGCAGAGCTGACACTGATAGGTGTTTTTTTCTCGTTGCTTGTGCACATATTATATTTGTGTGTGTGCTTTTCATACATGGATAGAAAAGTATTCATGATGTATTAATGGGGGTTTGTTTAGGTTTTATTGAAGCCTAATAGCAAATGCGTAATCTGCAAGCAAATCAAAACATGAGTGTATGTGTGATGTATGGCAGATGTAAACCTTGTGCCTATACTTCCAGTGCCAACTTGCATGCATCTTGCTATAGCAACAGCTTTACGTATGCACGCCTTTGTGGTCTTTTCAGTCAACGCATTTCACACTCGCTATTTGTTGCGCAATTACATCCTGTTCTGCATCAGGCCCAGTACATTAGATATGTGGTTATAGTCAAGGAGCTCTGCAGTGATGTGAGGAAATGTCTAGGGATCAAAATGAGACATTTTTGGGATGTTCTGAGGTAGCCAATATTCAGATTTTCCCAGACTTGTAGTTTTTCTTGCTGCGTTCCAAAGAGAACCTAATGCAAGGTAATTTGTATACGTGGCTGTAGCACAGTCCAAAATTCAAATAGGGCAGCAACCCCAACCTCCACCCAAAACGCTGCCAAACATCGCTGGCCGGGACACACTGGCAGTTGGTGTGGCTCCCATATTTAAATTTTGGACTGTGCTGTAGTCCCAACCCTGGAGCCACCACTGGTCGCATCAGATGCAACCACGTCAAGCTGGGTTTTGCCTGAAACAGTCACATCTTAGTCGACAAGAGCCTGTCGGCAGCTGCTGGGAGCTGATGTTCCAGCAGCAGCCAGACTGAGCACACCAGGCCAGCCCGTCGGTTGACGCGGCAATCTCTCCTCAGCCTCCTCCCACCGTCCAGGCATCAGCAGCAAAACAAATTGACAGCTTTGGGGGAAATTTTGGGAAAAATATATTAGCCAGTTAAGTGGTTAAAGCAACAATTCTACATAGAACATTTTTTATTCTTAAATAAGCATGCACCTTATCTATCCTCCTACAAATCATTATTTCCTTTTCAAAATCTCTCTGGAGTGAAAGCAAGTATGACTGTTAGACACAGGGCCTGATTCAGGGATGTACACCATTGTGGCATCGGGCACAACCAGCTAACGTTTTCAGTCTGCGATTGAGTCTGAGTCGTATAGAGCATGCGTCCCGATGCAGGTGTGTTGTGTTTGTGACTGTTTCCATAGTTGCACAAATTCCAGCCGCCATGTTTAGGCAGATATTTTGTGCCTCCATAGGGCTCACGCAATGTTCGATGAAGTGTCCGATGTGCATCCAGTGGTGCAACTTTTTACGCAAACCTGAAGATTAGCGACGCAGCCAATGGACGTCTCTGTACAAATTCTATTTGCTGCGGGATTAGCAGAAAGCCTCCGTAGCACTGCGCGTAAAGTCGCAGTAGCACCAGCATTAGCGTCTGCCTATGAATCAGACCCACAAGCTCATAGCTCTCAGCATGTCTTGTGATGTCAGAGGGAGAATAAGGAGGGGAAGGATGTCTGAGAGGGGCATACCAAAACCTCTCTGCTCACAACATCATGAACACAGTCACATAACGCTGAATAAAATCTGCAGAATTATAATAATTAATAGCAGTCTGAAGAAACAAATATAGAAAAATGGTTATTATAACCACGCTGTTTATTACACCATGTCATAGTGATTCCTTTAGAAGAAACATACAGTACCTCATTTTTTCATGCTTTACTAGGTTTTGCCAGACTATATTTTAAAATCCCGTCCTTTTTGGGCCTGCTGCAGAGGTGGACGCAGTTGCAGTTCTGACTGTGTCTTTTGCTGCAACTGCATCCTAAAGCTTATGCTGCAGCCGAAGGTCTCCCTACTGAGATGCCCGCCAGCTGCGGTGCTAATCCATCACTGTGCGCATAAAGACTCAGCATCAAAGATTGCACCAGCCTTATGGAGGTGCAGATTCTCTGTCTAAATATGGTCGTCTGTGTCAGTGCAACTGTGACACACCCGTGTCTGGCTGCCCCCCCCCCCCCCATGTTACTTCCCAGGAATGCCCACTGAAATCCCCAGCTCTTGTGCCGCTGTGTGGTAACCATTGGGACGTGTACGCAGTGCAACTTGGATGCATGTGCAGACTGAAAGCATCAGCCACTTGCGTCCGGCACTGCGACCACCTCTGAATCAGGACCTATATGTCTGTTAAAGTTCAAGGGTTTTGTTCATTCGATACACTGGGCTTACACAGTGACAAAAATGATGTTGCTAGAGATTCCAAACAAGTAGAACCAGCCCATATCACGTGTTGGGTACGGGATCCCAGCAGTTAGGATACTGACATCGGCATCCCGGCCGTCAGAAACCCACCAGAATATTGTACGTATACTTACCCGTACCCCCCTAACCCACCTTTCCCGCATCCTAACCCTATCCCTCCCGAAGCCCCTCTGCAGCCTAACATTACCCCTCTCCTCCCGCAGCCTAACCCCTCTCCCTCCCCTCCATCAAGCAACCCCACCCCCCCACAGCCAGACCCTAATACTCCTCTCCGGCCGCCTAACCCTCCCCACCTGCAGTATAACCCCTATCCCTCCCCTCCAGCAGTCAACTACCCCCTACAGCCTAACCCTAATACTCCTCTCCGGCCGCCTAACCCTCCCCACCTGCAGTATAACCCCTATCCCTCCCCTCCAGCAGTCAAACTACCCCCTACAGCCTAACCCTAATATTCCTGTCCGGCAGCCTAACCCTCCCCCTCGCAGCCTAACACCCTAATCCTCCCCTCCCTGCAGCCTAACCATAACCCTCCCGCAGCCTAACCCTAGCCATCCCCTCCCAGCAGCCTAACCCTAACCCTCCCGCAGCCTAACCTTAACCCTTCCCCCGCAGCTTAATCTAAACCCCCTCCTCAGCCTAACCCTACCCCTTTCCTACCGCAGCCTAACCCCTAACCCTCCTTTCCAGCAGCCAAACCCCCTCCCCACAGCCTAATCCTAATCCTCCCCTCCGGCAGCCTAACCCTCCCCCCCACAGCCTAACACCCTTACCCTCCCCTCCCGCAGCCTACTCCTAACCCTCCCCGCCCCGCAGCCTAACCCTAACCCTCCCCCGAGTGCCTAACCCACAACCCTAACCCTAATACTCACCGTTGTGATGTCAGCAGTCAAGATTTTGGAGCCAGGATTCAGATACTATTGGTATTCTGACCGCCGGGATGCCGACTACATCCCCTGCTCACAACACAGAGTATATCGGTGTAAGGAATAAGAGAGCAATACAGGATTCATTACAATTTTACAGGCAACATATAATAAGGGTCTTTTAACTGTCAAATGCTACAGTACTCTATTGCAGTTAAAACCTTTTAGTTATTCTGTAGTGCATTAATAATAACATTATCTCATGTATACAGTAATTCCACTAAAAAAAAACCTATAAACTGAAAAAGTAAACTTCTTGTCCAAATTTCAAGACTTGTCCATACGATTAAATATAATGGAATTATAAAGATATATATTCATTGCATATAAAGTGGGTACAGAAATACTGTCTGTAGATTCTATGACAATGGGGCAGATGTATGAAGCTCTGGGAAGTGATAAAGTGCAGAGTGATAAACGACCAACCACTCAGTTCCCTACTGTCATGTTACGGGCTGTGTTTGAAAAATGACAGTTGGGAGCTGATTGGTTGGTCGTTTATCACTCTCCACTTTATCACTTCCCAGAGCATCATACATCTGCCCCAATGCCCGCTACAGGTGGCAGTTAAACAGCCTATTTGAAGCATCACCAGTGTTCTTGTCACCTTTCCAGTTAGAGTAGCCGAAATAATGTGTACGGAATATCCCCTTTTCCCCACCACCTTCACAGCGCAACTCTACTTCTCAACTGCAAGTCGCGGTACTTTCTTCAAGCTACAAATCGAGACGTTTCCTATTGTCATTTATAGGCATTCATAGGATACTCATCTAATCGGCTCAGTTGGTGCCTTATGTGCCAAATGATTCCTTGGGTCTAAGGTGAGGTTCTTGTTGACACATCCTTTTCAGAAGACAGTTTGAAAGAACAAGAATCAAGGGGATCGAGCCAGAGTGGACTATGCCAGCACAGTACAGATGACAGAAGAGACGATGATGAATTATTGGGAGCCGGCTACTTTGTTGCTTGTATAATGGTTTACACGAAACCCAATGATGGATAAGATCTGGATGACTGGAATCCATATTGTCTCCAAAGGAGATGTTAGTAGCAAGTTTCTGGGTCAGTGGTTCTGCATGCTAAAGAAATTAAACCTGGGGTATGAGGACACATTATATCTGTCACGTCCTCAGCTCCCAAGGCGCTATATTGATATCCATTCCTACGGTCCATTAGGCTGAACTAGAAATGTCACCACAACTGAAGATATGTGTCTCAGTGACGTCACTGGTTAATAGTAATTTAGTAAGATACATTCTCATGACTATTGATTCAATCCATGACGTGGTTGCCACCAACTTATTTATTTTTAAAGTATATTTGGCAGTAGTTAATTTCACGCATACATCAAATTCTCAATAAACCCGAACCATCTGCATTTCTCATTCACCACGTCACTGGAGAATAAAGTATCCTAATTATTTTATACACGTGGTGCTCGTTATGTAAGGCTGTATAGGAGATAAAGTACTAATGCAATATGCTCAGTTATTCTGGGTTTTTTTGTGCTCTATTTCATCTTGTAGTTGTTGTTGTTGTTTTTTTTGTTAATTTTGTAATTGAGTATCCAATTTAAAATATTTTTTAATAAGACGTATGAATAATTTTCCTGGAATCTGATCAAGTATTCTCTCTTTTTCTCAGAAGAAATTTTCTACAGCACTTTACTTTATCGTAGCATATTACAAAAGTATGTTGGTTTTGACAGCCAATGTTTAAAGTAAAAGGATATTCCTTAATGAAATATTAACCTCCAATGTTTAATATAGTGTAAGAAGAGATTCAGTTATCCAGCGAGATATGGTAAGTGACCCATCAGAGTCTGAAAGCAAGAGGCATGAATTATTTGCTATACTAAATAACTAATTCAAATCTTTACTGCTGCATCCTATTAATCTGAAAATGGGCCTTTTCTTTGCCGTTTTAATTACACTTAGCACATCGGTTAAATCCAAAGTTGACTTACATAATAGGGGAAAAAAAGTGGAGTACTAAATAATATACAGTATTTTAGCATTTTGAGGGAGATGCTCTAATCCTGTGAGAGGGCTAAAGTGGACGGATATAAAGTACCAACCAATCAGCTCCTAACTGTAATTTTTCAAACACAGCCTGTAAACTGGCAGTTAGGAGCTGATTGGTTGGTACCTTATCGCTCCCCACTTTATCTCTATCCAAGGCTTAGTGCATCTCCCCCCTTTGTCAGAGGTAAATGTCACCCTGATGCAAAAAAATAAAAGGAGGACAAAGCGGTCGTACTAGTCTGACACACGTTAGAGAAGTGATATCGTAAAATTTACGATATCACTTCTCTAATGTGCGCCAGACTAGTACAAATGCTTTCCCCTTCTTTTTTTGCATTAGATTATTTTGGTTGTTTAGGCTGCACCCCCATATGCAGGGGGGTATTTATAATGGGTGCAGGGTGTGCAGGGCACACGGGCCCCTGAGTCCAGGGGGGGCCCGCACCGCACACCCTGCACCCACGTTATACTTACCTCTCCGGAGTCCCATGTTGGTGCAGGTGTCTGCGCTGTAAAAAAAATGGCTGGAAAATGGCAGCTGCGGCCATTTTCTTGTTGTTTGCGCATACGCAGTAGAGGGAAAATGGCCGCCGCGTCCATTTTTCCCGGTGATCTGCGTATGCGCAATAGACTCTAGGCACACTATAGTGCCCAGAGGCCCAGAGTCTATTAGTGTGGCGCTGGCCGCGCACCACTCAGAGCACTGCCGGCCGCCAGACGGAGAGGAGGGGGCTCGTGACTGAGACTGCACACGGGCCCCCTCCTCTCTAGAAACACCCCTGCCCATATGTATTGGTTTGATAAAAGAAAATTAGGTATCTATAGGACATATAGTCACTCAACATTATGGGGTCTATTTACTAAGCAGTGTTAGGAGACAGAGTGAAAAATGATAAGAAAGTGATAAGGTGCCAGCCAATCAGCTCCCAACTGTCATCTCACAGGCTGTGTTTGAAAAATGACAGTTGGGAGCTGATTGGCTGGCACTTTATCACTTTGTTATCACTTTTCACTCCGTCTCCTAACACTGCTTAGTAAATAGACCCCTATATCGTTAAAGAGTATATGTGTGTGCATATATAAAAACCTTCTTCTTTTTGTAAATGTCACCCTGTCTGGTTATTTTGACAAAAGAAGCACTGCTAATGCTGGGCATACACGGCCAGATAAAATGTCTGTCAGACCGACCAGACATTTTATCTGGCAGCCTGCCAGCCGCAGATGTCACCGACATACACTGTGAGATTTCTCTCACAGTGTATCAGCCCAACATCTGCGCTCCGCCCCGGGGGAGGAGACATTTCCCTGTTCCTTCCGTAGGAAGGAACACAGGAAATGTCTGTCTGTCGGCCGCGGCTGGGCATACACTGCCCGATGCAGCCGACAGTTTGGTGGACAATCCGGCATGCCCGACCGAGCAATATTTAACCCTCGGTCGCCCGCACACACGCTACAATTATCGGGGCGATCCGCCGATATCAGGCGGATCGCCCCGATAAGTGTAGCGTGTATGGCCAGCGTAACTCTTATGAAATGATTTGTTTTGAAAACATTTAATTGTGGAATGCGTAAGTATCTTTTGTATCTTTGTGGCTCATTAATGGAGCACTCAGTAGTCAAGATTTCCAGCAAAACAAAGATGGTGGCAGTAATAGAGGAGCAGAAGTATGCTCTGGCCAATAGGAGAAGAAGGGTGGAGAGAGGGCCTTGCTATTTCGGAGTAAAGAGTATGCGCATTGGTACACCTGCTTTACATAACAGCGCAAACAGGATTCCATTTTCCAGAGCAAGATTATTGAATGAAAATAAGGGGTGGAGAGAGCAGATTTTTAGTCACATTCTTTACACCCAGCTATTTTCTCTCCGCTAAATGCATACTTGTCAACTCTCCCTGATTGTCATAGAGACTTCCTGAAACAGTAGCAATCTCCCTGTCTCCCTGAAGAGTCTAACAATCTCCCTAATTGCACTTTATCCCCATTATGTAGCTGTTACATAAAACAAACTGTGATATATACATTCAAATTGGACCATTAGTATAATTTCCCTACATTGGTTATAGGGCACAATGATCCCTATGGCTACATGCATTTTCTGAAAAGTATCAGTGTGTTTTCATCAACAAATAGATCTTACTAACTGCTTTGGGGCTCATTTACATTTGGATGTAAGTCAGTATTATGACACGCCCCTCAGATGTAGCAGGACACGCACTTTACCGCCGTGCTCATAGGTGCTGCATTTACAATCTCCCAAAAATGCTTGTTTAAAAGTAGGCAAGTATGGCTACATGTCCTGAATTTGCACTAGCTCAGACCTGGTGGAAATGAGGTCTCATTTTATAACTAACATATGAAACCTTAAACCACTGATAAGTAGGAAAGCTACTAACCCTGCCTCCCTGTCAGACAACTTGCAAGGGAAAGTCCAAAACCCCCACCCTTGCGGGGAAAGACATCCAGGCAATGAGGCTGAGAGCCGCCATCGGTTCCAACGAGATGTGATCCCAAAAATCTCAGCAAAGGCTAAGGACCCACCTGGCTCTGTGGTCCCCTACCCTCTGATGTCCACGCCTATCTTCTGCCAGGGTAAGAGTCACATCCCAGGGATAATACACGAAAAACCCCATCCAAACACCTGCCATTCTGAACCCGGCCAAACGCCAGGTTCCCCAAGAACCGCAGCCGCACCATACTAAAAACTTGCCTTACAGCGACCTCAGACCAAGATAGCCATCCCTAACTAGTCAAAGCATCCCTAACTAGTCAAAGCATTCCCGCCCAAATGAATGACAAGGAACAAGGGAAACCCAAAAGACGCCACTGTTTGGCCCAAGACTGTATGCAGTGCATCCCATCATAAGCCCCATTGGCCTATCCACCGCACCAACCCCCACACTGGGAACCGCTCAAAATCTACCACAAAATAAGCCAAACAGTACACATAAGAATGACCTACAACCCAAATCATAGCATCATCCAAACGAAAACCTGAAGAACTAAACTTACCAACTAAGCAAATCCTATGTATCAAGAACCTAAACGTATTTTAGAGGAAGTGGACGCAGGGGGGGATCCAAGCTTGACTTGAGGTGAAAACATAAAAACAAACTGGCGGCGGCAGAAGCCAAAGTTAAGCAAATCCGCCAGGAAAAAACAAAAACTCCTCAAGACCCCCACCTAGTGTGAAGGGTAGCTAGCATTCAAGCAGGACTTCCTGTCAGGCCGAAGTCTGTTGTATCACTTGTACACTCCAGACTTCCACCTGCCAAGGGAACAAATCTCGCTTATGGACCAACCCACCACATCAGCAGCCGAAGCAGGGCCAATACAAAACAAGAGGGGATAAACCCAATTCAAGGATGCAGCAACTGTGGACCTACCGGAACTGATAAATGGTCACTGGTGACCCATCACTGCACATCAACCCAGCGTCAGCAGCTTGGGGCTGCATATCTGCGTAGGCCGATGCCAAAACCACAGGACAAATGCCGCAATCTCGGCTCTGGACCAGCGAGACCCACTGCCCCCTACACAATAGGTTGGTCCCTGAACGCCGCACCCTACATGTAACTGAATCGTCACCAAAAGTGACATGCGACACCATCAGAGGAGGAGCTGCACACTGAGATGAAGCTATCAGCTTTTGGCCTGGAACGCCCCATGATAAGCCATGGCAAAGGTCAACTTAACTGATAGGACTTGACTGATGTGCAGTGAGTGTCACCGAAACCGTTGAGTGGTTGGCTAATCCCTCCAATGTGGCCTGACCACCTGACAGACATAAGAGGATTCACATGCGGAGCCAATCGCCTAAACCTGTCCCAATCAGCCTGAGAGAGCGCATCGGCAACCTTGTTATTTACTCCAGAAATGTGCCTCATGCTGCAAACACTGCAAGACCATCTGTGCAAGCAAACGAATCGCGGGCAAACTAGATGCTCTCTGCTTATTAATGGCCTGCACCACACCCAAGTTGTCACACCAAAAAACCACAGTGCGATTCTCCAGGAATCCAGCCCACAGCTCCAATGCTACCATTATAGGCAAGAGCTCCAACAGGAGCAAATTCCTTGTAAGCCCTTCAGCAACTCAGTCCCCTAGTTACAGAACCGTACACCATATCCCATCTAACAAGGCCCGAAACCGTAGGACCCAGCCGCGTCTGTGAATAACTGGAGAACCGCACTGTCCTCCAGGGGAGAAACCCAAATGCAAACCCCATTAAAATTCGTTAAGAACTCATCCCATACTCGTACGACTCTACGTATTTCCCTAGAAAGATGTAGGAAGTGATCAGGCTTCCTTATACCCGCATTCGCCCTTTCCAACTTTATAGAGAAAACCCAACCATTGGGAATGACTCGGCAAGCAAAATTGAACAAACCTATCAGTGACTGAACCTGCCGCAGCGTCACCTTACCCGCAGCCAATGCAAGCACTATACCATCGTTTAGCCTTAGGACGTTATCAGCGGGCAACCTGCAGAAACCACCCACCGAATAAATTTCAATACCTAGATAAGTGATTACGCAGTTCGGCCATTCCATTTTTTGCGAACGCCTCGCACCCTGAAAACTATAAACAAGGCTGTCACATCCCAGCAAATTCCCACACCTAGGAGAATCAGCAGGACCCACTAAAAAAAAATCGTATAAAATAGTGGGCAATGCCGGTCTCCCTTGATCCCAGCTGCAGACACCAGTGCAAGAATTTGCAAAGTTTTTCAAAATATGCACAGGAGATGGAACATCCCATCGGGAAGCATCTATCAATGTAGAAACCATCATCCAACCTAAAACCCATAAAGTTAAATACGGACACGTGTAAGGGCAACATTAGCAAAGCAGATTCCACATCTAGCTTGCACATGAGGGCTCCGAATCCGCACAAGCGCACCATGTCCAACCAAACAGTAATGCTCGGGGATATCGTCATTTACCGAGCAACCCTCTGGTGAAGACAGATGCTGAATGAGCCAAAATTTTCCAAGCGACTTCTTGGGCACAACCCCAACTTGGGAAAGAATGAGATCCATAAAGAGAGGTCGGCAAAGGGCCCCAACCTACGCCTCAAAGCCACTTCTTGCATAACCTTTTGGCGCACCATGTTGCGCATTTCCAACGCTTAGCGCAGGTTCCTAACCGTACCGGTGCGCACCACACCTTCAGTGGGAAGCGAGAACCCCCCCGTCGAACCCATTTTCCAGAAAAAAACCATCAGCCCATTTGGGATAGACGGCAAGCCAGGGCAGCATTGGTCACAGCTGCACTGGGTTGGGAGCCCTACTTAGGAGGGGCTGCCACGGGACATGGGCAGCTCCTGCTCCACCACCCTTCCCACCCCCAGGGCGCTACTAGTGCTATTCCGCGCACAGTTGTGGTTGGGATGGGGCCCCCTGAAACTAATACTTGAGTGACAAAATCTACAAGTAACACCCAAGTTACACTGCTCATTATTGTACCCAAAACACTTTGCATGCCCAGGCTTAAGGCTATTTGGTTTGAAGGTACCACCCCATGTACCACATGACCTGGCCCCTCAGCTGCCAAACATTGCAGCTGCGTGATGTCAATAAAAACTACCACGTCTTTTGACCCAAAATCCATAATTTGCTGCCCATGCTGTTTGCGACAAAACTCTTCATCATAAACCCTCCATGCAGTCCCACGCGCAGAACTAAAAAGCTCATGAACGAGATACATGTGCTCATCAGGCCTAGTTTCCAAATAACACTCTGCGAAAGTGAGCATACCTTTTTGCCATTTATGATAAGGTAGATAGCCCTCCTCGCTTGCGCCACCTCTTTTTTTTAGCTGTAGCTAAGGCTTTCTTTGCCTTGCTAGATAAAGCGAAAAAGTTAACGTAGGCCTCGCAAAACTGCTGTATTAGAACAATGTACTGCCTCAGAGGGTAAGGATTCAACAGACATGCTACTGCTGGAGGAGCACTGTTTACATTTATAGCGAACCCCACCACGTTTCCATGAATGCTTGCCTGATTTGGAAGAGTCACTGGAGGATGTGGACAAGGAACTAAGAGCACACCCCTCCTTCCTACCCCCTGCATGCCTCCACACATTCCGCCCCTTAACCGTGTCCCCTACCCTACTCGACCCAGTGGAAGACAAAGACCCACTGGAAGATGTGGAAGGTGACATACCCAGTCTGGGTCAGGTGTGCACTCACAGGAATCTCCAGGATGCACCCCCTTGCTACAGGCCGTGGGCACACAATCCTCCGAACCACTGTACGCATGGGCACGATCTATCCTCTCTGCCATCAAAGACACTGCAGAAACTGGGAGTACACAAGCAGACACTGCGTCTAACCCCACCACCCATCTCACATTAACCTGATCAGAGTCCCGTGCTACACCACGACCTCCCATTACGCTCATCGCCACAGCCACCATGGGGACAATAGCCTGCGCTATCTGAGATGCCAAGGTCCCAGAGTCCACCCTAGGAGAAACCATCCCTGCCCCCCCACCGAGCCTGGTGGTTAAAAGAAGCACAAGGGCAGTAACCCAGGACGTGCATAGGGCAGACACCGTGAACACATCACAAGCTCCACCACTTGCAGGCGCCGCATGGGACCCACTGGGAATGGGCGACCGACACACCACCTCCGCATAAATTCTCCCATCTCGTCCTGACCTAAGCCTCCCAGACCCCTGTCCCCCCCAGACTAAACCCGAAGGCGTTAAGCGTGACATCCTAGTACCCTGTGAGGAAGCCCCACTTGAACTAACGAGTAACTCCATGCTGCTGAAGTTTGTAACAATATCACGGGTGTCCCCCCACCATTATGCACCGCTGCTCCTGACACAAAATGGCACCGCTGCATCGCGGCCCGACGTGCTCTAGCATTACCGTGTACTGTATCACCATCCGCTGCTGCCACAGTCCCACTCCCTGCAACCTCCAGCAACCCATCAGCTAACATGACGGGCGTAGATGACATTGGAAGACCCCATGAACCCCCACGCCGAAATCTCCTTGGCCTCCAGGGGCCGAAGTTGGAGAGCTAGACAATCCCCGAATGGCAGCGTGGTCCCTGGGCCGCCTACGCCCACGACCCCTGTCGGTGACCACACCACCCCACACCGACAGCACCCCCGCCGAAGCCAAATAACATGCGGGGATATCCACGGTCCTACGAGGCCGATCCATCACCACCCCAGCAGATCAAAGTATAGATCAAGGGAAAGAATGAAAGAAGCGAGCGACAACGAAAGACAGGTAAAGAATAAGAAAGAAGAATAATGAATAAAAAGAAATAAGCCCTGAGGTAGTGACACAATATAAAAGGTCCTAAAGAAAGTATAACAGTACTTCTCTGTCCAAGATCAAACAAAGAAAGAGACCCATTCTTCCACCAGCTCCAGCACATCAACTAAAGCCCTCCCCCAAACTACCAACAACCAATCATGTTGCCCTAACTAGCAAGCTAAAATGCGCTTAACCCTGTGTGTGCCATGTCAATGCAGAGTGCTCCAGCCTGGAGGTTTATGACACTCCAGTCATATGCCATGCACCTCCGTGTGCCTTAAAAATATCAATTTTATGCAAACAAAAAGCTACATAGTAAGATACACTTATAAAATGCACTCTAAAACACTTTATACAGTAGTCTAATAAAGCCATTTTTGAATTTGTATTTCATTTGTCCTAAATGTCACTTGGGCAAAGACACCAACCCCAATAGCAATTAATGGTCCGAGTAGCATAATGAATTTTAAATGTTTACAAGACTACTATATTTAAATACCAAGTATAGCCACTTTTGGCATTAGTATATTGTATATGAAAGCCTGTTAGGTGCGGAAAAACCCACACTCCACTACATGACAGGGAAGTGCGGTTGGCCAAGCAGTGCCAGTCCAACCCTGAGGTCCAACATCTGCTTTTCTGAGTATGTGTGAGGGCAGGTTCATGTGCAATCAAACCCCAAACGGCCCTACCTTGTGCTCAAATGAGCATAGCAGGGGCATAGGGAATGTGCACAGGCATTCCAGGCCTATCTTTATCATCCAGGCCTAATAGTCACAGGACTTCCTGCAGTGGTGGTAGTTTCATCACTGTTTCAACTGTCTTGCTAACAACCTTGACTCAGGTCCAGTATGTTGGACACCAGAGCTTCTTTAACTAGCACAACAGGATGTGCTAGATCCAGGAAGATCTCAGAGCATGGAAACAGAAAGCTGCTAGTCCACTCTAGTTCAAAACTGCAGGGCTCCCACCACATGACACTTTCTCTTATGAGCAAGGACATCCCCACCCTCTATCATACCATAAGCATTCGTGTTACCTACCTGGTAATTCCCGGTTTATTCTACTGTATACTCTGCTTTCTCCTTTGTGACTCCTTTCAAATCAAATAAGTATACACTACAGCACTACACAGAAATGTATAGTCTATAAATATAGCTGGGACAATGATGGTATAAATCCATTCTTCTCTATGGTGTAGTTGGATTATAATAATAAGGTAGAAGTCCTGACAAAGTAAAACTATAGGGATCTTCCAGACAGAACATAAAGGATAAGAGTAATACTGCGCCAGACACTCGGGCCTGAAATCCGTTAGAGAAACGTGGAATTTTGAATGAAGTGAACAATTTTAAACATTTTGCTCCCATAGCCAAAGTGAGACAAGCAACCAAACAGCTTCTAGCCATCATTTCATAGAATGTACTAAATCAGTGGTTCCCAAACTTTTTTAAACCACGGCGCCCTAGAGTATCAGCATTGTTTTCACGGCACCCCTAAGCCAAAAGTTTGTTATTGAGAAATTCAGAAATATTTTTACAAAAGTAGTAAAGTGAAGTAAATTGTACTTACCTGTCATCCTTAGGTCCAGTGATGTGGTGGTGGACAGGTTTGCGTTTCTGTTATTTACATTACATTGACCATAAATAATTTTATTTGGTGCTGGACCACCAACCTGAGGCACCCCTACAAGTGTCCCGAGGCACCCCAGGGTGCCGCGGCGCAGAGTTTGGGAACCACTGTACTTGATAACTGATAGTTCGAAGCTACTATTAATAAGATTTGATACATCTCACTTATTCTAGTATCTTTGCTGGTATTCATTTTTTCATGATAAACGTTATGTAACTATCTGGGGAGAGGTAATGTATTTTAACTATGAACAGCAACAATACAAATATAATAAACTTGGGGTGTGTAGTCGAACAAATGTTTCAAGTATTGAAGATGTAATAATAATAATAATAATAATAATAATATTTATTTTTATTAACTGTGATTGCTGCCTGGTTAAAGGGGCTGTTCACTTCCTCTTATTAGTTTATGTCCCTTCAGGAAGCAGTTAGGTAGGGTTCGTTCCCCTGAGACATCCAATAACCTTAGAAGACAAAAAGTTAAGGCTCATACACACTAGGTGATAAATTGAACGATATGGATGATAACAATATCGTTATTGTTCATAGCATTCAATATCGTCCAGTATGTAGGCATGATATCGTTAACAATGTGCACTCCTGCAGATCGTTAACGATGTCTGCTGTTGTCCGGACATGCAGGGCAATCTGATGATATCGTCAGGTTGTGCATGTTCAGGGATGAGGGAGGGTGACGTCACTGAATGATATCGTTACCGATATCGTTCAGTGTGTATGCTCAGTGCTGTTTATGACATTGAGCCCGGCAGTTCAAGGGAAAACACTTAACGATATCGCTCATGGAGCATATTGTTAAGGGTGTATGAGCCTTTACTGGGAACATAGAGACAGCTGTGATTAGGAAGTGTGTGAGTGAAAGCAGAATCTGATTGGTCAGTTGCTACAACTAGCTAATTAGGTGCTTTTTTACACACCATACAATATATATCGTACCAAAGCATATTGGTACGATGTATCGTACACATCGTATACTGGGCCTGATTCAGAGCCACTCGTAAGCGGCCGCTCATTCGCTATGAGCGATGTTCGCACAACAGCGCATGCGTATGGGTCGTAATGCGCATGCGCAAACCAGTCATTGCGGTCGGAAATCGTGTGCTCACAAAACAGCTAGGGGCTGCTTATTTGATTGACAGAATGTACCGTTTGTGGGTGGTAACAGGGGAAGGTGCTTGAAAACGGGGGAGTGGAGATCCGAACGCAGGCGTGCCTAACAGTAAAAAGGGCGTTTAATGGGAGTGCATAATTAGTAAAGGAGCGTCATCGACCACGTCACTTGGTTGTCTTTTAGCCTGAACTGCTCGCAGTGATAGCGGTAGGAAAAACCTACCACAAGCACTTCGAGCAGTTCAGATGCCTTTCGATGTACCCGATTAATCAAATAAATACCGGAGATGACGTGTGATGCGAACGGCAAAGGGGCGTCTTTACAAAATAGCGAGCGCATTTTTCGTTCACTCGCTCAGACGTTGAGGCGTCAACAAACCGCAAAGAGCGAGCGCTCAATTTAAATAGCCGGCCCCTTTTTTGGAACGACCGTCCGCAAATAGCGTCCGGCTCTGAATCAGGCCCACTGTCCTTTGTGTCTGGCCATCATTCATTGAATCGTCCCATATGCTGTGTTGTGTCGTCAATGAACGACACAGCGTAGATACATGCATCATGTAATGATACATCTCACCATCGCATGCCGAATCGCTCAGTGTGTACAGTACGCTCGATGTATCGTTACATCGCTCGCCACATCACTGGGTCACACCGTCGTAAGGTGTCTACCCAGTTTTAGGCTCCCATGTGTCCTTTTTATTTTCAGGACCATCCCCATTCCTTTGTCTAGAAGCTTCTAACTCATAATGGTTATTTTTACCATTATTCAACCTCCTAGTACTCACAAAGGAGGCGATTCAATCAACGCGAGCTCCCGGAGCTATTCAATTCAGTGCGCTGTGTGGTCGGAGAATGACGGTTCTCGCGCCTTAACAAGGGTGTTAAGGCGGGGTAACCGGCATTCTCTGACCAAAGTGCGGGGCATGCAGCTGTTTTTCTGGGTGGTGCGAGAAGAAATCCTTAGCCCGCCAAAACAACGCAGTGTATTGATTGGCTTCGGGAGCTCCCTCCCGTCGCTATTCAAAATCGCATTGAATTGAATCTCCCCCAAAGTAACTGGATACTGGAAAAAATATGCCTATCGGACTGTTTCACTTTATTTAGTATCCAAAAGAAATTATTGGGTGTATTTTTTGTCCAGATCATCCTTTTTTATTTCAAACTTAGGGCTCACTAGACAGAAGAGCTTATTACTAAAGTGCAAAAGTGCAAGATGGTTTATGTCTGTTTTACATATTGTAGATGATGTATTAAAGTTAGAAATATGTGTAGATATCCCTCATGAACTACTTAGCAGAAAGGCAGGTTCCACTCCACACACCTAAGTTAACTTGATAACTGAAACGCAAGAGGGCCAAGAAAAGACCCTTATGTGTTGTTTTATTCTTTTGGTGGATTTAGAAGTGAGAAACAAAAAAATAAACAAAACAAGTAATTTAGGGCTCCTGTTGAAGAAACTAATATTTTGCCAGTGTATACAATATGTGCACAAACTAAATTAGAAATGAGTGAACCTTCTACAGATTGATGTCCTAATTCATTTCATTTTTACCATAGTTCCTCTTCTAGAAATGTGACCCACATTCTAAGCATTTTGTCTGTGACTACCAAATCTTTTATGACATTAAGGGGCCTATTTATCACAATCCACATCACAGATGCGGATGGGATGTGATAAATTTGCCCAAAATAACAATGCGATATTTGAATACGCTGAGCGCTCGCAAGCGGGTCGATGTTGCCCAAGTGCGCATGCGCACGACGGAGGCGGCTTCGTCATGCGTATGCGCGAGACCCGAATATCGACGGCCAAGCCGTCATTATGGGTCTTGCACCAAAGGGGGCGTGCTGTCGATGGTGATTGACAGCACGCCCCCTTTGGTGGGCGTGCCGGGGGCGTGGCTGCCCAGACGGAGGCGTTCCCATGGGAACGCCTACCGTCTGGGGCCGGCCCCACTGACATCACATCTGATAGAGCCAAAAGCACTCCAGGGCTTGCGGCAGCGAGACCCTACCGCAAGGGTCTCGTCGCAAGCCCGATGGTCGCGATGGTCTTGACCATCGCAACCATCATTTTGCAAGCTCGCTATAGCTGTGGGTGGTCACCCACAGCTATGCGAGCAGCCAGGAGGCCGCTTTTAAATTCAAAGGGACGGCCCTGATTCAGAGCGAGTGCTCTGTCAGAGCGTCCGGCTCTGAATCAGGGCCAGAGCTTGCGAGAAAGCTCTGTCCCTGCAAATCCTATCCCCACACTTCTCATGGTATTTTGAGACTGTGCCTGCAAATATGCCGCCAGCTGCCCTCCTCACT
The DNA here is from genome assembly GCA_031769625.1 of Taudactylus pleione. Taxonomy (NCBI): domain Eukaryota; kingdom Metazoa; phylum Chordata; class Amphibia; order Anura; family Myobatrachidae; genus Taudactylus; species Taudactylus pleione. The sequence continues at coordinate 5,829,557 of JAUIMM010000033.1, read as the reverse complement.
CCACCTCTAAGCTTTCAGTGACGGGAGAGGGCTGGGGGAAGCCCAGCTAGTGAGGCTCCCCCCAGCCTGACGTTATTTGGAGGCGAACACGCCTCCTAATAACGTCAGACAGGAGGCGTTGCCTATGGTAATTAGGCCATGCCCCCATTTTCGGTCAAGAGCTGTAGGGGGCTGGCACAGGGTGCTCCGACCCCTGGAGCTGGCCCTGCTAGTACAGTCCATACAATGATACATCCTCAACACCTCCACTTGATAAATCTCCCCCACAGAGTAAGAGCTTTTGTGCTGTAAAGGTGACCAATAGAGGCCCGTACTCAACTTGATGCAAAAAGACGTTTTCACATGTTTTTGGCAAAAACTTTTCGCCGATGACGTCATTTTCGCCTGTTTTGGTTTTACTCCGTATTCAATTTGAAAGACTTTCCGCCTCAATGCAATGTAATAGGCGAAAAAGTTTTGCCTATGAATGGGAGGCGGAAAAAAGTGCAGAATTGGGGTTTTGGGGTGCAACGTTGCGGGAACCCCCCATGCACCCTTCAGACAGTCCCCCAAAGGTAAACTCTGTCAAAAAATAAAAAAAAACACTTAAGAACACCCCAAAAAATTACTTTGAATTTGGGGGCGTAAAAAAATGTTGGGGGACAAAGTTAAAAACTAGCGAACTTGACTCTGGGGGGTCCCCAAGTGTGCCCCAAGTGTTATTTTTTTTATTCCATTGCTTGCGACAGGGGCATTTTTCACGATTTTTTCAACTTAACTTTAGCAACTTTTAAGTATGCTGACCCCCATTTTCAAGTACCCCAAATTTGCTGGGATAAGTTATTTTCTGGAAAAAATACCCCTGAATACTATTCTGCACCACGTAAAGAAAAACGCTATACTTTTCCGCCTACAAAAGACGAGATGTAGGGGAAAAGTCTGGGAGGCAGAAAAGTATCGCGGATCCGCTCTAATTGAATACGGCTCAGAGTGAGAGACAGATATCTAAAGGATTCCCAGGTTTATACTGACTCCTGTCCTGCTTGTATAGAAACAATATATAATGATAGTTATCTCGCTGCCTTATGTATCAAGAGTTCCCACACCTTTTAGATTGTAAGCTTCTTTGCCTTGTGTTTCATGTCATTGGGCCTGATTCACTATGGATCGCTATTGCGATCTCAGCTGCGATTACGCACGGAGGTCCGCTGTGAAAATATGCTAATGAATGCAACCGCATCTTACATCCGTGATACCTTGCAGTCCTGCGTATACATCGATAACATCGGCCCCTCACGCAGAATTAAAGCAGGTCTAACCTGTCTCAGGGATTGCTAACCTCATTGTACGCAGCGAGTTCTCAAGCTGCTTATGCCATCAATGTGGCTAATCTATGCATGCCTATGCAATGGCGTACAAAAGGACAGGCACGCCTGCATTTCTCCCACTACTCAGACGTCACCACCCCCAAACGTTGAACTCCCGTCACTAATTCAGCGATGGCTTACTTTCTGCGTCAGTGATCGCAGAGTGATGGCAGTGCTAACTCACGCACGCGCACCGCGATTCATACGCATGCGCATTACAAACCATCGACCCTCTACGGTGTTGCAGTTGCGATCCGTGATGAATGAGGCCCATTGTACGTTATTTATTTGTATCATGATCCCATAGTATGTTGGCGCTTCATACTGTAAATAACAGATGATAATAATAATAAACATGAACATACACATAACAAGAACACAAACCAACTGCATTCCCAATGCAACTAAATGGCGAGAAAGCTAAATAATCTTACGTGCAATATCTTAGAGGGCATGAAAGGGTTAAACAGAACACAATGGTGTTTGTTGGTGGGCAGGAGAAGTGTGAAAGTAATATTATGGTAGAGGACTCCTGCCGTTGCAGTAACACAAAACACATCTGCTCTTCCTGGGAATATTACGCATCTGAACCTGTACATATGGATGGTAAAAATGTCCTTTTATGATTAACTTATTAAAGAGAAGGGGAAGCGAGTGTGTGCGATATCTGAGCACATCCAGACCAAAACATTGGCTTTAATTTCCAGCCTTATAATAATGTATGGTTCTGAAATTCCTTAGGGTTCTGGTGCGTCTCACTTGTCACCTCAAGTCAAAATCATAGCGCTCTGGTTCATAAAAAGAAAAAAAAATTGACCTAACTTTCGACATTGTGTCCTGAACTCGGGCTCCCTATAAAGAATTAAGTGTTCTTTATTTTTTTTATTGTAAAGCATTGCATAAAATGTATAAATGTATATAGGGTGTGTGTGTGTGTGTCTGTGCATAGATTGAATCCAACTCTGATTTTATTACCTTCAATAGAAATAAAACAATTTGAAGTTGATTTCTGATAAAAACCAATGAGTACTTATGTATATATATATATATATATATATATATATATATATACATATGTGTGTGCTTGTGTGATGTATATATATATATATATATATGTGTGTGTATGTATTTATATGTATATATATATATACATATATATATGTCTGTGTGCATATATTATATTATATATGAGTACTGTATATATACAAGCAAACACACATACATATCTATATCTTTATATAAATTATGTATATATATATATATATATATATATATATATATATTTATAGATACATATATATATATATATATATATATATTCATATATATATAAATAAACATTTCTGACACATGTTGGATTTATTAACATAATATATCACGCAAAGTTTGTTTCTTTTTAATTTACCCATTATCAATACACCTTTTGACTTATGCCAAATATTGTTTACGGTGCCTAAACATAAATATTCAGTTAGACTTTAGTATATTATATAAACTCAGATCTACAACATGGCCGACCCTACATTTATTGCTTACAGTCGGCTATTTTATACACAAAAGTAAACTTTGATAGAACAGTTCAAATTTAATCTTTTTCTCTCTCTCTCTCTCTCTCTCTCTCTCTCTTTCTCCCTTTCTCCGAGCCTTCCTCAAAAGTCTTTGTGAAGAAAAGGCATCTTGTTTTCCAACAGAAGCCAAGTAATCACTAGCATGAGAGTGCCACCACAAGGCCGCCGATGAAATTAACAAATAAGTGCTGACCTTTAGAGAGACAGCTAAGGTTATGCACATAATGTTTTACTTGTTTATTTTGTTCCGAAAAAAGTAAGAGAGGAAGTCAGATGTTTTTTTTTTTTCCAGCTTCCTCACACTACTGTTTAAAAATAAATACTTATTATTTTTGTCCCTGCGTTGAGAGCATGCTATTGTGCTCTGCTCCTAGCGTGGTGGAACTTTAATAATGTTAGCCAAGGCTGCACAGAAAATCATAGCTGTAGCCTGAGGCAAAAAAGAGCTAAACTGAGGCACTTCTGCCATGCCTCACCTAGTGTGAGAGAAGTATTGGCCATGCCAGTGTATAAGCAAACGAATCGATCGCTGCAGTATGTTGATGGCTACTAGCCGTTTTGATGGATATGACTGTATAAAAAAGTCCAGATTGGTTCACAGTGGACCTCAAACTATGTCAGCTAAAACCAAAGAGACAAAAAACTGACAGCTGCAGAGAGTACACTGCAGGCAGTCAATGTTTCCTGTGATTTATTGTTCCATCTGCCTTGCCGCTGTGAGGACAAGTTCCCCCTGATTTGGTTAAAATGGAAAGGACCTCAGAGAGCGCAATGTGTTTTTTGAAAATGTGCAGAAACTATTTTTTTTTTTTATATTCCTTGATTTATTTCCTTTCTCCTATAACGCTCGCCCCAATAGTGAGCTGGTAATGATAGCAGACATGTGACCCTCAGCCTCAGAGGGCTGAGCTGCTGCAACAGACCTACAGGTATAACTGAGTTGCCTACTGTATATTATCAGTGGCAAAGAGCAGAGCTCAATTTAGAAGTGAGCAATTTTACCATGCTCAATGTAATTGTGAAATTTATAAAACACATAGGAGTTGCAAGTGCATGTATTCGCAATTTTCCAGGTATTTAAAAACCACTGCAAATATTAATTAATTTTAGAATTCAGTTTATATATATATATATATATATATATATAATTATATATATAATTATTTATTTTGTACAGTGTCATTGCTCACCTAAAAAAATTAATCTACACATAAAATAGTACTTATTTAGGCTCTGCATAAAACTATTAAAATGTCAATTTTCCACATGAACTAAAAGGGTAATGCTCAGAAAACACACACTGTACTGTACAGCTAATCAACAATTACTGTGTCTATAACTCAATAAAAATAGCCTCATCTGTGACCTGTGAAAAGTCAAAAGCCATTTAGAACACCCCCTTTGAGGCTTTAAATATGTCTCTACAAAATAAGCTATGTTTAATGTTTTAATACATTTGCGAATAAATGTATAAAGCATAAATGAGGCATCGCCTTCCAGCCTTGCACCAACAAGTATGTAACCAAATGCGAAGAAGTCGAATGACTATATTAAAGTAATTTTCAGAGTGTGTCCTAAATTAGTAGAGAAAAGATGCATCTTAAAACCTTGCAGAATTATTATTTTTTTTAATTCCTACACGCGTCACATTTGGTGTTTAAAATTGTATACAGTGAAGAAAGGAGAATACAGATCTGCCGGAGTGCTCTCTACAAAATGCTTTCCACCATGTTTAATGCATCTCAGCAATTTATTTATTTTTTAACAAATTTCCCAGGAAAGGGCCTGTTGGTTTTGACACTGGGTGGAAAACTTGCACTCATTTACCTTTACTGTCGGTCCCCGATGTCTTGACCTCTGTGGCAGACACTTCCTGGCTGAAGGATTAGGCCTCGTAGGTCAAACCTTGGTGTCAAACCTTCCCTGTCTCCTGTCTTAGGATGGTTTACATCCAAGTGTTTCCTTTATTTTTTTTAATGTATAAATGTATTTATTTTTATTTTTTTTGTAATAACTTTTAAACTGAAATTGTAAAAAAAATAAAATAAAATAAAAAATCTTATCATTGCATTAAAGGGAGGTTAATGAGAGGTAGCATACATACGGGAAATTTTTAAAAGTTTCTACCTGCTACTGTTGAGTAGATGGGGCTTCCCCTAGAGCCTTAGTTTATATTTGCAACATGTTATTGTCAAGCGGAGGTTATCGTCTTTTTCCCTCTTCTTTCTGTTATTCAAAATAAGTATTGATGTTATGCCTCAGCTATTTAAAAGCCAGCTGCCTCGCTCCTTGCATTTTTTTTCCCTCCTTCGTATTATTGTATGTGGTAATGGCAAGCCTGCGTATCGTCTTTCACAAAATCTAGCCTTTCAGGGACTTGGTCTTCAAATGATATCAATCAAAATTTATGCAATTCAAAATCCATATGTATCGAGTCCCAGTTCACCTCATTTAATGATAATAGTAAACCACATGTTGTGTTCATGTCTAAAACACTTTCCTGCTCCTTGACTGTATTAACCCTAGGGGCACTGTGTTTTGTACAATTTGCCCAGCTGAGCAGCATAATATATTGATTAATACTTGGCAGCGACTGAAATCTGGAATAATAAAACACCAAGCAAGGTAAATATATACTAATATAACAAGGACAGTGTCGATAATATTTGGTGATGCATGTCAATAAAATCTAGGAAAAGAAAGAGAGACGGCCGAGGCTGGGCCTTTCAATCAAACAACAGCATAATGCATTTGCAGCTTGTATCCTATGTTCTCTCAGTTCTAAAAACACTGAGACGTGGAGAAAGGCAGGACTTTAATTATCCCCTTGTTTTCCTTTAAAAGACAGAGATGCATAATAGTGCAGGCAATAAGGTATGCATCTTATCTGCATTACACAATTTATTTACATAGAGTGATAAAAGTTATATTTTGCAGGTATGCACTTTTTAGGGTGTGAATAATATATGCTGTATATATATATTAATATATGGATAGTTAGAATGACAACATACATTACACAAACTTCAACTACAAATGAATATGAAAATATCATAAACAAACAAGTAAACATACTTTATTATATATACACAAACAATTAAGTATATATATAACATATATACACACACATGTACACTTGTATAATGACCCCTTTGCAACACCTGGCAGCATAGGTGTTAATCTTGTTTATGACACAGTGAGAATGGCTACGTTTGTAATATATCAAACAAAATTGATATGAGAATCCCAGCATCTAGCCAGAGTGCACACACTGCCCCTGAACAGGCTGCTCCGTTTACTTAGGGTTTAACTTGAAGCCACAAATAAGATTTAATTTCATGTAAAATTATTATGCATTTGGCAAAGGCAGAGGTTAGTCCTTAGCTTTGGCAACAATCAGCAGACCACGTAATACAGATGTGTGCATTCCAAAATGTTCTAATGCCTTCTAAGTGGTTCCATAGAGTGTTATGTCACTGCTTGCAGAACTGGGTGGCATCTGACGGTTTTCAGTCTCAGTTTGATGTTGCACCATTTGGCAAGCGTGAAGGTGTTTTTTCTTTCATTGATGCCTGTATACAAACACAGTGTGTGAGTGTGTGCATTGTATATGTGTTTGCATACAACCCTAAATAAACATAACAGTACGGATCACATATAGTAACACTACAATAACACGTAAACTAATTACATAGTTGAATTTAGGAAAAAAAACAGTGTTAAGATAAAATAACATATAGTAATATAATAGGGTAAAATTACACTCTTTTATTATTCTTCCAAAAATATTTTGTTTATACAGTAATATGGTGTTTTTTGCTATTTTTTTTTATTGAAAAGCAAAAAAAATATAAAAAAAAGATAACATATGTATCTATTCTCTAATGCTGCCAACACTTCCTAACACTCTATAGACATGCTTATTGCAATTTTGAAAATTGTACGGGACAATGTACTGTACAAGAAATAGTATACAGCAAATAGTATACAGATGTATAAAGGCACACTAATGTACAAATTTATATAGGGCAACACTGTGTGACTCCAGTGTTTTGCCTTTGCAGGAATGCTAGAACTGGTTGGCTTCTCCAATGCCTAATAATGTTACAAAATTAAATTAGTATGACTGTCAAGAAGCATTTATTTACAAAAATTAAAAAAGGCAAACAGAAAAACATATTCTTCCAAATCTAACAACTAATAAGTTTTCATTGCCCCATATAATTATTACAACCACAAACTGTAGCTCGGAGATTGTCCCTCTATCTCCTTTCGGTGCCATCTAAATGAGTCACAGTGAACCATAGAAGCCGATGACAAAATAATATGTAAAAAAAATAAACTACGGTTATGTTGAACATAGAGCAACTTTATCCTGATTAATTTGTGTTGGATGTGCTCCAGCCACCATTTACAAAGCCCTGCAGTATGTGCAAATGTAATTCCCCAATATTTACATGGGGGAAAGCCTTAGCAGTTAAACTCTGCCTCCAGTGTGACTTTTGTGGTTTGTGGAAAAAAAAGACAATAAAAATACAGAGAGGTAATTGTAAGCACGTTTAAGAAAAAAAAAAGTTTTTTTTTTTTTTCCCCTACTTGTTTTATTGATATACTACTGTAAAAATGTATATACTGTGTTACACGTTCAGTGCATACAGTGCTGCAGTATTCTGTGCCAAAAAGTTTTCAGTAATATAACACCTACTGTAGTTATGATAAGTAGGGTACACTATTGAAGCAGGCAAATTAAACTCGTTGGAAAGAAACCTTCTACCTTCTCATTATCTTTTAAGCCATTTATAAAATAAATGTTGAAACTAATACTAATGACCCTTCCTAATTATATAGCTCAGACATTTTATGTCTTTATTTAAATAGATCGTGACGATATTTGCACAATTGCCCAATTTAATAAACAATAAGAGCCAGCAAACAAAAAAAAAAGCGGCACGCTCTTCTAAGAATATTAAAAATAGTCCCATTTTTTAATGAGATTTTTCTCATCAGTTTACACAATTTTCCAGATGCAAAATGAGCTTTTGGCTGTAAAACATTTTATCACATTGTCTTACACAATAAAGATTACATGCTTTCCCTCTCTCAATTGCACTGCAATTATTTTTTAGTGTTTGCAAATCATATTATCATTTAAAAACCATATTTTATAAGTCATCTAAAATACGTTCATAGTGATTCCAGAGGTAAAAGAAGAAAAAAATCTATTTAAGTAAATTTCTTTAAACAATTGGGGTGCCTGTATATTATTTCAGTCTTGTATCACCGGAAAAATAAGAGGCTAATATTTTTCACTCTTTCAAACACCTCCCGTGCTCAGTGTCACTGCAAATTTTCATTATGTCTTTTTTTCTAAGATGATAACAGCTAAAAAGAATATATATGTTCACATAGCAAACCTGTCATTTCACATTCATTAAGTGTGAAACCCAGAAATTAATAATGTAAAAATATGCTTTTTAATTAGTCTAACATTCTGCCCAATGTACTTAAATGGGATCAGCAGATCCCCGATGGTTCTTTTTCTTAATAAAGTATTAGCCTGTGATGCACTGGGCTTGACAGGTATGATAAAGTGAATAGTACTTTTCAAAGCATATGAATGATACCAAAACAGTACTCGCCTATTTAAATGTAATTAACATTAGGGAACAATATTGCACGAACAGAGGCCTTCGACATATTTTATTCTGCTTCTTTTTTTTTTTTAATTTTTGTTTTATGAGAGGTTTGAAGACCTCTGCTGTGATTTTATAATTTAATTACCTTCGTCGAGAGCTAAGCTTTCGCTAATAGAGGGTCAACAGGATCATAAAGCAAATCTTCAAAATATTAAAAAGGGTAAATCCCATCTGATTGGCTTTTGCAAAGTAGCGCGGATTCTTTTCATCGTCTTCATTTCCCTTCAATTTTAATTTTCTCACTGCTGTCTTAAGCTTTGTGCTCTTTCCTAACTGTGATAGAAAAAAGAAATATTGGCACAGGAAACTTGCCACCATGCAGCATAGACAACGCAAGTTGTTATTTTTTACTCTCTATTCCAAAGAAGTACTAGTTTTGTGGTTCAACAGCTTAAGGTTTAATTAATTGGCTACTGCCTAATGCCCAATGAGACCTGCAGGACTCACATTATCCTACACATTTTTATGCTTTATGTGGGGACAAATGGATATGGGAAATGGCCATGTATCAGGATATTGCTTAAGGCCCTTTGAGTTTTTAATCCAGCTCTAGTGCTCACAGTACTTGAAAACAAATTATCCTAGGACCTTTTGGTGTGTACCAATGATGCATACAACATGGACACCCTTGCTATTTAATGAGATGAAAACACCAATCGACATTATTCACTCAAATACTGACCAGTGACATTTTCTGTGGCCAAGTATGCCCCATTGAAAGTATATTTAGGAAAATCATATCTAAAAGTTTCCATACCCTGTAGGAATGTGAGATGTTTGACATTGTAGCTACAATTACCATGTATCTCAACATTATTCTACATGTGATGCTCTGCTATTTCACCATCTGATTTTTATGGTCTAGACTAAATTGGCCAAGTAATTTTGCTATATTGGGTGTTCAACCAACCATGATCAACAATGATGAAAATCCATCCCAATTTTAGGCAATCTGGGAGAAAACATATTTGGCTGGTGATCATCACCAGTGCTGTATGGCAAAAACAACTATGAATGTTCCCGAATCTTTCCACAAACAGGTCCTATGGCTGGATCTGAAACAGTATGACCAGTTTTACTATCAGAAAGTCTGGTTGACCTTAATTGTTGGATGTTCCATGCCACCAACATAGCAGATGGATTCCATGGAAAAGCGGAGCCAAAACACAACTTGATGTCCATATCACCAGAACTTCACAACGCTACAAAATGGTCTGTTCCACATTAAAACTCGATTTGCATGAAATTGTGTAGTGATTTGCTCATCTCTAGAGCAGAGTCTCTTCATAAACAGTTGACTTGATTTTCAAAGGCCATTTTTATAAACTGGTGCCAGTTTGTCAATCCCAGAAGACCATCTTGAAAGATCACCCCTGTTTCTCCATGGTGAGGCTTAATTCTCAACTTTAACCCGACAGTAAACACAAAACAGACTCAATGATGTTGCTGGTTCCCAGTGGTTTGATTAATATCATTACAGATAAGAAAATGGCTGCATAAGCCTCTTATGCCTAAGGCAAAAAGTAATCCTGTTTGGAACTTAAACACTCTTAACTTTAGACTGTATATACAGCCTAGAGGTAGTGTCTGCCTCGATAGCAAAGCTATATCAAATCAGCCTGATACCATCAGCTATATGTTACAAATGTTTAGCCATTAGTTATATTATAATATGTTCAAACAACCATAATAATTTGGTAATACAAGATGATAAATTGCTAGACAATCACATATAAATACAGAATAAAATTAAATATTTCTCATAGATTTGTGCACTGTAAATCTTTATCTGGATCAGTAACTATCTAGTGTTCCAAACTAACAGCCACGGTGTCTTAACTAAAAAAAAATGTCACCACTTCCAAAGTAGCCTTCAAAACAAATCCAAAGACGTGTTCCTTGATGCAGAGCAATAAGATTACTTCAGAGACGCATAAGCCAAAGTAGATCGAGGTCCCCAAACCAGCAGGATGGTGACTTCAGTCTTCATGTTGAGTATTTGCTTAGTCTCTTGTAAGAAGCAACATCTACTTTGCAGGTCCCCTTAATGGCCAAGCCATAGGTTGGCATTTGCGTTGATGCTACGGGGATTACAGATTTACCATCTGGCTGGAGCAACATGTTCAATGATTAGAGATATAAAAGATGGGGAATACACAATGTATGTAAGGGACTGCTCAGTTAAAGCTCCCCCTATTAAATCTGCCACAGAGGAGGGAATGTTTTGTTATTTGTGAAGTTCTTTTAACATTGAAAAGGCAGTTACTTAGTTTTAACATTATTTTGCCTTGACACTCAGGGGGTCTTCAAACCACAGAAAGGATGAGAAAATAGCATCTTGCACACCCCACTGAAATATATATATTTTTTTATTTTAAAACGATCTTGCAATAAAGTTAGTTTTTTATTTTTTTACAAAAAAATTCCATGGGAAAAAAAGTATTTTATTTTATAGTGTTGCTTAATAGAAGACTTCACATAACTTTCGTATCTACATTTTGTAAGGTGAGTTTAATATATTCTGAAATACTTCTATGGGATCTATTTTCATTATTATCAACCTTTATTTATATAGTGTCAACATTTTATGCAGCACTTTATAGAGAGTGTTTGTTGTCCACACAAGTCTCTGCCCTGGTGGAGCTTGCAGTCTAAATTTTGTACCACGCGAGCACACACTAGAGTCAGTTTTGTCCAAAGCCAGTTAAGCTTCCGGTATGTTTTTAGACTGTGGGAGAAAACTGGAGTCCCCTGGAGAAACCCATGTAAACATGGAAAGAACATACAAACTCTACACATATTGGTTGTAATTGGACTCATGGCCCCAGCAATGATAATCACTGTGCCATTGTACCATCAGAATGTATTTGTTTTATGGACATGGCTTTACAGTAAATACACTAAATTACATTTAAACTTTTGCTTTTACCATACCTATGCTGGCCCTGGCATTGTCATCCTTAATACATTGTATAGCAGCGCCCCTCACAGTGACTATAGAAGTAGACAATTTGCAGCTGATAGATTATTGCGCGCGCGACATATATTCACTAACGGCAGAGGGCTCGGGGAAGCCCAGCCAGTGACGGAGGCCTGGCCTTTACCCCCAGCCTGACATTATTTGGAGGTGTGCCATGCATACATAGGGGGCGTGGCCTATGGCAATGAGGCCACGCCCCCAATTTCGGTCGCGCGTGGCGCGATTACAGGGCTCTGTGTACCGGGCCGGCACAGGATGCTCAGACCCCTGGAGCCGGCCCTGCCTACCCTCCTGATTCGGCCGGGAGCCTCCCGAAAATCAGGTGCCACCCTTGGCCCCCAGCTGAATCGTGTCATCGTAGCCCAGCCTCCTGCTTCACAATGCCGTTAATTTCAGCATTGTGAAGAGGGGGCAGGGCCACGATGAGGCGAGCGCGCTGTCACATCCTATGCCCCGCCCCCAATGGCATGGTATGTTCTAGGCCACGCCCCCTTTTCACCGCAGCACGCCCCCCGTGTGGTTGCCCGTCATGCTCCCTCCCGTAAGGAGGGAGCCAAATCTCGGTAGCCCTGGTGTGTGTGTATATATATATATATATATATATATAGCTGGGGGAAGGAGTCGTCTGGAGAGGACCAGGGTAGGAGGCTCCCAGTTCACCCAGGGTGCTATAGTATCCAGATATGGCTCTGACTGTTAGTGTTGCACTGAACACATACGCTCATTGCCAAATGGAAAACTACAGCAATGTTACATATTGTGATATATACATACGTATGTTTATAAGTTGTTGTTTTTTTACCCTCAGGGTCTTCTAAAATGCTCCTTTCATTTCCTAAAATTCAAAACTAAATTACAATCTGTCATCGTCCATTAATAACATACAAGCATGAAACCATGACGATTAATGTAGCTAATGTAGCACCATAAACAGATAGCCGGGTGGATCTTAAATTCTATGATGACAGGAAGCAGAATCTCCAACCAGTCAATCAATCAGCAACAAAGAGGTCACATAAAACACAGATGACTACAAGTTAGGGAAAGTCATATCTGTAAATCTTTTATTTCTTTTACAATCACTTCCAGAAATAGACAGCAGATGGGGCTACAAAAATCATCATACATTAAATATGAAACACAGCTGGTTAGGCACAAAAAAAAAAATACCAAGACATTTTTGAAGCAAAGAAAATGTCAATCTAATGTTTTCCCTTCCTGTAGACGTTGTTCTGCAAAAACAATGCACAATCTTAATTACAGTATAACAAATGTTGCACTGTGTGTTACTTTTCACTGCAACACACTCAGGTACACTCTGTGTTATTCTAACTAATGTACAGTACCCTACAAATAATAACCCGATTGCTTTGATTAACTTTAGTTGTGGATTGTCATTTATCACTCTGAACTAAGCAATCTGGAAGTTAATAGTAAATAGTATAGAGTCAGCAGTGCTACTTGCAAATATGCTCTAACCCTATAAACTAGGTCTTATTTCTTTTGTGTCTCTCTTTTATAAATCTAGTTTTCCAGATATGACATCTTAAAAAGAACAGGGCTGAAGCTACTGTACTATAGTTACCCACCCCGTTGTGCCACCGCAAAGCCTCTGTAGGGGGCATGGCGAATCCCTCTCAGGGGTGTTTCTGCAACTTTGACAGGCGCAGGCTCCCCTCTAGACTCCCTGATAGGCTGGGCCTAGGTAGTTTAAACCCCCCAAACCCTCGGTACACCTGGAAAAAGGCATGAATCAGCTATCCCCTGCAGGGGTGTATTAAGAGAGGAGGGTACCCGTATGCATACCCCATCTGGTGCCCCCTCCTCTCTCCCTGGCGTCTGGCAGCAGACTAATGGCTGGCCGCAGCAGCAGTGCCCAGAGTCTACTGCGCATGCACAGGTCGTCGGGTAAAAATGGCACAGCCGCCATTTCCCTGACAATTTCCTAACTGCGCATGCGCTAAATGCGGGTTAAATGGCTGCGGCTGCCATTTTCTGGCATTTTTTGCAGGGCTGAGACACCCGATGCGGGACCTCTGAGAGGTAAGTATTAGAAAATATGGGTGCAGGGTGTGTGGTGTGGGCAGGGGTGTATCTAGGGATCCAAGTGCCCCTGGAAATGTAATGGACTGATGCCCCCCTACCCCCCCATGCAGTGCCCTCAGTAGTAATCCCCCCCTATGCTGCATTGCCCCCAATAGTAGTCCCCCCTATATAGTGCCCCCAGTAGTGGTCCCCCTATACAGTGGCCCCAGTAGTAGTCCCCCCAATGCTGCATTGCCCCCAGTAGTAGTCCCCCCTATAAAGGGCCCCCAGTAGTAGACCCCAGTAGTAGTCCCCCCCTATACAGTGCCCCCAGTAGTAGTTCCCCCTATTCTGCATTGACCCCAGTAGTCCCTCCTATACAGTGCCCCCAGTAGTAGTCCCCACTATACAGTGCCCCCAGTAGTGGCCACCCCTATACAGTGCCCACAGTAGTGGCCACCCCCCCTAAATTGCTCCCAGTAGTGGCCACCCCTGTACAGTGTCCCCAGTCACGTGGAATCAGTATGTTTGACCACCAGACGTGAGCCTGGCGGTTCAAATCCCAACGTTGGCAGCCCGATGGTGGAGATCCCGACAGCGGAGGTAAGTTTACTATTCCTAACCCTCTCCCTCCCCTAACCCTAACCTCCCCCTTAGTGCCTAACCCTAACCACCCCCTGTTATTGCCTAAACCTAACTGCCCTTCCTCTCCCCGTACCCTAAACCTAACCCTCCCGGGAGGTGCCTAACCCTAACCTCCCCCCTTAGTGCCTAAACCTAACCCCCCTTCCCCTAGCCTAACCCTCCACGTGGGGGGTGCCTAACCCTAAGTCCCCCAAGGGGGCCCTAAACCTAGCCCCCCATCCCCAGCTACATGGATACTTAGCCCCGGCATTGGACGATCGGTCCGGTGTCTTGTCAGAGTTCTGGCATTGGGATTAACATAGGCGTCGGTATTTCGACGCCTATGTTAGATCCCTTGCCGCTATTGCACTGTCGGTACTGAGACTGGCGGCCATGCGTCCGCCGGTCTACATAGCATAAACTGTTGGGATGTCTTCAGAACCTCGTTTGGGAACCTCTGCCATAAACTGTATGTTTGCCACCTAGAAAACCTAAAGTGTAGAAGGTTATAGGCACTCAGAACAACATTGAGTGCCATCAGAGGTCACATGATTCCCCAGGTGGCTAAGCAATGGTAATTAGGACAGCTAAGTAGATACTTTCTCTGCAGAGTAAAATCACTGCTACTATTCGTGGTTTCTTCATAGCTGAATCTGTGCTCATGATGATAACACATATTTGTTTTCTATTGATTCACGATGTTTTCATTCGTTTACATCCTATGGGTCTATTTAAAAAACCCCATAGCCTGCTAGAACCTGTATTTTAGCTAACAATATTGTTTCATCATATGCATCAAAGGGGATCCAGTCAAGATGTCGGTGGATGGGATGCCGGATGTCAGGATACCGACACCGGAAACCCGACGTCCATCAGAATGCCGACGACGCCGGCATCTCGAAGGGATCAAGACACCGATGTTGGCATCCTGACCCGCTGCATTCCGAAGGTATGTAAGCGAGTTAAGCTTAGGATTAGGCCGGGGATGGGGGGGTTAGGTTTAGGGACCGACCGGGAAGGGTTGGCTGTGGGTAGGGGGGATTAGGGTTAGGCACCATCGGGGGGATGGTTAGGTGTAGGGTGTGGAAAGGGGGGTTAGGTTTAGGCACCACCCAGGCGGGGTTAGGGTTAGGCACTGCCCGGGGAGAGTTAGGTTTAGGGTGCGGGAAGGGGGGTTAGGTTTAAGCACTACCCAGGGGAGGTTAGGGTTAGGCACCACCGGGGAGAGGTTAGGGTTGGGCTAGGGTTGGGCACCACCGGGGGGAGGTTAGGGTAGGCACCACCGGGGAGAGGTTAGGGTTAGGCACCACCGGGGGTGGTTTAGAGGGGGAGTTAGCGGAGGCTTAGATTACTTACTGGCCCCTGTCAGGATCTTCACCATTGGGATGCCGCTGTCAGTCTTCTGACTGTCGGCATCCCGTCCACCGGTATATAATATGAATTCCGCATCAATGGGGTAACTTTGGCAATAAGATTCACCTGACTACGTGGCTGAATGCTACCAATGTAAAGTCTATATTCTGTAGCGCGGATCATCAGATCAAAATCATGGTGAAATGTTTATATTAAACTATTACTTACAATATATGTTTGTATTTATTTTATCCATCAAGTGGAGCTGTGGAGCTGATTCAGAGACGGACGGAATTGCAGAGCGGCACACAAGCGGCAGTACAATTCCGTCTATCTCAAATGCAAAGGCAGCAGCAGGTGTCTTGAGGAAACAAACTCCTCCTTGCTGCATCTGTGTGATTCCAGCACTACGACCGTGGTCGCAGATTGGGATCACCATCAGAACAATAGCGACCATCGACTGCGACCGTTGTCCCTTTGGCCAAGCTGCGGTAGCTGAAGCTTGACCAGGTTCTGGCAGCTTGCGAGGCCAGGAAGTCTGCGTCCATGGACACAGACCCTGGTTTCAGCACTCCCAGAGAACGGGGGCAACACGCCCCTGTTTCTGGGAATGCAGGCCATCCCCATCCCCACACTGCTCCCAAATGTGGTATCAAGAGAGGCATTTAGTATTGCAGGACCCGTTCTGCATATGTGCAGAACGGGTTCTGGCACGCATAAAGTAGAAAACATCGGAGAGCTGCGCTAACCAACGGGTTAGTGTACATCTCTGAATCAGGCCCTGGACGCCTAAGTCTGAGCTTGCGGTTCCACTGGTCATGGGTGACTTACAGTTACTAGCCGTCATAGGCAAACGCAGGGGGGGTTTCCGTCTGCCTGGAAACCCCCCTCTCCAGCCCACACCATGACCACAATAGAAATAATAATATAATAGAATGTTACTAGCGTTGCATGTTCTTCTCAGTATCACAAATGAAATAATTAGCACCACCTGTGTATCTTTTAACATGTATCAGTCAGTAATAAATAACCTGTGTACCAACTAGGAGATCTGGAAAACATGCACTGATAGAGATGCACTGCTATAGAGCCCAATTTGTACATATATGTCCAGGGCAGTGCTAGGTTCTTCTGCTGCTCCTCCAGGCTCCCGGACTTGCTCCAGTAGTCTGGAATGGTGCTCACATCTAATATAAATACATTCAGCTCAGGCAGGATGGCCCTACTGCTGCATCTAATGGCTTACTGTGATCACTTGTCCTGTATATACTGGAATTATCACACACAATATACTTTCTATGACACTTATTAAAGCTGGTTAAGTACTAATTCTGCCCTCTTCATGGACAGGCCACACTCACTCTATAATTAAGCATTTGGAAACCCCCCTCTAGAAATCCTGCATTTGCCACTGCTAGCCGTGTCACGCATGTACCTGAGACTGGCCTGACGACGTGGTAAGTTATCCCAATACTGCCTATGCTATTTTATTAAAATATCTGGCAATACTGTAAGTGATTTTCTACGTCCACTTCTCAGGAGACAGCACATCAGTCTTATTGCCATAGAGTGACAAATAGACCCCTTGGTCTTGATTTTTTATTTTTTTTCTCATTTTAATTGCAGAATCCTTTTAACATGAAAGTAAATATGTAAAATATATGTTTTTATATGCTGTAAAGACTGTGCATTCCCTTGAGTATTAAAGCAGATGAGTTTATTCACATATATTCAAATGTTTTATAGTCAGAACACACTGACATGTCTCTACGGTATGCAGTCGGGATAGCGACGGTCTAAATGCCGGGAAGGGTCAAATGGCAGGCGTCGAAATCCCGACACCTGTCATTTTACCTATGCCAGGAGCCCGATGCCCGGCATACCGATTGAAGGTAAGCCGGGCGCCGGGCGCGGACAGCCACGGGGGGAGGGGTGTTAGTTTAGGGGCTCTCGAGGGGGACTTAGGGTTAGGTACCCCTCCGGGAGGTTTAGGGTTAGGCTAGGGGAAGGGGGGGTTAGGGTTAGGCACCCCCGGGAAAGCTTAGGGATAAGCACCCCCCCGGGAGACTTAGGTTTAGGCTGCAGGGAAGGGGTTTTTAGGTTAAGGCACTTACAGGGGGGGGTTAGGATTAGGCACTTGGGGGGAGGGGGTTAGGGTTAGGCACCCCTAAGGGAGGGTTAGGGGGGGTTAGGCTAGTGAATAGTGAAAATACTTACCTGTTGGGATCTTCACTGCTGGTCTTCCAGCTTCGGGATTCGAACTGCTGGACATGCGTCCGGCGGTATTTCATACCGATCTCATTTCTACAAGAGGCTGTCCCATAATGAAAGTCGCTGACTTGGATCGATAAATACCTTACTATGTAAGTAGGTCTGCGTATTATGTCTACTGTACCACCTCAATCTTCTTTCTTATTTTTGTATTACAATCAAACAGTTATAGTAGATAATAACATGATATATATATATATATATATATATATATATAATTGACTCATATAAATATTTATTTTTATTTTTTTTGTTTTTTTTCCCCTTCATTTTTGTGCAGGGATTTACTATAGATCTAATTGACTATTTCCCTGCTACAGATAGCAATGAAATTATAGGCTGCACGGTGAAATTTGAAATGTACAAGTGGAGGTTTGTGGTGTTGTCGTAATTAGTTGCATAAAGAATTGTAACAGAATTGTACATTGTCATATTTACATTGGTGTATTTGCAGCTCTAATCAGTACATGTCAGCAGTGGGAGAGCGCTTTGCAGCTGTAGCCTCTTATTGAGGAGGGAGCGTGCAGCTGTTGGTGTGTAAGACTAATGGTGATTAATTCCTTTTATGTGTTGGAGATCATGCAACCAGTCCAGACTCTATAATGCTGCCAAACATTGTGCACATCCCTCAATATGCAATTAAGTTGTTACTGTACAGTGCTTAACTTATCTTTTAAAGTCCCACACTGGGAATTATTTTTATATTATATAGTTGAATGGTGTTTTCATACAGTAATCAGCCACATGAGTTTCTTGTCCTGGCAGAATGCATAAGAAGAGATACAGTCCTCCTTATTGTATATTTTATCTGCGCTAAAAGAAACCGGTGACGACTTGTCTAAATATAATCAGATTTTTTTCAGGCTCACTGGGGTTCTGCATAGAAAATGAAGGAATGCTGATGACACAGGTCTAGGAGTGTAGCTGAATAGAGGCATAAAATACCCCTTTTACACCAAGTTCCTGGATCCTGTCCGGGTCACTGAACATGGGTTTCAAGCTGTGTCGCAGTCTGGACCCAGGTCCTGGGCTTTTCCTCTGTCGGTACGTGAAGATGACATCATCTGCAAGCGCAGGGAAGCCGGTACTCCATAAGTTGTTAACGGGACCTGGGTCGGATGACCCGGGTCACCCGTTCACACTGCAGGGTTACAAGGGTTGTTCCCGTTTTCAACCCTGCTTGCTAGCCAGGTTGGATTGCCGGGTCACTCAACCCCGGATTCCAACCCTAGACCTTTTCCACTGAGCCGCGGCCTGGGTTGACACGGCACTAACCCGGGTTATTTGGCCAGTGTGATAAATCATTTACACCACAGCGGGTTATTGCAGAGTTAACACGAGTTGCTGCTAGGTGTAAAAGGGAGAATGGTTGGATTCCCAGGTTGCGTGACCCGGCAATCCAACCCGGGTAGCTTGCAGGATTTAACAAGGGAAAGACCCGTTCAACACTGCAGTGTAAACGGGTGATCCGGGTCATCCGGCCTGGGTCCTGTTTACAGCATGGGGACTTCTGGGTTTGTCAACGCTTCGAGATGATGTCATCTCCAAGAGGGCCGTAGCTAGGGTAGTGCAGCCGGTGCCATCGCACAGGGCACCACAGGGCAGGGGGCGCTGTTTGGGCCTATCAAATTTCTGTTTATTATCATTCTTGCTTGTAGCTTCCTCTTATTTCATCCCCAGCATTTCCTGGTCTCTCCTATCTCTTCCCTGGCCCTTCCCCATGAAGCCATGGCCCTTTTTTGGGTGCATTATGTCCCTTTGAAAAATGAGGGGGGCGCCAATGCTCTTTCTGGCACAGGGCACCAAAAAGTCTAGTTATGGCTCTGCCTCCAAGCACCAGGAGAAGTGTTCCACTGTGCACGTTTGTAGTGTGAATGTGTTCCAAATCTCGGGTCAGACCCTGGGGTATAAGTCATCCAGAGTCTGTTTTTGATGGTGTGGGAATACTTAAATGCTGCTTTTCCCATTTGCATTCCTATTGCAATAAGCAAAGTAATATAGAAGTAATGAAATGCCTCTAACTTCGTTTACTTAATAAAGCTGTGATTGTTACAATAGGCAAACTATGCTCGGAGAAGAGATAGCCATACCAGAAGGGAGGATTGTGCCATTACACTGGCAACTGAGTGGACGAGCTGTGGCCAGGCCCATCATGTGATCTCCTCCACTGCACAACTCAGTGAGGTCACTCACGGTGGTAATGCAAAGCAGACAAAGGGTACCCCAGTGTGGAACCAGACAAGGAAAGCCTGTGTGCTGTCCAAGGGCTCCAGTGGCAAAAGTATTTGGGAAGATTATAAGTATGTGGAGGAGTATAATCACATTAAAGGGGCATGTGGAGGGGTTGATGACATAAGTGTCATCTGGGGGGTTCTGATGGCATAAGGTTTATTTGAAGGAGTCCTATAGCATGTGGGGGGCTGATTGCATAAGGGATCTGATAGCATAATGAGCCTGAGTAGGGTTCTGATGGCATAGGGGGTATCTGGAGGGTTATGATGGCATAAAGGGTTATCTGGTGGCTTATGATGACATTCACTGTAATCTCAGGCATATTTACAATGGGTGCAGGATGGTGTCATCTTCCCAGTGAGATCTTTGAAAGATGGTGCCATGAAATTAAAGCAAAGACTCTTCCATTGTAAGAGAGCCTTTGCTATCTTGTGTGCATGTGTCATCGTCCTGAATATCACTGGGAAGATGGTGCCTAGTAGGATCCACTTGCTGGAGAGGCACGATGTGGAGGGTCAGGGGGCCCACTGCACATTGACCTTCTCAAGTGTTAAAATGCACTGCATATAATGTACATCTGTTGGGTTCTGATGGTATGTAATGAGGTTTCTGCAGAGTTCTGATTACATATAAAGGGCACCTGGAGGATTCTTATGGCATTTAAGAGACATGTAGATGATCCTGATGACATATAAGGGGCTTGTGGAGGAGTCTGATGGCAAATAAGGGGCATGTGGAGGAATCACATATCCAGCCTACCAAATCTTACCAACTTTTCAGTGTGGCCTGCTCAAAATAATAGGTAAATGCCCCTGCTTTAGAGTGAGATAATACTGAACAAATACCTTTAGCTCCTGATAATTCACCAAGTAAATGCAGTCTGAAAAGTTAGAAAACAAGTGGGACAAGCAGCTAAAAGTATTATTTAACATTGGTTGATAAATTTAATCCAGGTTGTTGCAATTTAAAAATAAATGTGAAAAGCAGCGCTCTTAACCCTTTTCTCAATTCCTCCCCCACCCCCATACCAACCATGTATTGTGATAACTTGCAGAAAGGTATCTGTATTGCAGGAGCAGTCACTTCTGGAAATGCCACTGAGTCCATGCATTACCCAATACAGGTAGGTGTTCTGAGGATGAGATGGACAAATGCTGATGTAGAATCTTACAGTACTTGCAGATAGAAGGGCGATGTGCAGTTGCATGCAGGGAAATAAATGCGTATCCTTACCCACATGCAGACTTATATGTATTTGTTGGAGCTCCCGTCCCAGTTTGCACCATGGTCTTACTTTCAATTTTTTATAGCCCATAGAAACAGAATAACCCAGGCACAGGTGTGAGGACTTAATCAAGATTCTCTGCTGATAGTAATGGGGGGCATCCACTAGACGATTTTATCCCTGTCCAACCTCTAAACGATTTTCCCTTGAAGTTTCCCTTGAAATTTGATCTTCCACTCTGAACAATTTGCAAAAGATTTGCAAAAGATTTGCAAAAGATCTAACGATAAACTATGTTGTTTCAATCTGTGATTGAGAGCTTTCAGCTATAGTGGGCAGATAGTGGTTCATCGTTTGATCGTTCAGAGTGAACGATGTGTAAACGATGTGTAAACAATTTGTAAGCAATCAAGTGAAATTGACCTGCATGTTCAGTCGATGGAGGAGACGATCAAACGACCAGCGGGAGCGCGTATCGTACATCGTTAGAAACAATTACTGCACGATTTGCAAACGATGTTCAAACGATGTTTGAAAGATTATCGAACGATTATCGAACGATTTTATCATTATCGTTCAATCGTTCAACTTTATCGTCTAGTGGATACCCCCCTTTACTCCCACTACAGAACAAAGGTAATGTAATATAAACCACTTATATAAAAAAAGTCACTGGTGATAGGAAAAATAAAACAACTTAAAAGAATAAAATATCAAATCACAAAGATTCACATTAAAAGTCCCCTACTGGTAAGAATGGAATCGGACTGACAGCGGCATCCAGTTGGTTAAAATCCCGGAGCGCCTAAACTTAAGTCCCCTGTAATACTTACCTTTCCCCGATGTCCTTACGATCGGGATGCCATCTTGCAGGATCCCAACCTCAGCATCCCAAGTCATGTCGGGATTTCGGCACCGGTGTTGTCTTGGCGATCGGGTATGCAATGCCGCGGTTAGGGCAAACGACATCCAGCTTGTCGGAATCCTAACCACATTCCGGTAAGGATACGTACAGTACATGCTGGTAAATCAATAGCAGTGTACAGTATTACTACTTAATACATTGCTATTGACATACCAGTGTGAATGTTGTGACAGAGTGGGCCTCTCCCACATTCTGAGGAAAGGGATAACCTCCTGTAGCCAGGGAGGAACAACACCCTTACCTCAATTAAGACCAGCTAAGGTAAAAAAATCTGGACAGTTTAGTTAGTCAGTGGAAAATTTGAGGGAGAGGTTGCACCTTCAACAGCTCTCTCTATGCTGGACAATCTGAACCATGACTGTGCTGTGAATACTCTGCCCGTTTGAACTGCTGTCTCATGTAAGCTGATTTATTGTTCCTGAACTGTGTTTGCCTTATGTAAGAAGCCATTATACTGGCTGTGCCTTCTCAACTCTAGAATAAAAAGCTTACTTGTTTGCAATATCTCAATCTCCCATTGGTCATCTAAACTTACCCGCTACAATGTATTTTTTCTAATAGGGGACTTTATTATCAATAGTCTAGTTACTAACTGATTCACACCCTCAATATATAATATACGTGTGCATTTATGTCATATAATGTTTTTATATGTATGTGGATCTTTGTGATTTTCTATTTTATTCTGGTAAACTGTTTAATTATTCTCCTCCACAGTGATCTTTTTTGAAAGTGGTTTATATATTAAACATAATTTGCCTCAGCACTGTTCCTTCCTTTAATATTTCCTAGCCCGCAGTTCCATTGGCATGTCCTCACTGAACTTTACCTAGGTTACAGCCCAGTTCTGTCCCTTCAGTCGCAAGAATGGATGTTATCGGAATACGTACAACTCCCCAAACCTTCACATTCAGGTCTGGTGCATGCACAATGCGGAAATCGTGCAAGGTACACTCTGCTAACGTGTGAATGTTCAGCTCGGCATCAGGAGAGATGCATCTGATCACTGTGGGAGGCGGAGCCAGGGCCTTGTCATCATTAGGTGCCTCACATTAAAGTGCCGCGAATGGAAGGTTCGTTAATAGTGGACAGGGTAAAGATGAGGTGATTCACAGAAACTGACGTCATCACGCCTTGTTCCCGACCATCTAGAAAGTGGGCGTGATGCAGAAGGGTGTTCTGCTCCTCCGATTGTCTGTGGTGGGGACTTCCCAAAATTCTGAAGCCCCTCCGGACGTTTTAGTGGAGTAAGCAAAGTATGGTTTGAAGCACTATAAAATCAACCTACACTCAATGAAATAAAAAAACTGTTTCTGTAGCCCTCTCTTGCAGTATTTATTTATCGTAACATTTTTTATGTGCTGCGAAATGAAAAGAAATAGCTGCGAATACTTTATGAACGCCGCTTACATTCTACATCCATGCAGCAGATGAGGTGATTGCTCAATTAATTATCACTTGTCGGCCCCCAAAACGCCCTTGTTCGGGAGCAGTAAAAGCAGTGAACACAGAGGTCCTGTTAACTAATTTGCTTTCCTGGTTAAAGTTCTCTAGGTAAATATTTGTGTTGGTCTTGCTTATAATAATAAGACATGCTTTCCTTTCCTTAAGACCTTGCATTATTTTGTGAATAAATAGCAGTGCAATGGTTTTACAGAAGAGGTACAAGCTCTGCAGTGTGTGTAACCAGTTCTGGAATTGTGCTGTGTACTGCAGGTGCTAAATAACGCACGTTGTGACTAAAGATGTACACCGACCCCCGTGTTTTGGTTTTGGTTTTGGATCAGGATCTCCCCTGGTTTTGGATCTGGATTGGTTTTGTCAAAACCACACCTCTGTGTTTTGTTTTCGTGTTTTGGTTTTGGATCTGGATTTTTTCTTGAAAAAATCAAAAAAACAGCTAAAATCACATAAAATGGGCCTTTTTTTGTTAATACAGTTTTAATAACCTCAATACCATTTATTTCCACTCATTTCCAGTCAATTTTGACCACCTCACAGCTCACAATATTGATTTGTTCACCTAGCTTAGGCCCAAAATTTGCACCAAGATAGCTGGCTGACTAAGCTAAGCTGCAGCTGTGGGTGGCACAAACACATGGCAGTTCAACTTCAAACATGGCATATCAGGAATCACTTTTATCATTCAAGCGAGGCCTGAGGGAGTTGGAGTATGTATGTAGTTGAAGGTAGGGCAGGAAGGGTTGATTGGTAGTAAATTTTATTTCGTTTTTTAATTCAAAAGAAAATTTATGAGGGAGAAGGGGAGGGGAGGAAACAGTTACAAAAAAAATGTGATACAGTACATATACATCAGTCCTTACCGCAGAAGAATCCTTGAGCATGGCTGTTGCTGCTAGGAGTTGATTTTCTCATCCCAGAAAAGGACCAGGAAGAGTGCTTTCCAAAAAAAAATAAACAATTGACTTAAATAATGCTTTGCAAATCTTTTATAAAGGCATTTCCTAACCTGTACAGGGAAATAAAAAAAACATAGTTAGTTAGTGGCCTTCAAACTGCCGTTGTTCCCACTGTCCACTTAACCATATGAGATATGTGAACAAGCGGAGCAGAGCAGCAAATGCAACATTTCAGATTTAAGGTTTAAGTCTTACATTATGTCACAATGTATAGAGACGTTGTCTTTCTTGGGAATTCTTTCTTGAATGCCATGCCTGCTTGCTGGGAGTGGATTTTTTTCATCCTAGAAGGGGACTAGGAAGCATACTTTCCAAAAATAAATAAACAATTGACTTAAATAATTCTTCTGTTCTGTAATGGAACCTTCTGTTCTGTAATGGAATTTCCCAACCTGTACAGGGACATTAAAAAAAAGCAGAGTTAGTTAGTGGCCTTCAAATTGCCATTGTTCCTATAGTCCACTTCTTAGATATGTGAATATGTTAGAATGTAGAAGGACAAAAATTGGGTGGACCACACATGGCTGATTGATCAACCATGGCGACTAGATTACTGTCATAAGGAAGAGGAGACTGCAAACTGGGTGTCATGTTATGAGTTGGCCATATGGGGTATGTTGCTGTTAAGGGATCAGGCTGGTTATCAGTGGACTCATTATTATAATTGTGTTATTTCGGGTTGCCATCTCCTGAAGGGTGTTTACCAACAGACAGAGACTACCTACCTATCAGCTCAGGCATAGATACTTCCTGAGGAACAGAGCTCTGTTCTCTGGAGGGAAGCCAAATAGGTGGGGCCCAGAGCACAGATTGATCACGACTGGAATCAGGCAGCACTAGGTTGTGTTGTCGACTTGCTAGATCTTGTGTGGCTAAGCCTAACATGATAAGACACACAGACAATTATCAGAAAAAAAGACAATTGAATTAAATATTTTTTATGCTCCAGAACATAGGCCCAGAGCACAGATTGATCACGACTGGAGTCGGGCAGCACTAGGTTGCAACTTGCGTTGCTGGCTGGATCTTGTGTGGTACTGCGGTTAAGCCTAACACGCACGCACACACACACAGCAAATATAAAAGACACTTTGATTGATTTTTTTTCTTCACTATACAGTATATATATATATATTTTTTTAGCCCAGAACTTGGGCCCAGATGGACACAGCACCAGCCCAGATGTATCTGCAGTTCTGCACCAGCCCAGATGGACACAGCAGACAGCAAAGCACCAGCCCAGAATGGATCAGCTGCACCAGCCCAGGACACAGCAGACAGCATAGACAGCCCAGATGGATCAGCAACAGCATAGATGGACACGGCAGACAGCACAGTGACAGCACCAGCCCAGCCAGAATGGATGAGCACCAGCCCAGGACACAGCAGACAGCACCAGCACCTCTCCCAGCCCTACACTACCCACCCTCCCTGTTCAGTTTCCACAGCCGGAGTGAAATGGCATCCGTCACATGGTCCCTTATATACTACATTGATCATAGAGACGAAAGCTCGCAAACCGCGAGATTTCAGACTGTACAGTTTTGCCTCGGTTTGAGATCTGAGTCAGGCGGGAAAATAGAGACTGCTTGGATCTGACTCGGATCTGCTAAATTCGGGTGGGCTCGGATCTCTGAAATCCGAACCCGCTCATCTCTAGTTGTGACACTAGCTAAACAGTCTGCGTAATTGATGGGTGGTACTCAGCCTTGCCAAGAATTAAAAATATTCTTTACTGACAAGTCTGTAAAATGTACTAAAACAAAAGGTATTTTTAACTGATACATAATACATGAATTTTGCAGTGTAAAACTTGTGTCATCAAAAAGAGGTGTCTCAGAACTCAGATACCAAACAATTGGTGTGGTGAATGCAATGCGAAATTCAGTACAGTCAGCTTGTCACACAGAGCGGTATGTACAACGCATCACAGTTTGGATGCGGTACATTCCGTCACTTCTTGGGTACATACTGGCGTTGATAACGCCAGTACAGTATGTACCTACAGTACAGCAGAATTCCAATAAGAGCTGTCCTTTACGATGATTGGACTTCTGCGCTTGTGTCACTTGATGCACACGCCACGGGGGATGTTGGGAGGGATTCGATTGGATCCCTCTCTATGCAAAAGGAAGCCCATAGACTTCCATTGGGCAATGCCATCTATAGACAGCAAGTCCAAACTCCAGAAAGTAATGCACTCCGGAGCTTGGTACAGATTGAACTGTTCAAATTTTTTCCCGCATTTTCCCGGCCGTGGCATCTTTTTCCGATTGCATTTTTTTTTTTTTTTTAAATATTGACAGGCACAGATTTTTTTTTTAATTGTTAGCAAATTTACTGGTGTTTAGCAACCATGACAGAAATATTCCTCTATTGAGACTTCCAGCAGTTCTGCTTCAGAAGAACAGTCCAAAAAATGTTGACTCGTTATCTGTTTGTCTTATTATTCTTATTTCATGTATCTCTGCTAACATTAGGGGTGGATTCAGAGCAAGGGAGTAGAATGTAGCTATGGCGCGCGGTGCATGTGTGTGCTAATATGCCCCCAACCATCCAAGTGTGCCAGGTAGGGGGCATGTCCAGCTTGCAGGGGCAAATTAAATGGAAATAAAATATAAATATTAGGTGCAGTATCAAATTGGGACATGGAGGGCTAGATATATATTCCAACTCACTAAAGTAATTCCACCAATTAAAAATAAACCACACAGTAGTGCCCACAATTCATGTTATGCCACACAGTAGTGCCCACAATTCACGCTATGCCACACAGTAGTGCCCCTTATTCTAATTATGCTACACACTAGTGTTTTTTATTCAAGTTACACCACTGTAGTGCCCCTTATTCACATTATGTCACAAAATAATGACCACAATGCACGTTATGCCACACATTAGTGCCCATTAGTTCAAATTATGCCATAGTTTTGGCTATTTTTTCACATTATACTACACAGTAGTCCCCACAATTCATATTATACCACAGTAATGTCCATAGTTCACATTATGCAACAGTAGTGTCCCTTATACACATACACGTGACCAGTGGCAGCTCCAGGGGTGGGGCTGCAGCGCAGTCCAAAATTCAAATGGCAGAGCCACCCCAACTGCCAGTGAGTCCCAGCCATCTATGTTTGACAGCATTTGAAATGGCAGTTGGTGCGGTTCCCCTATTAGAATTTTGGACTGCGCTGCAGCCCCACTGCACGTGACCCTTATTGGCATTTGGTGTCAGACTCAGAGCAGTCAGGCGTGACCTCACCAGACTCACGATCAGGCTTCTCCCAGTCATGGGTGGCGCAACTCAGGCTCCTAGCAGCAGCACCCGGCTCAAGCCTACCCTCAGCAGCAGGTACACACAGCCTCCATGTTCTCTCCTCCGTGTAAACCGGCCTGGCTGACGTTTGCTTATAGATGCTGCAATACCACTTGGTGAGTCTTTAAACATCACCATCGGATGCATCAACGAAATTTGCACCAGTTCCATGCACGATACAGATTCTCTGTCAGACTCCAATGTAAACGATTAATTTATGTCCAAGCCACTCCCACAACACGCCCTTCAGACTGTGCGTCTCCATGCGTCTGAGAAGCTACCGCCCAGGAACACCCAGGGGTAGTTGCTGAGGGTGGCTGTGGTGGCACAGCAGATGCTGGGTCCATTTATTACTAGTATAAATGGTGAGAGACATCTCCATCAGTCTTAAATCCCTAATCTAATCTAATCTAGTGCAGGAATCCTAAATTATTTACTTTAAAACCAGCCATGACATTGTCATATGTGGGCCTGATTCAGCAAGGATCGCAGTTTGGTTATACGCACGCAATCGGCTGATTGTTCCGTACGTACTGGGCGAATGCAGATGTGCCAGTTGGTTTGGGACAGCGTTGCATGGGCATGCATAAATTAGCCACTGCGATACCAGATGCCATCTGAGGCCTCATAGCGTGTGCTGCAGTAAGCAATTCCTGAGTGATGTCTGACCTGCCTTATCTGTGCTTATGGGTCCGATGTTACTCGATTTTACTCGATGTCACCGATTGTTTCGCTATGTTGCCAAAGTATACGGATGTGAGTTAGGAGAAGTGGGCATCTTTCTCTTAGGCTGCGATCGCAGTACAAATGCAATGATTTACATATCACTGCTGATATTAGCAACTGCGTTGCATGCGTATAAACAGAATAGCGATCCGTAGTGAATCAGGTCCTGTGTTCATATAAAAAAGCACCTTTCAATCTCGCAAGCATGTGCGCTGCATAAAAGGGGTATCACTCAGGGGGACATATCTCTCAACCATCCCGAATTAGGATCAAAGATGTCTATGTATTAAGCCTTGGAGAGAGATAGTGGAGTTTATGTACCAAACAGTGAAAAGCGTGGAGAAGTGGACCAATGGAGAAGTTGCCCATAGCAACCAATCAGCTTTGAAGCAGCATTTATCAAGTGCAGTCTATAAAATAATAGGTTGGAGCCAATGACGTGCAGTGAGGTCAATAGCTGGAGAGGCACCCATAGAGGTGTCGTCTCACTACCCTACTCACTGTAACTCTCCCCTCACTACACTAAGCTTCTGTGTCCATTGATTCTCCTACCTGCATCATTGTGTGACTGAGCTTTGATCTCTAAATACTGCAGTGCACTTCCTG
The DNA here is from genome assembly GCA_031769625.1 of Taudactylus pleione. NCBI lineage: Eukaryota > Metazoa > Chordata > Amphibia > Anura > Myobatrachidae > Taudactylus > Taudactylus pleione. The sequence goes on along the minus strand of JAUIMM010000033.1, from coordinate 5,800,241 downwards.
GTCACATGACACATCCAAGGTGTCCATCAATGCTCAAGGCACGCCCCCCCATACTCAGAGGCATGCCTCTATTAGCGCTCTATCTGTGCAGCTTACTGCCTGTGGTGTAGCATCGCCCCCAGCTCTGCAAGCAGTGTCTGACTATACAGAAGCGAGGCTGAGCTGTTGCTGCATCATCTCTCGTCTCCCTGCAGTCCCAGGGAGCTTCACAAAGCTGGTGAGTGTTAACCATAAAAATGATTACAATAAACAAAGAAGATGTTTATAAGTTATCTTTGTATTATTCTAATCATTTTTATATTATATCTCAGGATTATGACAGGGGAGGCTCCCTGGTACAAGCTGATTGGCTGCTATGGGCAACTTCTCCACTGGTCAACCCCTCCATGCTTTTCACTGCTTGATACATAAAGTACCAATCAATAAGCTCCTAACTGTCACTTTAAAGACTAATCATAAATGGTGCAACAACAAATCAGCTCCCAACTGTCATGCGTCTGAAAAATGACAGTTAGGAGCTGATTGGTTGGAGCACCATTTAAGATCAGTAATGAGTGATAACAAGACTATCAATTGTTGATAAATCTGGGCCTTAGTTCGATAAATTACAATTAGGAGCTGATTGGTTGATACTTTGTTCTCTGTTCACTTTATCTCTCTCCGAGGCTTTGTAGATAGAACCCAAAGTCTTGATGATCGGCACAGTGGTCCCACAGTCAAGACAGTTGGGAGATACAGTATGCTTATATGCTCCTGCTGTTTATACATTTGAACAAATCTAATAAACATGCGTTATATACATGATGCACAGATGCATAGTTACAAAGATGATTTGTTTGGCTCAGGTGTTATAAGGCATTTATATAATATACAATTATCCTTAATCTATATAGTGAAAATGTTATCACTCAGCACTTTGCATAGAATGTTTAATCATTCACATCAGTCCCTATAATATAAACTCCCTACTCCTGAAAGCTCACACACATGGGTCAATTTCATCTACAGCCAAATAGCTTTCCAAAATTGTTTTTTAGACTGTGGAGGAAATGTCTTAGGTAATTAGTTATACCCACATGGGAGGGACTCAAAGATAAATCAACTTAAAAAAATAGTTCAATGCTGAAAGAAAGATTTTTTTTTAAGGCTATTTTGATGGCACAATTTAAAAAATGTTGGTGCATTGTAAGTTATTAATAACATTAATCAAAAAGCAAGAAAAGTAAACAAGCTGTTCATGTATCATCTGCCAGGTGCAGTCGCTATCTGTTCTGACACTGTATTATCAAAACAAGTTGGATGTATGAACTGATTCAATAGGTGACGTAATGTCAGCGATTATTTGCCATTGCGCAAGCCTGTAATTTGCGCGGCTCATGAGCAGCGATTGTGTTGCGAAAAACGCATGCACAGAGTGTCCACTGCCTCCCAAATGGTCATCGCAATTATCTCCTGTTACTATAACATGGCCATTCCAATTGTTGCCATGGGATGACCTGAGAGTTGGTTAATTCTGGAGCCAACACTACCGTGGATGGACAGCTCCTCCATGTGGTATTGTAAAAAGCAGATCCACGTGGGTTCCTCTGTTAGGGCGCAGGGCTTTCCCAGAGAAGAACAAGGACAGGTGCTACCACAGATGTCAATAGACCATAGAAGCAGCCTACTAGCCTATCCGGAATTCTCTTTTATGTGTTTGTTATTCTGCTTTTATTGTTCTTTTGGGCTTTTCCTTTTTGTTTGTTTTGGAGGAGGGTTGTTTTGCTTGTCAGTTTTTTTATTCTTAATAGTGTATTTTTTGATCTGAGTGTTAAAAAACATCATTATTTGTCCCAAACATACTTGAGCTCCCACCGCCTGGGAGACTAGTCCATGAATCTTTCATTATTTCTGTAATAACTAGTTTTCTCTTACCTTTCAGTCTTCCTCATTCCTTCCACTGTTAAAGTGTGTCCTTTTGCTCTAGAAAAGACTGCTCCGGCAACCACATCTAATACCCATGGTAGTTCTTTGGAGGGGTCCTACACAAACCATCTTTATATGCAGGTATCCTACTCCTATGGAAGCAGAGAAAATTGATGATTGATGATGTAATGTTTCAATATGATCAGGATATAAGTTACATGTAAAAGCTCAAACAAATTATACTTACGAAGAAAATAAAAGAATAATAAACATCCAAATATAAGGATTCACCCTTGCCTAAAGCCAGATGGAAAATAACAAACCAAGGGCCTGATTCAGCAAGGATCGCAATTGCAATGCTGCACGCAGCCATAATCATGATGTATGCACGCAGGCAGCTTTGCTATTGCGATCCGTGCAATGGTGTATGACACCCCCTGCTGTCTTTGCAATCCCAGCACTGCGACGGAGGTTGCAGGCTGGGATCACCATCACGACAATCGGTGGTCGATGGTCGTGATGGTAGACAGTGCCGGGTCTCTGGCCAGCTGAGTAAGCTGAGGCTTATACTGGCTGGTCGGCTTGCGAACCCAGGACACTGCATTGATCAAAGTAGATCCTGGGCTAGCCACTCCCAGAAAAAGAGGCGGACATGCCCCCATTTCCGGGAACGACAGCTGCCCCCACGCAGTCCCTTAAATACCTCTGCCTGTCAAACAGGCAGAGGCATTCAAGGGTCTGCGTGCATCTCCGTAGGACCCATTTTCGCAGAATGGGTCCTGCCCATGAACAGATTCACGATAACTTGCTTTCACTGCTGAATCTGGCCCCAAGTAAGAGAAAGATCCAACAAACCACATTATATGATACCATAAATATATATATACTTACCAAATTAGCCCCTAACCACAGCTTGTGCGAGAACAAATAAATCCACTCAACATCTGGCTGAATGTATCAGGATGCTAGAAAATCCCATCTAACATGATTGCAAACTGCCAATGTGGGAGGTCATTAGCTGTTTGCCCTAACCGGGAACTACGCCAAGTAACCTGATCCTTTGGCACTGAGACTGAGTGATTGGATCTGTCTGTTTTCAACATTCTACTGTATGTGTACAGGCGTTTGCTCCTGCCATGTCTCCTCTCTTACATCCTTGCTAGGTGTAGACACGAGAGGCAGAAGATGAGAGGTTGATGAACCCTTGTAACCTCCCAAGGCCATTTTATTCAATGATCACCCCAAATACACAGCTCAGCAAAACTTACATGTATACTCTTGCTATGCTCAACAACCTACTGACACCCAAAACAAATGTCCCTGTCTGATTGGATCACAGGACCCCACCAAGCACCATTACTGTCTGCCTGGGGGCCAATATAAAATCTGTAGCTTTATTTTCTTACAGGCTGTAAAAGATGCGAGTTGGGCACTTTTACCTTTTATGTATGTCTGTTACTACACCCGGTCTAGTTTTATTACTGTATTTGTTCCCAATCGGAAAACAGTTCGCAGTATGCTGGTGCTAGATAATTAATGTTAATAATAATAATAATAATAATAATAATAGTGATCCACATGTGGGCTTTTATCACTCCTCTGTTCACCTATCAAAAACGGAATGCAGGGGAGATGGAATTACTCAAATCCCATGTGCATAAACCTGATTTGTAATTTAGTGCTGACGTACTCTGAACTGATACAGATTGGCTGCATGATATTTAAAGGGCTTGTAGCCTCAAATGTTCATAATGTGCCTATCACATGGGGAACCGCAGATTAGCAATGGTTCTGTTATGCAGGCTATGGGCAAACGCTAGCTTCCTGACACTTAAAACTTTGAGCACTCTCTGCCATGTGCTCAGCCCAGTGGTGTGTGTATAACGGGTGCAGGGTGCGCAGTTCACTAGGACAAGGGCACTGCCGCCATATTCCCGAAGATTTGCGCATGCACAGTAGAGAAGTCACCGGGAACATGGCGTCTGCTCCATGTTCCCGGAGACCTGCACATGCGCAGTGGTAGACTCTGGTACATTGCCAGAGTCTAATCACCTGCGCCGGTGGAGAGGGACTCAGACTGCATACGGACACCCTCCTCTCTTGAAACGTGCCCGGTTCATTCCATTCCAGACTTGCCCTCACAGCCATTGATATCATCCCCCCTTAATGAAAATGTACTTCATACCACTAGACTATGCACCTAAGCTATTGTTAGATTTCACTCATCAGTAAGATTAACAGAAGGAGCTAAAGAAGATAAAACATGGTACCTCTACTGTCTGGTGAGCTGTGCCAGCAGATAGGGATGTACTCAGCATCCCGACAGTCAGGATGCCGATGGTCACAATACCGACAGCGGCATCCAGACTGTCAGAATACTGAGAGATTGCAGAGTTAACTATTACGGTTAGTGGGGGGGTTAGGGTTTGGCTGTGGGAGCAGGGGCGTATATATAATGGGTGTAGGGTGTGCGGTGTACATGGGCCCCTGGGTACAGGGGGACCCACACTGCACACCCTGCACCCATATTTTCTTATCCTTACCGCTCCGAAGTCCCATGTCGGTTGTTGCAGCCCTGCATAAAATGCCTGGAAATGGCCACTGCGGTCAGTCCGTTGCCTGTTGCCTGGGAGAGAGGAGGGGACCCCGGTCGGGGAATGCACACGGGCCCCTCCTCTCTTAATACGTCCCTGGTGGGAGGCGAGGGTTAGGGTTAGACTGTGGGATGGTAGGGATAATGTTAGGCTGCGGGCAGGGAGGGTTGGTTAATGGGTTATAATACTTTACAGAAATCTGTTGGGATTCTGACCGTTGGGATCCCGTACCCAACCTGTCATATAAACTAAATAAAGTCAAACTGATAAATAGTATACTGTATAATATAATGATAGTTAGCTTCCATATTAATATTAAACACATACAAAATTATATAAAAGATCAAAAAGATCAATACATTAAGGTGGAACTGCTAGTGATAGCAAAAAAACTATCTACCTGGATGATTGTGACAATAAGATGAATGAAAAAAAAAACTATTTTCATTCACCAATATTTTTTTAATTATTCCGTTTTAAACACATTTTAATTTATTTTTTTAATAATTTTTGTTCTACAGTAATTTGTCTGGGTTATCAGTACCCTGCGCATGCACAGACCAGCTAGCCTGATACCGCACCGCCGACGCGAAACTCCGGTGCCTCGGCGAGCTTCTATCGGTGAATGGAAAGATAATTCTTATCGCCACTTGATAATAAATGGGGCCTATAAAGCTACACCATTATGGATTCTTAATTTTAAACATTTATTTCCTGTTCCACATCCACAGTAACAAAGCTTCTGTTACATTAACCTTTTTTGGTAGGACTGATTAAACAGGGCAGCATTGTAATCTGTAATAAAAGTGAACACACACAACATCAACCACCATAACAGCCCGAGAACATTAGGTGGGTACACTAAATGCATATTTTCCGTGCTCTGCAAGCGATGTGAGAAAACCACATAATGGCGCTGTACAGCGTCCGACCATTTTGCCTAATAACAACAGATGCTCAGACTGGTGACATTTTGAAAAGTGCTCTGTGTGCTGCTGATAATTAAACGACAGATCATTTGGCATCCAGACGCATTGGAACATTAAAATCCTCAGCGCCACATCAATGGTCACTGCAAGCAGGAAAATTGTATCTCCTGTTTACATAACTACAATCAATTTGATTGAAACCTGCAAACTGGAAGTGTTGACTCTACGCAGATTTTAGTAACATTTTTATTTTTTGGTTGCAAAAGATTATAGCTAATTTCTGCTGCTGGAGGAAGTTTCCTACTACGTGCAATCTCCAGCACATTGTGGAATAAGAATGTTTGAATAGAAACTGTGTTTTCTTTTTATAGAATAGCACTAAATGTAAATATTAAGGATGCACTGTTGGTTTATTATAATCTTCCTCTACTGTGACAGACTGTCATCTGCATGGGGGGTCATTTTCACTGCTACATTAGCCCATATGGCACCAGCTAAATTGTATCTAAGCTATGGGCTAATTATGGATGAGTTAATAAAACCAAACAATGTCAGTCTGGATATTTTCTCTGGTCCCTCGCTGACCCCTATGGTGTCTCACACCTGTGCGTCTATGTTACATTATTCCCTGATTTGTTGCAGACCTACTGTATTTTTTATTTTCTCTTCCCATAGATAGCATGGTATCTTAATTCCCTTTCCTGCCTGATCTGCAAATTACACCTTGGGTTTTAGTATAAGTGAAGGGAGTCGGAGTAAACGGTCAGATTATAAAGTCAGTTGAGATCAATGTTACAGCATAATTAAAGTGGGGAGAGAGAAAAGATATGTTTTTCCTTCCATAAGCAATAACAACGGACAGAAAACCGTATTGGGCAAAAAGTAAAGAGCATTAAGGGCTTATTGAATTTTTCCAAAGGGTCAATGACATTTGAATATATTGGTTCATTACTGGCAGAGGCAGAACACGGTGCGCCTGACTCAGAGGTGTGTGGAGTTGCTACTGCAAATTTATGCTAATGCCGCAGCCAATGGGGTTCCTACTGAGACGCCCACTGGCGGCGGCTCTAATCCGACCATGTGTAAAAATAGTCGCACTATCGATCGGACATGGGTCGCACCATGCGACATTAGAGCAACCGTTTGGTTGCTGAAAATGTTCGACGGTACATGATTGCCAGTGCCAGTGGAACTGCCGCTTTCAACACTGACAAGCCCATCACCGATAGCCAGCCCCCAGGCACCGCCCAGGAACACCCATCATATTGCATGGATCTCCATGCAATTCCGATCTGCATCCACAACTGGCAAACCAAAATTAGGTGGAGGCTCAGCGGTGCTACTCCAGTCTTCTTGGCCCCTGCTTTGCTCTCTGAAGAGCAGTGGGGACCACTATTGAGCATGGATAGCTAATCCATGCTAATCCATGCTTAATACTCCCTCCCAACGGACACGCTTTAATCCAGAATAGTAACTGTACCTAAAGCTAATAATGTTGCCAGAATTTACGCCCCAGTAATGACCTTTAAGGTGATAAGGTCCTGGCCAAAATAATAATTACCAGACCGAGGGGGAAACCTATCAAATCTTCGGAAGAGATAAAGTGGAAAATTTGCCCATAACAATCAATCAGGAGCAGTAATTATTTAAACTGTGCTAGATAACTGACAGTTAGAAGCTGATTGGTTGCTATGCCAAACCTGGCAACATTGTGAAGGACGGTGTTGGGACTTTCGCACGTGTCCGGAAATTGGGCGTGGCCTCATGACTTGCCCTGGTCCGCACATTTTAGCAGCGTGACTGTGTGTCATGCCCATATACTCATCATGCTGGGGGCTTACACAGCGCTCTGGAGCTACTCGGTAGCCCCTAGCCTATCTCTGCGTAGACTCCATTTAAGCTGGGCAAGACCCAGATAACACATGCCATCTGATTAACCTCCTCTTCTTCATATGCTAGAAAGCTGGATCCCCTGATTTATTATTTCATCAGCCACCCAAGCAACATGTATGGCCTAGACATCCATGGTATATTTTATAAATTATGCCTGTTTGCCGATGTTGGACTTTAACCCAGACCAGAATCATACATGACTGGTTTTCAGGCAGGGCTGCATCACCAACCTAGGCACTAGGGTAGAGCCTTATGGGTACCTGGGGGTCCGCCAGCCAACAGCACTGGTGGGCAGAGACAAAGGGCTTAGGGCAACTAGTTAGTGATCCAAACCATGGGGAATTTATGTGACCACATTTCTCTCCCTGCTTCTTCACATTTAGAGGGTGGTCCTGTTTCCGCACTTGCATTGAGACCGGCAGCCGTGTTTTAGATGGAGATTCTGCACCCCCCATAGTGCTGGTGCAATCTCTGAAGGTGAAACCGATGGTGCATCTTAATACGCACAGACATAGGCATATTTATAATGGGTACAGGGTGAGTAGTTCAGATGGGCCCCGCACACTGTGCCCTGCAAGTGGGTCCCTCCTACTCTGCCACGCCACCTTCCAATGACCTCTTCAGGATGATGGCGCCGTGCAGTGAAAGCACTGTGCCAGCACCTTTGTTTTCTTCTGCGTGTGCGCCATCTTCCCAAATATCACTGGGAAGATGGCGCCAGGGAGGAGGAGGAACCCACTTGCAGGCACAAGGTAAGATGCAGGGCTGATGTGGGGCTGTGGCACTGCTCAGAGTATGGAGTCCACTGCACACCAGCCTGCTGTGCCCCTGCGCACAGCACGGATTAGCAATGCAGCCGGTGGCCATCTCAATAAGAATACACTCGGCCGTGGCATTAGCATACAGATGCAATCACGATTCGGCAAAAGACACAGTCGTGGCTGCAATAGTGTCGCCCATGAATCAGGCCCTTAAACACTCAGCATGGGAACTAGAGCAAATCTTCAAGGACAAGTTAAGTGTCTGGGGTTTATATTAACTTTATGTGTTGGGGTTTATTAATGTTATGTACAGTAGGGCTGATGTTTCGGTATGTAGTAATTAGGGGTGAGCGGGTTCGGATTTCTGAAATCCGAACCCCCCCGAGCCCCCCCGATCCGAGTCCGATCCGAATCAGGCTCGACTTTTCCCGCCTGACTCGGATCTGAAATCGAGGCAAAACTTCATCATCCCGCCTTCCGAGTCTCGCGGGTTTTGGATCCTATATAAGGTACCCACGTCGGCGCCATTTTCTCACTCGGCTGTGGACAGTGAAGAGGGAGGGTGGGAGTTAGGGCTGTGTAGTGTAGTGTAGTGTAGTGCTGCTGTTGTCCACTACTTCAAAGTCCATAGGGGCTGGCTGTGTTGTGCTGTGCTGCTGTTGTTAATAGGGGCTGTGTCCACTACTTCAAAGTCCATAGGGGCTGGCTGGACTGTGTTGTGCAGTCAGTTCTCCATAGGGGCTGTGTCCACTCCAAAGTCCTGTGCAGTGTCCCAGTCCTAAAGAGGTGCTGTAGTGTTGTCCAGGGGGTGCTCTTTCCATCAGGGGTGCTCCCCCCAAGTGCTAAAAAAATAATATATTTTCTGTGTTTGTGAATTGTGTGCGCAGTAGCCGCACGTGCATCAACAAAGTAGTGCCAAGCGTGCGCCTGTGTCATAAGTAAAGGGCCGGCTGGCTTGACCGTTAAGGGTGCTGTAACCCCCGAAAGTACACTCCAGTCCAAACCAAAAAAAAAATTATTTTCTGTGTTTGTGAATTGTGTGCGCAGTAGCCGCACGTGCATCAACAAAGTAGTGCCAAGCGTGCGCCTGTGTCATAAGTAAAGGGCCGGCTGGCTTGACCGTTAAGGGTGCTGTAACCCCCGAAAGTACACTCCAGTCCAAACCAAAAAAAAAATTATTTTCTGTGTTTGTGAATTGTGTGCGCAGTAGCCGCACGTGCATCAACAAAGTAGTGCCAAGCGTGCGCCTGTGTCATAAGTAAAGGGCCGGCTGGCTTGACCGTTAAGGGTGCTGTAACCCCTGAAAGTACACTCCAGTCCAAACCAAAAAAAAAATTATTTTCTGTGTTTGTGAATTGTGTGCGCAGTAGCCGCACGTGCATCAACAAAGTAGTGCCAAGCGTGCGCCTGTGTCATAAGTAAAGGGCCGGCTGGCTTGACCGTAACCCCCGAAAGTACACTCCAGTCCAAACCAAAAAAAAAATTATTTTCTGTGTTTGTGAATTGTGTGCGCAGTAGCCGCACGTGCATCAACAAAGTAGTGCCAAGCGTGCGCCTGTGTCATAAGTAAAGGGCCGGCTGGCTTGACCGTTAAGGGTGCTGTAACCCCCGAAAGTACACTCCAGTCCAAACCAAAAAAAAAATTATTTTCTGTGTTTGTGAATTGTGTGCGCAGTAGCCGCACGTGCATCAACAAAGTAGTGCCAAGCGTGCGCCTGTGTCATAAGTAAAGGGCCGGCTGGCTTGACCGTTAAGGGTGCTGTAACCCCCGAAAGTACACTCCAGTCCAAACCAAAAAAAAAAATATTTTCTGTGTTTGTGAATTGTGTGCACTGTGGCTGCACGTGCATCAACAAAGGAGCAGCGCCAAGCGTGCGCCTGTGTCCCATAAGTAAAGAGCCGGCTGGCTCATTTCTTAAAGGGTGGTGTAACCCACAAAGTGCACTACTCTCCAGCAAAAATAAAATAATATTTTCTGTGTTTGTGTGCGCTTTAGCCGCACGTATATATATCAATATAACATAAATGGAGGACCAAACTTTCTCTGATAAAAATAAAATAGGGAAAGATCAAGAACCACTTCCTACTAGTGCTGTTGCTGCTGCTGGGAGTTGTTCATCATCCCAGAGAGGAAGTAGGAACATCACTACTTTTACTAAACAATTGACCCTCCAACAGTCCCTAGCGATGAGGATGAAGTACGACAGCAGTCATCCTGAAGCAAAACGTATAACTGAGGCCTTGACTGCTATGTTGGTGTTAGACGTGCGTCCGGTATCCGACATTAGTGCAGTGGGATTTAGACAATTGATGGAGGTAGTGTGTCCTCGGTTCCAAATCCCGTCTAGATTCCACCTGCATCCTCAAAGCAGCAGCGACAAGCGTGCGTCTGTCTGTTAAAGGGTGGTGACACCCTCAAAGTGTGCTACACAAACAATTAAAATATTGTTCTTTTTTTTTCTGTCTTTGTGAATTGTGTGGGCTGTAGCCGCACCTGCATCCTTAAAGCAGCAGCGACAAGCGTGCGTCTGTCTGTTAAAGGGTGGTGACACCCTCAAAGTGTGCTACACAAACAATTAAAATATTGTTCTTTTTTTTTCTGTCTTTGTGAATTGTGTGGGCTGTAGCCGCACCTGCATCCTTAAAGCAGCAGCGACAAGCGTGCGTCTGTCTGTTAAAGGGTGGTGACACCCTCAAAGTGTGCTACACAAACAATTAAAATATTGTTCTTTTTTTTTTGGTCTTTGTGAAATGTGTGGGCTGTAGCCGCACCTGCATCCTTAAAGCAGCAGCGACAAGCGTGCGTCTGTCTGTTAAAGGGTGGTGACACCCTCAAAGTGTGCTACACAAACAATTAAAATATTGTTCTTTTTTTTTCTGTCTTTGTGAATTGTGTGGGCTGTAGCCGCACCTGCATCCTTAAAGCAGCAGCGACAAGCGTGCGTCTGTCTGTTAAAGGGTGGTGACACCCTCAAAGTGTGCTACACAAACAATTAAAATATTGTTCTTTTTTTTTTGGTCTTTGTGAAATGTGTGGGCTGTAGCCGCACCTGCATCCTTAAAGCAGCAGCGACAAGCGTGCGTCTGTCTGTTAAAGGGTGGTGACACCCTCAAAGTGTGCTACACAAACAATTAAAATATTGTTCTTTTTTTTTCTGTCTTTGTGAATTGTGTGGGCTGTAGCCGCACTTGCATCCTCAAAGCAGCAGCGACAAGCGTGCGTCTGTCTGTTAAAGGGTGGTGTAACCCTCAAAGTGTGCTCCACAAACAATAAAAATATTCTTTTTTTTTTCTGTCTTTGTGAATTGTGTGGGCTGTAGCCGCACTTGAATCCTCAAAGCAGCAGCGACAAGCGTGCGTCTGTCTGTTAAAGGATTACATCGGTGACAGCATCCAAGTAGGCATGTCAGACAGTCCGTACCTGTACTGGCAGGAAAAAGAAGCAATTTGGAGGTCCCTGTACAAACTGGCTCTATTTTACCTGAGTTGCCCCCCCTCCAGTGTGTACTCCGAAAGAGTGTTTAGTGCAGCCGGGAACCTTGTCAGCGAAAGGCGTAGGAGGTTGCTTCCACAAAATGTGGAGAAGATGATGTTCATAAAATGAATTATCAACTCTTCCAGGGAGACCAGCCTCCAGAACGTACAGAGGGACCTGTGGTTCCAGCAGGGACGAATTAATACTCTGTGAGGATGAGGATGTACACACTGAAGAGGGTGAGGAATCGGTGGATGAGGAGGATGAGGATGACATCTTGCCTCCGTAGAGCCAGTTTGTGCAGGGACAGATAAATTGCCAGATTGTTTTGTGGGGGCCCAAACGAACCAATCATTTCAGCCACAGTTGTGTGGCAGACCCTGGCGCTGAAATGATTGGTTTGTTAAAGTGTGCATGTCCTGTTTATACAACATAAGGGTGGGTGGGAGGGCCCAAGGACAATTCCATCTTGCACCTCTTTTTTTTCTTTGCATTATGTACAGTTTGGGGCCTAGTTTTTCAATGCCATCCTGTCTGCCACTGCAGTTTCACGCCTAGATGGGTCACGTGTTTGTGCCGCCCACTTGTGTCGCTTAGCATAGTCATCCAGCTACCTCGGTGCAACCTTTTGGACATAAAAACACTATTGTGAGGTGTGAGGTATTCAGAATAGACTGGAAATGAGTGGAAATTAAGGTTATTGAGGTTAATAATAGCATAGGAGCAGAAAAACCTACAAATTCTGTGATTTTAGCTGTTTTTATGCTTTTTTTCAAAACAATACAGATCCAAAACACAAAACCCAGAACCCAAAACACGCAAGGGTGGTTTTGGCAAAACCAATCCAGATCCAAAACACGAAGAAAGATCCAGATCCAAAACCAAAACACAAAACACGAAAAGTGGCCGGTGCACACCCCTAGTAGTAATATTGGTCCTGATTCTGGTTTAGACATGAAGTGGTAGTAAGTGCAGTAGTAAGTCCGTGACAGATAGATTTACTACCTATGCTAATTCATCCGTCTATGTGAGTATCCATGTATAGCTGCATAGGGTACCATCATATCTACACCCAAGCACCTTAGAAAAGTGCTGACATCACCCTGGAACAGGATGGCTCACCCTAAAGAAGCACCGCCAGACAGGGTATGAGAGACTGGGGCAGATGTACTAAGCCCTGGAAAGTGATAAATTGGAGAGCGATAAACTACCAACCAATCAGCTCCTAACTGTCATTTTGCAAACACAGCATGTAAGATGGCAGTTAGGAACTGAGTGGCTGGTAGTTTATCACTTTCCAGAGCTTAGTACATCAAGTGGCAGAATTACTAAGCCTTGGAGAGAGATAATGTACCAACCAATCAGCTCCTAACTGTCATTTTTCAAACACAGACTGTAGTGTGATAGTTAAGAGCTTATTGATTGGTACTTTAGCTCCGTCCTCTTTATTTCTCTCCAAGGCTTAGTACATAGACCCTTTTATCGCTCTTCACTTTATCACTTTTCAAGACTTAGTACATCTCCCTGTTAGTCTGTAACATGACAGTTAGGAGCTGACTGGTTAGTACTTTATCTATCTCCACTTTATCGCTCTCCAAGGTTTAGTAAATCTAACACAGTTCCCTGATTTGTGACAGGGACAGGTGGGGCGTAATGTTCAACTGGAGCTAATATGTCTGTCTGTGTCAGGGTGAATTTCGGCATCCCATGTATGTTTGTGGCATGAGAAAGGTTGTGACATAGGAGGTGAGGGGCCCTGCATGTTTCACTTGTACTTAGCCCCACAATTTCTAATGGCTGCCCTGCCAGTACCACACTATAAATGCTGCTTAACTGGAGCAGCAATAACTGGGATATAGGACCTCATTCAGAGTCGGTCGTTGCGGCCGCACGGTCGTACACCACCGATGTTCGCTATACTGCGCATGCGTAAAGTTCGCAATGCGCGTGCGCAAACTAGCCGCTACGATCAGAAATTTCTCTCTCCTTGAACACAGCCAGGTCGGTAGTTTGAGTGACAGGATGAGGCGTTTGTGGGTGGTAACAGGGGAAGGTGCTTGTGAACGGGGGAGTGGAGATCCGAACGCAGGCGTGCCTGACTATGCGAACGGCGTTTTATGGGAGTGTATACGGTTTATGGGAGTGCATAATTAACAAAGTAGCGTCATGGCACATGTGACATGGGAGGTTTTTACATTGACATGATCGTAGAGCTTAAGAGAGGGTATGGTCAACCTTAAGCTCTACGACCAGTTTCGATGGTTTCCGATGGTCCCGATTAATCCTTATATGCCGGGAGATGACGTGCAATGCGTACGAGAAGGGGGCGTATTTTTTTTAATTCCGACCGCTTCCTCCCCTTGGTCGGCCAGCTACCGATCCGAACTTAGGGACGCAACTTGCGAGGGAATCATTTGAATATCCGGCCCCTTTTCCCGTACGACCGTGCGGCTGCTTCGACTGACTCTGAATGAGGTCCATATTGTCCTGCTTTAGAAAGGAGGCTCCCAATATGAGGGCTCTGTTCCACAAACCCAACCATTAGTACCTCCGTGGTAATAATATGGGAAGTACCGTATGTATTGTATCTTTCAGCAGCCGTGAAAGGGTGCAGCCCCAAGGGTGTGGCACTCATAGTGATGTAATCATGCCACAGCAGTGGGAGGTTCAGCTGCTACTGTCAGAGCTCTATTCATTTTATGGCGTACTCGGCTGGTAGGGGATGTGAGGTGTTGGGGCACTTGCTCATTATTATTATGATGATTATTATTAATAATGTTATTATTATTATTATTATTATTATTATTCAACACACTAATAGCATACACTAATAACAGATAACAATAGACAGCACAAGAACAACAACAAAAGAAGCAATTCCTGGCTACTTAGACGCGTCACGAACAGTGACTGCAACTTTTTTTGCAGTTTCACTGGCACATGTTCCGACGGACATTCTGTGCATTCATAGGGCTGCTCTAACGTCCGATGGTGCAACTAATGTGCCTCCGATGGTGCAACTTTTTATGCAAAGTAGCGGATTAGAGCTACAGCCGGTGGGCGTCTCTGTGCAAATTCCATCGGCCACGGCATTAGAATAAAGTCACAGCCGTGATGCGTAAAGGACTTATCACGTAGAAAGCGTCCACCACTTCTGAATCAGGTAATAGCGTGTACTTCTGAATCAGATATTACCACCCACCTCTCAATGTGGTAATAGCGTCCACTTCTGAATTAGGCCCATGCTATGCATCTGATGTTAAATGAAATGTGGCAGCGTTCAGGCAGCAACTTCCAAATTATTATTATATTTTTTTAAAGCTGTTTTGACACTCAGAGAAAAGTAAACTTGTACAATACTCTCTTCTCTACAACATAGCAAAATATTTTTGGTGTTTCACTCCACTTTATCAGTTTAAAAAAAAAAATCAATAATTGTGCACATTCATATGAAAACGTCTACTTATAAATAGGGATGAGCGGGTTCGGATTTCTGAAATCAGGCTCGACTTTTCCCGCCTGACTCGGATCTGAAATCGAGCAAAACTTCATCATCCCGCCTTCCGGATCTCGCGGGTTTTGGATTCTATAAAAGGTCCCCGCGTCGGCGCCATTTCTCACTCCGACTGTCTACAGTTAAGAGGGAGGGTGGGAGCTGGGCTGTGTTGTGCTGCTGTTGTCCATAGGGGCTGTGACCACTCAGTCCATAGGGGCTGACTGGGCTGTGTTGTGCTGCTGTTGGCCATAGGGTCTGGCTGGCCTTGTTGTGCTGCTGTCATAGAGGCTGGCTGGGCTGTGTTGGGCAGTCAATTGCAGTCATAGGGGCTGTGTCCACTCCAAAGTCTATAGGGGTTGGCTGGACTGTGTTGTGCTGCTGTCATAGGGGCTGGCTGGGCTGTGTTGTGAGGTGTCCCATAAAGGCTGCAGTCCTAGAGGGGTGCTCTAGTGTTGTCCAGGGGGTGATCTGTGCATCAGAGGTGCTCCCCCAAAGTGCACTCCAAAAAAAAATTATTTTTTTTTCTGTGTTTGTGAATTGTGTGCACAGTAGCCGTACATGCATCAACAAAGTAGCGCCAAGCGTGTGCCTGTGTCATAAGTAAAGGGCCGGCTGGCTCGTCTGTTAAACGGTGCTGTAACCCCCAATGTGCACTCCAAAAAAATTTAAAAAATATACTTTTTTGTGTTTGTGAATTGTGTGCACTGTGGCTGCACGTGCATCAACAAAGGAGCAGCACCAAGCGTGTGCCTGTGTCCCATAAGTCTGTTAAAGGGTGGTGTAACCCCCAAAGTGCACTCCACAAAAAATAAACAATTCTTTTTTTTCTGTGTTTGTGTGCGAAATGTATGCGCAGTAGCCGCACGTGCATCAACACAGCAGCAGCGCCAAGCGTGCGCCTGTGTCATAAGTCAAGGGCTGGTTTGGACATCGGGTCCGAACTGAAGGACGTGCCAACAATGTCAATTTTTGACATGTCTACTATCACTGCATATGATACTGTCACCACTGATAGAATGGTGGAGGAATTATTTTCTGTTTTTGTGAATTGTGTGCACTGTGGCTGCACATGCATCAATAGAGGAGCAGCGCCAAGCGTGCACCTGTGTCATAAGTAAAGGGCCGGATGGCTTGTCCGTTAAAGGGTGCTCCACAAAAAATAAAAAATTCTTCTTTTTTTTCTGTCTTTGTGAATTGTGTGGGCTGTAGCCACACCTGCATCCTCAAAGCAGCAGCGACAAGCGTGCGTCTGTATGTTAAAGGGTGGTGTAACCCCCAAAGTGCGCTTCAACCAAAATAAAATAATCTTTTTTTCTGTGTTTGTGTGTGAAATGTATGCACAGTAGCTGCACCTGCATCCTTAAAGCAGCAGTGACAAGCGTGCGTCTGTCTGTTAAAGGGTGGTGTAACCCCCAAAGTGCACTCCAACCAAAATAAAATAATCTTCTTTTTTCTGTATTTGTGTGTGAAATGTATGCGCAGTAGCCGCACCTGCATCCTCAAAGCAGCAGCGACAAGCGTGCGTCTGTCTGTCAAAGGGTGGTGTAACCCTCAAAGTGCGCTCCACAAAAAATAAAAAAATCTTTTTTTCTGTCTTTGTGAATTGTGTGGGCTGTAGCCGCACCTGCATCCTCAAAGCAGCAGCGACAAGCGTGCGTCTGTCTGTTAAAGGGTGGTGTAACCCCCAAAGTGCACTCCAACCAAAATAAAATAATCATCTTTTTTTCTGTTTCTGTGTGAAATTTATGCACAGTAGCCACACCTGCAACCTCAAAGCAGCTGTGACAAGCGTGCGTCTGTCTGTTAAAGGGTGGTGTCACCCTCAAAGTGCGCTCCACAAAAAATAAAAAATTCTTCTTTTTTTTCTGACTTTGTGAATTATGTGGGCTGTAGCCGCACCTGCATCCTCAAAGCAGCAGCGAGAAGAGTGCGTCTGTCTGTTAAAGGATTACATCGGTGACAGCATCCAAGTAGGCATGTCAGACAGTCCGTACCTGTACTGGCAGGAAAAAGAGGCAATTTGGAGGCCCCTCTAGAAACTGGCTCTATTTTACCTGAGTTGCCCCCCCTGCAGTGTGTACTCCGAAAGAGTGTTTAGTGCAGCCGGAAACCTTGTCAGCGAAAGGCGTAGGAGGTTGCTTCCACAAAATGTGCAGAAGATGATGTTCATAAAAATGAATTATCCACTCTTCAAGGGAGACCAGCCTCCAGAATGTACAGAGGGACCTGTGGTGGTGGATTCCAGTGAGGACGAATTAATACTCTGTGAGGATGAGGATGTACACAACACTGAAGAGGGTGAGGAATCGGTGAATGAGGAGGATGAGGACTACATCTTGCCTCCGTAGAGCCAATTTGTGCAGGGACAGATTAATTGCCAGCTTGTTTTGTGGGGGCCCAAACGAACCAATCATTTCAGCCACAGTCGTGTGGCAGACCCTGGCGCTGAAATGATTGGTTTTCTAAAGTGTGCATGTCCTGTTTATACAACATAAGGGTGGGTGGGAGGGCCCAAGGACAATTCCATCTTGCACCTCTTTTTTTTCTTTGAATTATGTACTGTTTGGGGCCTAGTTTTTCAAACTGCCATCCTCTCTGCCACTGCAGTGTCACTCCTAGATGGGCCACATGTTTGTGCTGCCCACTTGTGTCGCTTAGCGTAGTCATCCAGCTACCTCGGTGCAACCTATTGGTCATAAAAACACTATTGTGAGGTGTGAGGTGTTCAGAATAGACTGGAAATGAGTGGAAATTAAGGTTATTGAGGTTAATAATAGCATAGGAGCAGAAAAACCAACAAATTCTGTGATTTTAGCTGTTTTTATGCTTTTTTTTTCAAAAAAATACAGATCCAAAACACAAAACCCAGGACCCAAAACACGGAAGGGTGGTTTTGGCAAAACCAATCCAGATCCGAAACACAAAGAAAGATCCAGATCCAAAATACGAAAAGTGGCCGGTGCACACCCCTACTTATAAATCTGTTCCCTCATCACAGGATTTTATCTATGTTGAAATCACAGTTAATAAAACTGGAACAATTTTAAATATTTGCTCTTTAAAGTCTTAAATTCCTGGCTCTTTTTAGAGTAGGAGGAAATTCCAGAAGACTGCTAGTTGGTTAAGTTAATATTTCCCTGTTACAACCCAATAACAGTTTCACTTTGTTGGAAATAAGTAAATCTCTGCTTCCTGAATGTAATAGCCTATATTTCACTTGCCGCATTTTTTGAGTCTGTAAGTATGTGAAATAGGAGACTCAACAAGAACTGGGAGATTTTTCTGTTGAGCTAAAAAGGTGCTTTGTAAAATAAAAAAAATATATACTGCAGAAAACGATGTCTTTTTGTGCAATCATGTGCAAAAAAAACAAAACAAAATCAGAGCAAAATATTGACACAGTTTATTGATTTAATCTATGGAAAGGTTACTTTTCTGCACCTAATTGTGCCTAGAACAGGGAGACGTATGTGCTATATATAGTTTTATGATGCCGATTTGTGGCGGCTATGAGCAAACACCTACAGTACACACCGGCTTTATAATCATGCCTTTAAGATTAATTTCTAATACAAGTTAAGAGTAATCGTACCCTGAACACCATGCATCAAATAGAACTTTAAAACAGACACCTGCATGGCGGTAAAATTGTTCAAATTTTACTTTGACAGTAAATAAAATTTAGGGCCGAATTCAATCACCGGCGATATTATTGCACCCGTGATCATTTATCGCCGATTTTTCATGTAATAATTGTGAACTTTTTTTTTTTGCGGTTTTAAAAAACTATCTGCGCCAGCAACGTTCGAAGTTGAAATATTTGATGCATCCTTGTGGCCCTCCAAAATACCTGACCCAATACGATAAATGTATTTTTCACAAAGAAAATAAATAAATTTGGCCAAAATTTCAGCGGCCATTTTTCACCAAAGTACGCAATTTATGAAAAAGAATTTAGCTAAACTATCATTAGGGAGGCTGTCCAATGGGTTCTGAAAGAAATCCCCACATTTTTACTCAAAAAAAAGGATCTTTCACATTTTTTTTCACCTGCCCTAGGCTGGAGAAAAGTTTTCTCCAGTTTTTAGGCAAAAAAAACGGCGATTTATTTGCCGTAATTGGCGAAATCGGCCACGAAATCAGTCTGACGGACGATTTTGCCAACGACAGCGAAATCTGCCAATTTTGCCTATAATTGAATTGCCCCCCAAGTTTGAATGGTAATCAATAAACTATATATATGGTGGCAGAAGAAAGAACGTACAGGGAAAAAGAAAGAAACACATGCACACAATAAACCCCCAGCGGCAGAGGGCAGCCTGGTCGTTGAAGGAGGGGGGGAGGGGTTTCATGCTGCAGTACTCGTTTCATTATGGCCCCTACCCACTATGCAATGCTGTGATTACCGCCATTGTAAAGCAGACGGTAGGACCACGATAATGGGTCATTAAGCGGTCCAAACCAGTGACCTACGAGAGATGACTTTCTCACCTCTCTGGGCGTCTGGAAGAGCCTCCTGAGATTTGGGAGTCTCCCATACATTCCAGGAGAGTAGGCAAGTATGGTTCAACACTCCTTCCAACTTTACATCTTGGGCCCATTGGCTGGCTCCCGCTTCTAGGTCTTGCGGCAAGGAAGTATTGTTTATTTTCTACACTAATGTCCCTCTGAGTGTCACAGCACATGGAACTTTGCAGTTAATTGAATCGGTCCCTTTAATTCCTTCTGAGCTAAAGATACAATAACTTTTTTGGGATGGGGTAATGAGTGGTTGGGTGTATAGGAGAGTTATGCCCTTATTTGCAACATGGGGTACAAGCCATAGCAAAGTCAGGTTGTGCAAAAGTGGACAAACCCTTTAACTACTTCAGGATATGATGTATTTTACTTAGCCATACCCAAAAACCAGTACAATCATGGTGAAGCACTCAAGGGAAATAATAGATGGTAACAGGCGGCTGCCTCCTCTCATTGTATGTTCGACCCAGCACCTAACAACACCAAAGTTTTATGTCAAAAGATGACAAGAGGGTGCACATAATGTATTATCATCAAGGTGGACACAGAAGCTGCCACAGCTGCATCTATTTGTGGTCGCCCCTCATGCAGGGCCATCTCTTCCATTGGGCTTGTTGGGCAGTTGCCCAAGGGCCCGAACCTTGTATAGGCCCGCCAACCCATGCCCCTACAGCCGCAGCCAGTTGGTAAATTTGTGATATTTTATATGCCGGCCACCGGTTTACTGTATTCTGATCTAACCTCCCCCACCCCATCCCCCCCCGGTGACGAGTACTCACCTCAGTTGACACTCTCCAGACTCCCTAAGGAAGGCCAGAAGGCTGACACGCGTTGGAGAAAGAGGTAACTAACATACCAGGACAAGACACTCTGACAGCTCCAAGTCTCCTTCCTACCCAGTGAATGAGCGTGCAGACACCCAGGAGCTCCGTTCACGGCCGAACCTTGCTGTCTCCCGACAGCACTGTACTGACTGATGGACACTGCTCCAGAGGACACTGTGGGGACCACGCCGGTGTGCAACTGAAGCACACACCCCTGAACACGGCCTGGACTGTCACGGAGAAGCAAGAAGACAGAAGACATCGGACAGGTGAGGCCTCACCAGAGACTGTACATGCCGGTCAGGGTACGGACTTGTTAATTGAGATACCATAGTGACGCTCTGCGGTGGGGGTGAGGGATGCCTCATAACTCACCAATCTCCATCCAGACACCTCATATTTCAGTTGGCCATTACTAGCTCTGCAGTAGCCATTTATTTTAATATTATCACTTTATTCTTATCACCTTTCCAAAAAAACCCTTCCTACCCCTGTGTCCCCATCCTATTTCATTAGACCACACAAGCAGATCAATTAGATTAATTCAAGCATGTGCATAATCTATATTCCCTGAGCATTGCGACTCAAATAAAAGGGATTTCATTACTATTATATTAGTTTGGCATTATTTCACCTGGTTCTACATTCACTCTGTCATAATGTACCGTGTTGTTTATCAGACGCAGATCTCCTGTACATGTATTAAACTTATGTATTAGGAGAATAAGGGATTTTCTCCACTGAGGTCTTTGCGGCCGACCCCGTAAACCCCCCCCCCTTTTTTTTTAGTTTGGAAAACCCATAGTGAGCGCCCTGTACATGACCTATTTACCAGTTTCACGTCATCCACCGGCTTCAGACCAGTCAGACAGAGTCTCTCTGCATGTGTGGGAGGTCTGATGGGCAGGAGGGTTTAATTTTATTGACCATTTCATTTTTTTTCCCATGAATGGGTGGGTAGGGGCCCCAGTGCATTGCTTTGCCCAGGGCCCACACTGCTGTTAAGACAACCCTGCCCGTCTGTGATCTTATGCAAATGCTACTACAATGTCCTTTCCATGTGTACATCTGTGCATCTGAATGTGCAAGGACTGAGACACCCACTGTCAGCGTCCCTTGCACAAGCACCTATGGCAGATGCAGTTTCTACATTCGAATATGGACAGCTATGTGAGCGATTGAGCTTCTGTGTATGCCCAGGAATGTTCACTACATTGTCCATACTCTTCTCCCTGCCTACACCTGAAATTGCAATTGTGACTCTGGGCCTGATTCAGAGCCGCTCGTAAGCGGCCGCTCATTCGCTCTGAGCGATGTTCGCACAACTGCGCATGCGTATGGGTCGTAATGCACATGCGCAAAACAGTCATTGCGGTTGGAAATCGTGCGCTCGCAAAACAGTGAGGGGCTGCTATTTTGATTGACAGAATGTACCGTTTGTGGGTGGTAACAGGGGAAGGTGCTTGAAAACGGGGGAGTGGAGATCCGAACGCAGGCGTGCCTAACGGTCAAAACGGCATTTAATGGGATGCATAATTAGTAAAGGAGCGTCATCGACCACGTCACTTGGTTGTCTTTTAACCTGAACTGCTCGCAGTGATAGCAGTGAGAAAATCCTACCACAACCACTGTGAGCAGTTCAGATGCCTTTCGATGTTCCCGATTAATCTAATAAATACCGGAGATGACGTGTGATGCGAATAGCAAAGGGGCGCCTTTACAAAATAGCGAGCGCATTTTTCGAACGCTCGCTCAGACATAGAGGCGTCAACACACCACAAAGAGCGAGCGCTCAATTTAAATATCCGGCCCCTTTTTTTGAACGACCGTCCGCAAATAGCGTCCGGCTCTGAATCAGGCCCTCTGTACGGACACAGGGCCGGATTTAGAGTAGTATGCAAACCCAATGGTTTGCGTACTACTTCGAAGTTAGAAGATCGGCATATGCACAGGATCTGTACTGTGCTGGTCTTCAACTGTGAGATCTCTCTCTTAGATTGACAGGCTGCAGCCATTTGGGGGTGGGAAGTGGGCGGGGAAAGCCTCCATTTTCTGAGAGATCTTTTCTTTAACCCAGGGTTACTCAGCATGCCAAAGGTCTTGTAGAAGATCCGAAACGGCGTCTTAGGAGGCAGCACTTGGATCTGTGATGCTATCAGGATGCGCCTATTCACACCAGATGCCTCCTGCTGCATTAGCATATCAGGTGTACAGTATTGCACAGATGCTTCCCTGTGGCTGTGCAATACTGTACAATGCCGTATCAGGCCTACAATCGGGATGCATGCGTGGTGCCACATAGTTGCATGCACAGTAGCAAAAATAGTTCCACTGCGTCCTACATCAGCAGTGTGCAAAACTCTTATGCAACAGATCTGAGAAGTGATTCAAATTACAAAGTTGCCGTCTTTTGTAAAGAGATGCCTACTGCCAGAATCTCAGATATTGAGTCAGAAGACGCAGCATCGGATGAACATCAAAAACGTTGATTGCACCATTTGACCTCTGAGCAACCCTATGTTCACTCAGAATGCCCATCACAAATAAGACGCTGAGGCCAGTGACTCTGCATCCAAAGACACAGTCACTGGCTGTGAAACCCCCTCGAAAAGGTTGCAACACACCTGCATTTTTGTCGCCACTTCCCCACTTCTTACCCCAAGAGGTCGCTGTCTGTCAATAACCCTTTGCACTTCCCTTTTTACTGCCATCCATCTCACCTCAAGAATACAGAAGGGTTTTACCTTAATGACTACCTCCGGAGGGGTGATGATGTCCTGTTATATCATGGTGGTATGCCCAGGAAGGGCAGAGAACGCATCTTGTATCCTTTGTACCATTTCATCAACTTGTTGTCTCTGATCTGGACAGAGTTGACCCTTTTGGCACCTTTGCCTAACCAACTACAGTACTTACCAATCTGGTCCATTCCGGCCCATACAAAAACAAAGAGGAAAGTAGGGCTAGTTGTTGGGGCACACTTATTTCTAAGTGTGCCCCAACAACTAGCCCCACTTTCCTCTTTGTTTTTGTATGTATTGTTCTTTGGGCTATGGGAGCATCACCAACAATTTTCTGAATGATCTTATTTGTAAGCAATGATCACATATGGTTGGTCCTTTGTGGATAATATTGATCGAATTTGAGAAAATTGGCTCTGTGCAGAATCTTCCCTTTCTTCTTCCATTCCGGCTCATGCCAGGGTTTCAGGAGGTTGACATGGTAGATCTGTTCTTTTTTCCTCTTACCAAACTGTCTGACACTGTATTTGACTGTTTCATACAGGCCTTGCCAGTGAATGAACAACTTACTGTCCTGAGAGGCAATCAAGAGCAATACCTTGTTCCTGTGTTGGAAAGATAAAACTACAGCAGTCCTACCATAGCTCTTCTTTTGGCATAACTGTGCCTCTTGCACATGTTCTCATACTATTGGTGACATTTTCCCCAACCTCCCATATAGTGGAGACACAAATTGGACCAAGTTAGGTTTTTTGGGACTATGCTGTTCAAAACTGTCCTTAAGGATGTACAATATCTAAAAGGGATTGATTCTTGTCGAAGCCTGAGATTCTTCCCAAATGGCAAACATTAAATAAGGCAACAGGATGTCCCAGTCTCTTTTCTTTTGGGCCACAACCTTCCTTACTATATGCTTCAGTGTTCTTTTGAAGCATTACACCAGACCATCAGTCTGTGAATGGTAAACTGACGTACACTATGCAACGTCTTCTTCTTTAACAATTGACAGAGGTCCTTCATTAGATGGGACATAAAGGGGGTACCCCGGTCCATTAGGATCTTCTTTGGGATTCCCAGTTTGGTATTCACAGGGAGAAGTTCCTTATCACTCGTGCTATATTTTATGTTCCACAAGGAATTGCCTATGGAATGAATTTAGTGTAATCTATGATTACTAGGATACACAGTACTAACGTCCCTGAGCGGACTTTTCCCATGGGGTGACTAAATCCATGCATATACTGTACATACATTCAAATGGAACTTGGACTGCTGTAATGGGGACAAGTGGTGCCCTATAATTGAGATAAGCATAGAACTTCTGACAAATGGAACAGGACCTACAGCACTCTTTACAGCCATGAATCCCTTGCCAATAAAACTTTAGCAGTATTCTCTCCTGAGTCTTATCTTCCCTTAAGTGTCCCCCACAAAGATGTGTATTTACGGCCTTTAAGAGTAATGGTACATGAACCTGTGGCACCACCAACAATTGCTCAACAGATTTACCTTGCACATTTCTCTATGCAACAAGTTGTTTTTGATAATGAAAAAGAGTACACCATTTGCTATCCCATTAACCTCCAGCACTAGCTTTGTGATCACATCCAAAGTTTCTTTTAATGAAAAATCCAGTGGTAGCAGGATAATCTTTGTCCACAAATTCTACTGCCAAAGATGAATTGACCTTATCTCCAGAGCTGTTGACCCCCAACACTTAGTAGTCCAACGGTTCTGGGAAGACATTGCAGCAGATCCCTTGACCGCATTCAAGAAGGGCAACTATGTCTGTTCCCAGGTAAACTTCTCCATGGTCCTCAAGCAGGTCTTTCAAGATGGCACTTTTGGCCTGTGTTTCTAGGAGTACCTCTTTCAATACAGGAAACTCTTTGCTGAGAACAAGAAGATATGGAAGCTTAGGAGCGATGGCCGCCACCATGGTTACTTTTGGCTCCTTGATGGTGACTGGTAGGAGTGTTCTTTCATACTCCTCAATAGCTTCATGAATAAAAATAACTTTTACTTTGGGCAACCCAGTGGCTAAAACTTTTGACACAACTGAGCTGGAGACCAAAGTCAGCTTGCTTCCAGAGACAGGATAAGTTGGTTTTTACAAGGACAGTCATTGGAGACAGACATGACTTCCTGGCAGACAGATTCATTGTACAAAGCTCAAGAAGCTCAGTACTGTCTGAGTCAGCGAACAGTCCATGGGATTCTGTAGTGTAGGACACTGTGCCCACAAATGGCAAGGTTTCCCACAGTCACAGCAGACTGGAGAAAACAAAGCTTTTCTACCTCTTTGTCCTCCGATCCTTGTCTCAATCTTTCATAGTCCAGGCTTTTGTCAAGGCATACTGTAGGTCCCAGAACAAACAACATCATATTTTTGCCCATGGTGGCCAGGTCTTCAAACAACTGTGGGTTGGACTGCAACACCCACTTTTGTAGTCCCTTATTCAAACACTGTATGCAATGGTCTATTGCCTGGACCTCTATAAGCCAGGCAGGTGTATGCTTCTCCAGCTGCAACCACTTCCTGTGGACTTTTGTCCAGCCAGCCAGCTGAGCTCAGATTGGTTGGTACCTGGACAGTCACAAGCCATGGAATCCCTGGGCCGAGACCATCTCTGTGACCCTGATATGTGCTTCTATCATCATCCTCAGCTGTTAATAGTTATGGGTCTGGTCATCCTCCAGGTCCATGAACATACACTGCCTCCCCGAACATATAGGATTCCAGCTGTTCAGCCCAGATATCTAGTGGCCAGTTGACCCGCTTAGCAACACGCTCGAATACCACCAGGTAGGCCTCGACATCATCTGTGGATGTTAGTGACCGGAAAAGGTAGATGCACCATTGCTGGAGGTGGGGCTACAGCACTTGAAGGACCTAGAAAAATTATAGAAATGAACATTGAGTTTGTGAAAATGGGTCATCTTGCCACTATGAATGCTACATTGCAAAATCAAATTTACCTGCTACCTCATCATACTCAATACTCATGCGTTTACTATAGGGCCCATTACTGACTATTGCTATGGGGAACATAAATGCACCTTATTCCTTGTGTTACTTTAACACATGTATGTGTTACACATGTATGCAAACAATTATAAAGTGAGCATAGATGATATTATTTACACTCACCAGACCACGAAGGGGCATCGTAGTCATGGACTTGGAGTCTCTGGTCCACTTTGGCTGGAAAGATGCCACTAATGGGTTTCTCATGTTCTAGGTAGCCCATTTGTAGTGGGGACCCATCTCCAGTCTGTCTTGCAGCCTCTCTCTCCTCGGTCATTTTGTATTTAAATTTTGGTTTGATGTCTGAAAACCTTGTTTCGCAGGGCTCCAAAACCCACTTGATGTGCCAGCACCATGCTCAGCCATATTTGCCTCTTTTTGCACCCTGTGGTTCTTGCTTCTGCTCTCTCATTCACCAAGGCCACATTCATCAAAGCTGAACCTGATGTTACGTCCTCTGCTTCGCTCTTGGTGGGATGAATCTCCTCCTCCCCCTCTGACTCCAAATCCACCTCCTGCGCTTCCTCTTCTATCTCTGGCTCAGGCTCCTCTCCGCCTCCCTACTTCTTCTCCTCTCCACTTCCATACTAACGCATAACAAATAAGACACACAAGACAAACAAACACAGCAAAATAAAACCTACACCAAAGCTGGCCTTACACTAGACCACTTGCATTAAGCACTACTTTTTTTTGCTCACCCCATGACTGGTATTTCTTTGGCACTTTTTGGTGGGGGAATTACAACATCTGATACGGAGGAGACATACATGAGTCCTGCTTGTTGGAGCACGATGGATAGCAGCCTGCCGTGTGGCTCGTGCGCAGTTATTTCTGTATACGCATATATGGTAGAGATGAGTTGTAGATGGAAACTCATGCTTAAAATCATACTTTATAGAAATGCCATTTCATGGTTTTTGTCTCAACCTCCGTACATAAAGGCTAAAGAATGGCTCATATATAAATGGAGTTTCCCAGAAGTCTATACTTCAGAACAGGAGTGGCTTATTTGCTTATTGCCCCCAGGGAGCACATTGAACCTCTCTTGATTTTCTTTATACTGCAGCTGATTGACGTCCAGTGAATATAGAGTAAATAATAAGTATAATGAGAATAATATTCATTACAGTGAATATTATACAAATGACTGACACTGAATCTTATTTAAAACGTTATAACAATCTAACATTTCAATTAGATGGATTTGCCTCTCCACTGTGTTCGCTAGCTCATTATTGCCAGCTTCATGGCTTTTATAACCTGTCAATCAGTAAAAATTATTAACGTCCTGCAGGCTGCAAGCCATAAATTTCACATGCGTTACAGCGTTGTGATGAATTAGTAAGTCACTATTGCGGTATCTTCAGGACGTCAAAAGTCTGATGTATTTAAATAACAGAGCAACTCGGGCATCCCTCAAATCAAATTATTATCAAACATCCCACTGTATGTCAGATAGAGCTGTTAATTAATGATTACTTACATGTTGTAGATAATAACCACTGCGACACATGCAAATAAATTGTTATCAAAAGATTTACCATGGAGACCATCTATAGGTTGCTGAATTTAATCTGTAAGCAAAATAGCGGTTTAGAATTTTTGAAGTCGACAAATGACGTGACAGAGGCAGAAAACATGTATGCAGAACTGCTTAGCATGACCAAACAAATATGTATGCAGAACTGCATAGCATGACCACATCCTTTTAAGGCTTTTGAGTTTCTGTTTATTTAAGCATCATTGGACACACTCTGCTGTAGGGTGTATCTGACCAACAACAAGGACTGGTTCTGGCTAAATAGTCCTCTTATTGGTATATTACATAACATTCACACGTAGAAGAGTAATATTTATTCCTATTCTTCTTACTGTGAAAATTACTTTATGGCCTGGGCATCGCTAGAGTGGGTACAGGGGGTGCAGTCGCATTGGGGCTCCTGGACCCAGGTCATATAGTTGCCTATCAAGTTCCTGGAATTAGCTGCTAAGCAATTGAGTCTGGTCTGTTGCTTGGCCTGAAACCTAAGACTTGTCAGTATCCATTGTGATAGGATCACTGGTAAAGTGGTCTGTGGCAGGTACATTTGTCCCAGATTCCTGTCTTTTGTGTTTTAAACCCCCAGGAGAAAGTCTGCAGTGTAGCAGGCTTGAGTTTCGGCTTTTTGAAAAGCCGGTTTAGGACCTGGGGGTTGTGGGTGAGAGGAGAGGGAGGGCTCCACCCATGGCCACTCCAGGTTTTGGTTCCTGCAACCTTGGTAACAGGATTGTTAGTTTTCCACCTGAGAGTGGCATATATTAGCCTAGTTTGTTTAGGGCTGATTGTCTCCCCTGGGAGAGTAGGCAGGGAATTTGCTCAGAGACACTTGGAAACCTAACCGTGAGTGTTGTGCTGTGCTTTTGTTGCTGGCGAGGGCATTAGGCCCTGCCAGGTTCTGGTAGTGAGGGAACTACCTGTGAAGTTAGTGCCCCGACAGGGCTAGGATTTATATTTATGTTTTCTTTATGTTTCTGACATTGTACAATAAAGACTGGCGCCTACCAGCTTGTACTTGCATCCAGACTGGTGTGCTGCTTCCCTGCTGCTGTATGTGTGTGTGTGTGTGTGTAAGGAAGG
This sequence comes from Taudactylus pleione, assembly GCA_031769625.1. Lineage (NCBI taxonomy): Eukaryota > Metazoa > Chordata > Amphibia > Anura > Myobatrachidae > Taudactylus > Taudactylus pleione. Next base: position 5,771,457 of record JAUIMM010000033.1, on the reverse strand, counting down.
AGTCCTCTACCCAGGAGAGGGACCCCCTAACCTAACTGTGTCACACCATATAGGTGGAGGTCTCTGCCTCTTGTAATGCCCCACACTCATATAATCCATCTCCCGCACTCCTGTTTTACCCCCACAGGCACAGCTGAGCTAATCAGTGAGGCCGGCATTAGCAGATAGTAGGCTTCTCCTTGATTACATTACTTTGTGAACTGAGTTGGGTGTGGGAATTGAGCTCCGAGATTAGGACTATCCCAGAGAGGGACATGGTGCTGAAATTAAGATCTCCACGCAAAGTTGAATTTCCTGCATTTCGGAGGTAGGAGCTGACTGGTCCACATCATCCCCTGTCTCTACACTCCCTGTAACCTCCACTGAGGCACTGTAGGACCTTATTCAAAGATGTACTCTATAGCTACTGCAGATTTGTATGCAGCTGCTATGCAAATATATGCAAATGCTGCTGCTGCCGGGATTTATATTGAGACGCCCACCAGCGATTTTGATTCTAAATCATAATCGTGCTTTGGTTTTGGCAAAACCATTTTTGGCTCGGTTTCAGTTTTTGTTTTGGATTTCTTTAAAATTAATAAAAACAGCTAAAATCATGTAACTTGGACCTGTTTTTGTTCCTATAGTATTATTAACATCAATAACATTTATTTCCAGTAAATTTTGACCACCTCACAGCACCCGAAATTACAAAGGAGGGACTTACATGCAATCCAAAAACACACGAGATCCGATTTTTAGATCCAAGTTCCGAACTTGGCGATCTTGTGAGAAGACCTGAGTCAGGATTCAGTTCTAGAGTCAGAATTCAGTTCTACTCAAAAGAGCCCCAAAGTGATCTGAGCTGGGACTCTGGGCTCGATTCTGACCCGCTCGCTAGAAGAGTACGCTCGCACCCAGCGTATGCAAATCCAGTGCATGCCCAGCAAGGCAGGCGATCGCACTGCAAGGCATAAGCACGCCCACTATGTCTTGGCGTGCGATTGCTTTGTGTATGTAGACACCCACCAGCCTATCTTAAGATGCCCACTTGTGCACGTCATCTCCAGGAAGTGTATGCAACCATCGGTACATCGGGTACCATCGGAAGCGAACGCAGTGCTTGTGGCTGACCATACCCTACCGCAAGCACTGCGATTACTTGAGTGTAAATATCAGCCAGGTGACGTGTACAATGACGCTGCCTCTTAATTATGCACGCCTCTGTAACGGCGTTGAGGTGCTAAGACATGCCTGCGTTCGCATCTCCACTCCCCCATTATTATTGGCCAGCACCTTTCACCATCCACAAACGGCTTCTCCTAACACTCACTCTGCTGGGCAGTCTATGCGCAATGAGCAAACACTTCCCAATCTCTCGCACTGGTTCGCACACCCGCACTGTGATGCAAAAATTGGCCAGCTACGAGCGAACGCATCCTAGTGAGCGGGTCTAAATCAGGCCCTCTGTTCGACTAGAAACCCCAAAGTTCGGGTGTGTTCAGTTTTTGAGCAAAACTGAACTGCTCATCTGTACTTAAGTGGGTTAGAGTATACATTAATACATAACTGCAGGGAGGCATTAATGAAAACATAATTGAATGGAGAGTGACTGCTTTTCATTATTACTCAAAATTTACTTATATTACAGATTCTATAGTATATTGTTAATTTTTCGAGACTTAAAAACTCTGACATGGCTTTTTTCCCTCAAAACTCCACTTTTTACTGTTATTTTGCAGCTGGTAAAAATTGACACATAATACGTGGTCCTACAAATCCTCTGGTGTAATTGTGGAGGTTGAATCAACCATTATATCGAAAATCCTGTAGGCATAATATGAAATCACATTGTTTCTCGAAAATTATGACCGCCTGCTCAGGCTAAGTTGTCTAGTATGAATTATAATGCTGTCAGATGTAATTTAGTAGAATGAGGAAATGTAGACGTACATTATACAAGGCTGCTTTGGAATATGTTCATTTTTACTCATTAACATTAGGAAATATGCATCAAACTTGCATATGAAGACGTTGGCACCTTATAATAGCTTCTAAATTAGTTAGAAAGCAAAAAATAGAGGTTATTGTGTTGCTTACAGACTCTTAATTGATTATATACCCTTAATATGTTTTATAGCTGTGGCGCAAATTTGTCATTTAGATTCAAAATTCTGACTTTTATAGATGTTTTATTAATATATCAGGGCTTAGTAGGATTTATTAAGCAGAATGAAAGACAGCTTTGTGTATGCACATTATGAAAAATATGCATTTGTATAAATACTACGGTATGATGCAAAGCTGCTTTATTTGTTTATGGCTGGAAAAAAAAAATTGTTTGAATTGTGTATTAATGTGAAGTGAATTTATTTATAACTAAGAAAGGAAAGCTGACAGAAAATTGATTTGGCTGGAAATCATCACAAGTTAGGGTACGTAAACCTGTCCCTATGGGTATATTGGTTTTAGCAAAACTTTATATATACAGTACAGTAGCTATTACTTCAGGTAGTTAACAAAATATAAGTGAAGTGCCTTAGTAGTAGGGGTGTGCACCGGCCACTTTTCGTGTTTTGTGTTTTGGTTTTGGATCTGGATCTTTCTTCGTGTTTTGGATCTGGATTGGTTTTGCCAAAACCACCCTTCCGTGTTTTGGGTTCTGGGTTTTGTGTTTTGGATCTGTATTTTTTTGAAAAAAAGCATAAAAACAGCTAAAATCACAGAATTTGTAGGTTTTTCTGCTCCTATGCTATTATTAACCTCAATAACCTTAATTTCCACTCATTTCCAGTCTATTCTGAATACCTCACACCTCACAATAGTGTTTTTATGTCCAAAAGGTTGCACCGAGGTAGCTGGATGACTATGCTAAGCGACACGAGTGGGCGGCACAAACACGTGACCCATCTAGGCGTGAAACTGCAGTGGCAGACAGGATGGCATTGAAAAACTAGGCCCCAAACTGTACATAATGCAAAGAAAAAAAAGAGGTGCAAGATGGAATTGTCCTTGGGCCCTCCCACCCACCCTTATGTTGTATAAACAGGACATGCACACTTTAACAAACCAATCATTTCAGCGCCAGGGTCTGCCACACAACTGTGGCTGAAATGATTGGTTCGTTTGGGCCCCCACAAAACAAGCTGGCAATTAATCTGTCCCTGCACAAACTGGCTCTACGGAGGCAAGAAGTCGTCCTCATCCTCCTCATCCACAGATTCCTCACCCTCTTCAGTGTTATGTACATCCTCATCCTCACAGAGTATTAATTCGTCCCTGCTGGAACCACAGGTCCCTCTGTACGTTCTGGAGGCTGGTCTCCCTGGAAGAGTTGATCATTCATTTTATGAACATCATCTTCTCCACATTTTGTGGAAGCAACCTCCTACGCCTTTCGCTAACAAGGTTCCCGGCTGCACTAAACACTCTTTCGGAGTACACACTGGAGGGGGGGCAACTCAGGTAAAATAGAGCCAGTTTGTACAGGGACCTCCAAATTGCTTCTTTTTCCTGCCAGTACAGGTACGGACTGTCTGACATGCCTACTTGGATGCTGTCACCGATGTAATCCTTTAACAGACAGACGCACGCTTGTCGCTGCTGCTTTGAGGATTCAAGTGCGGCTACAGCCCACACAATTCACAAAGACAGAAAAAAAAAAAAAATATTTTTATTGTTTGTGGAGCACACTTTGAGGGTTACACCACCCTCTAACAGACAGACGCACGCTTGTCGCTGCTGCTTTGAGGATGCAAGTGCGGCTACAGCCCACACAATTCACAAAGACAGAAAAAAGAAGAAGAATATTTTTATTCTTTGTGTAGCACACTTTGAGGGTGTCACCACCCTTTAACAGACAGACGCACGCTTGTCGCTGCTGCTTTAAGGATGCAGGTGCGGCTACAGCCCACACATTTCACAAAGACCGAAAAAAAAAGAACAATATTTTAATTGTTTGTGTAGCACACTTTGAGGGTGTCACCACCCTTTAACAGACAGATGCACGCTTGTCGCTGCTGCTTTAAGGATGCAGGTGCGGCTACAGCCCACACAAATCACAAAGACAGAAAAAAGAAGAATATTTTTATTGTTTGTGTAGCACACTTTGAGGGTGTCACCACCCTTTAACAGACAGACGCACGCTTGTCGCTGCTGCTTTGAGGATGCAAGTGCGGCTACATCGCACACAAGTCACAAACACATAAAAAAATAGTTTTTTATTTTTTGGAGCACTTTGAGAGTTACACCACCCTTTAACAGACAGACGCACGCTTGTCGCTGCTGCTTTAAGGATGCAGGTGCAGCTACAGCCCACACAATTCACAAAGACAGAAAAAAGAACAATATTTTAATTGTTTGTGTAGCACACTTTGAGGGTGTCACCACCCTTTAACAGACAGACGCACGCTTGTCGCTGCTGCTTTAAGGATGCAGGTGCGGCTACAGCCCACACAATTCACAAAGACAGAAAAAAGAAGAATATTTTTATTGTTTGTGTAGCACACTTTGAGGGTGTCACCACCCTTTAACAGACAGACGCACGCTTGTCGCTGCTGCTTTGAGGATGCAAGTGCGGCTACATCGCACACAAGTCACAAACACATTAAAAAAATAGTTTTTTATTTTTTGGAGCACTTCGTGAGTTACACCACCCTTTAACAGACAGACGCACGCTTGTCGCTGCTGCTTTAAGGATGCAGGTGCGGCTACAGCCCACACAAGTCACAAAGACAGAAAAAAGAAGAATATTTTTATTGTTTGTGTAGCACACTTTGAGGGTGTCACCACCCTTTAACAGACAGACGCACGCTTGTCGCTGCTGCTTTGAGGATGCAAGTGTGGCTACATCGCACACAAGTCACAAACACATTAAAAAAAAAAATTTTATTTTTTGGAGCACTTTGAGAGTTACAACACCCTTTAACAGACAGACGCACGCTTGTCGCTGCTGCTTTGAGGATGCAAGTGCGGCTACAGCCCACACAATTCACAAAGACAGAAAAAAAAGAACAATATTTTAATTGTTTGTGTAGCACACTTTGAGGGTGTCACCACCCTTTAACAGACAGACGCACGCTTGTCGCTGCTGCTTTAAGGATGCAGGTGCGGCTACAGCCCACACATTTCACAAAGACAGAAAAAAAAAGAACAATATTTTAATTGTTTGTGTAGCACACTTTGAGGGTGTCACCACCCTTTAACAGACAGACGCATGCTTGTCGCTGCTGCTTTGAGGATGCAGGTGGAATCTAGACGGGATTTGGAACCGAGGACACACTACCTCCATCAATTGTCTAAATCCCACTGCACTAATGTCGGATACCGGACGCACGTCTAACACCAACATAGCAGTCAAGGCCTCAGTTATACGTTTTGCTTCAGGATGACTGCTGTCGTACTTCATCCTCATCGCTAGGGACTGTTGGAGGGTCAATTGTTTAGTAAAAGTAGTGATGTTCCTACTTCCTCTCTGGGATGATGAACAACTCCCAGCAGCAGCAACAGCACTAGTAGGAAGTGGTTCTTGATCTTTCCCTATTTTATTTTTATCAGAGAAAGTTTGGTCCTCCATTTATGTTATATTGATATATATACGTGCGGCTAAAGCGCACACAAACACAGAAAATATTTTTTTATTTTTGCTGGAGAGTAGTGCACTTTGTGGGTTACTCCACCCTTTAAGAAATGAGCCAGCCGGCTCTTTACTTATGGGACACAGGCGCACGCTTGGCGCTGCTCCTTTGTTGATGCACGTGCAGCCACAGTGCACACAAGTCACAAACACAGAAAATATATATTTTTTTGGTTTGGAGTGTACTTTGGGGGTTACAGAACCCTTTAACGGTCAAGCCAGCCGGCCCTTTACTTATGACACAGGCGCACGCTTGGCACTACTTTGTTGATGCACGTGCGGCTACTGCGCACACAATTCACAAACACAGAAAATAATTTTTTTTTTGGTTTGGACTGGAGTGTACTTTCGGGGGTTACAGCACCCTTTAACGGTCAAGCCAGCCGGCCCTTTACTTATGACACAGGCGCACACTTGGCACTACTTTGTTGATGCACGTGCGGCTACTGCGCACACAATTCACAAACACAGAAAATAATTTTTTTTCGGTTTGGACTGTAGTGTACTTTGGGGGTTACAGCACCCTTTAACGGTCAAGCCAGCCGGCCCTTTACTTATGACACAGGCGCACGCTTGGCACTACTTTGTTGATGCACGTGCGGCTACTGCGCACACAATTCACAAACACAGAAAATAATTTTTTTTTTGGTTTGGACTGGAGTGTACTTTCGGGGGTTACAGCACCCTTTAACGGTCAAGCCAGCCGGCCCTTTACTTATGACACAGGCGCACGCTTGGCACTACTTTGTTGATGCACATGCGGCTACTGCGCACACAATTCACAAACACAGAAAATAAATTTTTTTTTGGTTTGGACTGGAGTGTACTTTCGGGGGTTACAGCACCCTTAATGGTCAAGCCAGCCGGCCCTTTACTTATGACACAGGCGCACGCTTGGCACTACTTTGTTGATGCACATGCGGCTACTGCGCACACAATTCACAAACACAGAAAATAATTTTTTTTTTGGTTTGGACTGGAGTGTACTTTCGGGGGTTACAGGACCCTTAACGGTCAAGCCAGCCGGCCCTTTACTTATGACACAGGCGCACGCTTGGCACTACTTTGTTGATGCACGTGCGGCTACTGCGCACACAATTCACAAACACAGAAAATAATTTTTTTTTTGGTTTGGACTGGAGTGTACTTTCGGGGGTTACAGCACCCTTTAACGGTCAAGCCAGCCGGCCCTTTACTTATGACACAGGCGCACGCTTGGCACTACTTTGTTGATGCACGTGCGGCTACTGCGCACACAATTCACAAACACAGAAAATAATTTTTTTTTTGGTTTGGACTGGAGTGTACTTTCGGGGGTTACAGCACCCTTTAACGGTCAAGCCAGCCGGCCCTTTACTTATGACACAGGCGCACGCTTGGCACTACTTTGTTGATGCACGTGCGGCTACTGCACACACAATTCACAAACACAGAAAATATATTATTTTTTTAGCACTTGGGGGGAGCACCCCTGATGGACAGAGCACCCCCTGGACAACACTACAGCACCTCTTTAGGACTGGTACACTGCACAGGACTTTGGAGTGGACACAGCCCCTATGGAGAACTGACTGCACAACACAGTCCAGCCAGCCCCTATGGACTTTGAAGTAGTGGACACAGCCCCTATTAACAACAGCAGCACAGCACAACACAGCCAGCCCCTATGGACTTTGAAGTAGTGGACAACAGCAGCACTACACTACACTACACTACACAGCCCTAACTCCCACCCTCCCTCTTCACTGTCCACAGCCGAGTGAGAAAATGGCGCCGACGTGGGTACCTTATATAGGATCCAAAACCCGCGAGACTCGGAAGGCGGGATGATGACGTTTTGCCTCGATTTCAGATCCGAGTCAGGCGGGAAAAGTCGAGCCTGATTCGGATCGGACTCGGATCGGGGGGGCTCGGGGGGGTTCGGATTTCAGAAATCCGAACCCGCTCACCCCTACTTAGTAGGCCTATCAGTCACTACAGGCATCCTCTCTGCAATGTACATGACAGAATATACTGATATATTGATAACACAGTAGAGTTGAACGGTTCGAATTCACCCGAATTTTGTGAATGCAGACAGATCTGAGTCGCAGTTCTGATCTTCTGAGTTGATCCGGACAGATCACAGACTTGGTTCTGCTCTTCTGAGGAGATCCGGACAGATCTCAGACGCGGTTCTGATCTTCTGAGGAGATCCGGACAGAACTCAGACGCGGTTCTGATCTTCTGAGGAGATCCGGACAGATCTCAGACGCGGTTCTGATCTTCTGAGGAGATCCGGACAGAACTCAGATGCGGTTCTGATCTTCTAAGGAGATCCGGACAGATCTCAGACGCGTTTCTGATCTTCTGAGGAGATCCGGACAGATCACAGACGCGGTTCTGATCTTACCATGGTTCGAATTCGGATTTGAAATCCGAATTTCTGATTTTGGATTGCAAAAATCACATGAATTTAGCTGTTTTTAAAAACTTATTATGATTTTTTTTTTAAAGAAAACCCAGATCTAAAAGCAAAACACTTGAAGGTGGTTTTGTAAAAGCAAAACAGGAAGATGAATCCAGATACCAATACCAAAACACAGGGGTCAGAGCACATCTCTATAACACAGACGCTGCAGGCAAACTACTCCGATTTGTCTGCTGAACACCACAGACATAATAGTCTAAGAGCTTTTGCCCACGGTTGCCCAGAGCTCGTGATGCCTTTGGCTGGCACTTCTAAGGAGATGCCAATATCTCCATAGCCAATCTTCCTTGTGTAACCTCAAACTGACCAGTCTTCCAAATAAGACTTTCTTTCAAACAGGGGGCCTGATTCAGAGTTGGGATTAGAGAGAGAGTTAGCACTTAACTGTGTACCTGGACAAACCATGTTGCAATGCAAGGGGTGTAAATATATATTTTTTTTTTGCATGGAGGGTAAATACTGGCTGCTTTTACATGTAGCCCACAAATACTGCACAGCTTTATTATTACTCTACAATTTAGATGTCAGTTTGGACACCTCGCTCCCAAATCTAAATGTCTCTGCACATTTTAAATCTGCCCCACCTGCAGTGGATCATGGTTTCACCAAGATGATCAGTTGAGAGAGAGATCTCACTCTGGACCTGATTCAGAGTCGCTCGTAAGCGGCTGCTCGTTCGCTCTGAGCGATGTTCGCACAACTGCGCATGCGTATGGGTCATAATGTTCATGCGCAATCCAGTCATTGCGGTCAGAAATCGTGCGCTCGCAAAACAGCGAGGGGCTGCTAATTTGATTGACAGAATGTACCGTTTGTGGGTGGTGACAGGGGAAGGTGCTTGAAAACGGGGGAGTGGAGATCCGAACGCAGGCGTGTCAAACGGTAAAAAGGGCATTTAATGGGAGTGCATAATTAGTAAAGGAGCGTCATCGACCACGTCACTTGGTTGTCTTTTAGCCTGAACTGCTCGCAGTGATTGCGGTAGGAAAATCCTACCACAAGCACTGCGAGCAGTTCAGATGCCTTTCGACGTACCCGATTAATCTAATAAATACCGGAGATGACATGTGATACGAACGTCAAAGGGGCGCCTTTAGAAAATAGCGAGCGCATTTTTCGTTCGCTCGCTCAGACATGGAGGCGTCAACAAACCGCAAAGAGCGAGCGCTCAATTTAAATAGCCGGCCCCTTTTTTGGAACGACCGTCCGCAAATAGCGTCCGGCTCTGAATCAGGCCCTCTATTCCCAACTGAATCAGGACCAGAGTCCAACAATCACCCCTCTCTCAAAGTTACTGAAGTAATATCCTCTACCCATAACACAGAATGTATAAGGAATCTGGGGGTGTATTTACTAAAGTGCTGGTTTACAGGAGTTGTTGCCCATAGCAACCAATCAGATTCTTGCTATTATCTTCTAGAAGGTGCTAGATAAATGTTATGTACAGTCTGATTGGTTGATATGGGCAACATCTCCACATCTGTATATCTGCACTTTAGTAAATATGCCCCCTGGAGTTGAACAGTATTTTTCTATAAGGAACTGATTGTGAGTTTCACGCAAAAGCACAAGCACCAACGTCTATTGTTGCTCTAACGTTTATGCAAATGGCGCTACAAACGCCTTCCCTTGTGTACTGTACATCCATGTGGCCAGATGTGCAAGGACCAAGATGCCCACTTGAAGCATCCGTGCATGCTGTAATACCGTATACGTCACCATCGGTCGCACTCCCATTATACGCACACTGCACAGAACATTTTTGCATGCACTAATAGCCACTTCCCAGTCACTGCCTAGGAATACCTATCATTTTTCCGCCACCTTTCTGATACCATCTGAATCTAATGCAACAGCATGTTTTACGCATACACAATTGCTGAACTACCAAGGCCATAACTAGGGGTGGGCGAGCGATGCTGTCACACAGAGTGTAAGTACCTGTGGGCAGCACCATCTCTGCCCCATGGCACCTGCATGTGGCTTGCAGTTTGCCTGGAATGGCACCCTGCAGACACTAGTGCTACTGCACGGGTCTCTCCAGGTGGCTCTGCACTAGTACTAGTGGCTCTGATAATCACGGGTTTAGGGGGCAGGACCGGCACTGGGCGGCATATAGCCTTGTTACGGTAATGCGTGAGACTCAAAATCAGGCCCCAAATGTGATGTTTTTACTTAATCAACTCCGGAATGAAACCTGTGCGGAAGCCCAGGGTATTATTATGCCGTTGTGGGGCAGTAATGCTCCCTGAGCTGGTGATGCCCCCTGTACATTTGATATCATTACGTCACCAAGGGGGAGCTCCTGACAAATCTTAAGCAGACACAAGGAACCTCTCCAGCGGCTCCCCAGTCTGCACAGTTCAGTTCCAGGCACCCTACAAGCCAAACACAGGAGCCACCAGGGCAGCAACAGTTCTGCTCCCTCGGCCTTGGCGGCCTTGCACCGCGGGACTATTTCCACACCCCTACTGATGGCACTGATGCTTCATACCACTCATTCATACATATGTTTTGTATTGGTAGTTGGACATAGACATCTGCGCATACATTTAACAACCATTCTATGAACCTCAACCAGGGAACCAAAAATTTAAAATGAGACCTATTTCTGAATATTCATTACAATGAATTTCTAATTCTTTACGGATAATTCAATGTTTTGTAGCTAAGAATTGGCCAATCCTGTCCCATAACACCAACCACCATATTGAAAGTGCACTTGGATCAACTGCCCTGATCCATTCCTTTGCACCTGTATATACAGGCTCCCCATCTCATTCCTTTTCCACCCCCCACTGACAGCACTTAATGTGGTGCATACACTAGCTGACTATTACTGACCATAGGAAGCAGACAGAAGGGTTCTACTCTGAAACATCAAGTACTAGACACAAGAAGGTAAGTGTGGGAGGAAGCCCCTTAATATAATGTGGGGGGTGTTTGAGGTAACTGACCTGAGCGGGTCCCCTGTGTGTATCCCTGGAGCACCGGACTCTGGGCCTGATTCAGAGCCGGACGCTCTGACCAGAGCGCTCGCTCTGAATCAGGGCCCTCCTACCTGAAAATGGAGCGGTCTCTTGGACGCTTGCATAGCTGTGGGTGACCACCCACAGCTATAGCGAGCGTCCATGATGATGGTCGCAATGGTCAAGATCATCGCGACCATCAGGCTTGCGACGGAGACCCTGCGGTAGGTGTGATATGCACTGCATGAATCAATCCATGTGTTGCTCATCCCGCCTATGATGGAATCATCTGAGGCAGCCATTTTAGAAATTGTTATGGATTACCCCAAGTCAACCCCATTTGTGGATTACAAGCATAGGAGTCCCATCTACAAGTGGCTTGTGTGACGGAACTAGCCAGATTCATTAGTAGAAGGAAGATTTCGTACCTCTCCTTTATTAAGACGAGCAGGGACTACACTATGACAATAAGTGACTGAGTGTAGTTGAGTGAAACAGCAGTTTGTGAAAGCTGTAGCTACAGGTAGAAGATAGCAGCTCAGTCTGCCACACAAGGGGTGTGTGACCAGTGGAATTGCACATGACTCAAGTCTAATGGAGCAGCACCATCACTGCCTCGGTGGCACCTGTTTTCGGCCTATAGGGTATCAGCACCATTAAGAGCTGCCCAGCACATTTGTAGGATGCAACCAATGGTCAGATATCTACTTCTGGCACCCTCTTCTGTGATGTCATGATGTCACATGTGTGGGAGGATGTGGCGGGGGGTGGCCAGAGAGCAGAAGTGCCCTTCTACGGGTCTGATAGCCACACCCACACCTGAGGCATGGTGGTACTCACACTAATGAGAATGATGGGGGCCAGGAGGCCATAACATAGGATCCAAAAGAGATCATGGAGGTGGCTGAGGATGCAGCAGAATTCAGCCCCAGGAACCCAGTAGATGAGGAGAAAGATAGCCCATCCATTATGAACCCCAGATGAAAGTAAATTACTGTGCCATCAGAGCGAGAGGTGTATTTGCTAAGCCTTGGATGGAGATAGAGTGGATAGAGTTAAAGTACCAACCAACCAGGTCCTAACTGTCATTTTTCAAACACACCCTCTGACATGGCAATTAGGAGCTGATATGTTGGTACTCTACCTCCAATCATTTTATCTCCATCCAAGGCTTAGTAAATAGACCCCTGAGTCCCAGCTGAAAGAAATGTTGTTGCAGACATGATACTGTAGGTCTTAAATGCACAATGGCCCTGATTCAGAGCCGGACGCAAGTGGCTGCTCGTTCGCTCCGAGCGATATTTGCCCAACTGCGCATGCGTACGGATCGTAATACGCATGCGCGAACCACTCAGTGCGGCCGAAATCCATGTGCTCGCAAAATAGCGAATGCCTGATAATTTGAGTGACAGAAAGAGGCGTATGTGGGTGGTAACAGGGGAAGGTGCTTGAAAACGGGGAGTGGAGATCCGATCGCAGGCGTGCTTAAAGGTCAAAACGGGCGTTTTATGGGTGTGCATAATTAATACAGCAGCGTCATTGACCACGTCACTGGGTTATTTTAGAGCCAGAACTGCTCGCAAAATTGTGGTAGCAAAAACCAACCACAAGAATAGTGAGCAGCTCATACCCTGGTCGATGTACTCGATTAATCTAATAAATAGCGGACATGACATAGGATGTGAGCGCCCAGGGGGCGTAGTTTCCCAAAAACGACCGCAAGTTTTGTACACTCGTTCAGACCTAGAGGCGTGAACAGATCGCAAACAGCGAACGGTTCATTTGAATAGCCACCCCTATTTACTTGACGAGCGAGCGCAAATAGTGTCCGGCTCTGAACCAGGCCCAATGTTTGCCCAGCTAAATTATTGTGACAGTGTTGCTTCAGTCAGTGTGTAGGTGTTTGAGTTAATGGAGTATCATTATCTTGAGAAGTATCATTTTCCAAAAGACCAAATGACTTAGAGGTCCATCTATCAACAATCACATACTCAGGGCCCGATTCAGACCCGGACGCAACGCAGAGATCGCACCCTATGGCCGATTTTCGCTCGTCTGCGTATGCGTCAACATGCACATGCACGAGCCAGTCTTTGCGATCGGGAAGCGATCGCCCGGAGTACACAGACGTCCCGCTACTGTGAGTGACAGAATGTGCCATTTGTGGGTGGTGACGGGGGAAGGTGCTTGTAAACGGGGGAGTGATGCTGCGAACACAGGTGTGTCTGAGCGTCAAACAGCGTAAACAGGGCGTGCATAATTAAGGTGGAGTGTCATTGTACACATCACCTGGCTCTTTTTTTGACTGCAGCACTCACAGTACTTGCGGTAGGATAGGGTCTACCTCAAACACTACATATGCCTCCAATGGTTCTCGATGTTACCGATGGTTTAATATACTTCCTGGAGATGACGTGTGCTACAAAGGTAAAGGGGGTGGCATTACACCAGCTTGCTATCGCTTTGCCGCAGCATGCTAAGACACTGAGGTCGAGTGATCGCATAATTTGCATATCCGCCCCCTGACGGCTGCGAGAGAGCGCAGCATAGCGAGCGGGTCTGAATGAGCTCCTCAGTGCGATCTGGGCGCGATGTTAGCACCCAAAATTGCATTGCAGTATGTGATAATACCGACCGAATGCTTTAAATAGCACATGCAGGAACAGGGGCTCACTGACGGTGTGCTTTGGCAATCGCCGGGGATTCCCCTCTTCCGGTAAATTTTGCGAAGTGTAGCCTATAGGTTACAGCGGAAAATGCCTACCCCTGTCCTGGAGTATGGTGACAAATCTAAGTTTATTTTTCTAAATATAAATAAATATTTATAAATGAAAATATTATTATTGTATTATTGATTATAAAAAAAAATTTAATTTTTATTTTGCAATGAAGTAAAAACGTACTTTGTAACCAGTGTGATTAATGAGAGGTGTTAGTGCTGCAGTGGCAGTATAGTATACATGTTCTTCTTCCTGTTATTATTATATTTAAAAAAAAACTCGTGATCATTTTTACTTCATTATTAATGATGCAAAAATAGTCATTATTTCATTACTCCCATCACTATGAGATAAACGCCAAAATGCACCTTCACTCTAAGAACATACGCAGAGACGCGGCCTCTGTAGCAGTTAGTAATGTCCTGTGCAGTATATACATACAGTATACTGTACATGCATTGCCCTGTCTGTTGTCAGGAAGTTCCTTTAGGAAATGTGACAGGCCTTTCCTTGCCTTTGGCAATCTAGTTGCAGTTTTACTCTACAGCTGTTTTGATTGTCAACCTAATTCTGCAACCAGTCAGGAACCCAGTCAAATCGCTCATGAATATCTTGTCAGGTTACGGCTTATTCAGGTTACCATTCTCTGTCCTCTGTCATTATCTAACTATAATGGAAACTGACTCACACACACATTCCTCTATGTGTGCCACGTCCTGCCACCACTGCTATCATTCGTATTTCTGCAACAACGGGGTACTCTTGTTTTTCCAGTAAAACCTGTCTCATCTGGATGCAGTGTCCGCTCCGTTCATGTACTGCTCTTTCCATATTAGCTGCTCCCCTCCCCTCCTTCTGTGAAGGTTGTCTGAGATGAACATGGCTATTCTTCTTATACAGCCACAGCACATTCAGCAAGGTGAATTGAGGGATCTCTTTAGGGAGGGCACAGCAAATTAAGGCTCGCTGCAGGAAAGTTGTGCCCCTGGCACTGTTCTTATGCAACAGCTGCGGATACAACAACTATCATCTGACATTCTGACATATACGCCGTGCAAAGCAGCAAGCTAGCCAATGCCTACACAATATCGCACAGGACTCCAAGCCCCAGCCTTAAGCAAAACAGGTGTATGACATCCTGTTGCTAGTCATTTGGGGCCGCGGGTACGAGGACAGACATCTGAAAGGAGAGGCGAGGAAATGAACAGAGAAGGTTAAGGTGCCGGCTGACAGACTCATTGATAATATTTGAGAGAAAACAAACCTGTCCGCTGACTACAAATTACTTCTAATATCTTTTGTAGACTGGAGGCCGCGGCCACCGTGAAAATGGAACAAATTCATTATATCAGGCTTACAAATTTTTTTCCAGAGATAAATATAAAAAAATTTAAAAAATCTGGTATTTATTATAACGACCTAGTAGCGAGGCCTATACCTTACCATTTTGTCATAGCAAAGACCTCTGCTACTCACTGACGGTAAATAACAGACTAATTACTGGAATTATTCACAATTATGTTATGGCATAAGGTGCATGTGTGCAGTGGTTTTTTTTTTGTTTTTCGTTTTTTTCCTTTTTTTCCTTTATAAATGTAAGGGTTTTTTTTGTTATGGAAAAAAAAAACTGGAGACTTTCTTAAAAAAATATATAAATAAAAATAAATAAATTGAAATTGGGTTAGGTCAGTGGTTCCCAAACTGTGCGCCGTGGCACCCTGGGGTGCCTTGGGACACTTGCAGGGGTGCCTCAGGTTGGTGGTTCAGCAGCAAATGGCCAATGTAATGGAAATATGTGGACACACATAAGCTCAACCCTGTCCACAACGACATAACTGAACCTAAGGATGACAGGTCAGCACAATTTACTTCACTTTACTATTGTTCTAATTTTTTTCTGAATTTCTCAGTAACAAATGTTTGGCTTAGGGTACCGTGAAAACAATGCTGATACTCTAGGGCGCCGTGGTTCAAAAAAGTTTGGGAACCTCTGGGTTAGGTAATAGTAAGCAAATATTACACTTCCATTTAGGAAAAGGTACTTCCAGGAAATGCCATTTATACAGCAGCCTTTTGAGTTAAATATTTTATCCACTAGGTATTTAAAGCATCACAGTAGCCACTTACAGAAAGTGTTTCATTCTAATTGGGGCTCATCAATACAGCATAAGGATACATTTTTTTTAATTCCAGTTCAGAAGGGAAATTTTGTTTATTTCAATGCATTAATTTGGCTTACAGTCATTTTCCCAGGGTGGGTAGACTGGGAAAATCCATCTGAGCAAGGGCCTAACAACGTGACTATTATTATATGGCTGCATCATCCCCCAAACTGGAAGAGGTGCATGGAAAATACACTTCAAACATATCGGGCCAAATGTAGTAGGGTGAGAGTTTAGAAATTGTGAGAGTTTAGCAGTAACCTCTCACACTGTCACATTGGTCGAGTTGTTTTTTTCAAAATGGGAAAACATCTGGATGAGAGTTTAAATCGTGAGAGTTTTTTTGAGTCTGAAAAACATGCGAGTTTGCTCTGTTCTCGGACTCTATTACATTGGCCGAGTTTAAAAACTTTCTAAACTCTCTCCCAATTACTTTTGGCCCGTAGAGCTATAATAGGCAATCATATGGAAGATTTTTCACTGAGAAACTGCATTTCTCTAGAAGCACTTCAGGGGATAAATTTAGTAAGATGGGAGTTCTATTTAAAAAGTGATGTTGCCCATAGCAACCTATCAGATTCTACTTATCATTTATCTAGTACCTTCTAGAAGATAATACCTGAAATCTGATTGGTTGCTATGGGCAACATCTCTTCCTAATAGAACTCCCATCTTAGTAAATTTTCCCCCAGGAGTCTAGAATGATTTTCCCTAAATTGTAAACCTCCAAGCCATTCTTCCGACGAATGGCATCGGGACAATTTACATTACTGTCAGGAAACAACAAATATAACACGAACAGATTTTTTTCTTATATTTTTAAAGTCGTCCTCTTCATTGCAAGATATGTATAGACATTACAGATTTGCGGGGACCCTCATGTTTTGGTTTTGGATCTGTATTCATCTTCATGTTTTGTTTTTGCAAAACCACCCTTAAGTGTTTTGATTTTGAATTCAGATAAAAATCGATATAAAATCAGCTAAAAATAAATAAAAAAATCGATAAAATCAGCTAAAATGTCCAAATCCAAAACCTGAGTTTAGTTTTTAAATCCGAATTCCGAACCGGCAGCACACTCAGGGCCTGATTCAGAGCCGCTCGCTCTGACAGAGCGCTCGCTCTGAATCAGGGCCGGGCTTTTTGTTTTGTTTTGGAGCGACCTCTTGGCCGCTCGCATAGCTGTGGGTGACCACCCACATTTATAGCGAGCGGCCATGATGATGGTCGACCATCGGGCTTGTGACGAGACCCTTGTGGTAGGGCCTCGTTCTTTGCAAGCCCCAGAGAGCTTTCGTCTCTAACAGATCAGGAAGCTCTCCACTGACATCACTTGTGATGTCAGTGGGGCCGCCCCCAAACGGCAGGCGTTCTCATGGGAACGCCTCCGTTTGGGCAGCCACCCCCCGGCCCGCCCACCAAAGGGGGCGAGCTGCCACTCAACATCGACAGCTCACCCCCTTTGGTGTGAGACCCGGAGCGACGGCGGACGTCAGCAGAGCCGGCTCCGTCGTGCGCATGCGCTATGGGCCACCATTGACCCGGTTGCGAGCGCTCAGTGCTTGCGACCGGGTCTGAATCAGGCCCTCAGTTCAAACTGGGAAACAAAAGTGAATCCGAACCTTTACCCGGTTCTACTCGGAACCCCTAAATTCGAGTGTGTTCGGATTTCAGAAATCTGGACCCACACATCTCTAATAGACATCTAACAGCTTTTTCACCTTGTAAATGCTTCCTGTCGCTATACTGGTTTATTTATACTGGCAGTAATGTCTCAGAAATAGTTTTATACATGGTGCACGAACAGCGTTGCATATTTTTACTCGCGCCAGTCGAAAAAGGAGAAAAAAAAATGGAGCAACTTCAATTATAAACACATTCACATTTGTGTCCTGCAAGTTGTACATTTGAGCTTAAATAAAGGTCCCCTCTTGCTCCTCTTCTCAGTGCGGACAATTCCACACACTAATAACAGAGGAAAGAGTAGGGGCCTAGTTAGAAAAAAAAATCTGCTGTAAATTCAATAAGAGAACTATAGTCCAAGCGGGAAATAAAAAGGAAATTAAAATAGATAATTACATTATTAAGAGAATTCACTCATAATGCAAAGCATATTACAAAGGACATTAACATCGGCGCCTATTACCACTGCTTCATGTTGGGCAAAAGAGAATGAGATGATACGTGCGTTTAGTAGTTGACATGAAATCTCCAATGTAATAAGAGAATTTACCAAAACAATTTGTGCTTTCTAAAATAATAATGATGATGATAATAAAAATAATGATAATAATAATAATAATAATATAAATAATAATAGTAATAATAATAATAATATAAATAATAATAGCAACAATAAAACTAATAAGAAAAAAAATAGCAAAATACTGCACTGGATAATTCTGCTTCTGTAGCCCATACAATGTAATAATGTAATGTGAATCCTATCATCGGCCGCCCGGACAGCCCACTTTACTCGTAATAAATGCCCAGCACCGGTCAGACGCGGCAGATACACAATGCAGCCTTCAAGAGACTTGAATGCTCTTCCGGGCGGCCGGGAGCGACACCCAAAATTTGGGAAGATAGCCATTTTTTTGCGCACAGAGTGCGTGAGTGTGTTACTAAGGAAAGTGCAGCTTGCACAAGTGAGGATACCCTACCAGGGGCGTCTTAAGAGAGTAGGGGGCCCGTGTGCATTCCCCGTCCGGAGCCCCCTCCTCTCTCCCCGGTGGCCGGCAGCTGACTGATGTGGCTTTGCCGGCCACCGCAGCATCAGTAGACTCTGGGCAGTAGTGTTCCCAGAGTCTACTGCGCATGCGCAGATCGCTGGGGTAATGGCGTGGCCGCCATTTTCCCAGCAATTTCCTCACTGCACATGCGCAAGGTAAGTTTTAGATAATTTGGGTGCAGGGTGTGCGGTGCGGGCCTCCGTGGACATGGGGGCCCGTGTGCATCACACACCCTGCACCCATTATAGATATGCCCCTGTACCCTACCTCACTGGGTGTGCTAGAAAGAAGGTGCTGCAGTGCTCAGCATTAATACTATGTGGTAGTTGTAATGGTGTGGTGATTTAGCCCCACAGGACAGGCAGCAATGCATCAAATTACATATAATCTGAATCAAGGACCAATTCAGATGGCCTCACAATAAACAGTAAGATACATATTACATTGTATGGGCTACAGAAGCAGAAGGCCTGTCCATTCGTAATTGATATCTGCTGTAAACAGGGTGAAATGCCCCCAGTTTGCTCAGGAACACAGGGATTGGACAGTAAATTATTGGAAACAGGTCATGTGGTTTGATGTATAACGTTCTCGGTTACACCATGCAGATAGTAGGTTGAGGATATGGAGACAACAGCACAAAACCATGGAGCCTTCTTGCATCACCCTGTCAGGGCTACTGACAGATACAACTGGGAGGGGGGGTGTGACTAAGTGTGTGCATATGAGAGGGGGGTTTGGTAACTGGGGGCATTAAGGTGCATATGGAATGGAAAGTAATGTTCCCATAGTGACGAGACCAGGTGGTGCATCATGTTGACACGTCACCATTTTGCACTGGCCATGTCCCCTGTGGCACGTGACCACGCTCACTTTTCTGGCGCTCGCTGTGGGCGGCTCTGCTTTTTTTAACTTGCCCTGGGCTCCAAATAGCCTAGTTACGCCACTGGTTTTGGATCTGTATTTTTTCTAAAAAAAATCATAAAAACAGCTGAAATCACATAATTTGGGCCTGCTTTTGTTCCTACAGTATTATTCACCTCAATAACATTTATTTCCAGTTAATACCAGTCAATTTTGACCACCTCGCAGCTCACAATATTGATTTCATCCAGTTTAGGCCAAAAGGTTGCATCGAGCTAGCTGGCTGAATAAGCTAAGTGACAGAAGCGGGCGACACTAACATGTGGCAGTTCAGCTTCCAACATGCACAGAGTGGCACTGCAGTAGCAGACAGGGTGGCAGTTTAATAAACTATAAAATTAAAAATGTCAAGCAGCAATTCCCGAAACAGCACATAATGCAAAGAAAAGAGGAGCAAGATGGAATTTGGGCCCTTCCACCCACCCTTATGTTGTATATAGTAAACAGGACATGTACAGTTTAACAAACCAATCACTTCAGTGACAGTCAGGGACTGCCAATTGTAGCTGAAGCGATTGGTTTGTTTGGGCCACCACAAAACAAGCTACCAACAGGCAGCTAACATTGCTGGCAATGATCTCTCCCTGCACAAACTGGCTTTACAGAGGCAAGATGTTGTTGCCATCATCATCTGATTTCTCACCCTCATCAGTGTTACACAATATTAATTCATCCCCGCTGGAATCCACCATTACAGCCTCAGGTGCCTCTGTATTTTTGGATGTAATTGGCGGTAAAGGTCTTCCTCATGAAATTTGTAGTTAATTTTGATGAACATCATCTTTTCCACATTTTGAGGAAGTAGCCTCCTACACCGATGACTGACAAGGTTCCCGGCTGTGCTGAAAACTTTTTCTGAGTACACACTGGAGGGTGGGCAGCTCAAGTAAAGCAAAGTCAGTTTTTGCAAGGGCCTGCAAATTGCCTTTTTTTTCCCTGCCAGACTGTCTGACATGCCTGTTTGGACGCTATCATTAAAATAGTCCTCAACCATTCTTTGAATGGTGACCGTATCAGATGGAGTCTAGGTAGAAGTCTCATTAATTGTAGGCAATTCTTTTAGACCCGACCAGATGTCAAAACCTTGGCTAGTGTTGACTCATCTGCATCACCAGTAGGTCTTTTTTTTAGTTTTTCCTGGCAGCCGTATTTGTTGGAGAAACTGAAGGAGGAGCCATTGCTGCATCACGTACCACTTGAGCTAACAATTTCTTTACCTACAGCTTTTTGCATCTCTTCATATCTGTGTCTACTGGGAAGAAATACACAATGTATGACTTAAACATAGTAACCAGCACGGTTGCCAAAATGTATTGATTTGATTGTAAGATCCTGACAACCCTTGGATTCTGGCGAAGCGAATAAAAGATTTGATCTACAAGTCCAACATGCTTAGTGGAATCATTTTGTTTCAGCTCCTCCTTCAGTGTCTCAAGCTGCTTTTCCAACAGTCTAATTACCTCCTTGCTCAGCAATGACCTCCTTGCTGCCAAATACAAGGGCCACTACTCTCTGCTGCATTTGACACTGTAGACCACCCTCTCCTCCTGCAAATCCTTCACTCTCTTGGTTTATGTGGCACTGCCCTCTCCTGGCTTTCCTCCTACCTCTCTGATTGTTCCTTTTCTGTGTCCTCTCATGACTCCTCTTCCCCCCCCAGTTCCACTAACAGTAGGAGTTCCCCAAGGTTCTGTTCTTGGACCTCTCCTTTTCGCCCTATATACATCCTCTTTAGGTGAACTCATAAACTCCTTTGACCTCCAATATCATCTCTATACTGATGACACTCAAATTTACCTTTCCAACCCTGAGCTCTCCCCCTCGCTCCTTACCCATATCTCCAACTATCTCTCTGCTGTCTCTTCATGGATGTCCCAGTGCTTTCTTAAACTTAACATGTCTAAGACTGAGCTTATCATCTTTCCACCCTCTTCCACTACCTCACTTCCCACAATTTAATTATCTATTGATGGCACAACTATCGCCCCCAAAGTGCACTATCTTGGAGTTATCCTAGACTCCTCCCTCTCATTTAAACCACACATTCAGCACCTCTTGCAGTCCTGCCTTTCCACCTAAAAAATATCTCCAGGATTAGACGCTTCTTCACCCAGGATGCAGATAAAACCCTCATCCACTCACTGGTCATCTCTAGATTGGACTACTGTAACCTTCTCCTAGCTGGCCTCCCAGTCTCTCACCTCTCTCCACTACAATCGGTTCTCAATGCTGCTGCTCTGCTCATCTTCCTCTCCAGATGTTCTACATCTGCTTCCCCTCTCCTTCAAGCCCTACACTGCCTCCCTTTCCCCTTCAGATGCCAATTCAAGGTTCTTACACTCACCTACAAAGCCCTCACCAAATCCTCTCCCACATACATTTCTGACCTTCTCTCCCTTCACACTCCCGCCCATCCACTTCGCTCAACAAATGCATGCCATCTCTCTTGTCAACTGATTACTTCCTCCCACTCCCCCCACTCCGTGCTGCTCCCTACCTTTGGAATGCTCGCCTTCTCCCTATCAGACTCTCCACCTCTCTACAAATCTTCAAACAGGCTCTCAAGAACCACTACTTCATCAAGGCCTTCCAGCTCTCATCCTAACCCACTTCATGCTCTTTCCTCCCTATCTTACCCTGCTGTGTCAAGCCTGTCTGTCTGCCCCTCCCTTTTAGAATGTAAGCTCCGATGAGCGGGGACCTCTTCCCTCATCTTTTAGAATGTAAGCTCCTCTTTACATTTTCTTCTACTCCTTACTCCCCATAAGGGCACCTAACACGTGACTGCCAACTCCCTGCTGTTTATTGTGAGTGCTTTAATCGCTATTGCAGCAATGTATATAAATTGTGTCTTTGTCCTGCACTATAATGTACTGTAAGTTACTTGTTTCTTGTTCACTTATTAGTTCTATGTACTATGCAAGGCGCTGCGGAACACTTGTGGTGCCATATAAATAAAGGATAATAATAATAATAATAATAATAATTAGGGATATTACCTGTCTGAACTCACTTCACAGGTGACTACTTCAAAGGGTTTCAGCACTTTGCACAACACAGAAAGTATTTTCCACTGAGCTTGAGTAAGGTACATTCCCCCTCCTCTTCCTATGTCATAGTTCGTTTTGTAGCTTTGGATGGCTTTTTGCTGTTCCTCCATCCGCTGAAGCATATAAAAGGTGGAGTTCCACCTTGTAACTACATCTTGCTTCAGCTGGTGACAGGGCAAAATCAAGATTTCTTGCAGGTGCTGAAATCTTCTACATCCACCTGCTGAATGGCGAAAATTACCAGAAATTTTGTGGGGCATAGACAGCATTTCCTGCATGGCCCTGTCATTTAAAAAAAAAATTGCACCACCAAGTTGATTGTGTGAGCAAAACTTGGGATGTGTTGGAATTCACCCTGCCGTAATGCTCTCACAATATTGGTGGCATTGTCAGAAATCACAAATCCTGAGGAGAATCCAAGCGGGGTAAGCCATATTGCAATGGACAGAGCACAACACACCCTGACTGTATTGGACAACAAAGCCCAGCACAGCACACCCCTGTAATATTTTTTATGAATACACTGCACTACCACTTTCAATGTACAATATGTGTTGAACATTACACTGCGTTTCCAATTATAGTGTCACAATATTTGTTATTCATAGTATACTGGGTTTAAACTGACAGTGTCACAATATTTTTTATTAATATACTGCGCTACCACTTACAGTGTCACAAAAAAATGTTATGAATACACTGCGTTTTCACCTACAGTGTCACAATATGTGTTGAATTTTACACTGCGTTTCCACTTAGTGTCACAATATTTTTTATGAATACACTGCGCTATCACTTAGTGTCACAATAGGTGTTGAATATTACACTGTTTCTACTTATAGTGTCACAATATTTTTTATGAATAATACACTGCATTTCCACTTACAGTGTCACAATACGTGTTGAATATTACACTGTGTCTCCACTTACAGTGTCACAATATTTCTGTTTAATACACTGCGCTAACACTTACAGTGTCAAATATGTGTTGAATAATACACTGCGTTTCCACTTACAGTGTCATAATATTTTTTATTAATACACTGCACTTCCACTTACTGTGTCACAATTTTTTTTATGAATACACTGCGCTACCACTTACAGTGTCACAGTAGATGTTGAATATTACACTGCATTTCTACTCAGTGTCACAAATTTTTTTACGAATAATACACTGCATTTCCACTTACAGTGTCACAATTTTTTTATGAATACACTGCGCTACCACTTACAGTGTCACAGTATGTGTTGATTATTATACTGCTTTTCCACTTATGGTGCCACAATTTTTTTTATGAATATACTGTGCTACCACTTACAGTGTCACAATGTGTGTTGAATATTACACTACGTTTCCACTTACAGTGTCACAATATATTTAATGAATACACTGCTCTACCACTTACAGTGTCACAATACATATTGAATATTACACTGTATTTCCACTTACAGTGTCACAATATTTTTTATGAATATTTTGCGCTACCACTTACAGTGTCATAATATGTGTTGAATATTACACTGCATTTCCACTTACAGTGTCACAATACAGCGGGATGATGATGTTTTACCTCATTTTGGGATCTGAGTTAGGCAAGAAAACCCAAGCCAGACTTGGATCCTGGTCTGGATTACAAAGTTTTATTGGGTGTGGTTCTCAGAGAACCAGACCCGTTCATCTCTAGTACACACTAAACGATTTCTCAGATGATATGGCAAATTAGACCAACATATCGTCCAGATCATCTGGTTTGTATACACTGCACACAACCGTGTGGCGACAACGGGGTCGTACTGTCGGCCATGCAGGCACGACAAATGGAGCAACCCAGCTGATGATGCCAGGAGGATGAATGGTGCAGGTGAACGATATATATCGAGTGCTCGGACACTGGATCATGCAGTGTGTCGGCCACCTTATATATTGTACCATCGGGTATCTCATTGGCGAGTCGGGTAATGTGTACTTGGCTTAAGATGATGGAATCCACATCAAAATAGGATGTTTACCTCTTTCATTTACAATTTTAAAGGCACATTGTTGCTTCTTCACATTTTCAAGTAGTGAAAATACAGAGCAAGGCCATTGCACAGTGATGAGTTAAATTTGTGTATGGAAAGATTGTGCTCCCAGCTTACAGTGAGTGGGTAATTAAACAGGCTTTCTGTCAGTCATTATAGCACCCCCAAGTGACACTATCATGTACTGGAACTTACCATACCACGGTCTACGGAGAGATTTTATCAAAGTTTCCTATTTGCAAATCTGAGTAGCCCAGTGGAAATAGTAAAGTAGTTGCAATGTTTTCATGCTAACTCCTTTGGGTTCAATTTCCTTTCAATGTATCACGTCCTCTATTAATGAGTTCCCACACTATACTGACTTGATCTGCCTCTGATTAACAGGGCGATTAAATTAACAACTCCTCACTCTTTGCTGCATTGGATTTCAACACCACAACACCAATATTGGCAATTGTTAGAATATTACGTCCAAATTGTTGTCTAATCCATAAAGTTCATATAACTACTTTTACCCCACAAAATATAATTGTTAACAGTAACAACTAATATGAATTTGTGTAATGAACTATAACCACTGGAAATTGTTTTGCAAGGTGAAATTAAGTAACGTTAATGCAAACTGTAACATTTTGTTCACGGTCAGAATAGTTGTCATTGCACGTTGCCATATATCTCTGAAAGTTTGTCCCACGTTTTCAGTCACTGACTTAAATCAATAAATACTTTGTCCTGTGTGCAGAAAATTTATGCCATAGTAAACTGTTTTGTATCTTATTTATATATTGATGCAGTATTGCACATTAAAGAAAATTCACCAGCATTAAACAGAATTATCTTTGGGCTAGATTCTGATGAGGACGGTATTGCACAGCTGCAGGGAAGCGACTGTTCCAAACCGTACAACTAAAATTCAAATGCGGCAGGAGGCATCTGTAGGAAACAGACCTCCTGCATGCATTTGCGATTTGAGTACTGCGTCCAAAGACGCTTCATCGGATCACCATCATCATGGTCACGATGGTTGCAGCCGTCGGCCAATCTGCATAAGCCCAAGCTTACTCAGTCTGGCCGTCGCAACTGATCAGCCGGGTCCAGCAAGTCTGCATCCTTGGTTCGGCACACGTACAAAATGGGGGCAATGTCCCCGTTTTGTAGAATTGTCCTGGTCTCCACCCACAAACCCAGCAATAAGTCAGTCATGTTGCAGCTAAGGGGGGACTGCGAGCGATCAAGTAGGACCCATTCTGCACATGCGCAGATCCCAAAACATCGGATTGGTACCTAAGCTACCGGGTTTGCATACAATTCCAAAACAGGCCCTTTTCTGCCAATATATGCTGTATTATAATAGCAGTCTCAAAAAAGATGGATATAGGAAGAGTAAGTACCGTATTGTGCTTCCATTACATGGTATATGGGGAGGGGAGAAATGGCTGCATTATAGCGACAGGCATGTCATTTGTATGTCAATATCACAGTACATTACAGGCATCTATAGCCTGACATGTTGACACAACATGGCCATAATGTCATTTATTGTATTTAACTCACCAATAAGTTATAGTTTAAAGTAGGGGTGAGCGGGTTCGGATTTCTGAAATCCGAACCCCCCCGAGCCCCCCCGATCCGAGTCCGATCCGAGTCAGGCTCGACTTTTCCCGCCTGACTCGGATCTGAAATCGAGGCAAAACGTCATCATCCCGCCTTCCGAGTCTCGCGGGTTTTGGATCCTATATAAGGTACCCGCGTCGGCGCCATTTTCTCACTCGGCTGTAGACAGTGAAGAGGGAGGGTGGGAGTTAGGGCTGTGTAGTGTAGTGTAGTGTAGTGTAGTGTAGTGTAGTGCTGCTGTTGTCCACTACTTCAAAGTCCATAGGGGCTGGCTGTGTTGTGCTGTGCTGCTGTTGTTAATAGGGGCTGTGTCGACTACTTCAAAGTCCATAGGGGCTGGCTGGACTGTGTTGTGCAGTCAGTTCTCCATAGGGGCTGTGTCCACTCCAAAGTCCTGTGCAGTGTCCCAGTGTTAAAGGAGTGCTGTAGTGTTGTCCAGGGGGTGCTCTGTCCATCAGGGGTGCTCCCCCCAAGTGCTAAAAAAATAATATATTTTCTGTGTTTGTGAATTGTGTGCGCAGTAGCCGCACATGCATCAACAAAGTAGTGCCAAGCGTGCGTCTGTGTCATAAGTAAAGGGCCAGCTGGCTTGACCGTTAAAGGCTGCTGTAACCCCCAAAGTACACTCCAAACAAAATAAAAAATATATTTTCTGTGTTTGTGAATTGTGTGCGCAGTAGCCGCACGTGCATCAACAAAGTAGTGCCAAGTGTGCGCCTGTGTCATAAGTAAAGGGCCGGCTGGCTTGACCGTTAAGGGTGCTGTAACCCCCGAAAGTACACTCCAGTCCAAACCAAAAAAAAAATTATTTTCTGTGTTTGTGAATTGTGTGCGCAGTAGCCGCACGTGCATCAACAAAGTAGTGCCAAGCGTGCGCCTGTGTCATAAGTAAAGGGCCGGCTGGCTTGACCGTTAAGGGTGCTGTAACCCCCGAAAGTACACTCCAGTCCAAACCAAAAAAAAAATTATTTTCTGTGTTTGTGAATTGTGTGCGCAGTAGCCGCACGTGCATCAACAAAGTAGTGCCAAGCGTGCACCTGTGTCATAAGTAAAGGGCCGGCTGGCTTGACCGTTAAAGGGTGCTGTAACCCCTGAAAGTACACTCCAGTCCAAACCAAAAAAAAAATAATTTTCTGTGTTTGTGAATTGTGTGCGCAGTAGCCGCACGTGCATCAACAAAGTAGTGCCAAGCGTGCGCCTGTGTCATAAGTAAAGGGCCGGCTGGCTTGACCGTTAAAGGGTGCTGTAACCCCCAAAGTACACTCCAGTCCAAACCAAAAAAAAAATTATTTTCTGTGTTTGTGAATTGTGTGCGCAGTAGCCGCACGTGCATCAACAAAGTAGTGCCAAGCGTGCGCCTGTGTCATAAGTAAAGGGCCGGCTGGCTTGACCGTTAAAGGGTGCTGTAACCCCCGAAAGTACACTCCAGTCCAAACCAAAAAAAAATTATTTTCTGTGTTTGTGAATTGTGTGCGCAGTAGCCGCACGTGCATCAACAAAGTAGTGCCAAGCGTGCACCTGTGTCATAAGTAAAGGGCCGGCTGGCTTGACCGTTAAGGGTGCTGTAACCCCCGAAAGTACACTCCAGTCCAAACCAAAAAAAAAAATATTTTCTGTGTTTGTGAATTGTGTGCGCAGTAGCCGCACGTGCATCAACAAAGTAGTGCCAAGCGTGCGCCTGTGTCATAAGTAAAGGGCCGGCTGGCTTGACCGTTAAAGGGTGCTGTAACCCCCAAAGTACACTCCAGTCCAAACCAAAAAAAAAATTATTTTCTGTGTTTGTGAATTGTGTGCGCAGTAACCGCACGTGCATCAACAAAGTAGTGCCAAGCGTGCGCCTGTGTCATAAGTAAAGGGCCGGCTGGCTTGACCGTTAAAGGGTGCTGTAACCCCCGAAAGTACACTCCAGTCCAAACCAAAAAAAAATTATTTACTGTGTTTGTGAATTGTGTGCGCAGTAGCCGCACGTGCATCAACAAAGTAGTGCCAAGCGTGCGCCTGTGTCATAAGTAAAGGGCCGGCTGGCTTGATCGTTAAAGGGTGCTGTAACCCCCGAAAGTACACTCCAGTCCAAACCAAAAAAAAATTATTTTCTGTGTTTGTGAATTGTGTGCGCAGTAGCCGCACGTGCATCAACAAAGTAGTGCCAAGCGTGCGCCTGTGTCATAAGTAAAGGGCCGGCTGGCTTGACCGTTAAAGGGTGCTGTAACCCCCGAAAGTACACTCCAGTCCAAACCAAAAAAAAATTATTTTCTGTGTTTGTGAATTGTGTGCGCAGTAGCCGCACGTGCATCAACAAAGTAGTGCCAAGCGTGCGCCTGTGTCATAAGTAAAGGGCCGGCTGGCTTGACCCTTAAAGGGTGCTGTAACCCCCGAAAGTACACTCCAGTCCAAACCCAAAAAAAATTATTTTCTGTGTTTGTGAATTGTGTGCGCAGTAGCCGCACGTGCATCAACAAAGTAGTGCCAAGTGTGCGCCTGTGTCATAAGTAAAGGGCCGGCTGGCTTGACCGTTAAGGGTGCTGTAACCCCCGAAAGTACACTCCAGTCCAAACCAAAAAAAAATTATTTTCTGTGTTTGTGAATTGTGTGCGCAGTAGCCGCACGTGCATCAACAAAGTAGTGCCAAGCGTGCGCCTGTGTCATAAGTAAAGGGCCGGCTGGCTTGACCGTTAAAGGGTGCTGTAACCCACAAAGTACACTCCAGTCCAAACCAAAAAAAAAATTATTTTCTGTGTTTGTGAATTGTGTGCGCAGTAGCCGCACGTGCATCAACAAAGTAGTGCCAAGCGTGCGCCTGTGTCATAAGTAAAGGGCCGGCTGGCTTGACCGTTAAAGGGTGCTGTAACCCACAAAGTACACTCCAGTCCAAACCAAAAAAAAAATTATTTTCTGTGTTTAGCCGCACGTATATATCAAATCGATATAACATAAATGGAGGACCAAACTTTCTCCGATAAAAATAAAATAGAGAAAGATCAAGAACCACTTCCTCCTAGTGCTGAAGCTGCTGCCACTAGTCATGACATAGACGATAACATGCCATCAACGTCGTCTGCCAAGGCCGATGCCCAATGTCATAGTAGAGGGCACATACAATCCCAAATGGCAAAGTTCAGGAAAATGACCTTGAAAAAGACATTTAAATCAGCTGAAGAGAAACGTAAACTTGCCAATATGCCATTTACGACACGGAGTGGCAAGGAACGGCTAAGGTCGATCCCTAGTATGTTCATGACTAGTGGTTCAGCTTCACATGACGATGGAAGCCCTCCTCCCACTAAAAAAATCAAAAGAGTTAAGCTGGCAAAAGCACAGCGAAGAACTGTGCTTTCTAAGAAGATATCACAAATCCCCAAGGAGAGTCCAAGTGTGGTGGTGGTTGCGATGCCTGACCTTCCCAGCACTGGACGGGAAGAGGTGGCTCTTTCCACCATTTGCACGCCCCCTGCAAGTGCTGAAAGGAGCTCCCACAGTCCACTTGCTGATATGCAAATTGAAGATGTCACTGTTGAAGTACAACAGGATGAGGATACTGGTGTAGCTGGCGCTGAGGAGGAAGTTGGCGAGGAGGATTCTGATGGTGATGTGGTTTGTTTAAATCAGGCTCCGGGGGAGACAGTTGTTGTCCGTGGGATGAAAAAGCCCATCACGGTCATGCCTGGGCAGAAGACCAAACATTCCACCTCTTTGGTCTGGCAATATTTCTATCCAAATCCGGACAACAACTGTCTTGCCATATGTACCATATGTAAAGGTGAAATAAGTAGGGGTAGGGACGTCAACCACCCAGGAACATCCTCCCTTATACGGCACCTGCAGCGCGTTCATAAAAAGTTACTGTCAAGTTCAGAAACTTTGGCTAAGACCGTAAGCAGTCCAGGGACACCTAAATCCCGTTGTCCTGTTGTATCCAAGCGCCTGCAAACCACACCGTCAACTCCCTCCTCGTCAATTTCCTCCTTAGTCAGGATCGGAAGTAGTCCTGCAGGCCATGTCACTGGCATGACTGACTCTCCTATCCGGGATTCCTCTGGAGGATCCTGCATTGCTACGCCTACTGCTGCCGCTGCTGCTGTTGCTGCTGCTGGGAGTCGTTCATCATCCCAGAGAGGAAGTAGGAACACCACTACTTTTACTAAACAATTGACCCTCCAACAGTCCTTAGCGAGGAGGATGAAGTACGACAGCAGTCATCCTGAAGCAAAACGTATAACTGAGGCCTTGACTGCTATGTTGGTGTTAGACGTGCGTCCGGTATCCGCCATTAGTGCAGTGGGATTTAGACAATTGATGGAGGTAGTGTGTCCCCGGTTCCAAATCCCGTCTAGATTCCACTTCACTAGGCAGGCGATACCGAGACTGTACAGAAACGTCAGAAAAAGTGTCCTCAGTGTCCTGAAAAATGCCGTTGTACACAATGTCCACTTAACCACGGACATGTGGACAAGTGGAACAGGGCAGACTAAGGACTATATGACTGTGACAGCCCACTGGGTAGATGTATCACCTTACGCAGCAACAGCAGCAGCGTCACCAGTAGCAGCATCTCAGAAATGCCAGCTCGTTACAAGGCAGGCTACGCTGTGTATCACCGGTTTCAGTAAGAGGCACACCACCGACAACCTCTTAGAGAAACTGAGGGAAATCATCGCCCAGTGGCTTACCCCACTTAGACTCTCCTGGGGATTTGTGATATCTGACAACGCCACCAATATTGTGCGGGCATTACATCTGGGCAAATTCCAGCACGTCCCATGTTTTGCTCACACAATAAACTTGGTGGTGCAGAATTTTCTGAAAAGCGACAGGGGCGTGCAGGAGACGCTTTGGGTGGCCCGAAAAATTTCTGGCCACTTTCGCCATTCAGCGACTGCGTGCCAAAGACTGGAGCGCCAGCAAACACTCTTGAACCTGCCCCGCCATCACCTGAAGCAAGAGGTTGTGACGCGGTGGAACTCAACCCTCTATATGCTTCAGAGGATGGAGGAGCAGCAAAAGGCCATACAAGCCTATACATCCACCTATGACATAGGCAAAGGAGGGGGTATGCACCTGACTCAAGCGCAGTGGAGAATGATTTCTGTGTTGTGCAAGGTTCTCCAGCCCTTCGAACTTGCCACACGTTAAGTCAGTTCAGACACTGCCAGCTTGAGTCAGGTCATTCCCCTCATCAGGCTTTTGCAGAAGCAGCTGGAGAAAGTGAAGGAGGAGCTAAGACGGAGCGATTCCGCTCGGCATGTGGGACTTGTGGATGAAGCCCTTCATTCGCTTTGCCAGGATTCCAGGGTGGTCAATCTGTTGAAATCAGACCACTACGTTTTGGCCACCGTGCTCGATCCTAGGTTTAAAGCCTATGTGGTGTCTCTCTTTCCGGCCGACACAAGCCTGCAGAGGTGCAAAGACCTGCTGGTGAACACACTGTCAGCTGAAGCGGAACGTGACACGTCAACGGCTCCTTCTTCATTTTCTCCTGCAACTGGGGCTGCCAGGAAAAAACTTAGGTATCCTAAGCAACCCGCTGGCGGTGATGCAGGGCAGGCAGGACCAAGTTTGGACATCTGGTCCGGACTGAAGGACCTGGCAACAATTTCTGACATGTCTACTGTCACTGCATATGATACTGTCACCATTGACAGAATGGTGGAGGATTACATCGGTGACAGCATCCAAGTAGGCATGGCAGACAGTCCATACCTGTACTGGCAGGAAAAAGAGGCAATTTGGAGGCCCCTGTACAAACTGGCTCTATTTTACCTGAGTTGCCCCCCCTCCAGTGTGTACTCCGAAAGAGTGTTTAGTGCAGCCGGGAACCTTGTCAGCGAAAGGCGTAGGAGGTTGCTTCCACAGAATGTGGAGAAGATGATGTTCATCAAAATGAATTATCAGCTCTTCCAGGGAGACCAGCCTCCAGAAGGTACAGAGGGACCTGTGGTGGTGGATTCAAGTGGGGACGAGTTAATACTTTGTGAGGATGAGGATGTACACACTGAAGAGGGTGAGGAATCGGTGGATGAGGAGGATGAGGATGACATCTTGCCTCCATAGAGCCAGTTTGTGCAGGGACACATTAATTACCAGCTTGTTTTGTGGGGGCCCAAACGAACCAATCATTTCAGCCACAGTTGTGTGGCAGACCCTGGCGCTGAAATGATTGGTTTGTTAAAGTGTGCATGTCCTGTTTATACAACATAAGGGTGGGTGGGAGGGCCCAAGGACAATTCCATCTTGCACCTCTTTTTTTTCTTTGCATTATGTACAGTTTGGGGCCTAGTTTTTCAAACTGCCATCCTGTCTGCCACTGCAGTTTCACGCCTAGATGGGTCACGTGTTTGTGCCGCCCACTCGTGACGCTTAGCATAGTCATCCAGCTACCTCGGTGCAACGTTTTGGACATAAAAACACTATTGTGAGGTGTGAGGTGTTCAGAATAGACTGGAAATGAGTGGAAATTAAGGTTATTGAGGTTAATAATAGCATAGGAGCAGAAAAACCTACAAATTCTGTGATTTTAGCTGTTTTTATGCTTTTTTTAAAAAAAATACAGATCCAAAACACAAAACCCAGAACCCAAAACACGGAAGGGTGGTTTTGGCAAAACCAATCCAGATCCAAAACACGAAGAAAGATCCAGATCCAAAACCAAAACACAAAACACGAAAAGTGGCCGGTGCACACCCCTAGTTTAAAGTGTACTGGTCTCCGAGTCCTACTGTACATACAGCAGCAACTGAAGCAACACTCACTAGTGCGCAGCGTAACCTTACAGGAAAGACCCCATTAGATACTGATGACAGAACGGTCATTCCTTCAGTCGCAGTGGACGTCACTTATTCATCTGCGCATTTCTGATTAGAAAACGTTTAGTAGAGAAATCTTTGTATTGACAAGTGACAATAACGACATCCCACCATGCCTCGGGGAGCACGTAAAACAGAAGACGTATGACGATCTAGTCAGCCAATATAAAAAATTAGGAAATTGCTAGTGACTAGTCTGTAGGATCTGGGACTGTCCCGGCATTAAGTTATGCTGGTTAGATTTTAACTGGGTTTACAAATGAAGTCCTAGAGAAAAAAGGGATAAGTCAACATTACATGATATTACAAACTGTCTGGGTTTTCTTGTAAGGGTCAGCAGATGGCCCGAGGGTGTCTATTACCCCATCAGAAGACAACACTATCAAACGGTCATGAAAAGAAGGCTGAGACAGTGGCTATATATAAATATATTCATTTCTTCTTGTGGTATTCCTAAGCTCCCAACACTTATGGACTCTTAAATCAAAGACGTAGAACTCTTTCGCAGCCAGAGGCTCTTGCAGTGAAATTTCAAAGCAACGTGACGCAGGCCCCATTGGACGTGGAAGGATTACGGAGGTGTTTACTAAACTCCTGGGGGGAACAGCCAACAGAGAGGTGATTATTCCAGGCATGTTGGTTTATACTAATGGTTCTACCTTTAACATGAAACATTAAACCACCACTGTACAGACTAATCATTTATGTCGGGGAAATAAGATTAACTTAACCCTGTGTGGTTTGCATGCTATGATTTTTTTATAGCATACATGCAATCACATATCAATATGCAAATGGGATTACAGTAATGTGGGGTTGATTTGTTTATATACAGCATCTCAGTCTCATTTGCACTTTTGGCTAATCTGGTGTAACTGGGTGAAAATTAGGCATTTCGTACGTAAACTAAGTGCTCTGGGGGGTGTTGTGGGTGTGTTGGCGGAACTTTGGGCTATTCAGAGTTGAGCGCAGCAGGATTCCATCTGATTTTGCATGGATCTCTTACATCAGGTGGTGTGAATACCTGGCGTGAGTACTCTGATAATGACATGGCTGGGGAGAGGGGGGGTGCAAAGACATAGATGTGTGACTCTACATACAGACGAATATACACATTAATTTCTGTGCAAGCAATGAGGTCCATGTGTGAATTGGCCGCTACATGTGGTGTGCATAAGACTGTGTGCATTGGGAGTTTTGATTTGTATAAAGTGGACGGTATAATAGACTTGGACTTCTAATATTAAATTATCAATTTTCACCAGGGGCAAATTAAGGGGACAAGCCTCATCTAGGCTCTGTATAAATAACTAGAGATGTGCGCATACCCCCATGTTTTGGTTTTGGTTCTAAATCATTGTCATGTTTTGGTTTTGGAAAAACACCCTCAAGTGTTTTGATTTGGATTCGGTTTTGGTTTTGGATTTTATTAAAAATTTATAAAAACAGCTAAAATCATGTAACTTGGACCTTTTGTTCTTTTAGTATTATTAACATCAATAACATTAATTTACAGTCAATTTTGGCCACCTCACAGCACCAAAAATCAAGAGGGACTTAAATGCAATCCAAAACACGCAAGATCCGATTTTTAAATCCGAGTTCCGAATTGCAAGAAGACCCATGTCAGGTCTTGGTTCTATTCGGAACCCCAAAGTGGTTCCGAACTGGGGCTCTATTCAACTGAGAACTCCGAAACTGAACCGCTCACCTCTATAAATTACTGTTGTTATTATTAATAATAATAACAATAACAACAATGATAATAATAATAAAAGTAATGAAACAAAAAAATTTTTTTATATCCTTAATAATTGCTAGTAGAGTGCATATTCAGCGTCGTAGCTAGACGGCAGTGCGCTCTGTGCAGCACTGCCGCCCCTCTCAATCCCTCTCCGCCCCCTCCTCCCCCCCTGAGCTCTTACCCTAACTTCCGAGGGGAGGAGGGAGGGCGGGATCTTCCGCCGATTTTCAGTGACCACTGTCCGGCGCGCACCACTGCCGGAGGTCTCTATCTGCAGACCTCCGTCACAGAGAAGTATGTGGCCGGTGCCGCTGGAGGATGGTGCCCGGTGCACATGACCCCTCAGCCCCCCACCCTAGTTGCGGCCCTGGCATATTAAGTCTTTATTTTATATATATATATTATATATATGTCCCCAATGAATGTTATAGTTGTACATCTAAAATTACTGGGTATGACATCATCTATTTTAAACAAATTGTGTGGCTGTGTTTATATATATTAACAACTTGTGTGTTATTATTATTTGTATTATTTTTATTGTTATTATTATTATTATTATTATTATTATTATTATTATTATTATTATTATTAATCATAATGAATTATTATTATGACTATTTTGATTATTGTTATAATTACTAGCATTATTATTATTATTATTATTATTATTATTATTATTATTATTATTATTATTTATAAATACTATACTGTAAAGTACAATTATGGGCTGTGTAATGTATGTACTGTATGTTTGGTAATATGCTTAGTGTTTTCTGATCTATCATCATAAGTACATGATTTGGCTTCCCCTAACAGCTAATAAATATCATCTTCTTTTTCTGACTCTCTCAGATTTCTTAAGAGGGTCGTATCAAAGAAGATTTAACATGCCCTCTCAATAAAACAGCTAGACCTAGGGGGAAGGAAGGTGGGGCTGTATGCGCAGGAAAATGATCAGCGACTAGTAATACGACATCTATGTTGCAACGATGGATAATCTTCCCAAGAAGGAAGTAGTGTAACCCTTTTCTTTTCCTTTCATGTTGTGCTTTTGATTGTAATCTTATTTGGTTTATCAGCATAAATAAGGGCCCCTTAAAGGCAGGGATGGGACAAAGCTGTATATTTTGTTAACAGTCAAACTAGGTAGAGAATGTATGGCAGTCAAAACATAATACCTCTAGAAGGCTGGAGGCAAGATTCATTTAAACTGTTCTCTCTGTCATCGATGTCACCGATTTGAAGCTTGTCTTGTTTACCGGATGAAGGTTTCACACTGTGTCAATGTTCTGCCAGCATTCGGCATTAAAATGAGCAGTTAGTACAAGTCAGCCATAAACATGGCATATCTGTTAGA
This sequence comes from Taudactylus pleione, assembly GCA_031769625.1. Classification (NCBI taxonomy): domain Eukaryota; kingdom Metazoa; phylum Chordata; class Amphibia; order Anura; family Myobatrachidae; genus Taudactylus; species Taudactylus pleione. Next base: position 5,735,276 of record JAUIMM010000033.1, on the reverse strand, counting down.
CTGGCAGAAGCCACAGCAAGCTCCCTCGTGCAGCTTTTAAGCATTTGGCATGCTGCTATCTCAAACTGGAGAGGGGGCTGCGTGCATCATTTGGGCTTGAGTGCAATGCACTTGAAATAATTACTTTAATCAGCAAAAGTTAATTACTTTAAATCATAAATTAATGGCGGAGCATTTGGCAGGGCCTGACGTGCGTGGCGAAGCTGTCAAGCCAATATCACAGGTGAACCCCCGACCCTTGCTCGGTATCAATGGACGATTCAGAAGGTCTGACCTGCAGCCTCCGCCGCCCTGGACGGTAAGAAGAGAACACGGAAATATAAAGGGAAAGGAAAAAAAAAAAACTTAAGCTGACATTGATATTAAAGATAATATACAAAAAAATAATTCCGTCTCTTCGGGAGCAGATTGCAGCTAAGCAGGTGCTGCTGGAGGAGTTGGCCCTTGATAATAATAAGATTTTAAAATGGCATCTGCCTTTATTTTACTGCACATTTGGAAAGATGTTTAAAAGTAATGAACCCAGCTGATATGTTTTATGACTTCGTAGTTAGCCGTGTTTACTGGGGATGAAGCAAGGAAAAGTGACAAGACAGACTGAGAGGCAAAGCGCTTAATTGCCTGATCAGAAATTGCGATTTTGCTTAAGGAATGGATTAAGGAGACAAGGCTGAGGGTTTAATACGTTTGCTGGATTTTAGAATGTACTTTAATCGCTTTCATTTCAGCAATTTTTTAATTGCTGGCAACTGGCTGTATCAGTTAACAGGCTGTGTTTTAAAAATAACAGGAGCTGATTGGTTGGTACTTTATCGCCATCCACTTTATCTCTCGCCAAGGCTTAGTACATAGAGCCCTTTATCTCTCTCCACTTTATCTCTCTCTACGGCTTAGTGAATAGACCCCACGTTTTATTTTCATGAGCAGGACCAGTGCCCGCACTCGGGCATATTTATAATGGGTGCACCCATATGTTTTAATACTTACCCCTCCGAAGTCCAGCGTCAGGCTGTAGTGCTGGACGAAACACCTGAAAAATGTAAATGTTTCCGCCGTGGTGCGTATGCGCACTAGGAAAATCGCTGGTAAAATGGCGGCCACACCATTTTATCGGTGACCTGCGCATGCGCAGTAAAGTCTAGGCACACTCTAGTTTACTGCTGCGGTGATGCCGCCAGCTGCCGGGGAGTGAGGGGGAGGGCCCCGGACAGGGAATGCATACGGGCCCCCTCCTCTCTTAAGACGCCTCTGCATAACCTGTTGTGTCGGGGTGTAAAGGGTGCCTAAATACTGAGGGCCAGCTGCTAAGATGAAGGGTCAACAGCTGGCAGGTTTTTACCTGTGAAGCTTCTGAGTGCCGCTGCCCCATGCCAGTAATGGACTGATAGTATGGCGCTTGAATAAAATGCTGCAGCCGGGCTCACAAGAATAGACAACGCTGCCCTGCTCCTGATACAAACTAGATGAGAGCAAGGACCCAACAAATGTGGCAGGGGCAGTGCCTAGGGCACTCAATACCCACGCACCGAACACACACATGTCGAAAAATATTTGGTCAATCATACTAGTTGTAACATGCAAACAAGAAAATGAAACCAATCCGGAGTTAATTTTTCTTCTATCATTTGCTTCCTGACCTCTAAATGGACAAACATGTTAATCATGGGTTCTACATATAAAGGGCACATATGTTTTTACAAGACAGCAGAGATTTCATGATTATACGGAAAGATTTCTTCCTAAACCTGAGGGACAGATTATAATCTAAGAGATGTGTCATTTTGGCCTTCAATGCTAGACATAAGCAGCAATTCTATGTACAAAGGGAACATTACTGTTATCTGACCACATAGGGCGAAGGAGTATTGAATTTTCAGTCCCATACAGATTCCAACAGTTATCGATGTTCTTCAATAAAACAGAAGCCTTTTCAACTGCTAACTACCCGGTTCTTGGCTGTTCTCTGATTCAGATAAGTTCAAGAGGCCTGTATGGATATCTCTTTGACCTTGAAGTGTTATTAATACAGTTGCAATGAAGGAGCATGCTTACTTTGCATTGTAAAAGACACAAACCAGCAAGGTGAAGAGATGAAAGGGGAAATCAGTTTTAAAGAGATGGAAAATTCTTGTATTTCAATTTTGTCTTTGCAACATAGGATTGCCGTTCAGGAATACTTAATATGAAATATTGTCAGTATAATAAACCTGACGTAACCTTGTACTTTATTTCCTTTCTCTGATAGTCATTTGTCTTTCTCTTTTAGAAGTACATACACTCCCGGGAAAATACACCCTTAAGTATTTACTAAAGTGAGAGATTTTAGAAATGGAGATGTTGCCCATAGCAACCAATGAGATTCTACTTAACATTTAACGACCACCTTCTAGAAGATAATAGCTAGAATCTGATTGGTTGCTCCACTTCTAAAAACTCTCACTTTAGTAAATATTCCCCTTGTGCTAACATTATGTTACTTACCAACAAAAGTACAAGCTCCTAATTGTAAAGCAGGGGTGGGGAACCCTTTTTCTGTCGAGGGCCATTTTAATATATATATCATTATTCGCGGGTCTGGTGCAGACCACGCCCCTTCTTTGTGATATCACATGGGGCGGGGCCACAATCGGCGGTTATTACAGCAATGCCCAGAACATCCTGAGGGAGCTGTAAGGGCAGCAGTGGGACCGTCTGAAGCGTCCTAAGGATGCTCCAGGCAGCACTGCTGCATAGATTCTGGCTACAGGGTGCCTATCTAGGGCCAGAGCAAATGATTCGGCCCCCGGGGCCCGAGGTTCCCCATCCCTGTTGTAAACCATTACACGGTGCAACATAATTAAAAATTCATAATAATGATAAGGTTAATATTTCATGAATTAAAACATTAAACTTCTAAATATTTTTTTTTTGGTAAATTGACAAGAAAATTATTGTAGACATCTAAAATAAAAGCTGACTCAATAGGAAAATGCATTTTTTTTTTAAATGAATGGCTACAGTATGTTTTAAAAAAAAAAAAAACTCTACCACGACATGAATCAAAATATCTACTGTCTCTTTAAAAACCAACGAGCACAATAGGAGGCCGTACTGGGCAATTTAGTCATCTTCAATCTAATTGCCCAGACGACTCTATGAGAGGGGCTAACATGATTTGCAATCTCAATTTCAGTCTGGTCAGAATTGTGCAGACACTCGTTGGATATGTTGGTAACTCCAATTTGTGGATGACTTCGGTCAGCATTTGCGAGCGGTCACTGACTAGTTGGACTGTTTTGCTCTTTAGTAATTTTGTTGTAAATTCTGAAAGCAAAAACTTTTCATCTGGATTAATCACAAATTTGGTTGTTAAGCAATCGAATGAAACATTTCCATCTGGGATTTAGGGGTCTATTTACTAAGCAGTGTTAGGAGACATAGTGAAAAGAAAGTGATAAGGTGCCAGCCAAGTAGCTCCCAACTGTCATCTCACAGGCTGTATTTGGAAAATGACAGTTGGGAGCTGATTGGCTGGCACCTTATCACTTTCTTTTCACTATGTCTCCTAACACTGCTTAGTAAATAGACCCTTAATACAGGAAACTTGATGTAGATAGAAAACAATGCATGCTTCATAAAAATAGCGTTATTCAAATATTGTGAATATTATGATTTCATTACATTTGGTGAATATTAATAGCTTATTCAAAAAACGTAGAATGTATATTAAATTTAGAGATTAGTAATACTGTAATATACAGTATAACTTCAAATAAAGTGCCGCAGTACCAATATGAAAGAATGATAAAGCTTATTGAAAATCTCAGAATGACTCATTAGACGTTCTTCCATTGAAACATTTTTTTCTTTAATAAGGCTCATAATGTCACAGTGCGCCGGACCTCAGCTGCCACTTACCGGGTCCGGCAGCACTGGAATCTGCGGCGGGCAGCGGACGGGGAGTCCCCGGCGCCTGCTGCCATGACGTCTGCTCCGGGTCCCCCGCCCGCCGGCTTGAAGTGCACACAGCCGCGGCTCTCCTAGGAGCGCGAGCGCCGTCCTGCAAAGTAATTTAAAGGGACAGGCGCTCCAAACGTGAAGTCACGTTTGGCGCGAGATTTGAACTTCCTCTATAAGAGGAAGTCTCTGGCACCAGACAGGTGCCAGAGTATAGGCTCCATTCCATACTCCAGCGTTCCTAGTACTTACCTGTTATCCTGATCTTGACCTTGGCTTGTTTGTGACTCTGATTTCGTCTGACCCCTTGTACTGCTCCTGATATCTGGTTTTGACCTCGGCTGCTTCCTGTGACCCATTTACGTCTGCTCCCTGGTACCATCTCGTCTGTTTGGTTCTGACCCAGCATGTCGTCTACGTTTATTCTTCTGCACCTGATCCAGTGTCCACCAGTACCTGTATAGAGAACCTAACCTGAGGGACTCGACCTGTGTGTCGGACGCAGCCAAGTCCATACCTTCTTGCGAGGGTCCCTGGTGAATACCGCTGGCACATTAGACTCCACGCCTCAGGCATAGGACTAGCCAGTTCCCTAAATACGGGCCGCATCCACAATCCTTCCGAAAGTTGTGACACATAAAAACAGACATACAGTAAAACTATTTAGGAAATACCAATGACAAAACAAACAATGGAATTACACATATAATTTGTATATAAAGATATGGCTTTTCTGAATATAATTTGGAAGATTTCAGACAAAGATGCTGTATACCCAACGCGTTTTGCCCTGGTGCAAAAACAGTGGCAACAGTCAGTCTTACTAAGGGGATCAGACTGACTGTTGCTTCTACTTTTGCGCCATGATGAAATGCCTTAATGAAGGTGAGTATGATATCATTGTCTGCTAATCTGATGCTGAAAACAGCACAGTGAGAGGACTGTAATATCAAATATACCTCATTAGGTATGTTAATCTAATGACTGTGACTTATTAGGGCTGAATATTCTCAAGGAGAAAGCAACATAGTGTTCCTCCAGTACGATATCCTGAGAACATTCACTTGTCCTGCTGCTAGATATGAGTAAGTGTCCCACGGTTCAGTTTTCGAAACCAATTCTTTATATTGGGCTAAATGTTTTATCTTCAACAAATGAATGCACAAATCTTTAATTACTGCCTCAAACAAATAGTTGTTCAAAATGATGAGTGAATAAAAAATAATTTGGTCAAGTTAGTTTTCCGTGTTATGCAAAACTTTTTTTAATGGAACTTATTGCTTAAGGAAGACATATTAAAATTCAATTTAGTTTTTTTGTTTATTTGCCCAAAATCCCAGAATCAATACACCAGGTTGGAAACACTGAAATTCATGGAAAGTAAAAAGTGACCTCAAAGTTTTTCATATCATGACCTGGCCCCCGTTTTGTAATATATTAGAAGGGACAGGTTATATTTTATTATATCATATTCTGATTAGATTTTTAGCTTATAGAAAACAGATACTTTTCTTTAATTATCACCTTTTAGTGACTAAGCTACTGTAACCCTTGATTTAGCTCAAGGGTAATAAAAGTATTATTAAACAGCACAAAACACTTATATCTGGCAGTAAACAGAAATGCTGTATCTTTACTACATGTCCCATAGATACAGCACAATTAATATTCCTCTGTAGGTGTGTACAGGAACAATGCAATGAAAAGAAAGGACAGACTTCCGACACGCAATCATTTGTCTCCAACAGCAAGACTGTTTCACATTAGACGGAAACGCGGCATGGGCTGGTACTGCTATTTTAATCATTCCACTGTGTCCAAGACGGGCGATAAACTAAAACAAGGTGAATATTAAAAGAAGTTGCAGAATTCAGTCATTTCATAAATGAACACATAATAGCTAAAGGCAAAACCAGGAGGTGTCTTCAGTTCTAATCAGTATTTCCATTTTATTGAAACCAGATTGGAATTCTTGGATAGAAGCCTACATATCACATCTTTAATACTAATTTTCATATACTCCAGTAAAACTGTCAGGGTGAATCAGTTGCTGAAGAAAGCTTCCTGTATAATTTTACAGATGTGACTCCCTGTGGCTCATTGTAGAGTTAGGGAACAGAGGCTTATTTGTGAAGATCATTGAAGATTCCTGTCCACCTGTGCAGTAAGCCAGGCCTGTAAAAGCATTCCATGTCAACAGCGTATGGCAACGAAGGATAAGCACCGTAAAATTAATGCAAAATCGTGTGTGTCCGGTTTGATATATCCGTTCACACCTGACAATTTATATCAATAACACAATAATATGTAGATGTGCAAAGTGACCGGTGACCATTTAAAAAAATATCCAAACACATACATACACACAAAAATATATATTTTCTTGTGTGTACGTAGCTATATGTGGTTACTATTTTCACATTCACCCCTGCATTACTTACTTTCTATCTCATAATAGTATTATTTTTTTTTATTTTTAGTCATTTGTGTCATTTTATTTCTTATATGTTAATTGCAATTATTTTATTCTTTAAGGTTGAAATCTCTTCACCTTTCAATAAATAGTATTTATTTATATATTGAATGTCTCTTCTTAAATTTGGAAGACCATCCCTAATTAGACCCTAGCACTCTAGATTATTTAAGTCATTTTACTTCTCAGTATTGAAATAACAGGATTTTATGCCACTACTATTAAAATGACGGACATCGGGATTATAAATTAATTCCGAAGGTGAATAACATATTCATAAATGGTGAGTACGATCTTGAAGGATTTATTTAGTCCGAATCACTATACGTGACAATAGGCACCATGAGCCGTATTCAATTTGAGCCGAGCCGCGATACTTTTTCGCGGCCTGGACTTTTCGCCTACTTCACCTGTTTTGCAGGCGGAAAAATATCGCGCGCGTGCCCGCGTATCCCCGTATTCAATTTGAAAGTACGCAAAAACGGGACCCGGCGAAACTTGAACAGGCGAAAAGTACTGTCAGAAATTGGGAAATCAGCCTTACACCCCCCAAAAGATGCTCTGACATGGGGGCTCACTATGGTACCCCCCGATTTGGCTTGCTGAAGGTATCTGGTGTTTTTAAACGGGCTCAATAGCTGCTAAATAGCGTTTTTCTATACGTGGTGCAGAATAGTATTCTGGAGGTATTTTTCTCAGAAAATAACTTATCCCAGCAAATATGGGGTACTTGGTAATTTGGTGGTCAGCATATTTAAAAGTTGCTAAAGTGAAGTTGAAAACATCGTGAAAAATCCACCTGCCGAAACACCTGCAATCCAAAAAACACTTGGGGCATACTTGGAGACCTCCCAGAGTCAAGTTCACTAGTTTTTAACTTTGTACCCAACATTGTTTTTTCCCCTTTTTCAAAGTATATTTTGGGGTGTCCTAAAATGTATTTAAAAAAAAAAAATTGACACAGTTTAGCTTTGGGGGACTGTCTGAAGGCTGCACGGGGATTCCCGCAACGTTGCACCCCAAAACCCCAATTCTGCACTTTTTTCCGCCTGCTATTCATAGGCGAAACTTTTTCGCTAGTACATTGCATTGACTTTCCGCCTAGGCAAAAAGTCTTTCAAATTTAATACATGGGTAAAAGCAAAACAGGCGAAAATGACGTCATCGGCGTAAAAGTATCGTGGATCCGGACTTTTCGCCTCAAATTGAATACGGGCCTATGTTTTGTTATTTCTGTAACCCTTTCTGAGTATCTTGAGGAACACCTAACAGAAGGTCTGAAACCCACCACTGCAATCTGCAATCACCGGCATGTAACGGTGCAATATTACCCAAGGCTCGATTACATTCAAAAATCGGTGAGCATATATCACATTGGATGTATGTTTTTGGACTCACACAGTGTACACTATATTTGTTTTCCTCTTATTGGTAAAATAACCCACACATCTTGAGACTAAAGGTTGGAGAAGCACTGGAAACCCCCTTCCCCCATTTGATCGCACACATTTGTAAATGACCAGTGTGTAGATAGGGATGGGTAAGGGATCCCGGCAGTCGGGTTGCCGATGGTCAGAATACTGGCAGTGGCATACTGAGAGTCAGAATCCCAATGCCCAAAGGTAATTACCCCTACACTAATTCCTAACCCTAACCCCACAACCTGACCCTAAAGCCACCTAACCCTAATTCTCACCCCCCGCCTAGCCTGACCCTTCCCCTAGTGCCTAAACCTAACTCCTAACCCCAAACCTAACCCACATACTTACCCGGAAGGATCGCAGGCGCCGGGATTCTGGTGCCGGCATTCTCATTCCGGCGCCAGTACAGCAAGGTACATTATTACCATTTTAGTGTAACTTTGGAAGACGTATCAAACCTTGGAGAGAGATAAAGTGAAGAGAGGTAAAGTACCAACCAATCAACTTCTAACTGTCATTTTACAGCCTATGGGGTCTATTTACTAAGCAGTGTTAGGAGACAAAATGAAAGGGTATAAGGTACCAGCCAATCAGCTCCCAACTGTCATTTTTCAAACACAGCCTGAGGTGACAGTTGGGAGCTGATTGGCTGGCACCTTATCACTTTTCACTCTGTCTCCTAACACTGCTTAGTAAATATACCCCCTATGTTTGAAAAATGTCAGGAGCTGATTGGTCGGTACTTTACCTCTCTCCAAGCTTTACACCTAGCACTTACTGTACCAGAAGAGACTATTGTAATATTTTTCCTGGTGGTCACCTTTATTCATGTCTGTCTCTGGTACATTCTATACACAGCGCAGATTTTTTTTTATCACGCCCCCGTCTGTCACTGTTCTGAACGTGGCATCCCATACTGATTAAAATCGCTTCAGCAAAAAACATCATACTGGTTGGGAAACTGATAAACGAGATGGGTATAATGACATAAAAATGCCATTTATTATTAGAGGAAAGTCAGTAGGTCTAGGACATTACTGCTCGGATAATGATAAAGGAGATATTATTATTATAAATAATTAATGACATGAGTAAAACTGAAGTGACAGGCTGAAGTATCAGATTCAGTAGATACAGAGTGAGCTCTTGTATTTTCGTGTCCTGTACTGTACTGTAGAGTATTTGCCATTAAGTCATGTGACTCCTACTTCCATGTTTGGTGGGACCAGACTGAATGTAATGTTATTTGGATAAGTATATGTTGGCTGCTTAAATACTTATTCAGCTGCCAACATTTCTGCATGCAATTTCCGCCCAAATCTGGGCGGCTGCAACTCCTCAACAAATCCGCTTGTATTGAGGAAGGGATATGGTCAATATCCTGGCATGTGGCATACCGGCACCGGAATCCTAACACCTGCCAAAATCCCTGCGCCGGCGTCCGGACCGCCGGCATCCCAAAGGTAAGTAGCGGGGTTAGGGTTAGGCACTAGGGAGAGGGTTAGGCACTAAGGGAGGAGGGTTAGGTTTAGGCACCGGGTAGGGGGTTTTAGATTTAGGGTGCAGGGAGGGGGAGGTTAGGTTTAGGCACTAGGGGGGAGGGTTAGGTTTAGGGTGCAGGGAGAGGGAGGTTAGGCGTAGGCACTAGGGGGCAGGGTTAGGTTTAGGGTGCAGGGAGGGGGAGATTAGGTTTAGGCACTAGGGGGGAGGGTTAGGTTTAGGGTGCAGGGAGTGGGAGATTAGGTTTAGGCACTAGGGGGGAGGTTAGGATAAGGCACCAGGAAGGGAGGGGTAAGGGTAGGGATAGGGGGAGGGTTAGGATGCTGACTGACAGGTGTTGGTTTCTTAACCCTGTCGGGATGCTGGCATCGTCGTCTGCTGCCATACTGTCTATATGGTCACAACAGGAGTAGAACTATGGGAGACAATGGAGGCTCCTGCCACCGGGCCCCAGCTCTGAAGGGGCACCTTCCCCATTGTTCACAACATATTCACCACTTAGGGCTGTAACTATGTACTTGGAGTGCACCATCATGGCAGCCCAATACATGGCACCCGTTCCCAGCACCTGAGAAGCCACCATATACTCGTGGAGAGCTCCATGTCAGACCATCAGCTGCTGCCTTCATCTATCTGTAGCCTGTCTGCATGTGAATTCCTACATTACAGTGTCAGCGGCTGTGATGGGGGGCACCAAACTATAACTTGCCTCCGGGCGTCTGTGATGAACTTATGCCACTGGGTCACAACATGACCATGGCAAACGTATGCTTCCTGCAAATGCCCAGCCTCAGTCCAGTTACGCTCATTTAAACAAAAGCTAAGACAAGAGTGACTTCCATGCTGCTCTGAGTTGCCCCGCAGATCCACAAAGATGTGAAGGCTCGCCTCGTATGGTATTGGACTTAGGTGCAGTGCAAAAATCACAGACGCGGCCACTGTGCTTGCTGCCCTGAATTAGGCCCTTTGTTTTGTTACACCATCCTTAAAGCACCAGCAAGCGATAGGACTGCTGGCAGGTGTAATTGCATCTCAGTGTGGCTCTATTTATTTATTAAGTTATTTATACAGACATCCAGCATGGAGAGGAGCTTGAGACTGGAAAGGAGCCGGTGACTGTATGTAGGTAGCAGTACAGGTTGCAAGTGCTGATGGTGGTATGGAGTGCAGTATATTGCAGGGGTCTCACTGTGCTAAGTGGAGTACATCTGTGTTCCACTGTGGAGCTTTTTCGCAATGACAAGATGGCACCGCACATGCACAGAAGGTCAAACGGTGGCCATCTTGGTTATGTACTGATACCTCCCAAAAGGAGCATCATGTAGACTGCACAGTAGTGCTCCCCGACTTTCAACGCCCTCCTCCCCACCTCTGCTACATGCGTCTTCATGTTACACAAACATGTTTAGCTTTACTGTAGCTTTACTGTAGCAACCTGTTAAAAATTGAGGGTTAGACAAGCAGGAAAATATCAACATTTCAGAAAATTCTAGTCCACATTTCTTAAAAAGAATATCAGTCAGGCTCCTCCCTCTGGGGGCGGGATGTACTAAGCATCGCATTCCCATCTCTTTTGGGTACATACCACAATTGATTATCGCAATAAGTACTTAGAAATACGATTTTAATCACAAAGGACAGCTCTCCCGGTAATAGTTATCTTTTGCGATACCCCCAGATAGAGGGACTTCCGGGTTTAACATCCAAAAGTGTCTCTGGTGTCCTTCTGCGCATGCACAGAAATGATGCGAGTGCCAAGGGAGGAGATGGGAGAGAACTGATTGGATGCCCCAGGGCTCATCCCGATAAGAAGACCATAAGCTTCTAATGGGTAATGCCATCTGAAGTTGCCCACCCGGACGAAGCACCGGAATGCATTGTACATATGGAAAATGCAGTCAAGTGAAAAATGCAGTAACATTAAGTGCATCCCGCCCTGACTGTGCATACTACAGATGGGTCCTCATACAACTAGCCTCCTGGTGCATTAAATAGCCCTTCTAGTCACGCCATGCAGTGGGGTGACTCAGTAGCACCAAGCGTCTTTTTGTGTGTCTTTTTACCTTCAGATGCGTCTTATTCGCACAAGGATGTGACTAGATAGCACAAGCAGCTTCTGCTGATTGAAATGATATGCAGCATGCCTGTGTTCTATGGGCGGCTGCGGCTGTATCTGTATGCTAAACACTACGTTACAGTGTTACAGCCGCTGACACTGTAACGTAGCATTTTGCTTGCAGATACACCCGCATTCGCTCAGAGAACATAGGCATGCTGCATATCATTTCAATCAGCAGAAGCTGCTTGTGCTATCTATTCACATCGTTGTGCGAATAAGATGTATTTGAAGGTATAAAAATGCATGAAAAGATGCTCTGTGCTACTAAGTCACACTGCGTTATGTGTGGCGCGATTTGTAGCGCACACACGATAGATATATGTGGGCACATCTGTATATCAACAGCCTCTTCCTTCATTAATTCACAACTGCTGTCACTCAAGGTTGTTGATGTCTTCTATAATTATGTGACTTGATTCACGCAAAGTCTCTGTGCTTATTTCAAATTTCCACTTACACCAGTCATTTCGTGATGTTTTTTCTTGGATATCTAGAGGTTCACTTAATGCAATATTGGAAAACTTCCTCATAGTTTCTCTTTGGTGGTTTTCCAATCTTTGCTTTTGCAGAAATTATTTTCTGTGGTTGGAATTTCACGAAGCCTCTTGATTCAGATACTGTATGTCTCCAGCTGCTGGAACATCCAGTGACACATACTTGTTCTGAGTTTCCAACTCCAGCTTCTCTTTAATTTGTGCTGTCTCTTGGATTATAACATTTCTTGACTAGAAATGTTTCTAGTATTTACATTCCAGAGTATGTAACCCTTATATTCATGACAATAACCAAGCATGATATAATTCATAGACTTTGAATCAAGCTTGCATCTTCTCTCTTTTGGTATGCATACATAGGCGGTACTTTTAAAAGATTTGACATTTATTTTTCTTCCTGACCACACTTCAATTGGTGTTTTATCTTTTGAAGCAATTGTGGGAGCACGATTCTTCATGTAAACTGCTGTGGATCCTTCTTACACCCAAAACTTCTCATTTAGGCCTGCATCCTTCAGCATGCTGCTGGTTCTCTCCACCAATATGCGATTTGCGTGCTCACTTATACCATTATGTCTCAACGTATATGTGAGTGTTAATTGAAGCTCACTTCCATGCTTTTTAAGGAAGATTTCTACTCTTTATTTATGTAATCACCTCCATTATCAGATCTCAAGTTCTTCAAGGGTTTATTTATTAAGCAGTGAAAAAATTAGAGAAGTGGACCAGTGGAGAAGTTACCCATAGCAACCAATTAGCTCCTACCTATTATTTTATAGACTGTACTTAATAAATGTTACTTCAATGCTGATTGGTTGCCATGGGCAACTTCTCCACTGGCCTGCTTCACTACTTGATAAATAAACCCCTTAGTCTGTGACTGGATCAATTGTCCACCAGTTTTCTGTAGTCTGCAGCTTTCTTTGGGGTCTATTTACTAAGCAGTGTTAGGAGACAGAGTGAAAAGTGATAAGGTGCCAGCCAATCAACTCCTAACTGTCATCTCACAGGCTGTGTTTGAAAAATGACAGTTGGGAGCTGATTGGCTGGCACCTTATCACTTTTCACTGTCTCCTAACACTGCTTAGTAAATAGACCCCTTCATCACTTCAGACTTCTCTTTGATGAAGTAAATATGTGGTATTCTTGTGAAATCGTCCATGAACATGAACGTTATGAAGTATCTGTATCAACTTATTGACCCAACTTCCATCAGGTCAATAAGTTACCACAAACATCTGTATGCATCAACTCCAGGGGGGCTTCAGCTCTACTTGCTGACTTTGGAAATACTTGCTGACTTTGCTTTCCTTTTATACAGTTTTCACATATGGGCTTTTCTGTATCATTTACTTATCTTCCTGTTACCATCCCATTAAGTAGTTTCTGGACACTGTCATATCCAGGGAGACCTAATCTTCTATGCCAGAGCTCATAGACTGTGAGTCAGATGATATATTTGCATAACACAGTTGTGTGTCAAGGACATACAATTGACACCACCGGGTACCTTTCGCTATTACAGTGCATTTTCTGTTTGCGATATAGACTCTGTGACCTTTTTGCTCTAGGACACTTATATAAATGAGATTTGTTCCCATATCTGGTACATAAAGTACATCTTGGAACTCTGTGACTTTAGTATTAGTCCCTATTTTCAAGTGAGTAGTGACTTTTGTAGCTGTAAAGATTTAATTTCCAATTTATTTAATTGTTATGAGATCACATATAGTAAATATATTGAACCACTCTTCATAGCAGCTGAAATGCCTAGTAGCACCTGAGTCAATATACCAGCAATCCTTTCTGTGTCTGTCTGTGACACTCAATGCTGAATCATCTTTGCTGTTGCACCTCTTATTTTGTACACAGGATTTACATTCTTCTACTTAAATTCAAATGTTTTTTTACCTATTTTTTGACATAGATAAGACTAAAATTTGTCTGGGCTTCTCATTTTTAGTGTGTAATGCACTATGCTCAGTATTCAATTCAACTGGCACACATTCCTGGAACTGCAACAGTTCTGTAGTTAACTTTGCTGTATTTGCTTCTAATGTCACTACCAAAATTTCAAACTCACACGTAAAGTTCAGTAGCATTGTTATGAAGATCTCTTTGTCATCTTCCAAAGCTCCTACATACATTAATTGCTAGGATATGGATATAATTTTGTCACTTTAGTCACTCATAGTAGTGCATTCACATAGCTTTGTATTATATAATACACACCTCAGAATTATTCTTCTCATTAGACCCCATCCTCATTTGCTGCTTGCAGTGCTGTCCATGTGTCTTTTGCTGACATTTTGCCATGTATGCTAGAATACATGTGTTGCTCAATACTTCATCCAATTGTTCCCATGGCTCTTTCTACAACATCTGGACTTGGATAGTCACCAGGATCAACTGTGACTTTCCGCAACCTTTCACCATTTAATTGCATTTCCGCTGTAAGTTTCCATGTAATGTCATTTTCTGCACCTCATAGTTTAATGAAACCATACAGGGTGTAGCTCCTCTGTATAGTATATACTGCACAATGACATAGTTATGCTGCTTCAGTGCTTTGTTTAACACTCTGTACTGATGCTCTGTGCTGTCTTCACTCTGTGCCTGCACATATCTAATGGTGTCTGTGTGCTTCTGGGCATTTCAGGTGCTTGGGGCCTGTGTGTCTGGTGCTTGTGTTCCTTAGCCTATAACCTGTAGGAATATGTGTGTATTATTGATGATGATGACAGCAGAGTAATAGTATAAATAAGCGGATCCCTCAAAGGTCACAAATCTGCCCAGTGCTTAACCAGTGTAGTGGTTTATTTAGCTGTAATGTGGATGTACAGCCGTGCTCACAGTTATGTACACAACAGACTCTCAGCATGGAGTGGTGCATATAGACCACCAGCTGGTGACTTATGTAGGTACTGGTGCAGGATGCAAGTGGTGATGGCAGTGTGGAATGCAGTATATTGTAGAGTCTCACTAGGCTAAGTGGAAAATGTCCATGTCCCACTGTGGTGCCCCTTCACAATGACAAGATGGCGCACTGCATGCACAGAATAGCACACTGGCCATTTTGGTTATGTACTGATGCCTCCCGAAAGGAGCATCTTGTAGACTGTGCAGTAGTGCTCTCCAACTTCCAGCTCACGCATGTTATGCAGCCCTTTACAGAGAACATTTAGCCATATTTAGTCATTCACATCAGTCCTTACCCCGGTGGAGCTCACAATCTATACTTCTTAACACAGGGACACACATAAACACAAGATATCATTTTTAGCTAGAAGCCAATGAACCCACCAGTATGTTTTTGGATTGTGTGAGGAAATGTCAGTTCCGCATATGGATGTACTGTAGGCGTAAACTTTTTGTGTGGGCATACGGAGTACAATTTGCATATTTGACACTACGCAAATGGACATATTTCCAGCTCAGCAACAATAACTTATTTCAGCAAAGTTTTTAGGCTACTTTTGCATCTACATTTTTCTTAATAAAACCGCAGCATATAATCAGAGAGGATTTTATAAATTCACCTTAAAATTTTTTATAAATCTATTATTGGATTTTGCAGTTCCTGTTACAAACAAAATCAGTGCCCTAAAATATAAATGTAATAGGTCCCCAGACATCTATGGGAATGTGAGCTGGATACTCCTTTATATTATTGCACCTGCATATTAAACATTCTAAACAACCCACCTATAATACATATTTAGCAACAATCCGCATCTTTAATGTGTAATGTGGAGAGACAGAGGGGGGCTGGCTGGAGAGACAGAGGGTGGCTTGATAGAGAGACAGAAGAGGGATGAAGTGTCATAAAGCCCCGACTATCCACTTGACTGTGCAGGAGCAGCTGATCAGTCAGCAAGTATAGTGATGTCCATTTGATCAACTTCTGTAGCAGGGGTATTTCTAGAGAGGAGAGGGGCCCATGTGCAGTCTCCAACACAGGCCACCCTCCTCTCCATCCGATGGCCTGCTGCGCACTGACTCTGAGCACTAGAGTGTGCCCAGAGTCTATAGTGCATGCACAGGTCACCAGGAAAATAGGCGCGGCAGCCATGTTCCCAGTAATGCGCATGCGCAAACAATGGGAAAATGGCCGTGGCGGTCATTTTCCAGCCATTTTTTACAGGTGCAGACACCGGAGCCGACGTGGAACTCCGGAGAGGTAAGTTTTATGGGTGCAGGGTGTGCGGTGTGGGCCCCACCTGCCCCGCACACCCTGCACCCATTCTAAATACGCCCCTGCTCTGTAGCCATAAACAAGTACAATCCTCTTAGTCCTCCCTGATCTATTGCCACCAAACCTGGGATTGGGAAAGTTGCAATGCATTCATACTAACTATTAATAATGTATATGATGGCAATAGCACTATGCCTTCTTCACCTTTTATGAACTTCAACAGCCAATCTGAGTTCATGAAAGGGGCAAAGATCATAGAAGTGTAGATGATGACAACCGTTGGCATGTGATTGGCAGCACCAGGTGTAGTCACGGGAACTTTGCTAGAATTTAATCTTCCCTGAAACAAAAACATCACCTTTCTTTAGCAAATGGGAAAGATTGCTGACCACCTCTCATTTATATTTATTGTTATGTAACCGTAATAGCTACAGAGTATGTGGCGCCCTATAGATAAACAATGTTGCTATGAACATGTCTGATTGTTTCTTTGCATTTAGCACTGATATATACTATACTACAAGTGACCTTTAAACTTCCCATTTAATGGATAAAAATTTTGATTTGATTTTAAAAACTTTTTTTTACAGTACACATTATATTCAGTAGCCCCCAAATTGGGATTATTGTATTCTCTATGTTCCTCTGTTACTACTCACAGGATGAATAAGAGGCCTGGCTAATGCCTGGCCCTGTGGGTGTTTTGTGGTGCCTTATAAATAAATTATTAACAATAATAAATTGTAATAACAATACTAGTAATAGTTTTTTATTATTATTATTATTATTAATAATAATAATAATAATAATAATAATAATAGTAATAATAAATGATAATGATAATAACAATAATAATAATAAAATAAAGAAAAATTCTAATAATATTATTATGAGTAGTAGTATTATTAAATAATAATAATAATAATAATAACAATAATAATACTAATAATAATATCAAGATTATTAGAATTTTTCAAATATTTTTACCTTCACTATAATGACAATTCATTACAGTGATTTTTTTTTTCTGCTGTGCGAGTTAATCTTAGGGCTGCTCCACTTGTCCACCAATATTGTTTGTTTTAGAAAACAGAGAGCACAATATCATCCATCTGATATTCTGCCAATGTTCTGTACCAAGCCAAAATCATTTGTGAAAATATGTAGGGGAGAGGAATGCGGAGAGGCCATTTAAATCCTCCTCATGTGGTATTGCATTGATTGATGTTTATTCGCCTGGACCCAGGTGGCACGATGCAGCAGAGGATAGAAATAATTATAGGTACCCCATCAAAAGCATACATATAAACTCTTTAAAAACTACCAGTGTGACACAACTGCGTGGTTATATTTTGTCGCATTTACAGAATGCCACATTTCACACTCTCTACAAGGCATTCTCGCTCTCAGCACGGCAGATTTCTTCCTGCATTGCCGAGCAAAGAAAAAGAAAAAAGTTAAAGATTTAAAATAAATAAATGAAACAAAAAATGTAAAAAAAAATATTATTTAAAAGGTTCCCTATTCTCTGCAATTTATTTTTACCTCTCTCAACATAATGATTGAATTACTAATATGGAAAATGCTAAATTTTTAAAAAGGTCTGTTTGAAAATATTCAAAGCTGAACTTTCGGCAGAAGACCACAGGGAAGTCTATAATGTTTAGTTGGACGGCTGGCAAACCACTGTTTTGGCCTGTGCCAGCATTGCATTCTGACAGAACAAGTGTTGCATGAGATGTGAAGGATGACGCCGATCTGCTGAAAAACCCTGGAGCAGGTGTTCCTCATCCTCATTTGCAATGGAGCATGGCCCTTGGCTCAGTGAGCTGGAGCAAACGTTCTGGCAGGGCCCATCATGTACCTGCGTGCTGAGATGCACTAATGATAATGGATGCAGGCCTATTAACCATCCCATTTGTAATGGCACACAACGCTGATTGCTTAGGGAATGAGTCACAGGCTCTTTCCAAGAGGGAGCAGGGGATTATGGGAACCCATGATCCTTTGTGCATTCCATATGCTCTACTGGGTGTACAACCATGTTAGTCTTTATTTAATAACACAAATGAATACATGATCTGCTACATGATTATACATTAAAAAGGCACTTCGGGCAGTGCAGAAATAATGTAGTTATCTCCCAGTACTGAGCTCTAGCTCTCTACCTTCCTTTTACCGTTGTCTTTGCTGATGTGATCCTTGTTGGCGCCGTTAAAAAAGTGTCTCCATAACACCAATCCCAGCAGCCTGAAATGAGGACAGAGACTTCAGAAAGCCAACGTGAAGCGTTCCGAGGCCAGGCAGTAAGACAAGTCATAAAGGGGGTCTGCTCGGAAACCATTGACATCAGCCATATTTGCGTTTGGCAGACATTCTTTATGTTGTTGCAGCAAATGAAGGAGAAAGCCATCTATTTAACAAGAAAATCACTAAACTGTGGCAATCTCATCATTGTGCAGGTATATAAATTAATTGTGTATTTAATCACCCCAACTTGTGTAACTCTGGGATATTTGTACAGAAAGTAAACAGTCGGCACGCCCTCTGGCGCAAGTGAGAAACAGACATTATATACCAATACTTTGCCGCCAGTCATCTATAATGTGCACATTGAAGCTGTTCTAGTTCAGACAAGTTGCAAGATATCTTATATGTCTGTGACAAGACAGTACTGTAGACATTAAGGGGAGAGATGTATCAAAACCTAAAGAAGGCAAGTGGCAATATCAACCAATCAGCTCCTACCTGTCATTTATCCAGTACATTCTATGAAATGATAGGATGAAGCTGATTGGTTGCTACAGTCTGGTCAACATCTCCAGCTGTTCTTTCTAGATGGTTTAATAATATACATCATCCCCATGGTAGGCTAGCATGCAAAAGTTTTATAAACTGTTTTCATACCTCGCAACATTTAAGGGGGCCATTCCAAAATTTGAGTGCTCTGTTCCTTGCTGGCAAAGTTGGTACTGTAGGCACCTCCCAATCACTGTTGCTCTGTGTAGCAGCACAGATGTGAATGGGCACCATGCAAACTTGCTACTGAATTGTGAATTGTGTCGTTGCCTTCTGGATCGCCCACTTCACTTGAAGACTGGGAGGCGCGGGGGACCTCCCAGAGACCTGCCACGGCTTTTGGAGAGAGCAACCCAAGATTTGGGAGTCTCCCGTATACTGCTCGAGAGTAGACAAGTATGATATAGGTGCTGGTTTAGGCTAGAGCAGGCAGTAAATTCAGGTACAATTCAGAATGGGGGAATAAGTGATAAGGGTGTTTGCAGCCTAGAACACCTGGCAGGGCCAAATTAAGGCCCACATGGGCCTGGAGCTGAAAATGTTCAAGGGCCTATACTGAGAAGGGGAAGAGCTGTGATCGGTGCTGTGTAGGTGTGGTCAGAGTCAACTTGGTGTGTACACCCCCTACACTATGAGACACAATGTCTCCCTAACTACATAGAAATAGAAAAAAACATTTCAGGGGGAAAACTAGAAAAACTATTTATATACTTAAAATGTATGGCCAGTTAGGCAGCTGGTAATCGTGCTCTCATGTTGATGGGCCTATTTTTATGTGGAGGCCTGGAGCTGTAGCTCAATCAGCCCCATTGTTAATCTGGCCCTGACACCTGGACATGCTGTGTAAAATAGAGCTGGTCAGTGTGTACACAGGATATACAGGGGCTCATGCAGAGTTGAATGCAAATTGTGTCCTAAAATGTGGATCAGGAAAAAATTAAATTTTTACTACTTATGCAGAGCTGCCCGCAAATGCAAGATGGGACACATTGTGTGGGAACACAGTCTGGCAGGGAATCAGTATGACCGGAGGTTCAAATCCCGATAGCGGCAGCCCGACAGAGGAGGAAATCCCGATTGTCCTAAGGTAAGTACTAACTAACCTAATTCTACCCGCTAACCATAATCCTCCCTTAGGGGTGCCTAACCCTAACCTCCGCCCCAAGTGCCTAACCTTAACCCCCCTCTAAGTGCCTAAACCTAAAACCTCCCTTCCCCGCTTCCTAAACCTAAGTCTCCCGGGGGGGTGCCTAACCCTCCCCTCCCCTCGGGGGTGCCTAACCCTAACCCTCCCTTCCCCTAGCCTAAACCAAACCTCCCGGGGGGGGTCCCACCCCAACACACCAAAAAAGCTGGGCGCTAATCAAAAACAATCCTACTGTATTCACACACAGCAGCACACAGCAGTGGGTTGTGTATACCTACTTAAAAAACAAATTTTCCTAGGAAAATCTGCAATAACCACTGAAAATGACCAAATAGTGATGCGCTAATATTAAAAATAATTAAACACACTAAAATTGCACTGACAGGGCAGAATTTATACCAAGACGCCAATATTTTGCTCAATATACTTTATATCAATAACAAATATCAAGTGACAATATACATAAAACAAATAAACACACATAAAATATGCATAAAAAATAGACCACAATTCGGATCCTCATATATCTATACTTGGACCCAGCATCTAGTCCATAGTGCCACAATTAAGTATTAGTTTTTAAATCACTTAGTTCTCACTAGTCTTGTAAATATAAGGAAGTCCTTTTAATAGTCCCACGGACCAATTTTCTCCAGTTTTAGTAATAACAGGGGATATTCGCAGTGATAGTCCTTTATTTATAAAGAACTTTTAGTGTAGACAATCCCAATCAGCCCGCACATATATTTAGAAGGCTCCGGTTTGAAGATACATAGAGGCTCCAATAAAGTCAACCTGTGACCACCTCTCTTCAGCCGCTTGCACACTCCGATTGCTGGAGATCTGTCTCCGTTGGATTTCCAATCGACCATTGAAGCCGGTCGCTTGGAAATCCAATGGAGACAGATCTCCAGCAATCGGAGTGTGCAAGCGGCTGAAGAGAGGCGGTCACAGGTGCAAAACACTCTCTAGGTACATCTCCGATGTTTTCTATACTGTGCATATACACATGAGCTGGATGGGTCCTGCCTTGTCGGACACTGGGCTTGATTCAGAGCCGGACGCTCTGAAAAAGCGCCTGCTCTGAATCAAGGCTTTTTTTTTTTTTTTTTGGTGCAGCCTCCTGGCCGCTTGCATAGCTGTGAGTGACCACACACAGCTATTGCGAGCAGCCAGATGATGGTCGCGATGGTCTTGACCATGGCGACCATCGGGGCTTGCGACGAGACACTTGTGGTAGGGTCTCGTTCCCGCAAGCCCCAGTGAGCTTCTGGCTCTTAATAGAGCCGGAAGCTCACCACTGACATCACTCGTGCCACCCCCCTACCCGCCTCCAAAACGGTGCGAGCTGTCGATCAAAATCGACAGCCGCCCCCCTTTTGGTGCGAGACCCGGAGCGATGGAGCGCCAGTCGCTAGCCGGGTCTCACGCATGCGCACGTCGGAGCCGGCTCTTAGCACTTGCGAGCGGGTCTGAATCAGGCCCACAGTGTCCCCTAAGCAGTGGTGTAGCATGGAGCCACGGCACATGTAGCAAGTGCATGTCACGGCACCCCCCACCAGTCTGCCACCACCCTGTGGGTGAGTCTCTAGAAGGCCTTTTCTGCATTATCCCCCAATCCTTGAGCATTTTTTTTATTATTTTTTATAGAATTCCCTTTAATAAATGACCCTTTGTAATAAGGTGTTTCCACCCCTGTGGCTTATTCCTGTATACCCCAGTAATATAACTCCTCCCGCACCCCGTAACCATAGCTTCCTTGGTGACATCACCTCCCCTTCATTGACTACAGTACCCCCCAATGTGCCCCCTTCCTCCTCCAACCCCCCACGTTCGCCCTCCCATCCCCTGTATACACAGTAGAGTGTGTGACAGGCAGCTCAGAGGAGATCGGTCAGTCAGTCAGTCCCCACTGAGCAGGAAGCAGCACTCAGAGGGGCTGATGATCATACATCAGCCCACTCTGAGGCCCTCATTCAGAGGCGGTCGGAGGATGCAAGCGGTCACTCAGAAACTGGGCGGCCGCTTGCATCCTGACCGTCCGCCTCTGTTTCGGTCGTTAGGCT
The DNA here is from genome assembly GCA_031769625.1 of Taudactylus pleione. Classification (NCBI taxonomy): domain Eukaryota; kingdom Metazoa; phylum Chordata; class Amphibia; order Anura; family Myobatrachidae; genus Taudactylus; species Taudactylus pleione. The sequence continues at coordinate 5,713,126 of JAUIMM010000033.1, read as the reverse complement.
GTGGGTTAACACCCACAGCTCTAACGACCGCTAGGGTAATGGCCGCGATGGTCATTGACCATCGCGAACATCGGGGCTTACGACAAGACCCTAGGGTTGGGTCTCACTTGTTGTAATCCCCGGAGAGTTTCTGGCTCTGTCAGAGCCAGAAGCTCTCCACTGGCGCATTACGACCCATACGCATGCGCAGTTGTGCGAACATCGCTCATAGTGAACGAGCGGCTGCTTACGAGCGGCTCTGAATCAGGCCCTGTGTGCGAAGAGGTTAGCAATTTCTGAGTAAGGTCAGACCTGTTGTAATTGTACGTGAGGGGCCGATGTTACTCGATGTTTCTGATGTATACGCAGGACTGCAAGGTATTACGGATGTGAGATAGCGGTAGTGTGCGACTCTATGCTGGCTCTGCAACGGTTTTGCGATTGCATCCATTAGCATATTTTTGCAGCAGACCTGCGTGCATAATCGCAATAGCGATCCGTAGTGAATCAGGCCCTAAGCTCTTTCCACTGCTGTAGAAAGTAATATACAGAAAATCTGCCGAGTTGCAAGAAAACAAATAAGTAGCCATCATGTTCTGCAGCATAACTGGCACTGAAATTAACTGTGTTTTGTGCTCTGAACTCCCTACTCCTTGTTGACCCATCCATAGCTGTCTGTCGCTTTCCATTCATCAGGTCTGTGATACAACTTTTGACAAGTAATTACCTTTCCTCACTCTGACCTGATAAACTATGCATTAGTATCTCCATTCAATAAACTAGGAGACATCTTGTCTTGACCAGACCAAATAAAAAAACATCAGTGGAGAAAACTGTGATTAAATCATGCAGCCAATAAAATCTGATGTGCACATTTTTTTTTTATTTGTGGTTTTTGACGGACAATCTCTAGTGTTAAACCAGCTACTGTACATTCAACACTGTGGGTCTCATTCAGACCCGCTCACGAGCGCAGGACGCTCGCAAGCGGGTCGATGGTACCCAAATGCGCATGCGCATGACGGAGGGAGCTCCGTCGTGCGCATGCGCGAGACCCGCATAGCGATAGCCAAGCTGTCGCTCCGGGTCTCGCACCAAAGAGGGCGTGCTGTCGATGGTGAGTGACAGCACGCCCCCTTTGGTGGGCGTGCCGGGGGCGTGGCTGCCAGACGGAGGCGTTCCCATCGGAGCGCCTACCGTCTGGGTCCGGCCCCACTGACATCACTAGTGATGTCACTGGGAGTGATTTTGGCTCTGATAGAGCCAAAATCACTCCTGGGCTTGCGGCAGCGAGATCCTACTGCAGGGTCTCGTCGCAAGCCCGATGGTCGCGATGGTAACCCACAGCTATGCGACCGTCCAAGAGGCCGCTCCAAGTTTAGGTAGGAGGGCCCTGATTCAGAGCTAGCGCTCTGGTCAGAGCGTCCGGCTCTGAATCAGGCCCTGTTTCAGTGATCTGGGAAACAGCAAGAATTACAAACTTCAAAAAGATTAAAAAAATACAAAAAGTTACTAATAATTTTTCTCTCTTGAGTTTTTTAATTTAAGGTTTGGTTGCAAAATTCACACATATTCACATTGCTGAAGTGAATGGCAATATTTCCCTGAGTTTAAATGAAATTGAAATTGAAATGAAATACTGGGCCTGATTCAGAGCCGGACGCTCTGACAGAGCGCTCGCTCTGAATCAGGGCCGTCCTTCTTGATTTTTAGAGCGGCCTCCTGACCGCTCGTATAGCTGAGGGTGACCATCCACAGCTATAGCGAGTGGCCAGGAAGATGGTCGCGATGGTCAAGACCATCACGACCATCGGGCTTGCGAGAAGACCCTTGTGGTAGGGTCTCGTTGACGCAAGCCCTGGAGTGCTTTTGGCTCAAACAGAGCCGAAAGCACTCCCACTGACATCACTTGTGATGTCAGTGGAGCCGGCACCAGACGGTAGGCGTTCCCATGGGAACGCCTCCATCTGGGCAGGCATGCCCCCGGCACACCCACCAAAGGGGGCGTGCTGTCACTCGACATCGACAGCACGCCCTCTTTGGTACGAGACCCGGAGCGATGGAGTGCCCGTCGCTATCCGGGTCTCGCGCATGCGCACAACAGAGCCGGCTCCGGTGTGCGCATGCGCACTGGGCCACCATCGACCCGCTTGCGAGCGCTCGCGAGCGGGTCTGAATCAGGCCCACAGTTTGGAGTGTAACTAGGTGAGTGCAAAACATGTATTTTTTTTTATTTAAATGGTGTGATCACATATCTCAGGCACAACAGATAGTTAAGTGGGGATGTAGTTGTGTGACCGGAGGGTGCAAGGCCGCCAGTCACAATCCCGACGCCCGAGTGTCGGCTAGGGATTTATGACAGGTGTCAAGATACCGACGTCTGTCATAATCCTGACGCCAGAATGCAGAACGACGCAGGCCCATACGAGGTAAGTAGGGGCACCTGTCCTCTTAGCTGTGGGGGGGAGGGTTAGGTTCATGGCACCCTGGGGGCATTTAGGATTAGGCACCCCCCGGGGAGGGTCAGGGTTAGGCTAGGGGAAGAAGGGGTTAGGGTTAGGCATTCCCCAGGAGGGCTAGGTTTAGGGTGCAGGGAGGGGGGGTTAGGTTTAGGCACTAACGGGGGGAGGTTAGGGTTAGGCATTAATGGGGGGAGGTTAGGGTTAGGCACTAGGGGGGAGGTTAGGGTTAGGCACAACTAAAGGAGGGTTAGGTTAGGGGGGGAGAGGGGAGGGTTAGCTGTACTTACATCCGCTGTCAGGATTTCCTCCCTTCGGCCAGCCACCGGCAATACAATCCCATTCCAGTTAAATGCCGTGGATTAAAGCCTATTGTTTATAATTCAATTCTTTGTGCACATTTTCTCTTGCATCCAATTTTTTCTTATGTATCAGCCCCAATACATCTGCCAGCTGTTTCGCAGATTCACCTTTCCGATCAGAACCGCCGACCTGTCGGTCGAAAATGACGATCAGCAGCCATCGATGTTCACCAATCCATTGGGGAATCGGTGAAGTTCTAAAATTCTGATTTGTTGATCTAGATCATATTTTAGTCGGGATGGGCATATCTGGGGAGCATCTGGGGAGCAGGGAATTGCAGATGTATGGGGGCCTTAAGCCAATACAGGTGGCCATTCATTTATATGTTTGGGTGCGGTTCTGTCTCTTTAAGTCCATGAGCTAGCAGACTTAGGGCCTGATTCAGAGCCGCTCGTAAGCGGCCGCTCGTTCGCTCTGAGCGATGTTCGCACAACTGCGCATGCGTATGGGTTGTAATGCACATGTGCAAACCAGTCATTGCGGTTGGAAATCGTGCGCTTGCAAAACAGCGAGGGCTGCTAATTTGATTGACAGAATGTACCGTTTGTGGGTGGTAACAGGGGAAGGTGCTTGAAAACGGGGGAGTGGAGATCCGAATGCAGGCGTGCCTAACGGTCAAAAGGGCGTTTAATGGGAGTGCACAATTAGTAAAGGAGCGTCATCGACCACATCACTTGGTTGTCTTTTAGCCTGACCTGCTCGCAGTGATAGCTGTAAGAAAAACCTACCACGAGCACTGCGAGCAGTTCAGATGCCTTTCGATGTACTCGATTAATCTAATAAATACCAGAGATGACGTGTGATGCAAACGGCAAAGGGACGTCTTTACAAAATAGCGAGCGCATTTTTCGTTCGCTCGTTCAGACATAGAGGCGTCAACAAACCGCAAAGAGCGAGCGCTCAATTTAAATAGCCGGCCCATTTTTTGGAACGACCGTCCGCAAATAGCGTCCGGCTCTGAATCAGGCCCTTAAACCCATGATAAAAGCAGTTTGTGTATAAAATGATATCTGTGTAATACCTGAGGTTTTTGCCAATCAGTGCAGGCACAGGGTCTCATTCAGACCCGCTCGCGAGCGCAGGACGCTCGCAAGCGGGTCGATGGTACCCAAATGCGCATGCGCACGCCGGAGGGAGCTCCATAGTGCGCATGCGCGAGACCCGGATAGCGACAGCCAAGCTGTCTCTCCGGGTCTCGCACCAAAGGGGGCGTGCTGTCGATGGTGAGTGACAGCACGCCCCCTTTGGTGGGCGTGCCAGGGGCGTGGCTGCCAGACGGAGGTGTTCCCATGGGAACGCCTACCATCTGGGTCCGGCCCCACTGACATCACTAGCGATGTCAGTGGGAGTGATTTTGGCTCTGATAGAGCCAAAATCACTCCAGGGCTTGCGGTCACCGAGACCCTACCGCAGGGTCTCGTCGCAAGCCCGATGGTTGCGATGGTCTTGACCATCGCGACCATCATCATGGACGCTCGCATAAGCTGTGGGTGGTCACCCCACAGCTATGCGAGCGTTCAAGAGGCCGCTCCATTTTTAAGTAGGTGGGCCCCGATTCAGAGCGAGCGCTCTGGTCAGAGCGTCCGGCTCTGAATCAGGCCCACTGGTCACAAAGGAAGACTTTGATATAGTTGGCTGGCCTCACAAATTATTGCAACATTTTAGAACACTCATTCCCTCAATGATGACGTCATCACGCCCAGCAGCAGCCCATATGGGCTCTTGTCACACGCTTCTGGCTGCTGCCGGGTGTGATGACGTCATCATTGACAGACGTCAGTCCGGTATCTGGTCCCGCTCCCAGCATGGTCTCACTGGGTGTGCATATAAGGTAGAAAATGTTTTCACTCTATTGTATCCAGAAGACAGTGTAAACTTTGAAACTTTGAAAATAACTACTTTATCCTGTTGTTTATGGGGAGTGCCACACCTTCAGACGCCTGTACTTTACCCCCTGTGATGGCACCCTCTAGAAATATGTGGTATGTTATTTGGAGTGCTGAGCTCTGTGCAAGTATATATATATATATAAATACAGTACAGTATATATACATATATACATATATATACATGCATATACGGGATGTAGTTATATGACCAGTCACAATCCCGACAGCGGAATGCCGGATATGGATTTATGATAGGCGTCGAAATACCGATGCCTATCATAATCCTGATGCCGGAACGCCGAGGATGCCATCCCAAATTAAGGTAAGTCTGGGGCACCCTTAGTGTTAGCCGCAGGGGGGAGGGTTAGGATTAGGGATTCTAGCGGGGTTAGGGTTAGGTTTTTTGGGGGAGAGATTAGCGTTAGGCACCCCTAGGGGGAGGGTTAGGGTTAGGCACCCCAAGGGAGAGATTAGGATTAGGTACCCCCGGGAGGGTTAAGTTTGGGGAGCGGTAAGGGGGGGTTAGGGTTAGGCATCCCCGGGGTAGGTTAGAACTAGGCACTAAGGAGGGAGGATAGGGTTAGGCACCACTAAGGGAGGGTTAGGGTGGGACAGAGGAGGTTAGGGTACTTACCTGTCCCTGTAGGGATCTTGATGCTGTCAGGCATCCACTGCTGGCATTTCAATTTCATTCGACATATACAGGGGCTTATGCAGAGTTGAACACTGTGTTGTGTCCATTCGCAAAGCTAAACTGTGGTTTAGGAAAAAATACATTGTTACTACCTACTGTACAGCCATGGCCGAAAGTTTTCAGAACAACACAAGTATTGGTTTTCACAAAGTTTGCTGCTTCAGTGTTTTTAGACTTTTTTGTCATATATTACTATGGTATACTGTAGGGGTGTGTACCGGACACTTTTTGTGTTTTGTGTTTTGGATCTGGATCTTTCTTCGTGTTTTGGATCTGGATTGGTTTTGCTAAAACCACCCTTCCGTGTTTTGGGTTCTGGGTTTTGTGTTTTGGATCTGTATTTTTTTTTAAAAAAGCATAAAAACAGCTAAAATCACAGAATTTGTGGGTTTTTATGCTCCTATTCAATTATTAACATCAATAACCTTCATTTCCACTCATTTCCAGTCTATTCTGAACACCTAACAACTCACAATATTGTTTTTATTGCCAAAAGGTTGCTCCCAGGTAGCTGGATGACTATGCTAAGCGACACGAGTGGGCAGCACAAACACGTGGCCCATCTAGGAGTGACACTGCAGTGGCAGACAGGATGGCAGTTTGAAAAACTAGGCCCCAAACAGTACATACTGCAAAGAAAAAAAAGAGGTGCAAGATGGAATTGTCCTCGGGCCCTCCCACCCACCCTTATGGTTGTATAAATAGTACATGCACACTTTAACAAACCAATCATTTCAGCGCCAGGGTCTGCCACATGACTGTGGCTGAAATGATTGCTTCTTTTGGGCCCCCACAAAACAAGCTGGCAATTAATGTGTCCCTGCACAAACTGGCTCTACGGAGGCAAGATGTCGTCCTCATCCTCCTCATCCACCGATTCCTTGGATAAAACAGGAAAAAGGGATTTAGGTGTCCCTGGACTGCTTACGGTCTTAGCCAAAGTTTCTGAACTTGACAGTAACTTTTTATGAACGCGCTGCAGGTGCCGTATAAGGGAGGATGTTCCTAGGTGGTTAACGTCCCTACCCCTACTTATTTCACCTTTACATATGGTACATATGGCAAGACAGTTTTTGTCCGGATTTGGATAGAAATATTGCCAGACCAAAGAGGTGGAATGTTTGGTCTTCTGCCCAGGCATGACCGTGATGGGCTTTTTCATCCCACAGTCAACAACTGTCTCCCCCGGAGCCTGATTTAAACAAACCACATCACCATCAGAATCCTCCTCGCCAACTTCCTCCTCAGCGCCAGCTACACCAGTATCCTCATCCTGTTGTACTTCAACAGTGACATCTTCAATTTGCATATCAGCAAGTGGACTGTGAGTGCTCCTTTCAGCACTTGCAGGGGGCGTGCAAATGGTGGAAAGAGCCACCTCTTCCCGTCCAGTGCTGGGAAGGTCAGGCATCGCAACCACCACCACACTTGGACTCTCCTTGGGGATTTGTGATATCTTCTTAGAACGCACAGTTCTTCGCTGTGCTTTTGCCAGCTTAACTTGTTTGATTTTTTTAGTGGGAGGAGGGCTTCCATCGTCATGTGAAGCTGAACCACTAGTCATGAACATAGGGAAAGACCTTAGCCATTCCTTGCCACTCCGTGTCGTAAATGGCATATTGGCAAGTTTACGTTTCTCTTCAGATGATTTAAATGTTTTTTTCAAGGTCATTTTCCTGAACTTTGTCATTTGGGATTGTATGTGCCCTCTACTATGACATTGGGCATCGGCCTTGGCAGACGACGTTGATGGCATGTTATCGTCTATGTCATGACTAGTGGCAGCAGCTTCAGCACTAGGAGGAAGTGGTTCTTGATCTTTCTCTATTTTATTTTTATCGGAGAAAGTTTGGTCCTCCATTTATGTTATATTGATTTGATATATACGTGCGGCTAAGGCGCACACAAACACAGAAAATATTTTTTTATTTTTGCTGGAGAGTAGTGCACTTTGTGGGTTACACCACCCTTTAAGAAATGAGCCAGCCGGCTCTTTACTTATGGGACACAGGCGCACGCTTGTCGCTGCTCCTTTGTTGATGCACGTGCAGCCACAGTGCACACAATTCACAAACACAGAAAATATTTTTTTATTTTGTTTGGAGTGTACTTTGGGGGTTACAGCACCCTTTAACGGTCAAGCCAGCTGGCCTTTTACTTATGACACAGGCGCACGCTTGGCACTACTTTGTTGATGCACGTGCGGCTACTGCACACACAATTCAAAAACACAGAAAATATTTTTTTATTTTGTTTGGAGTGTACTTTGGGGGTTACAGCACCCTTTAATGGTCAAGCCAGCCGGCCCTTTACTTATGACACAGGCGCACGCTTGGCACTACGTTGTTGATGCACGTGTGGCTACTGCGCACACAATTCACAAACACAGAAAATATTTTTTTATTTTGTTTGGAGTGTACTTTGGGGGTTACAGCACCCTTTAATGGTCAAGCCAGCCGGCCCTTTACTTATGACACAGGCGCACGCTTGGCACTACTTTGTTGATGCACGTGCGGCTACTGCGCACACAATTCACAAACACAGAAAATATTTTTTTATTTTGTTTGGAGTGCCCTTTGGGGGTTACAGCACCCTTTAACGGACAAGCCAGCCGGCTTTTTACTTATGGGACACAGGCGCACGCTTGGCACTACTTTGTTGATGCACGTGCGGCTACTGCGCACACAATTCACAAACACAAAAAAATATATTTTTTTATTTTGTTTGGAGTGCCCTTTGGGGGTTACAGCACCCTTTAGCAGTCAATCCAGCCGGCCCTTTATTTATGGGACACAGGCGCACGCTTGGCACTACTTTGTTGATGCACATGCGGCTACTACGCACACAATTCACAAACACAAAAAAATATATTTTTTTATTTTGTTTGGAGTGCCCTTTGTGGGTTACAGCACCCTTTAGTGGTCAATCCAGCCGGCCCTTTATTTATGGCACACAGGCGCACGCTTGGCACTACTTTGTTGATGCACGTGCGGCTACTGCGCACACAATTCACAAACACAAAAAAATATATTTTTTTATTTTGTTTGGAGTGCACTTTGGGGGTTACAGCACCCTTTAGCAGTCAATCCAGCCGGCCCTTTATTTATGGGACACAGGCGCACGCTTGGCACTACTTTGTTGATGCACGTGCGGCTACTACGCACACAATTCACAAACACAAAAAATATATTTTTTTATTTTGTTTGGAGTGCCCTTTGTGGGTTACAGCACCCTTTAGCGGTCAATCCAGCCGGCCCTTTATTTATGGGACACAGGCGCACGCTTGGCACTACTTTGTTGATGCACGTGCGGCTACTGCGCACACAATTCACAAACACAAAAAAATATATTTTTTTATTTTGTTTGGAGTGCCCTTTGGGGGTTACAGCACCCTTTAACGGACAAGCCAGCCGGCCTTTTACTTATGGGACACAGGCGCACGCTTGGCGCTGCTCCTTTGTTGATGCACGTGCAGCCACAGTGCACACAATTCACAAACACAGAAAAAAAAATTTTTATTTTGCACCTGGGGGGAGCACCCCTGATGGACAGAGCACCCCCTGGACAACACTACAGCACCCCTTTAGGACTGGGACACTGCACAGGACTTTGGAGTGGACACAGCCCCTATGGACAACTGACTGTGCAACACAGTCCAGCCAGCCCCTATGGACTTTGAAGTAGTGGACACAGCCCCTATGGACAACAGCAGCACAGCGCAGCACAGCACAGCACAACACTTCACTGCACTACACTACTCTACACAGCCCAGCCAGCCCTAACTCCCACCCTCCCTCTTCACTGTCCACAGCCGAGTGAGAAAATGGCGCCGACGCGGGTACCTTATATAGAATCCAAAACCCGCGAGACCCGGAAGGCGGGATGATGACGTTTTGCCTCGATTTCAGATCCGAGTCAGGCGGGAAAAGTCGAGCCTGACTCGGATCGGCCTCGGATCGGGGGGGCTCGGGGGGTTCGGATTTCAGAAATCCGAACCCGCTCACCCCTAGTATACTGATATAAAATTACAAGCATTTCATAAGTGTCAAAGGCTTTTATTGACAATTACATTAAGTTTATGCAAAGAGTCAATATTTGCAGTGCCAACAGTAGAGCATCCTGAGACCATTCATGGGTGCGGTTGCTTCTGAGCCAAGGGAGTGGGCTCACTCACAATTTTGCCTAAGAACACAGCCATGAATAAAGAATGTTACCAAAACATCCTCCAAGAGCAACTTCTCCCAACCATCCAAGAACAGTTTGGTGATGAACAATGCCTTTTCCAGCATGATGGAGCACCTTGCCATAAGGCAAAAGTGATAACTACAGTAAGTGGCTCGAGGAACAAAACATAGAAATTTTAGGACCATGGCCAGAAAACTCCCCAGACCTTAATCCCATGGAGAACTTGTGGTCAATCCTCAAGAGGTAGGTGGACAAACAAAAACCCACAAATTCTGACAAACTCCAAGCATTGATTAGGCAAGAATGGGCGGCCATCTGTCAGTAGGTGGCCCAGAAGTTGATTGACAGCATGCCAGGGCGAATTGCAGAGGTCTTGAAAAAGAAGGGTCAATACTGCAAATATTGACTCTTTGCATAAACTTAATGTAATTGTCACTAAAAGCCTTTGACACTTATGAAATGCTTGTAATTTTACTTCGGTATACCATAGTAACATCTGACAAAAAGGTCTAAAAACACTGAAGCAGCAAACTGTGAAAACCAATACTTGTGCCATTCTCAAAACTTTTGGCCACGGCTGTATGCAGAGCTGCCCGTAACTGCAAAATGAATCCAGCAAAATGCACCTACAGTACTTACTTCAGCAGACACTAGGAGCAGATGTGGCAGGAATATATACTGTATATGATACAGAGTTGTACAGCTTTTAGCAGAGGGTATCTTGTATGTTTTTACAGTCTGCATGCTTTGGAGCTGACCTTACGAGTTTACTGATGGGGTGTCTATGAAACTGTATGATATGGAGAGTTGTAAGTAAGTCTAAATACCCGTTTCCAGATGTATCATTTGCACCAAGTACAATGATGGTGCAAATGATAAATAGCATACTAAGCGTACTTATATGGGGAGTGCACACTGCAAGAGGCATATGATTCTGCATACATGCCTTTGGGGTGTATATTCAATTAGCTGCAATAATATTATTTGTTAACCAGTGCTTGATTTAAAGCATTTCCATGTGATAGTTTCATGTAGCATGTCTATGTGCACTCCCAATTCATGTTCAATTCAATTGGAAAAAGCACTTGCACAGTAATTCTGGCTGTTAACAGCCACGTTAAGGACCGGACTCAGAGATGTACGCAATGCCGATTTCTATGCAGAACGAGCGATTGTTTTCCATAGCACATGCATGTCAGCTGCACTACGTCTATGCAGCAATTGCTTTGCCATTATACCCGCACAGATGATCCATTCATATTGTTTTTAACTAAATTAAAATTAATGAGCTATTATTAACACAATGTAATAATGAAAAATTTGGGGGTCATTTTTAATAAATATAGTTTTATAGTTTCAAAAGACTAATTTATTTACTGTGCATATATATATATATATATATATATATTTATATATATACACACTGGGTGATACACTTGGCTGGCTGCCTGATCACTGCGGCCAGCATTGAATGGTGGGACACTGGGGGAAGAGTGGTGTCGCGGCTGCCCGGAAATGCTGATAGGGACACTGGGGGCAGTACACCACCTTGTCCGGCTCTGCATAGCCCAGCATCTCCCAGAGTATACCTCATACAGCCCGTCTTGGGCGGACCACCCCCCACCACAGGGTTGGTCACCACCCGTCCACCCACCTCCGGCTCCAACAGCGGCACCCCCACCCGCTCGAGTGGCCCGACAGCAGCAGACTCCACAAGCACAGTGGACCCAGCACCTCACGCACAACACTCGGTTGCTGACCTCAACAGACCAGGTGTCCTCCACGATCAGCAGCAACCTACCTCTGAAACCGCAGTGGCTCACTTCAAGCAGCAAAAACCTGCAGCAACGTTCATACATCTACGGCCGCACCAATTACACCCCAAATCCTACTGGTAGGTATCTGACTTCGAGACTCTGACCACCACGTGGGACACCACCAAGGTGCACACCCCCACCCACTACACCTGCTGCTCCCACCACCCGAGACTCCCTAAGACTGTCGACCAAAGGTCCAGCAGGGGTAACGTGCTGGTCAATTGAACTGCACAGTAAGGAGCCCCCTGAAAGGGTCCACCAACCTCCCCAGTCTCTCCCACACCCACCACCACACCATCCCCTTGTGCCCGGGACTGTACAGGAGAAGCACTGTGACTACTCCATTAAACTATTTGGCCCCGTCATCTTTGTCTCCCTCTTCTTTTTCTCACACCTCACCTCATTTTCCCCCCCACCATAATACACCCAACACGCCAGCAACCACGAACATAACCACCGCACCCATACCTTCCAACCCCCCCTTCCCCACATATCTGTTGTTGTGGCTGCAGTGCAGGGCTGGGAGGGGAACTGGAGGTGCCGTGGGGCTACCCAATCACTGTGGCCAGCAGTGTTTGGAAGAGATTGGAGGCAGAGCCAAGGTTGCTGAGCGACAGTAGATTAGCTTCCCGCAGCTGCCAAGTGGGTGTTTCTGACTGGTTGCATCAGATGTGACCATGTCAGGGAAAGCCCAGCCTGGTGTGGTCACATTTGATGCAACCATACCAGGCAAGTGGTTAAGCAGCTTTTGGACATCCAATATACTGTAGTAGAGAAGAGTAGGTGTCAGTGGGTGTTGCCAGCAAAGAGGTGCTATTGAGCGCCAAAAGCCTCTTTTTGAATCAGATGCAAAGTGGCCATTAGTGCTGAAGTCTGCGGCAGCCACATTTGCTACCTTATGCTAACGTTAGCAACAGTCTTTCTGTGCGACTTCATGCATATGATCACACTATCCACTGTTTTCCAGTCCCAGCCATCATCATTGGTATCGACACTTGTACCCACCAATGCTGGATGCAACAGATCCATCTGCCACAGACTTCACATCTGCCACAGACTTCACATCTGCCACAAACAAGCACAAATGTTGGGCTACATGCTCGCAACACTCCCACAAGATGCATATTTTCCATGCGTTTGCACGGTAACTGCCCAATTGCCTCCCAGAAATGTTCATTTCATGGAATGCTTAGTCCACTCAAGATCCGAGACGTACGGAGCTCTTTTCAGACAGTTCAAGTGAGTCATGCACAGACCACGTTTGCTGATTTCGATGCATGTGTGGTATGTAGAAAATCTTGAGATGCACTTGCTTTACACTTGCGTCCAACTCTGAAACAGGTACCAAATGACCACATCAGTTCACTGGGATCAGAGGTGTATGGTGGGAAACGCATAGAGTGAACAACAGAGCCTTTTGGGACCCTCTTTGATAAAGCTCCCGTTGATGGAGCGAAACATGTTAGAGAATTACCTGGAACTTATAAAAGGAATTTTGCTGAGTGACATCTGTAGCCCTCTTTATTGATTGGAAACCATCTTTATTTACTGGTGGACTGTGCACTTTGGTAGAGTGGTGACACAGAGAGACGGAGGCGGTGCCTGGCCGGAAAGTACCCGGAGCTGGATTACCTTGTCGCATACTAAGATCTCAAAGTGACGGGAGACGTGACCACAAAGCAGGCTAAGTTCCCGGTCCTTCCCTGGGCTGTGGTCTGTGGGACTGAGTAAAACGCCAAACCGGAGTTAACACTGATGACCTTGGAAAAGCATATATGGGCTAAAGATGTTCTAATATTGCAAGTTATATATATTCAAATTGGAGCAGCAGCTCATAAAACGTGTATTCTAGGAGGATCCTTTCCATCCAGCACGTCAGTTTATCTTACAGAAACTTTGCTTCTAAAACTCTCACAGTGGTGAGGCTAAAAATATATTGTAGCAAACCAAAAAAAAAATTTTCTCTTGTATAACAACTGCTATGGATTTTTAGTCACTTGGCATTTGTAACCTTATAGACTTTATTTATTTATTTTTTTGTATAGAATTTTGTCAGTAATATATCTTAAGCTTTTAAGAATATAATGTTCTTATGTTTTATGTATGTATGATGTTTTATGTGTAATATAAAATGTAAAATATTAAGAAATCTGAATGATGGTGTTCTAATTGATTGTTCTGCCACATTGGGACCTCTTTTTAATTAGCGCATCACCAATATATGTACAGGTTGAGTCTCCCATATCCAAATATTCCGAAATACGGAATATTCCGAAATACGGAATAATTTTGGCATGACTGAGATAATGAAATCTCTGATTTTTGATGGTTCAATGTACACAAATTTTGTCTATGGCACAAAATATTAAAAATATTGTATAAAATTACCTTCAGGCTGTGTGTAGAAGGTGTATATGAAACATAATGAATTTCATTTCTGTACACAAACTTTGCTTGAGCCACAAAATTATTGAAAATATTGTATAAAATGACCTGCAGGCTGTGTGTATAAGGTATATATAACACATAAATGCATTTTGTGTGTGTATTGGGGTCCTATTCCCAAGACATTTCATTATGATATGCAAATATTCCAAAATACGGAATATTCCGTTATCCAAAATACCCCTGGTCCCAGGCATTTTGGATATGGGAGACTCAACCTGTATATAGATATAGATATACAGTCAGGTGCATAAATATTGGGACATTGACAGAATTTTCATATTTTGGCCTCTATTCACCACCACAATGACTTTGAAATGAAACAAACAAGATGTGCTTTAACTGCAGACTTTCAGATTTAATTTGAGGGTAATTACATCCAAATCAGGTCAACGGTGTAGGAATTACAACGGTTTCTATATGTGCCTCCCACTTTTTAAGGGGCCAAAAGTAATGGGACAAACTGAACAATCCTAAATCTATCTTTCACTTTTTAATACTTTGTTGCAAATCCTCTGCAGGCAATTACAGCCTGAAGTCTGGAACGCATAGACATCACCAGATGCTGGGTTTCATCCCTGGTGATGCTCTGCCAGGCCTCTACTGCAAATGTCTTCAGTTCCTGCTTGTTCTTGGGGCATTTTCCCATCAGTTTTGTCTTCATCAATTGAAATGTATGCTCAATCGGATTCAGGTCAGGGGATTGACTTGGCCATTGCATAACATTCCACTTTTTAGCCTTAGAAAACTCTTTGGTTGCTTTTGCAGTATGCTTCGGGTCATTGTCCATCTGCACTGTGAAGCGCCGTCTAATGAGTTCTGAAGCATTTGACTGAATATGAGCATATAATATTGCCCGAAACACTTCAGAATTCATTCTGCTGCTTTTGTCAGCAGTCACATCATCAATAAATACAAGGGAACCAGTTCCATTGGCAGCCATACATGCCCACGCCATGACACTACCACCACCATGCTTCACTGATGAGGTGGTATGTTTTGGATCATGAGCAGTTCCTTTCCTTCTCCATACTCTTCTCTTCCCATCACTCTAGTACAAGTTGATCTTTGTGTCATCTGTCAATAGGATGTTGTTCCAGAACTGTAATGGCTTTTTTAGATGTTGTTTGGCAAACTCTAATCTGGTCTTCCTGTTTTTGTGGCTCACCAATGGTTTATTTCTTGTTTTGAACCCTCTATATGAACTCTTGTGAAGTCTTCTCTTGATTGTTGACTTTGACACATATACACCTACCTCCTGGAGAGTGTTCTTGATTTGGCCAACTGTTGTGAAGGGGTTTTTCTTCACCAGGGAAATAATTCTTCTGTCATCCACCACAGTTGTTTTCCATGGTCTTTCGGGTCTTTTGGTGTTGCTGAGCTCTCCAATGCGTTCTTTCTTTTTAAGAATGTTCCAAACAGTTGATTTGGCCACACCTAATGTTTTTGCTATCTCTCTGATGGGTTTGTTTTGATTTTTCAGCCTAATGATGGCTTGCTTCTCTGATAGTGACAGCTCTTTGGATCTCATATTGAGAGTTGACAGCAACTGATTCCAAATGCAAATGTCACACCTAGAATCAACTCCAGACCTTTTACATGCTTAATTGATAATGAAATAACGAGGGAATAGCCCACACCTGTCCATAAAATAGCTTTTGAGTTGATAGTCCCATTACTTTTGGCCCCTTAAAAAGTGCGAGGCACATATAGAAACCGTTGTAATTCCTACACCGTTCACCTCATTTGGATGTAATTACTCTCAAATTAAATCTGAAAGTCTGCAGTTAAAGCACATCTTGTTTGTTTCATTTCAAAGCCATTGTGGTGGTGAATAGAGGCCAAAATATGAAAATTCTGTCAATGTCCCTATATTTATGCACCTGACTGTATATATATATATATATATATATATATATATATATACTGTATATATTTATATATATATATATTGCACCAACACATAGC
Organism: Taudactylus pleione; assembly: GCA_031769625.1. Lineage (NCBI taxonomy): Eukaryota > Metazoa > Chordata > Amphibia > Anura > Myobatrachidae > Taudactylus > Taudactylus pleione. The sequence goes on along the minus strand of JAUIMM010000033.1, from coordinate 5,697,327 downwards.
GAATAGCACAATGCAGGGGATGCTTACTTGCTCACACCTTTTTTAAATGTAAGTGTATGGTTCTGCCTGTACAGTGTATCCGGAAAGTTTTCACAGCGCTTCACTTTTTCCACATTTTGTTATGTTACAGCCTTATTTCAAAATGGAATAAATTCATTTTTGTCCTCAAAATTCTACACACAATACCCCATAATGACAACATGTAAATAGTTTTTCTGAGATTTTTGCAAATTTAATAAAAAAAAACTAAGAAATCACATGTACATAAGTATTCACGGCCTTTGCCATGAAGCTCCATATTGAGCTTAGGTACATCCTGTTTCCACTGATCATCCTTGAGATGTTCCTACAGCTTAATTGGAGTCCACCTGTGGTAAATTCAGTTGATTGGACATGATTTTGAAAGGCATACACCTGTCTATATAAGGTCCCACACTTGACAGTGCATGTAAGAGCTCAAACCAAGCATGAAGTCCAAGGAATTGTCTGTAGACCTCTGAGACAGGATTGTCTCGAGGCACAAATCTGGGGAAGGGTACAGAAAAATATCTGCTGCTTTGAAGGTCCCAATGAGCACAGTGGCCTCCGTCATCCGTAAATGGAAGGAGTTCGGAACCACCAGGACTCTTCCTAGCATTGGCTGTCCGTCTAAACTGAGCGATCGGGGGAGAAGGGTCCTAGTCAGGAAGGTGACTAAGAACTCGATGGTCACTCTGTCAGAGTTACAGCATTCCTCTGTGGAGAGACGAGAACCTTCCAGAAGAACAACCATCTCTGCAGCAATCCACCAATCAGGCCTGTATGGTAGAGTGGCCATACGGAAGCCACTCCTTAGTAAAAAGCATGAGGCAGCCCGCCTGGAGTTTGCCAAAATGCACCTGAAGGACTCTCAGACCATGAGAGACAAAGATTGAACCCTTTGGCTTGAATGCCAGGCATTCTGTTTGGAGGAAACCAGGCACCGCTCATCACAAGGCCAATACCACCCCTACAGTGAAGCATGGTGGTGGCAGCATCATGCTGTGGGGATGTTTTTCAGTGGCAGGAATTGGGAGACTTGTCAGGATAGAGGGAAATATGAATGCAGCAATGTACAGAGACATCCTGGATGAAAACCTGCTCCAGAGCGCTCTTGACCTCAGACTGGGGCGACAGTTCATCTTTCAGCAGGACAACGACCCTAAGCACACAGCCAAGATATCAAAGGAGTGGCTTCAGGACAACAATGTGAATGTCCTTGAGTGGCCCAGCCAGAGCCCAGACTTGAATCCGATTGAACATCTCTGGAGAGATCTGAAAATGGCTGTGCACCGACGCTTCCCATCCAACCTGATGGCGCTTGAGAGGTGCTGCAAAGAGACATGGGTGAAGCTGCCCAAAGATAGGTTTGCCAAGCTTGTAGCATCATATTCAAAAAGACTTGAGGCTGTAATTGCTGCCAAAAGGGCATCAACAAAGTATTGAGCAAAGGCTGTAATACTTATGTACACGTGATTTCTTAGGTTTTTTTTTTATTATATTTGTAAAAATCTCAAAAAATCTTTTTACACGTTGTCATTATGGGGTATTGTGTGTAGAATTTTGAGGACAAAAATGAATTTATTCCATTTTGGAATAAGGCTGTAACATAACAAAATATGGAAAAAGTGACGAGCTGTGAATACTTTCCGGATGCACCGTATGTGCAATCATAAACATGCTAGGATATATGCTCATTAATACTTTATCTGCTTGAACTACCTGTAATCTGCATGTAGTATAGAGACAATACAATTAATCACCAGAGGTTAAATGCTGCAAGACATTCACACTGTACGTATTAGAACCTGCATACGATATTATTAGCTTTTCATGTTGGAGTCTTGTGTTCATTCATATCACCTAGTGGGAAATGTCAGAGATTTTAGTGAACTCAATTAGGGACCAGATGCTGAGGGTTTATATCTTATCCCATTTAAGACAACAGAGAATCTTTTTGACATTTGACAAAGATAAGGATTTAATTTATGAATTTAGCGGAGGAGGATTATTATTATTATTTTTTTTTTTAACCAACGCTATCACATAGTTATTTTACATTATCCTCATTTATCAAAGAAAAAATTAAGGCAACAGCTAACCTAAACTATTTTGTAGGACGTATGGCTGGACTTACAGTCTCCTGGCTTCAGCTATGTTATGTCCACCAGCAGATGGGACCGAGGGGGTTCTTTATGAAAGAGCACCATCAGCAGGGTCTTCCACCTACCTTATAGTAGGTGCAAATGATTCTCCTTGAAACAGGTGTATCTACGCTTACTTCCAGCTGATTCTAGTGCTGCCTTCATGAGAAAACTCTATGATAGCCCGAACACACCCGAACTTTGGGGTTCCAAGAAAAGCCGAGTCTTGGCTTGAGTCTGCTTTAAGTTCAAGACTCGGATTTAAAAATTGAATCTCGGGTTTTGGATTGCAATTAAACATGACCAAATTACACGATTTTAGTTGTTTTTATAAATTTGAAAGAAATCCAAAGCCGAATCTGAACCAGAACACTTGAGGGTGGTTTTGCTAAAACCATAACATAGGAGTACGCGCACATCTCTAGTTAGAATGCATATGACTGTATCGCCCTCACTTGCATACACTCAGGGTCTGACTCAGTAAGGATTGATATTGCGATCGCGGCTGCATTTACTCACTCGGTCTCACTGCGAAGATATGCTAATGACTGCAATCTCAATGCTGTACGCATTCTAACATAAGGATGCCCACCATACCTTACACACATACTTAGCAAGACTGCAAAACCATCAGTAACATCGAGTACAATCAGAGCCTCACGCACATTTGCACAAGCTCTGACCTTACTCAGGAATTACTAACCTCATCGCACGCAGTGAAAGCCCAAGCTGCGTATGACATTGCAGTGGCTAATTTATGCACGCCCCTGCAACGCCGTTCAAATGCACTGGCACGCCTGCGTTTCGCCGACCACCCCCCATCACCACCCCCCAAAGGTACTTCTTGTCATGGGTCAATTGCAGTCCTGATCGCAGTGGAGTGCTCGCGCATGCACACTGCGATTCATAGGCATGCTCAGTACCCAACCATCGGCCGATTGCCTGCGTAATCGCAATACCGATCCTCGCTGAATCAGGCCCTCAGATCGGGTGCATCCGCAGTGTGAAAACACGCAAGTTATGCTCCGCCAACAGGCTCCCGTCTACTCTTCATCATCCCCATTGTCTTCCAACTCCCATATCTATTTCCTCTTCTTGCACACAAAGCCCAGTTTCGCCAGCATTTTGTTTACACAGGCGCAGTATTTACTTCTCAGGAGGGTCACTTATGTTTTGAAGCCATTAATACACAGTATGGACCAGATAATATCATCCTAGAATCCCTGTGTGAGTGTGTAAATGAGCTAATGTTACTGTGATTACAGCTTCGACAAATGACAAACCACAGCATCTCGCTGAGCACAGGAGATTTTCTTTATATACGTTTCTATGCGTTGAATATACATTGAAACATGGACAGATATTTAATTTCTAATAAGAATCTATTTTACAAGCATACTAAGGTAGACGGGCAGCAATATATATATATATAAATGGGATCAGTATGAAATACCGCCGGACGCGTGCTCAAACCCCGATGCTGGAAGACCAGCAGTGAAGATCCCGACAGGTAAGTATTTTTTGTATTTACTAACTTAACCCCCCCCCAACCCTAACCTTCCCTTAGGGGTGCCTAGCCCTAATCTCTTCCCCAAGTGCCTAGCCCTAACACCCCCTTTAAGTGCCTAAATCTAACCCCCCCTTCCCTGCAGCCTAAACCTAAGTCTCCCAGGGGGGTGCTAAACCCTAACCTCCCCTTCCCCTAGCCTGACCCTAAACCTACTCGATGAGTAGGGTTCCACCGTAATTTAGGTACCAGCACAAGGCTGCAGGGCCACTTTAAGATTGTGGCAGAGTATCATCACACTGGCAGATTTCAACCATGGATTAACATCAAATTAATTAACAGCAGATTTAGGGTGGGTCATCTTTTCAATTGAGGCATTGGTTGATTCACAAGGATCCACAGTGTCCATTGGGTGTTGTTATTTACTTGGATGGTGATGCCTCTCTTCAATAGTCCAGTGTATTATCAAAATCTCCAGGTGACAAACCATCTCCACTGTGTTTAAAATGAAATATATACCCAAAATGGTAAAGAAAGCTGTGAACTTTTGCAAGTACAGTTTATCTAAAAGTACCCTCTTACCTAATTGATATATGATTATTAGAATAATGAGTATTACCGCCATTGATCTTAGGGCTGCCACTTGTTCAGTAAAATACCCGTGTCATGTTCAACATTTGCCTGCAAGCTATGGAAAGTGGAGCGATGTCTAGCCAACAGTATGTTATGACATTTCCTCTGCTCCGTTTCTGACAGCTGAACAGAGTAATATTAAATATCGCTGAGAAATTAGTTATTGCTACAGAGAGACACCAGTGCAGTGCAAGGAAGCAGCAGGGGGGCAATAGAATACCCATACCCACCTATGCACATTTAGAGAGAGTTCACATTCTGGTGCAGTGCTTGAAGCGGAGAGGTATATGGCCCACTGCCACTTTAAGCACTGATGTAATGCCTGACGCAGTGATCAGCAGGGCACAGGCATATATGGGATCCAGGGAGCCGGTAGCTGCGGTCAATGAAACATCATGCACCGGTGGAGTTGCCCGGTGCAATAAAGTTTCTTTGTTTATTGCAGCATGTGTGACATCATGGCACCATGCTGCGCTGCACTGCCGAAAGGCAGATGAGCCAAAACGTGAAGAGGATGAGAACGTGCCAGAAGACTCAGAAGAAGAAGGTAAAGTGGCTGGGGCTGGAGGGATGCTGTGGCTGGAGCCTGAAAGACACTGGAGGCTGGAGAGACAGAATGGAGCTGGGGAGACAGAAGGGTGTGGCTGGAACTGGAGAGACTGGGGGGCTTTACTGGAGATACAGAAGAGACATGGAGCTGGAGAGAAACTGGAGGTTTGGAGAGACACTTGGTGGCTTTGCTGGAGAAACAAAAGGGCACTGGAGCCGAGGAGACTCTGGGGATCCGGAGAAAAACTGGGAGGACTGCTGCTGAAAAGACACTGGGGGCTGGAGAGACAAAAGGGGCTGGAGAGGGGGCTGTAGAGACACTGATGGGTTGGAGATACACTGTGAGGCTACAGTTGAGGAGACACGGTGGAATGAAGCTGGTGAGACACAAAGGTTGGATGAGAATGAAGAGAACTGCTGGGAAGTGGCTGGAGATTATCCACTACTGGGAGGATTAGAGGGAAAGGGCTCAGGGACAGTAATTTTCATTAAGGTACCAATTCTAAAGAAAAACATTACTGATACAAATGGTACCACATTAACAAATACAGTATAATAATATAAAATGTTTGATCAGGGAAGTTCACATTTTGCCCTGCACCAAAATTTCTGTTACTATGTGGTATACAGTCGAACCTCTGCTACATGATAATGCAGAGAAACCACATATAGGTAAGGAAGAACCCCGGCCATTCTATTTAAATTTCCATACCCCCACTTCTAAATTCCCACTTTGAGCACTGTTCTGGGGGGACTGTAATAGCCTGCGACTTACAGGCATCTGCTAGCTCCTGACGAGTCTGCCCAATGTTTTAAAGTGTCAATCATTTAAAAGGGCAAAATCAACCTTGTTTTGCCTTTTAAATGATTCCCACTTTAAAACATGACAAAATATATATTGATCTCAAAGTGGAAACAATCCTGAGCTCTACACATTACTGTATATATTATATAGGACCCTATACAACCAACGCAATTTTATTTCAGCAACCTATTTTAAATGCTGGGATTTTGGCCGATTCCTTTCATAGTTGAATAAATCACAGAGCTGGAAAATAACCATTTTTATTTTTTTCCCCAAATGTTTTGACCTCGGGGATTTATACAACTTTTTCTTAAAGATAAACCAACGACAGATGTTTTTTTTTTTACATAATAGAAGCATATAGAACCTTCTATTGTGTTTCGCTCTATATATTCTTTTTTGAGACTTTATGTTGAAACATCAACCCTCAGGGATGACTTTCACTAGCGGCTGTAGGCGCATGTGACGCTTACAAAAAAGAGATTTAAATTTCTGAGCCCAGAAACTCACATCTTTCTCCGCAAAACTGCTAGTCTGTCCCACATAATAGACTATGCATGCCAGGACTTTGTATTAGGGAACAAAAATCTAAAAATGTCTTTAGGCCTGAAGTAAAATGCTTTGTCCTTGGGGATGACAGCGCTGGTTGCAGCCATTGCTGCTCTGAAAAACGAAAAAGATTTCCATCCTGTAACCAACAAACACAACCTTAGGGACTTCCATACTACTGGAAGAGTTAAAACCTTTCTCATGTTTGCTTGTGACAAGAGGCATCTGAAAATTTCTCATCTCCATCGTGACATTTGTGATTTGTCGTCCCGGCGGAAATGATTTGATGTCATACCTGGTTCAGAGTATTAGCTTGAACTCACTGGTGCAGGGGCTAATTATTCATTTTCCACCATCCCATCTGTTTTGTTTGCTGGTGTGTAGACATTAGAAGAAGCTCTTCTGAGAAAACGGTATAAGCCAAAGCTGCTGAGCACACAAGTGTGAAGGCACAGAGCCTCGGGCAGCGGAGGCTGTCTCTTAGACTTGCTGCCTGGACACAGAATGTCACCTGCCACACACATGTCCTGAGCTCTCAGAAGACCGCTCAGACACAGCGCCGAATAACAAAAAAAAAAATAATGACAAAAAGTTCATGCAGATGAGGAGGTTAACAAGAAAGACCCGCGATGCAACTGTAGAAATCATTTGTACAAACAGGATCTTGTTGTCACTGAGCCGAAAATGACAGACAATTAAAGATAAACAAGCCAGCGCAGTACTGAGCAAATGCGAGGAAGGCAGCTGTGATCGCACACAACGTCTGGCATTTTGTATTGTTCTGAAACCCATAAACAAGGGCAGGTATGTCGTTTCATATGCTCGGTTACCAGCCGCGTTCTGCCAGCAATCAGGTAGCAGGTGAAATGAACGGTGTATGTAGCAATGATGTAAAAAATAAAAAAATAAAAAAATAAATGAACTTGACAAAAACTTGGAAGCCAAAAAGAGAACGTTATCCGCCCATCTCCCCCTTCCACCATTCCCCTTTTGTTGTTTTTAAAACTGTAACATTCTTTACAACTTGGAATATATATGAGATAAAGAAGTCATATAAAAAAAAATGTATCTCTAAAAACGGCATAACTACAAATTCTGAGGCAACATTTTAAAGGGCGCCCAATTCGATAAAATATTAACTCATTTTTAATTGATACATAGGGAGTGATTTAAAAAAATAAATAAATAAATAAATAAATATGAAAGAAAAAGTGTAGTACACTGTTATCAACCAAATGCAGGCTCTGTAATAAGGACACGCACACATACGTATACTTATTACTTATTTATATACACAAGCACAATGACAATCAGGAACACAAAAGCAAAGGCTAAGAAACATAGGAGCTGCTTCGGAGATTCTGTTGATGATTTCCAGATATAGGGGGTCTATGTACTAAGCCTTGGAGAGAGATAAAGTGGATGGAGACAAAGTATCAACCAATAGGAGTGCGGAGGGGGGGCGCTCCCTCTGTCGTGCGCATGCGCAGTGGGGGAACATCGACCCACTTGCGAGCGTCCTGCGCTCGCGAGCGGGTCTGAATGACCCCCAGAGAGCACAGGTGGAGATACTGTATATGATGCAGCAGCAATGTTTGCACTATGTCCCTCTTACACAATCCGACATGTACCTTGTTCTCATATTCTCTCTGCCAAGGTCCAATTTTCCAATTTCTATTGATTTTTTGTCTATACAGACTCTTTCTATATTCTATCTGCTTCCTTAGCAGTAGCTATCTATGCCAAATGCTGAAGGTCACAGGAAAATGGTCAAGTCACAAGAAAATAGTATATGAGATACCTAAGGGCCTGTGGGCCAAATGTAATAAGGTGAGAGTTTAGAAAATGTGAGAGTTTAGCAGTAAGCTCTCACATTGGTCGAGTTTTATCTTCAAAATGGGAAAACACCTGGATGAAAGTTTAAATCTTGAGAGTCTTTTGAGTCTGAAAAACATGCGAATTTGCTCTGTTGCTTTGTTCTCAGACTCTATTACATTGGCCGATATTAAAAAGTGCGAGAAATCTCTCTAATTTTCTAAACTCTCACCCTATTACATTTGGCACTAAAAGTCCTATCAAAAATGTCCCATTTCAAAAAAAAAAAAAAAAAGGATTAACAGGTCCATATGACTGGATTTGAGCAGAAACAATGTGTTTATTAGAGATGAGCGGTTCGGTTCTTACTCAGTTCTTTTCGCCAAATTAGAGTAAGTTCAGACTAGTTTGGATTTATCTTTTTGGCTATCCAAAACACGTGATAGCCGGATAGCCAATATCATGCCGTTTTTGAGATCCGAACATAACCGAGTAAAACCGAGCTGCTCATCTCTAATTTTTATGCATTTATCTTGCTAAGACTTTAAAAAGTCTTGAAGTTGGACTTAGGTTAGTTCTGTGACCATCCTCGGTCACGGCAACCATCATCACATTGTGGTCAAACACAAAGATCTGGGTCTCATCCAACTACAGGTAATACCGACATCTATTCATTATTATTTGACTTTATTACCGGATGATGAACTAATTAACAACAGTTCCAAAATTATATTTGTCCATGGAGGAGTTTTTCAGAGAGTTTCATTAAATGTTTATTTAAAAGTCCGGGAATTATCATTTATACATTTTAGGAACCATTATTTATATGTAATATAATTATTTACATGTGTGTTTTATTGCTCTAATTGAATTATTAAGCATTGGTTGCTTTGTCTTAATAAAGATACAATTCATTTTATTATATACATTGTTGCTACTGGTTTGAGTGATTTTTATTCATACTAACAGAATCTGTGGTTGCCCCATCTTTTATGCATAGTTCTGTGTCTGTAACTGCTCCTGCAACCTACTGTAGAATGCCGGTCTCTGGACCTCACCCCATGTGACTTTTGGTTGTGTTATTTTTTTTAAGAACTAAGTGTCAGATTTGAAAGATAACATTAAACATCATCTACTGTCTATTCTATATTTTTTCAAAAAGAAACCACAACGGAGGACACATTAAGAGCCAATTTCACTGCATTGAGTGGCAATTATCTCTCAGCTTCATCCCCTTATATCATTCAGCCTCATACTCCTTCTGTATCACTCTGCCTCATACCACACTGTGTCATTTAGTTTCAACCCACCTTTTGGCACTCAGCTTCATCCCACCCTATGGCTCACAGCCTCACCCCCCATGACTCATAGCCTCATGCTCTCCTGTGTCTCTCTGTGTCCCCCCTTCAAGTGTCTCTCAGCATCATCCTCCCCGTAGCTCTCAGCCCCATCCTCCTAAGTCTCCCATCACATTCCCCTCTGTCTCACCAGCACTCAGAGTGCCAGACTGGGGCATGAAGGGCCCAACAGTGGAATACAGTGAAGGGGGTATTATACATGCTTAAGGGGTGTGGCCAGTCAACTCAGAGGCTTAACTAACCATTACAGAGGACATAGTCTGCAGAGAATATGAACTCTACATTGCATGGTCTGTGCCCATTTAGAATTATGTATAATATATAGATAGATAGATAGATAGATAGATAGATAGATAGATAGATAGATAGATAGATAGACAGACAGACAGACAGACAGACAGACAGACAGACAGACAGACAGCCAGACAGCCAGACAGACAGACAGACAGACAGACAGACAGATAGATAGATAGATAGATAGATAGATAGATAGATAGATAGATAGATAGATAGATAGATAGATAGATAGATAGTGCATATAGTATTGTACCAGATAATAGCGATGTTGGTTACTTTTTCAAAAATTTTACAACTACATTCCCAGTTTGTAAAATGCTGTATTATGTTATTTTCACACAATAAAACCTAACAACTATCTGTGATTGGTAGGAGGGCATAGCCGGATTAAGGCGTGTGGGGGCCACAGGGCAACTAAATAGTGGAGCCCCCTTCAAGCCACAGGGAGCCTGCAAAGTCACCCACACCCCTTACTCCTAGCCACACGGAGCCTACTTAGCCACACACCCCCTTAGTCACACGGAGCCTACCACCCCCCTTCCCCCTAGCCACCCAGAGCCTACCACCCTCTGACCCCAACCTACCACCATGCCACACAGAGCCTATTGCTCCACCGGTGATTGCTCACCTGAGTGATGTCATGACCTCCTAGGAGATTTGCTCCCTAGTCCCCTCAACAGCGTCACGGATGCCAATGAGACTACTCGGGAAACGCTCTGCACTCTAAGCAGTGGCACTAACTGTGCTGCTGCAGACAGTAACACAGAGCCGTGGCAGTGAGCCTCAATCAGGGAACAGGTGCCACTGGACACCTGTTCTTGGCAGGGTCACACCGACCCTGTGAGGGGGCCCCTCTGTGTGTGAGGGCCCAGGAATGACTGCCCCTGTCGCCCCCCCCTCCTTATTCCGGTCCTGTGGGAGGGTGAGTGTTGATGTAGTTTCCATAGAAACAAACCAAGCACCCATGTTCGTCCATGTTCCTTGTACACTGGGTAACCTAGAAGAAGTGGTGGGGCCCTCAGGCAGACCCACCGGTGATTCCCTCCCAACCCCTGTGGGCCAGTTTGACCCTGAGCACATCTCTTTCTGTATCTGGAGCACATCCCCCTGTATCTCCCCAGTCCCATTTCTATAGCACCACCCCCCTCTTGTGTCTCTGCATCTTCAGCTTCATCCATTGGCACACTATTACAACATCACATGTGCTGCACCAGAAAAAAATGCTTTATTGCACCAGCCACTGGGCTCCCTCTTTCTGTCTGTGCCCTGCTGAAGAACACAGTGACCTAACTGGTCCTGGGTGGGGAGTCAAATGTACTGGATTTCCGAGGGATCTTGGGACCAGATATAAGTGTCCTCCTTGTACTTTTCTATCGCTGGGCCTGCTGCCATACAGTACAGAGAATATTTTTGTTGCCTTACAACAGAGCCTATTGCCCTCATTAATAACTACTTTAGCTTCATAGTAACAACCCTTTTGAAACCATTAACCATTTTACAACAATTACATTAACAATCCCCATTATTAATTTGCCCCAATATCATTAAAAAATTACATTTTTATACTCCTAAGTCTCATTAAAATAACTTTATTCCTAATTAACCCCATTAAACTATTAACCCCTGACCCATAAACTAGATAAACTATACTCTGTTGGAATATGTGTGTACAGGTAGTGGTGGTATGGAAGAATGTATGTACACACCAGTGAATGTCCCAGTCAACGAACAGCCCAGTTCTTAACAAATGGGGTTGTTTATTCAGCAGTAATGTGACATGTCCAACCGTATTCAAATTTATGCTTACACAGACTCTTATGCATGGAGCGGAGCTTGAGAGGAGTATACAAATCATCAGCTGTTGACTGTATCTGGGTAGTGGTTCAGTGTACAAGCTGCAATAGTGGCTCTGGCAATCTCAGGGTTTCTCTGGACCTAAGTGGAAGACGCTCCCACTATGGTCAGTGGCCAAAAGTATGGTCAGTGGCCATCTTGGTTGGTGATTTGAAGCCTCCCTGTAAGTACCTAAACATGGAGTATGCGCAGGAGCGCTCTCCAACTTCAACAGCCCCCTCGCTACAAGTTTCTCCATGTTACACAAACATTGACTTAAAGCTTTCACGTTGCAACCTGTTAATAATTGAGGGTTAGACAAGCAAGAAATTAACATTTCACGTGGTTATAGTCCACTTTTCCTGGTACAGACATCAGTAAAGCTGGGCACACACTAGACAATGCAACATATATATAGGCCCGTATTCAATTTGAAGCGTTAAGTCTGGATCCGCGTTAAGTTACCGCCGATGACATCATTATCGCCTGTTTTGGTTTTACCCCGTATTCAATTTGAAAGACTTTCTGCCTAGGCGGAAAGTGAATGCAATGTAATAGGCGGTAAAGTATCGCCTATGAATGGCAGGCGGAAAAAGGTGCAGAATTGGGGTTTTGGGGTGCAACATTTCGGGAACCCCGTGCAGCCTACAGACAGTCCCCCAAAGGTAATCTGTGTCAAAAAAAAAATAAACTTAAGGACACCCCAAAAATTGACTTTGAAAAAGGAGGCAGAAAAAAAAAATGTTGGGGTACAAAGTTAAAAACTAGCGAACTTAACTCTGGGGGGGTCCTCAAGTATGCCCCAGGTGTTTTTTTGATTGCAGGTGTTTGCGGCAGGTGGATTTTTCATGATTTTTTCAACTTCACTTTTTCAACTTTAAATATGCTAACCCCCATATTCAAGTACCCCAAATTTACTGGGATAAGCTATTTTCTGGAAAAAATACTCCTAAATACTATTCTGCATCAGGTATAGAAAAACGCTATTTAGCAGCTATTGAGCCCATTTAAAAACACCAAATACCTTCAGCAAGCCAAAACGGGGGGTACCAAAGTGAACCCCCATGTCAGAGCATCATTTGGGGGGTGACAGGCTGATTTCCCCAAAAATGACAGTACTTTCCGCTAATTACAGTATCGCAGGGTGCCGTTTACGCGTACTTTGAAATTGAATACGGGGTAAAGCGTGCACACGCGCGATACTTTAACGCCTACAAAACAGGCCAAGTCGGCGTTAAGTCTGGGCCACGTTAACGTGGCTCGGCTCAAATTGAATACAGCTCATAGAGTGCAACATATATATATAGAGTACAACATAAGAAGGCACTCTCCAAATTTTTTTAAGTGTTTGAAATTTTTTATTTTGAAGTTTTTTAACATGCCATCAAGCTTGATGGCATGCTAAAATACTTCAAAATAAAAAATTTCAATAAAATATAATATATAAATATAATATAAAAAATACAAAGGTGTTACATTGTTGTATTTAAAATGTAAACACCGTGTTTCATTTGGCATCCATATGCATATTATGTATACAGGTCTTTAGGCATTTACATTCCTTCCATAGTGTTTTACTTCCCCTAATGAATCATACAGAAAAATGTGAGTAGTACAACAAAATGGACATATTATTGCTGAGACTGTAACCTATTCAGTACTTAAGTATTCCACTAAAAGTAATTTCATCTGTAGGACACAATGTCAATGCACTAAATAGAATGTAGAGGATGAATAGATTACAGGCACCTTTTTCTGGCAATATTTATGTCACCAGGTTGACATGACCGATCAGCTGAATAAAGATCAGCCGTGACAAACGCTCAATTATTATTTTCTGCTGTTATTACTGTTACTGTTGCCTGTAGTAAGTAATTTCTGGTTTCGCTATATTGTTTTATGTACCGTGGCACAAATCATTATTTGTCTGATGTATATTACAAGTGAAAATATTTTTTAATAAAGAAAACAATTTTTTACGGCTATATAGATTTCAAATGCCAAATCCTTTGAGTTCAGACCTAAAATACAATAATGCATCTTATGTTTTATGTACTATGTAGCTTCAAGAATTATCATTGATTTTTACCTCCAAGATAATTTTCTCACATGCAGCTGTTCTTTGGAAATGTGTACGAAGTCTTTAAAAAAAATAATATATTTATTTACAGAACTGCAATCTGCAAGGTAACAAAATTATGTGTCTATGTATGTATGTATGTATGTATGCGTGTGGGTGTATATGCACATACATACATACATACAAATACATATATAAGTCTGAATACACTGTATGATAAAACAAAGATATGGAACAGTAATGATACCTCATATACTTTCATAGGCAATTATTTATCTGGTTTCATGAATATATATATATATACAGGTTGAGTCTCCCATATCCAAAATGCTTGGGACCAGGGGTATTTTGGATATCGGAATATTCCGTATTTTGGAATAATTGCATATTATAATGAAATGTCTTGGAAATGGGACCCAAATATACACACAGAATGCATTTATGTGTTATACACACCTTATACACACAGCCTGCAGGTCATTTTAGACAATATTTTTTATAATTTTGTGCATCTAAAAAAGTTTGTGTACATACATGAAATTCATTTATGTTTCATATACACCTTATACACACAGCCTGAAGGTTATTTTATACAATCTTTTTAATAATTTGTGCCTTAGACAACGTTTATGTACATTAAACCATCAAAAATCAAAGGTTTCATTATCTCAGTCATGCTGAAAATATTCCGTATTTTGGAATATTCCGTATTTCGGAATATTTGGATATGGGAGACTCAACCTGTATAGTCAAATGGTTGGCACTCCACATAAATGCAAAATAAATTACTTGCCTTGGTGCCTTCCTGGAAGTTCAATTGAACACCCACTTACATATGTAGAAAAGGAAAGGCGGCACTCACAGGTCTGATGAAATGAAAGAATCAGACTTGACAACTGTGTCTGCCTTGTTCAACGTTTCAGTCTCACATGACTTTTATCAAGAACAAAAAAAGTCATGTGAGTCCTGTGAGACTAAAACGTTGAACAAGGCAGACACAGTTGTCAAGTTTGATTCTTTCATTTCATCAGACCTGTGAGTGCCGCCTTTCCCTTTCTACATATATATATAGAAAGAAGATAGGATGGCATTCAACAGGCTGCTTCACATATTAAAACGGTCCTTTACTTACTCCAATGTTTCGGGGTTCCCCCCTTCGTCAGGAACAGCAGTATACTGATAAAGGGGGGAACCCCGAAATGTTGGAGTAAATAAAGGACCCTTTTAATATGTGAAGTAGCCTATTGAGTGTGTCCTATCTTCTTTTTATATGGAGGGATTGCTACACTCAGGAAAGGCACCATAGCAAGTATGAATTTTTACCCTGTTTATGTGAGTGCCGGGTACATGTGCATATATATGTATATATATAATATATATATGTATGCATATCTATATATCTATATATGGGATGTAGTTATGAGACTGGAGGCCGCGATTCCACCGGTCTAAATCCCGATGGGGGAAGCCCGACAAGGGACTTAAGATAGGTGTCTAAATACTATTTCAACGCCTATCTTAATCCCAACACCGGAATCCAGAAGGACAGCTGTCCGAATGAGGTAAGTACGGCGTGCCCTTAGTGTTAAGGGGGGGAGGGTTAGGTTTAGGTAGCATAGAGGGGTTAGCGTTAGGTTTTTGGGGGGTGAGGTTAGGGTTAGGCACTACTGCAGGGGAGGGTTAGGCACTGAGTGGGAGGGTTAGGTTTAGGCTCCATTGTAACACTCCATTGTATTTTCTAAGGATATAACATCCCTAACTCTCCCTGCATCTCATGTCTCTGTGCTCACTGCAGCCATATTGATTAACTCCCCTCCTCTAAAAACTCATGAGCTTTCTTTACATCATACATTGCCTATTACAACCTCATTGTGTCACCATAAAAAACTTTTACACACTTCCTACAACTATATTTACTTCTCTCTCTTTCTGCTTTTATTAGCTGGTGACATATCCCCAAATCCAGGCCCCACACACATACAGTACAGCTAATTTACCATGGAATAAATATCCTGCAAACCTCATACACATCATGTGTCTCCCATCACCCTCCAAATCACTAAATGTGCCTTATAGAATCCACACTCTGTCTCAACATATCTTTATTTTAAACAACTGTCCACCTCTCCACAACAACTACTGTCACCAGCTACCCATCCAACTTCACATAAACTGAAAATTCCACAGTAATAAAACATCTACAAAACTCTCACGTAAAGTAGAATGTCAGTGGAGTAAATCTCTTACTCCAAATTACTTCTTCACATACTGTATAGTAGGAATCCAACCATCTGTTATCCTAACCCTTTGTTCCATGCTCATTGTTTACCCCCTGTCTGTCTGCCCCTCCCCTTTAGAATGTAAGCTCTAACGAGCAGGGCCCTTTTCCCTCATTTGCTTTTCCTTCTTTTACTTATATTGATATCTACTCTATACTCCTTACAATAACACCTAACCCTTGACTTTTGCCGTCCTGCTACTGTTGCAGTAATGTTTATATACCATGTATTTGTCCTGTAATGTTTTGTATTGCATGTCACTGTTTTCTTGTTCTTTTCAACTGTTTATGTACTTTGTTAGGCGCTGCGGAACCCTTGTGGCACCATATAAATAAAGGATAATAAAAATTAGGCACAAAGGGGGGAGACTTAGGTTTAGGCACTAACGGAGATGGTTAGGGTTAGGGTGCAGGGTGTGAAGAGTTAGGGTTAGGCTACAAGAAGGGAGGGTTAAGATTAGCGTGAGATTACCCAACCCCTATCGGGATACCAACCATCAGAATGCTGCTGTCGGTATTTTGACAGTAGGCATCACGACAGTCGACATTACATATCGATACCTATATATATATATATATGTGGAAAAATGTTTTGGCACTCATCCACGTAACAGCTGAGTGCCCTCCGCAGGAAATGGGTGGAATAGTGTAGCAGTGGCAGCGGCACTCCTCCAATAAGACAACAGTACAATCCGGTTACAAAGAACCTTTAACCTTTAATCCAAAGTTTCAATCGATTAAGATTTTCATCTTCTCTGATGAAAATCTTAATCGATTGAAACGTTGGTGTAAAGGCTAAAGGATCTTTACAACCGGATTGTACTATTGTCTTATTGGAGGAGTGCCGCTGCCACTGCTACACTATTCCACCCATTTCCTGCGGAGGGCACTCAGCTGTTACTGCATATGTGTCACAAAAATTATTCTGAAATGTTCTATTCAAATTTACTATGACTTTAAAAAAGTTGGTCAGCACTGAAATATGAATTCTAACACTAATTGTAATTTAAAAAAAATATATATTGTAGTAAGCATAGTCTTCTAAACAAAATGTATTGAAGTATATCAAAAGTTCAGTGATACAAATAATTTCTAGCTTTGTAACTACTTTAGTTTCTGTATATACTGACATGCAGAACAGTGAGAAAAAATTGGAATACTCGGCATAGTGCACATTCATCTAATGATAAATCATTTATCAAAACATCAGAAAAAAAATCAGATATCTTCCTTACTTCAAAACTTTCTTCTCTTCTCCAATCTGTATTTTTGACACTGCCAGCTCACAATAATGATGCATTTGTAGACTAACTTCAACAGCTAAATAAATTATTCTGTATTTTTATGTAAAATTCACATGATCAGCATATTGCTATTTCAGTACAGAAAAACGCCTAATAAATATTTTGTACTTGAATCAAATTAAGGATTCATTAATATACTGTCTGAAGTGTTCAAATGTAAAATGCAGTGTTCAGTGCTCAACAGGGGAAAAAAGTGTTTTTTTTTTTAAATCTCATCTGCTTTTAACCTTGAAAAAAGAAACTCGAGTTGCAGTTGCAGATTGTTTTTAAATAAGAGACGGCAAAACCAACAGGAAATACATTACAGGCAATCATAAGAAAAATCCCAAATGATAAAAAGGAAGCATTTATTTGAAAATCTATGTTCTGTTTTTTTCAGTGGCTTTTATTGTCTCATTTAAATTCACCATTGAAATCTTAAGCAGTGAATTAAAATTTAATTTAATTAAAAATAGATTATTATATATTTTGCAAATGGGAAATATGTGTATAAAAAACCATAATGGAATGTGTTGTCATTTATTTCCTAAATGAATGTTTTGTATAGTTGTTTCTTACTCTGTCTCATTAAAATTTAAAAAACTGCTATTTTGATTGTCAAGATTCAATTGTGTCCTATTCATAATTAATGATTGTCATTTGTTATATGTTTTTATTTTGAGAAATATATCTAAAGTCCAGATCTTATGTTTGCTGCTTGAAATTATTTAAATGTGTGCTAATTATATCAAGATATGAATTAGTTTAATAACTATGTTGGGAAATAAATAACATGGTTAATATTAGTCAATAAATTATTTGCATAATTCTAGCAGTAGCTGATAATGCAAACACATGCAGAGACAGATGTGAATGGCCAAATATTCTCTGTAATGCACTGTGGATTATGTGTGCACTATATAAATTACTGTTAATAAATAAAAATAAGAATAATTTATGTTGCATTTCATTTAGAACTTAATTTACTAGCTGGATTGTAACCCTTCTCTGAATATAAGAGCTAAAAAATGTCCCAACAAAAAAAAAAATTTACCAGTAACTAAACATAGCTATGACTCTTTATTGGTTTTATGGAAGTAGATTACTGGGGCTTTGTCAGGATTGCCCCCTCCTCTCCCCAGGGGCGTAGCTAGACCTAGGGGGGCAACATAACAAAATGTTCACAGTGCATTGTGAAAAACAGAAAGGGATTGTCATAGCTGCAGGCACAAGCAACTTTGCCACATAGTTAGTTAAGGTCTCTCAATGGGCACTTACAGTTGGCAGATTTATTAAACTTTGACATGTTATAAAACTTGTAGCTGGAAATATTAGGCAAACAAATTCTTAAATTGGAACCTTATACACTATTATTATCATTACTTTTTTTGTTAGGTGCCAAACAGTCCACACAATGCTGTACATACAGTACAGTAGCATAGACATTTAAATAAATAGCACAGCATAAATACCGTAAACCAGAGCCGTAAGTAACTAGACTTTTTGGTACCCTGGGCCAGAAAGAACATTGGCACACCCCCTCCCATTTTTCAAATAGGGACACTAGATGCACGCCTGTAAAAGGGGTGTGGCCTCATGGGGAACATTTGATTTGTCCCGTACTGATCCCGTTGTACCACTGTTATCCAGGTGTCACTGCCAAATACAGTGTGAATCCAATGGCTGCAATGATGATACACAATAATAATGCAGTATAACTTACCAGCTCTGGTAAAGGTACTCAAGGTGTGCTGGTAACACCTGGGTCTGTAATCGGTGGCAGTATTCAGTACTGCTTTCAGAAATTGTGGGGCAGATAACTCTATGTGTAAGGTGTTTGACTGCCATGTGAAAGGTGTAAGGTTTAAGTCCTGGGTATGACTGAAATGTACAGTATGTGCTAAATAAAAGAAAATGTGACTGAAACTGCTTGGGGAGTGGCCAGATGGAGAGGGAGTTGGCCAGGGAGGTGATAGAGGCTGGACATGTCGGGGATAAAAGAAAGCTACAAGTGAGAATGATTATAACCAGAAAATTCAAATTTGACAGTCCCGAGCAGCACCCCCTGCCCTGCGGTGCCCTGTGCAGTGGCACTTGTCGCACCACCCTAGTTACGGCCCTGCCGTACATCATTGTATATGTACAAATGGGAAGGGGTTAAGTCTGTGACTTATATTTCAATAAAGGTTTTCTTTAACCTGGACACAGTGAGTGTTGCATGCTTTTTTACTGTAAAACTGCAGGAAATAGAATAGAGATCCATAATAACAATACGCCAACTAATACACATAAAAATAAGATCCATTGTAACCAGGGCTGGCACTACCATTAGGCAGCTTTAGACGGCTGCCTATGGGCACCGGCCACTAGAGGGTGCCACTGAATCAGCCTACCACTAGAATGAAGAATGTATCTGATCGAGACATCCTCCATCTATCTACAGTACATCATTCAGCTAGAAACTGCTTTCCCCTGCTCTCTGTCTCACAAGGCTAGGCTGGGGCTGGGCTGCCAGGCTGCCTGTCACTCTTCACACAGACAGGGGCAGCCAGAAATCGTACAGCATAGCTCCTGTCCCCTGCAGTTTCCTCCCCTCCCCTTCCCTCACTAACAGACAGCCAAGCACAGAGTAGCTCTGCCCCCTAGAAGAGACAGACTCGGGGGGAAGCAGGGGAAGCATAGTGAAACTTTGCCTAGAGCACCTTAAAACCTAGCACCGGCCTTGATTGTAAACTTTCACTGGAATACATACACTGCAATGGGAACTATATACACCACACTCCTCCCAACTTAGATAAATGCAGACATAGAAAGTGGTTAGCACTATGCAATGTATATGTTACCCGAGAAGGCTACAAATCAAGCCTTTGGGGTGCCTTACAAACTCTGTCTGGGTAATGATATTTAAATCGCAGAGTGACAGGCTGCTCCACCGAAATCACACTAGAAGGTTCAGGATCAGTTGTCACTAAGAGAACTTCATGCTGAGGTGACTCTGTAACATACTTTGGAACAGTCTCTGTAGCAGACCCAGAGGGGTATACATAAACATCCACATCACTTGCTTGTCCAGATGTCAATGTACAGTCAGTTTGCCTCCTAGCCTCAATTATTTGATCAATGTGGTATCGCCATAATTCTCCTCCCACTTCAATTACGTACATCAGAGGGCCAGATTTGAAAGAAACTATTACCGGTTGCCATTTGTCTCCTCTGTAATCATGGACAAGCACCTCTTGACCAGGGGCGTAATTAGCTGTTTGAAGTCCCCATAGCAAAACTTTGTAAGGGTTCCTATGTACCACTCAATGGTGAAAAATTTATATAACACATGTAACTTTGACAAGGAAAATGGACCCCCCTCAGCTGTGGGCCCCATAGCAGCTGCACCCCTTGCCCCTATGGTAGTTACGCACATGCTCTTGACCAATGTCGAAAAGTCAGAGTAGGTTTCTGATAAACAGTTTGAAACTGTTTGTCATGTACCTTTCATCCCACATCTGGTTTTATCAAGTCCCATTGAGGGCGCAAGTTCCATTGCATAAAGAGCACAGCAGGTGGAGTGCTCAGTTCTACAATATACAAACAGGAAGTTGTCACTCTTGTGTTGCAAAGGCAGATGTTCATGGGGCATGGACTTGATTGCTTTTTTGAATGTTTGTACAAATCTTTCGCCAAACCGTTAGTGGCTGGATGGTGTGGAGCTGATGTACAGATGTGTCCCCTTGCATCCTTGCCGATTGCACTTCAAACATGCGCACACATCACACCATGTGATTAGCTGTAACCGCGTGCACTAAGCTACGCCATTCCACGTGCTGCATTCGCACCATGCAACCCTATGGAGTCGTGGGTGCGAACGCAGCACGCATATCCCCGCTCATGGGTACACATCTCGCACCATGCAAAAGCGGCAAAGATGCAAGACGACACATCTGTTTAATGCCATTGTCCCGCATGAACTTTTTGAATTCCGTTGACACAAATTGTGATCCATTGTCACTGCATACTCGCTCCAGTAGACCAATTATGGTAAAGATGGTTCGCAGAACAGCAATTGTTTTCTCCGATGTAGTGGATTTTATCTTTATTACCTCTGGCCATTTTGAATGAGCGTCCACTGCTATAAGAAAAATACAATCCATGAATGGACCAGCAAAGTCAATATGTACCTTCTGCCATGGAGATGATGGCCATTCCCAGGGATGTAACAGGGCTAAAGGCGGTGAATTTTGAACTCTCTGGCATTCTTCACATTCTTTTGTCAATGTTTCGATTTGACCATCGATTCCTGGCCACCACACGTAGCTTCTAGCAAGACTCTTCATTTTCGCCATGCCCAGATGAATCCCATGTAAATTTTCTAAAACTCTGTTTCGCAGTTTAGTTGCCATTACCACTCTGGACCCACACAATAGAGTTCCTTGATAGACAGAAAAGTTATCTCTCCTTCCCGAAACAGTTACGAGGGAGGGGGGGTGGCGTCGGACTCGGGCCCCCGCAGGGTGCCTCCAACAAGCCCAGGCCTGAGTAACTAGTACCCGCTCCTTCCCCCTCTCGGCGCAACTGGGTAGACAACACTGTACCTGCAGCACATATAGAGCCTGATTCAGACCCAGTCGCAAGCGCTGAGCGCTCGCAACTGGGTCGATGTTTGCCCACTGGGCATGCGTACGACCCGGCTAGCGACGGGTGCTCCGTCGCTCCGGGTCTCACACCAAAGGGGGCGAGCTGTCGATGGTGATTGACAACTTTCCCCCATTTGGTAGGCGGGCAGGGGGGTGGCTTCACAAACGGAGGCATTCCCAACTGAACGCCTGCCGTTTGTGGGCGGCCCCACTGTCAGTGGGTGAGCTTCCGGCTCTATTAGAGCTAAAATCTCTCTGGGGCTCACGGCCACGAGACCCTACCACAAGGGTCTCGTCGCAAGCCCAATGGTCGTGATGGTCTTGACCATCGCGACCATCAACCTGGCCGACCGCCCGCTTAAAAAAATAAATGCCCTGATTCAGAGCGTCCATCTCTGAATCAGGCCCACAGTACATACAGGGGTGTCTTAAGAGAGGAGAGGGCCCGTGGGCACTCCCCATGCGGGGTCCCCTCCTCTTTCCCCGGTGGCTGGCAGCACACTGATGTGGCTGGCCAGCCACCGGAGCATTAGTAGACTCCGGGCACTAGAGTGTGCCCGGAGTCTACTGTGCATGTGCAGAACATCCAAAAAATGGCCGCGGCGGCCATTTTTCCATCATTCTGCGCATGCGCAGTAGACTCCGGGCCATTTTCCGGTGTTCTGAGCAGCACTGACACCCGATGTGGGACCATGGACAGGTGATTTTAAGATAATATGGGTGCAGGGTGTGCGGTGCAGGGCCCCCCTGGACCCGGGGGCTGGTGTGCCACACAGCCCATTATAGATACGCCACTGAGTACATATACCACTCCTGCCAGTACGAATCACACTAGTGAATCTGAACCTGTACAATATTAATACTAATTACCTATTATTTTACATTCAACAGTAGACTTTTATAACTACATATCTCACTGTGACACCGGCTGTTTGCATTGTACGGCTACTTCCCTCAAAACCACCTGCTCTAATATTTAATTTGCAAATGTCTATGTTTCGTAACCATCTGAAAGCACTTTGGTTATAAGACAAGGTCAAGACTTTCCGTGTAACCTCTAAATATCAGCCAGGTATAATTTGAGAATAATTTGTTTACAGACCTCTGTTTAGGAAGGAAGCATTTTATAAATTCTGGCCACTTCTTGCAATTATGATAATGACAGAGAAACTGCATTGTGGTTACACATTCACAAGTTCACAACGCAATGGGCTCTATAATTGGTTCTTTTCAAATTTCTAATCATTTTGTGTATGATCAAGTGAAAGTGACAAGCATGACTTCCAGAACACTGACTCTAAACAATGATGGCACATGGGACCCTAACCAGTTTACGTAGTAATTGTTAATTGTTGCATGGATGTCTAAAATAATAAAAAAATAAAAAAAATAATAGCATTATATTAAATGAAGTTTTGTAAAAAAAAATAAAAAAATGTGCATTTTGGATGCAAACTGTAAGAATGTTTTGAAAATTCCCACCTACTTTTTAAAAAACAAAAAAGTATTTTAAAAAATGATAATATAGTTTTGCATGTCATCCCCATTTGACAGCTCCACCATACTAGCTAGTCAGCCACAAGGGAAATTTGCATGCATTTGAATTCACCCTGCCAAGCAGAGACAGCCCAAACTGACAGTCTATTTAACTAGGTGATAAGTTAATCTGTTCAACGTTTGATTGATTTCTGCCCTTTACCCAAGGCATAGTTAATGTAGATGATTCAAGTACAACATTTAAAAAGTGATCTCACTTTTCTTTTCTTTTATGTCTAACAAGAAGAAAGATTGTCTACAGTATGATTTAATGCCTCCACGTGAGTTTAAAAAAAACAGTACGAAGTTGCCCAAGCCGCTGTTTAAAAAAAAAAAAGTTTATATATCTATAATGTTGTCCTAATTGTAGTTCTTTCAGCCACAGATACATCACTTCTTTGGTCTCCATACTTTTTGGATATTTTTTTTGCAGTCATTTCATGTACTCTATATATGTGCATTTAGATTCTAAACTGTACTGTAATATTGATTTCATATTTCGTATTGGTTGACATAATGTGGTCTAGAACAATTAAAGGAATTGGCCTTTATGATGCACACCACTCCCCCTGACAGCCCACCCCTATGTAAGCAGACGGCCTTCCTATGAAGCAATTCTGCTAAGTCCACAGCAGGCAACCAGACTGCCTCAAACTTTTTAATTTCATGAATCCAAAATTGCTTGACTTACGTAATTGCAGCCTTTAGGCACACTTACTTTGGTTAATCCACACAACATCCACTCAGGGTATTTGGAGCCCAGGGCAAGATGAAAAATAGAGCCTCCCCCCAAGTATGTGCGATAAAGTTGGCGTGGTGACGTACCACAAGGGGCATGGCCACTGAAAAATTTGTGCATGTCAACATGACACACCACCATTACTCGCCACTCTGGGAACACCGCTTTACATTTCATATGCACCTTAATGCCCCTAGTAGTAGTGCCCCTTATGCAATGCCCCTGGTAGTAGTGCCCCTCATGCAATGCCCACTGTAGTAGTGCCCATTATACAATGTCCCGGTAGCAGTGCCCCTTATGCAATGCCCCCTGTAGTAGTGTCCCTTATGCAGTGCCCCCATGAGTGTTCATGAGTGAGCTCCAGCCTGGCTCCAGCCCTGGGTGCAACAGCCACTAGTGCGGTCTGTACAACACACTGAAACCATTGACCTGGATGATGTCTGGTGGCGCCCCCCATGTGCCACCACTCTGACGCCACTGCATCCACGATTTCCACTTTATATCTGGTTACCACAGGAAAAAATATATATGAGGTCAATTTTCTGCCACTAGGGACTGCACTGAAGAAGTGTATAGTGTTATAGCTACTGTATATGTTCTGTGTTTTAGGAATGTTCCTGTAAATGATGGATACAACTTTTTAGCAGTAAAAATCTTATGTCTCCGGAATTTGAGATTATTGATCTCATACCTCTATTTCCAGACCCTGGTTGTATAGCCTGGTGGGAGTTGCTGTAGATCTTGGCATATAATCATTGTGAGTCAATTAAAGAGTAAGTGATGCCAAAGTAAGTAGGAGAGTGTAGTCAATATAGACCAACATGATTTATACAACAAAGAACACTAGCTTGGACTGTACAGTGTTGTATGGAAATGTTGGATTTCTGGGCCTATTTGCCAAAAGAAAGGATTTATATCTTGTTCTCTACAGTATCTTGATGTACCTATTGGAGAAACTCAACTGGTCCAACAGAGTGCCATTAGCTGGATCCAAAGTCCCACTTTTATACGTGATTTTCCACAATATATTCCTTTTGTAGCAATATTACATTATTAGATTATGTCAAGTCCTGGCTTTGTTCTAAACTGTTCTTTGATAAAGTTAAGCATTTTAGTAACAATAGTATCTGTGTGGACATTCCAGGATTCATATCCATTATGGCAGTACTTGCAATCCTATTCAGCTCTTGAGGAAGGTAGCTGATGTCTAAAACCAAGCTCAGGTTGTAGAGCATATTATTAACTTAAGGAAACAGTGTTACATTCTATTGCAAATCAGAAAAAAAACATTAGTCGTGGTAATTTCTAGCAACGAACCATAGAATAGACATGTTTTACCACACCCTGCCGGGAAAAACATAGACTGGACAACCGTCAACCTTGGCATAAAGCCAAGATGTTGGCTACTAATGATTTAACAGCCTTCTTCCGTTATGTACAGTTCTATTACTGTTATTCGAAATTAAATTCCAGCATTTAAATACTTATATTACTTTAGTCAAGATAATAGTTGTCATTGTGCCTTAGAAAATGTGAGTGTTAGCAAATGAATCATTCTTTATTAGGGATTTTCAACAAATACATTATTCATTTTAATTTTACATTCATATTTCAACTTTATTTTTATTAGAATTTGTAAAATACATTGCACATTTGAATGCTATGTTTATACAGTATTTACAATGTAGTTACACTCATTTCTGCACTTTAATAATATGATAAATCTATGACCTTTCCATTAAATGCTCAAACCACTCTTTTACTAATTGCGATATTAAAGCTGGGTACACACAGACAGATATATTGGCCCATCAATTGATCGGCCAATATATTGGGTGCAGTCGGCCATTGTGTACCAGCGATATGTCTGTGAACAACGTCGTTCACAGACATATCATGTCGGCTCTGCTGCACAGCCGTTAGCAGATATATCTGCAGAAGTATCTGTCCATTTGGGCAGTGTGTATGGGCAGTCTGCCGACCGCCCGTACTCTTGCAGCAGAAGTCGTGGGGAGGGGGCGGGACACGCCCCCCCAGTCAGCGGGACCCACGGCCAGAGACAGATGATGGTCGTTCAGTGTGTATGACCGACCATCATCTGCAGATATATATGTTCAGTGTGTACCCAGCTTAAGTCCCTACTTAAAGGCTGTAAATCTTCAAATGACCTGACTTGTGGATGCCCTGGTCCAACGTTTACAATATGCATTTTTTTATTTTTATCTCAATTTATGTAGGCGGAGTTGATTTATGTGAGATGGTGACTAATAGTGATGTCTGACAATCCCAGCACTATTAACAATAACTAGAGATTAGAATCACTTTACAATAACTATTCAATAAAATAAATAACACACGCATAAGGAGTCTTCTAAGCTCATTTGCATATTTGGGAGAAATATTAATGATAATTATGATTCATGAACAATAATGTTTTCCCATGATATACATGGACTTAATTTTTTTTTCTCTCTGAAAAAAGCTGCAAAAAATTATAAATTGTGTTTAAAAAATTTTTTTTTTCTTTTTTATAAATGAGTTCCATATAGTCTAGGCAAAATTCCAGAATGTAAAAGGCTACTGTATTTGTAGATCTATGTTTCATTTAGATCATAATTGATTTGCTCTACTTTGGATTGAATGAGATGCTAAAACATTAGAAAATGGCAGCTACGGTGATAGGAACGGGGGACTCTCTCGTTTTGTACGCTCTTGGGTGTGTTGTTCAAAAGAGAAAGAAAATGTCCATTTGTATTCCAAATGTTATATAAAAATTGTACACAATTCTATTAATAAGGCATAAGCTGAGTACTCCTTTTTTTATACAGTATTCTTCTGTAGGTTAAAAAGGTTGCATGATACTGTACTTATTACTTTTATAGAGGAAAAAAATAAAATACTTCAAGGAGCAACCCATTTCATATATCTTGTTTCTGGGGAAATTGTGGAGAATAGATATAAAGAAATAATCAAGGTTGTAAATGCAATATATAAGGCATTAACTCCTAAGGCCATCTAAATTAGTTTTCTAATCTTCTGATAGTGTTGTATGTTTTTCAACAAGCAAATGTAAGCCACACAGACAATAAATGGCAGCTTGAGGAAATAAGGAGATACTTTCTTCCCGAGCATTTTGTACTAAACTAACATCACCACACGCAAGGACACAATCAGTATACTGTCACTTTTCAGGTACTTGTCAATCACTTGAATCAAGGAGATAAAAAAAAAAACATTTATAAAATATAAACTAACAAAAGCTAATAATATTAAATTGCAGTTGCATAGAAAATACATTTATTATTAGATACTTGAATATCCTCAACTTTATATATAAGTATATTGGGCCAGGCATTCCATGGTTTGCTAGCATGCAAAATGCATGAAAAAATTGCATCTATGTCCAACTGAAGGTGGCCAAATGGGGTGTGGAATAAAAGATAGACAGATAAAAGGTCGACAATGTCTAGAATCTAGATAGACCCCAGATGTGAGACAGGCAATAGGTCGACAGCGACAAAAGGTCAACAGGGTCAAAAGGTCGACACAATAAATGGCTGACACACAAATGGTTGACACATCTTTTTTTTTTTCTAACCCTAATCTTCACCCTAACCCTCCGCTTGGTGCCTAACCCTCCCTCCTGGTGCCTAACCCTTACCGTTGGGGTAAGTGCCATAACCCTAACCATCGGGGTAAGTGCCTAACCCTAACTGTTGGGGTAAGTGCCTACCCTAAAAAAAAATGAAAAAAATGTGTCGACCATTTGTGAGTTGATAATGTTTTTAGTCAACCATTTGGCCTTGTCGACGATTTGTACATGTTGCCATTTTTCCTTGTCAACCTTTACTGTGTCAACCTTTTGTCCCTGTTGACCTTTTGTCCCTGTCGACCTATTGCCTGACTAACATCTGCTGTCTATCTATAGTCTGGATACTGGCCACATGCAGTACATGTCATTGGGCACGTGTGCGTAAGTAAAAGTTTATGGAATAAAAATGGTTAATCACACATGGTTTTACCAAGGCGATATACAAAACATTTAGTATGCACAAGGAATCAGGCAATTTAGGTCTGAGGGAGGTGGCAGTCATTTTGCTGGTAATTTTATATGGCCCAATGAACCAAGGAGCTGATTTTGGGGAAGGCGCACTTGATTTGATGTTCTTGGTAGACAGCCAAACCCTGTCAGTAGGTTCCAATAGAGGCACCTTTCTATTATGTGTTCCTGCTGCTCTCTATTGATGACAGAAAGCCTTGAGACCAGCTGCTTGAACTTCCGAGCAGACAGTTTGAAGATGATTGACATTACATTCCACCACAGGAACTCCCAAATAAGGCATTTTAGAATGGCAATAAGAAAGTTGTTTTTTTCATTGTTATGGTTACTGCCAATGAAGCTGTCCTAATACTCCAGTAGGATCCAGCTCTGCCCCGTGCCAACCTGTCAAGAGTGCTCCAGAAAACTGGGAAGACTTCACACAAATAGGTAATTTATCCTTGACTACTGTACTTTTTCCTCCCTCCTTTGGATACTGTAATGTGGGTTCAATTCCAATCTATTCTGGTGGGTACTATACCAATAAAGATCTCTGATTTCAAACACCACTAAAATATACTATCACAATTTAACAGTAATAATGCAAAAAAACAAACATACATCAAACTGGGGTTAATGATAAATATTAATTTATTACATCACCAGCAGAAGTAGCATCACTGTTATGGTCCCAGCCTAGACCTTTCCCAAGACAGTAACAACATGTCCAGGACATACATAAACACACAATCCTGCCACTTCTTCCTTCGCAGCATTGGCAACAAAGTGTATACCCCTTCCTGATACAGATTATTGCTGAAACCTTGATTCACTCATTTGTCATCTCCCACCTAGATTACTGCAACTTCCCCACTACATTCTATCCCTAAAATCAATCCTAAATTCTGTAGCAAGACTAATCTTTCTCTCCCACCACTCCACATCTACTAGCCCTTTATATAAAACCCTCCTCTGGCTTCACATGTCTGCCAGGATCCAATATAAGTTACAGTACTCATCCACACTTTCAAAGCTCTCACCAGCCCCTCCCCCCCCCTATATATCGATCCTTCTATAGAGATCCATCCCCTCTTGCACTTTTCGGTCTTCATTGGATCTACCTTTATCCTCCCCTCTTATGCCCACCTCACCCTCCAACATTCAAATTTTCTTGCACTCAGCTACTCCCCTATGGAAGGCACAATCCAGGCAGGCCAGGCTCTCTTTCAACCTTCACTCCCTAAACCCACTTCTTCACCAGTACTTACCTAATCTTCATCAGATACATCTCCTATCACCTATTCCATCTGATCCTGTTCCACCGATTCCTCCTCGTACCCTCTACCCCCTCCCTCTAAGCTGTAAGTTCTTGTGAACCCTATGTCTCACATCTGTCCCCCATTTCCTTTCGCACACTGGGCCTGATTCAGAACCGGAAGCTATTGAAGAGCGCTCACTCTGCATGAGGGCATTTTTTGTTTGTTATTTTTGCGGCCTCCTGGCCGCTCGCTAAGCTGTGGGTGACCACCCACAGCTTTTGCAAGCGGCTAGGTGATGATCACGATGGTCGTGACCATCGGGGCTTGGGACGAGACCCTTGTGGTAGGGTTTAGTTCCCGCAAGCCCCAGTGAGCTTCCGGCTCTAAATAGAGCCAGAAGCTTACCACTGACATCACTGGTGATGTCACTGGTGCCTCCCACAAACGGCAGGCGTTCCTTCGGGAACGCCTCCATTGTGTAGCCACCTCCCCTGCTCGCCTCCAAAACGGGACGAGCTGTCAATCACAATCGACAGCCGCCCCGTTTTGGTGCGAGACCCGTAGCAACGGAGCGCCCGTCGATGGCCGGGTCTCGCGCATGCCGGTGGCGGTGCAGGGGGATAACATCTACCTGCTTGTGAGCGCATATCGCTTGTGAGCGGGTCTGAATCAGCCTTACTGTTCAGCCTTTGTGTTATCTGTAGCTGTATGATCATTACATGATTTGTATGACTTTCACATGCTCAGATTTGTATGATTATGCCAGCTCTGAGAATTTACACACATCCTGTCTTGACACATTACTGTGTCACATGAGTTGTACCCACATGTCTCATTTCTTTATCTATTCTATTCATTGTTTTCTTGTCTGTCACTGTGGAAACTTATTAATAAACTTTAATCATGATGACGGTGATATATTTAATTTGTTGAGCAGAAAGGAGCTGTAGAGGACCACTACATCTTTACAAAGAAAAAAGTTCCTGGATGCCCCAAAAGGGTCAAGGAACCAAGGGCCTGATTCAGAGCCGGACGCAAGTGGCCGATCGTACGTTCGGCGTACGTGCCGAAATATGTAAATTTAAGCGCTCGCACGTAATTTCGAACGCACCTAAAATTCCACCCCAAAGTC
The DNA here is from genome assembly GCA_031769625.1 of Taudactylus pleione. Lineage (NCBI taxonomy): Eukaryota > Metazoa > Chordata > Amphibia > Anura > Myobatrachidae > Taudactylus > Taudactylus pleione. Next base: position 5,666,845 of record JAUIMM010000033.1, on the reverse strand, counting down.
TACTGACCCCTCCTCTAGCTAACGAGCGAGCCAAATAGCGAGCGTACATCCCCAATGTGGCTTGCAGGGAACGCACGCACAAGTACAAACCGGAAGTGGGCCTGTCAGATTCCGATTCCCTGCTCGTTTATTCTGCCTACCTCCCTCAATCGTATCATGCCAATCAATATATCAATTCGCTTAATTGCTCTTCACATGTTTTTTTTTTTTTTGAATTGCAATAAACTTTACTCTTGTCCGTACGTATTTGTGTTTACCCGCAGAATACGTACGGTTTAAACAATAGCTTTCTTTTGCCAAAATACATGTTTGAGCCAATTATCCATTTGTTTTCTGTGTTTTTACCCACGCATATTTTACTGGGTTCATTTCTTTATTTAAATTAGCTTATGCATGTCACTGCATCAAGCCTATCATAACTCTCAATAGATTTTTGGCCCTGTCGAACACATAACTCATACACTAACCAATAGAATGGTTCCTGTTAATTTCCCAACTACATTAGCCAATCAAAATTATTTTCTGGTCTTTATTAAAACTGTTTTATTAAAAATACACCATTGCCATCATGAGAGCCTCTGCATTCACCAAGCGCGAGCTCCTGGTTTTAACAGAGGTGATGGACAGGCGGATCACCAGCCAGCCTCCCCCCATCACCAATCGTGAAAAGCGTGCCGCCTATGCGGAGGTTCGTGGACGCCTGCGTTCCTTCGGCTCACGCCGCCAGATCGGCCAGCTGGAGCGCAGGTGGTCCGACCTTCAACGGCGGACGCCCCGCTTGCTGGCATGCTTTCGCATGCGGATAGCGGAAAGTAAGTTTTTTTGTCTTTGGTTTTCATGTTTATCTTTGTGGCCCTATCTGCATGTACATGTTTTCTTGTATGGTCTGTTTATTCTTTGCACTCATATCTGCGTGTGCATGTTTTCTTGTATGGCCTGTTTATTCTTTGTACTCATATCTGCATCTGCATGTTTTCATTTTTTTGGGTTAAACAATTAGCGTTTAACAAGGTGATGTTCTAAACTAACCTCAATATGTTCCACATCATTTAGGGGCAGAGCGAAGACTACGGCATCATCGCCGGCAAAGACAGCGCTCTCGTCCCCTCTCCCCAACCCCCAGCCAAACCTCCTCTCCCCAAAATACCCAAAATTCCCCCTCCTCCCTTGCCTGCCCAGACCCTGTCGCCCATCCCTCTGTGCTAGTTCCTCTCCATCCCAATTCCCCCTCCCCTCAACCCACCCCTCTCTTGACCACCCCATCTCCGGAATCGGTAATCACCCCTCCCACCTCCTTTGGAAATTTGGCCACCTCCGAGGAGGACGAGGGAGTTGTTTCGGGGCCAGCCGTCATTCATAACGGTATGTTTCCCTTTTATTCTTTTTTTGTGGTTGAAAATGTGTTGATCTAATCCTTTGTCTGTGCCTTTTCCTTTTTTTGGTTTTCCAAAAGTTTAGTTATATATCTGTTTGTATTTACATTTAACAGCTGATTTCCCCATACACATATCCCACATGGTAAAACAGTCAAACTTGTATGTCTGGCTTACCGTTTTTTTTTGGTAAGGTTTTTTGTTTGACCATTTTTTGGGGCTTCTGGGTTTTATTTAAAATGTGCTTTTTGCAACACTATTGTCACTTTTTTATAAGTCTCTTTTGCTTGTGTTTTTTGTGAGATTCATAAATTATGGATTCATTGTAGTAAGCACAACAATTTTCTAACCCACAGAGGACGAGAGGCGTTTGGCGGACCTAGCCGGGTGCGTCCAAGTTATGCGGGGGCACGTGATCGGCCTGCTGGTGGTCCTGGATCGTATGGCAGGGATCCTGCGTCCCTAATTTTTTTTTTTTAAGCCGCAAATTAGTTTTACTAATTAAAAAGTTACATTTTGAGTTCAGTCTCATTCCTTGTCTCAAAATCTTAGATTGTTTAAATTTACATAAGTAGACTCTTGCAGCAAGTATTTGCAACTAATGTCACTAAGATTGTGTTATGTTTTTTTTTTTAAAGCAGGCACATGAAACAGCTAACACTAACAATAGGTTTTGCGAGTTTCCTTTTTTTTTGTTACAATTTTGGGGGAAACCTGCTTAGGCCGACATTAAAAAGCATACTGATTCTACATAATACCTTTTGGTGTTGGTTTGGACCCACAAAGCATAGTTAAATAATGTGCAAATTGCCACATTACAGGTTTAACCCTTAGGCAAATTTAACGTGGGTGAACCTGCTTACACTTGCTTGTAATGTACAATAAAATTTTTGGGATTCCAAAAGCAAAAAATGTATTCACCACATAAAAAACAAAAAAAAGTGTTGGTTCACAAACAATACACACAGTGATAACAAAATGTAAAAACAAACAAACACCATAAGAAAAATGTAAAGAAAAATCAAGAACTGGTTGACGAATGAGCATGCCAACATGATTCAACAAATGTTGCGTTTCAAAAGTGGGTCCAGAATATATATCCAATGTGTCCCCATGAAGTAATTTTTTGGTAGCAGGAAGTAGTCATCGTTTCAGTCCAAAAGATTATGAAATAAAACACAAGATGGGAAATAAAAAAACAATTAATTTGATGGTCTCAAAAAATCCTTATGACATTGGGTCAAAGAACTTCTTTTGTGCCAATAATTACCTAAAATATCTGGGCACCACATCATCGCATCTGGCCCCCCCACATACTGACCTCCGACCAACCGGGGGGGCCATCCTCAGGCAAGGCATCCTCTGGCTGCATTGGGACACCACTCCTTATGGCGATGTTGTGAAATATCCCACACAGGACCACAATTTTCGAAACCATATCCGGCAAATACATGAGTTCGCCACCAGAGCAGTGGAGGCATCTGAATCGGCCTTTTAAAAGGCCGATACAGCTCTCCACCACTTGCCTGGTGGCTGTAAGTGCAGAATTAAAATTACTTTGTGGCCCTGGTGTGGGAGCCAAATAAGGAGTGAGCAGCCAGGGCGTGCAAGGGTAGCCACTGTCTCCTGTGAAAAAGAAGTGACAACATCAGGAACACTGTGTATCAAGCTTAGCATTGGTATGTGCTAAAGGTCTCCACTTACCCAGAAGCCACGCATCACCAGCTTGTAGGTTGTCTAATTTTTGCCATATCCCTGATTGCCAGATGACGAATGAGTCATGTGCACTCCCGGGTAATTTTGCATTCAGGGACAGGATCTGGAGGGAGGCATCACATACCACCATTACATTCAGTGAGTGATAGTGTTTGTGTTTCCTAAAAATGGCCTCCAGCCATGCTGGAGGCTGAAGTGGTATGTGAGTACCATCCACAACCCCTATGATGTGTGGGAAGCCAGCTATTTGGTAAAAATTGGCCTTGGACACACTAAGGGCACCCATATACAAAGGCATTTGAATAAAATGATGGAGGTGCTTGAAAAGGGCCTCCATCACTGCCCTCAGGATCCTGGAAAAGGAGGATTGGGATATTCCAGCAATTATTCCCACAGTGGTTTGAAAGGATCCTGAGGCACAGAAATGTAACACCGCCATAAATTGCGTAAGTGGTGGTATTGCTGTAGGACTGTCAATTTGCCGCTCCAGATCACTCTCTATTAATGAGAGAGAGTGTCTATGATGATTTGGGGCGGAAGACGGTAGCGTCTTAACACCTCATCATCGGGCATTCCAAAAAGGGTGACACGTGTTCTATATATCTGGGGCCTTGCACGCCTACGATGCCTATGCCTGGGACGAGATTGAGGTTGGTCGGCTTCCGGGAGCATGGCCACAATAATCCGACCAAGATCAACCTGAAATTGCAAGAATTGAATTTATGGTTTGTTTGCCCCAAAAAATAACGAAAAATACTTATCTTTACGATACAATCCAATGATGCTTACATGCTGGGGTATTATCATGATTTACAAAGCCTAAAAAAAAAAAAAAACGAACAAGGATAAAATTTTTGGTGGCCATTTAGGCTTCGCAATTTGGTAAAAGACAAAACATAAAAGGGGATAAACACACATTTCTCCAAAGAGCAAACCGACAGTGCACAGACTTCCACAATTTGGGGCCCAAACAACAACCAAGATTGGGAATGGTAAATATCAACCAATTTAACTACAGAAAATAAGCAGACAAAAATGCGCAAATTAGTTCGCAATTTAACTACAGAAAATAAGCAGACAAAAATGCGCAAATTAGTTTGCAATTTAACTACAGAAAATAAGCAGACAAAAATGCGCAAATTAGTTCGCAATTTAACTACAGAAAATAAGCAGACAAAAATGCGCAAATTAGTTCGCAATTTAACTACAGAAAATAAGCAGACAAAAATGCGTGAATTAGTTCGCAATTTAACTACAGAAAATAAGCAGACAAAAATGCGCAAATTAGTTCAGACATTTAGGAAACACAAAACCAACGGTAAAAACTGTAAGGTGCACCAAAGTTGGGTAAAAAATGACATGAACATTTAACAAACAAGTGAAAATCCAAACTTACCAATACAGGATATATAAGGCACCGGACAAAAAGGTCGTTGGGGCAGAGCCGAAAGAAACCTACAAAAGGTGATTTTTGAAAAATTTTGCGAGAAAAAAGAAATCAAAGAAGGATAGCCAAATTGAACAAAAGGAAGACGGCAAAAAACTTACGCAAAAAATACACCACAACTAAAAGAACCACACCAAAAAAAGCGAATGGAAAGATAAACTAAAAAAAAACGCACTGAAAAAATCGCCAAACACCGCCAAATACAATTCCCGCCAACAATCCACTCCGACCAACGTAACCTCCAACAACCAACACCCGCCACTTAGACTCGAGACGGCCAAAGCCATAAATAGTGTTTCTTTTCCCGCTCAAATTAAGGAGGGATCATAGGAACGCACAATCAATGATGCGGACAACCAACAACCAACACCCGCCACCTAGACTCGAGATGGCCAAAGCCATAAATAGTGTTTCTTTTCCCGCTCAAATTAAGGAGGGATCATAGGAACGCACAATCAATGATGCGGACGAATAATAAGGACGCATGTATAAATACGTCACGACCCAAAAAAAAACGGTCTGGTCTATTTCTTGTTTTGGATTGAGAAATGGCTACAGACCAGCCAAACAATGGCCAAGAGGCGGCCGGTAAGTCTTTCTGGCATTTCCAAACAAGAATTATTTTGAGACAGAATATAGTGAAAGTTTGCAAGCTAAAATTTCACAATTTTATTGAAAATAGGTGTGGAGGATGACATGGAAGAGGCTGCTGGGTCCAGTATTCCGGGCAAAGCAGGGAAAAAGAAAAGGCAGCCACAATTCACAAGAAAGGAGATGGAGGTTTTGGTTCAGAAGTGTGTGGACATCCTGCCACAGGCAAACAGGAATATGGGTGCAAGCCAGAAGTGGAGAATGTGGGAGGAGATAGCCAGTGCTGTCAATATGGTTGGTGATTATGTCCTTCTAGCCCGGGATGTCAAACGGCGGTAAGTAAAAACTGGACCACCCAAAAAAAACAGGGTGAAATAATGCAGGAACAATGGCTACTTTTTCACCCACAGATGGCAAGACTTCAAATATTGCCTGAAACAAAAAATGGCTGACAGGGCTAGGCATGCAAGGGGGACAGGTGGGGGTCCCACCCCTGTGTCATTGGAGTTTAATGATTTGGAAGAGCTGGCACAGGGGTGTGTGCAGGATGTGGAGGTGTTTGGCGTGTCCAACATGGATACGGACATGCCAGACTTTGCGGCTCCTCATGTTGTCCCAGGTAAATGTTGTGATGTAACTAACTCTGAAATGTTAATGTGACAATATGTAGATTGTAATGTTCCTCTTTTCTCTTTTTTCTCAAAGAGACACAGGCGGATGAGTCTGCTCCAGAGGGGAGCCTTGGCCGCAGAATTTCTGCTGGCTCTGCAGGGGAGGAACCAGTACATCTGGCAGAGGACCCTGCAGAAGCCAGTCCTGGGCAATCCCCCTCGCAGGCAGTGGCACTCCTCACAGAACTCAATTTTAAATCGGATTCCCATACGGAAATTCTGCAGAGGATGGACGCCAGTCTGCTACGGGTGGCTGAGGCCCTGGAGCAAAATGCGGCGGCCAACGTGACCATTGGTCAGGCCCTGGCTGAAAATACCAGGGCCAACATCAGAATCGCCAATGCCCTGGAGCAGCTCGTTCGCCAGCACATGGTGGAGCTGACCTCCCTTCCTGCCGGAACATCAGGATCCTCCACCTCTGGCACAACAACAGCCATTCCTCCAAATGTGCCTAGCCCTGTGCCTAGTCCAGAGGCCACAACATCTGCCTCTGGACAGGCCAGCCAGAGGACATCCCGGAGCCGGTCTGGCGCCCACCCTACCCCAGCCAAACGGGGAAAGAAACGATGACAGCACTGGCTACTTTGCCCACACTCCTTCTGTGCTTGCCCCATATTCCTTTCTGGCCAAAACTTCCCTCTCCTTTCTTGTGAATTGTTTTTTTTTATTTTGTCGTTTTTGTTCCAAAAATATAATTTTACAAAAAAATATGTGCAAAATATTAGTGGGTAACAAGGACCCCTAAAATGTACGTGACAATGCACATGATTTGTTTTAAAATGTGTTTTGCAAATAAAACCTACAAATTGTTCTCAACTGTATTGTGACATTAATTGACAATTGGTTTATAGTTAATTCTGTCCCACAAGGGAAAAACGAAATCTGAGTTTTGGAATTTCCCAAAATCAAGGGTTAAAACAAAATGTTACTTTAAGGAACACTTTAGAAGAAATTAAATTAAAAAAAGCAGCCAAATGCAAAAGGTTACAATGCACACAAACATGATTACAATATTGTTACAAAATGCAAAAATACTAACCAAATTGTAAAATACATTACTACAAAAAAACGCAAATTGATTGTGTAATCCTCAAATTAGCAGCCGAGATTTTCAGCTGCATACGGTTTTGTGCTATTACAAAGGGGAAAAAAAACACACACATTACAAGCTGGTTTTCAATCCAAAGTTGATTGTTTATCTGACAAGCCGTGATCAATCGATGAAACATCGCGGAGGCCCGGGCAAAAGGACAAGGCCATTGTGGTCGAGTAATCCAGACCCTAAGCTGTGCAAGCAGTTTGAACGGATCAGCCAGTGACGTATGAGTTGGTACGAACACATTGGACGTTCGCATGAGCTAATTTATGTATGCCCCAAAAACGCCTCACCACGCCTGCGTTTTCCCATCTCCACCCCCGTCAACGTCCAAAAACGGCCTGTTCTGTCAATCACATTTGACATGTCACTTCCTGTTTGCAATTTGCCGAACGAGTGAAAAAATGCTCGCAATCTGCCGTACGCACATGCGCAGTGTTACACCGGCGCATGCGCGGTTTCACAACATCAGAATGCAACGAGCGTACTGCTGTTAATGAACGGCTCTGAATGAGGGCCCAAGAGTGCAATATGTGATGAAGGTTTTTAGACGCAACATTTTTTGTAGGTGGTAGGTGATGAGACCAAAGTTGCAGTAAAAATCTAAAAAGAGGATATGACGTGAGTGGGTCCTCCATAAACTCAAAACTCTACAGACAAGGGAGCATCTGTTGTGAATTTTTTGGTTCTTGGACAGTACATATGTATACAAAAAACTGAAATAGGATACAGGATGGGTTTTGGTTTTGGATCTCTATTTTTTTGGAAAAAAGCATAAAAACAGCTCAAATCACAGAATTCGTGTTTTTTTGTTCCTACGCTATTATTAACCTCAATAACATTCATTTCCACTCATTTCCAGTCTATTTTGAACACCTCACACCTTACAATATTGTTTTTAGGCCAAAAGGTTGCACCGAGGTAACTGGATGACTATGCTAAGCGACACAAGTGGGCAGCACAAACACGTGGCCCATCTAGGAGTGGCACTGCAGTGGCAGACAGAATGGCAGTTTGAAAACTAGGCCCCAATGACTACATAATGCAAAGAAAAAAGAGGTGCAAGATGGAATTGTCCTTGGGCCCTCCTACCCACCCTTATGTTGTATAAACAGGACATGCACACTTCAACAAACCAATCATTTCAGCGCCAGCGTCTGCCACACAACTGTGGCTGAAATGATTGGTTTGTTTGGGCCCCCACAAAACAAGCTGGCAATTAATCTGTCCCTGCACAAACTGGCTCTACAGAGGCAAGATGTCGTCCTCATCCACCGATTCCTCACCCTCTTCAGTGTTGTGTACATCCTCATCCTCACAGATTATTAATTGGTCCCCATTGGAATCCATCACCATAGGTCCCTCTATACTTTCTGGAGGCTGGTCATCGCCCAAAAAAATTGATAATTCATTTTGATGAACATCATCTTCTCCACATTTTTTGGAAGCAACCTCCTATGCCTTTCACTGACAAGGTTCCCGGCTGCACTAAAAACTCTTTCGGAGTACACACTGGGGGGGGGCAACTTAGGTAAAATAGAGCCAGTTTGTACAGGGCCTCCAAATTGCCTGTTTTTCCTGCCAGTACAAGGGTACGGACTGTCTGACATGCCTACTTGGATGCTTTCACCGATGTAATCCTCCACCAATCTTTCAATGGTGACAGCATAATATGCAGTGACAGTAGACATGTCAGAAATTGTTGGCAGGTCCTTCAGTCCGGACCAGATGTCCAAACTTGGTCCTGCATGTCCTGCATCATCACCAGCGGGTTGGTTAGGATATCTATGTTGTTTCTTGGCAGCCCCAGTTGCCGGAGAAAATGAAGAAGGAGCTGTTGCCATGTCACGTTCCGCTTCAGCTGACAGTGTTTTCACCAGCAGGTCTTTGCAACTCTGCAGGCTTGTGTCCGCTGGAAAGAGAGACACCACGTGGCTTTAAACCTAGGATCGAGCACGGTGGCCAAAATTTAGTGGTCTGATTTCAACAGATTGACCACCCTTGAATCCTTGCAAAGCAAATGAAGGGCTTCATCCACAAGTCCCACATACCGAGCGGAAGCGCTCCATCTTTGCTCCTCCTTCACTTTCTCCAGCTGCTTCTGCAAAAGCCTGATGAGGGGAATGACCTGACTCAAGCTATCAGTGTCTGAACTGACTTCATGTGTGGCAAGTTTGAAAAGCTGGAGAACCTTGCACAACATGGAAATCATTCTCCACTGCGCTTGAGTCAGGTGCCTACTCCCTCCTTTGCCTATGTCATAGGTGGATGTATAGGGTTGAATGGCCTTTTACTGCTCCTCCATCCTCTGAAGCATATAGAGGGTTGAGTTCCACCGCGTTACAACCTCTTGCTTCAGCTGATGGCAGGGCAGGTTCAAGAGTGTTTGCTGATGCTTCAGTCTTCAGCACACAGTCGCTGAATGGCGAAAGTGGGCCGAAATTTTTTGGCCCACCCAAAGCGTCTCCTGCACACCCTTGTCATTTTAAAAAAACCACTGCACCACCAAATTTATAGTCTGAGCAAAATATGGGATGTGCTGGAATTTGCCCAGATGTAATGTCCGCACAATATTGGTGGCGTTGTCAGATATCACAAATTCCCAGGAGAGTCTATGTGGGGTAAGCCATTGGGCGATGATTTTTAAGAGGTTGTCGGCGGTATGCCTCTTACTGAAACCGGTGATACACAGCATAGTCTGCTTTGGAACGAGCTGGCATTTCTGAGATGCTGCTGTTGTTGTTGTGTAAGGCAATACACAGTGGGCTGTCACAGTCATATAGTCCTTAGTCTGCCCTGTTCCACTTGTCCACATGTCCGTGGTTAAGTGGACATTGGGTACAACTGCATTTTTTAGGACACTGAACACTTTTCCTGATGTCTCTGTACATTCTCGGTATTGCCTGCCTAGTGAAATGGAATCTAGATGGGATTTGGTACTACAGACTACTTCCATCAATTGTTTAAATCCCACTGCACTAATGGTGGATACTGGATGCATGTCTAACACCAACATAGCTGTCTGCTTTGTAACAGGATGACTGCTGTCGTACTTCATCCTCCTCGCAAAGGACTGTTGGATGGTCAATTGCTTAGTAAAAGAAGTAGTGGTGTTCCAACTTCCTCTCTGGGATGATGAATGACTCCCAGTAGCAACAGCAGCAGTGGCAGCAGTAGGCGTAGCAATGCAGGATCCTCCGAAGGAGTCCCGGATAGGAGAGAAGTCAGTAATGCCAGTGACATGGCCTGCAGGACTACTTCCGATCCTGATTGAGGAGGAAATTGATGAGGAGGGAGTTGCTGGTGTGGTTTGCAGGCGCTTAGAAACAACAGGACAAAGGGATTTAGGTGTACCTGGACTGCTTATGGTCTTAGCCACAGTTTCTGAACTTGACAGTGACTTTTTATGAATGAGCTGCAGGTGACATATATATAAGGGAGAATGTTCCTAGGTAGTAAACGTCTTTACCCCTACTTATTACACCTTTACATAAGCTACATATGGCAAGGCAGTTGTTGTCCGGATTTGGATAGAAATATTTCCAGACTGAAGAGGTGGATTTTTTGGTCTTCTGCCCAGGCATGTCGATGGGCTCTTTCATCCCACAGACAACAGCTGTCTCCCCCGGTGCCTGATTTAAACAAACCACATCACCATCAGAATCCTCCTCGTCAACTTCCTCCTCAGCGCCAGCTACACCAATATCCTCATCCAACTGGACTGTGAGTGCTCCTTCCAGCACTTGCAGAGGGCGAGAAAATGGTGGAAGGAGCCACCTCTTCCCGTCCAGTATTGGGAAGGTCAGGCATCGCAAACACCGACACACTTGCACTCTCCTTGGGGATTTGTGATATCTTCTTAGAATGCACAGTTCTTTGCTGTGCTTTTGCCAGCTTAACTCTTCATTTTTCTAGTGGGAGGAAGAGGGCTTCCATCATCATGTGAAGCTGAACCACTAGTCATGAACATGCTGTCCTTGCAACTCCGTGTTGTAAATGGCATATTGGCAAGTTTACATTTCTCCTCAGACGATTTAAATTAATTTTTTTGGATTATTTTACTGAACTTTGGCTTTTTGGATTTTACATGCCCTCTACTATGACATTGGGCATCGGCCTTGGCAGACGACGTTGATGGCATTTCATCGTCTATGTCATGACTAGTGGCAGCAGCTTCAGCACTAGGAGGAAGTGGTTCTTGATCTTTCCCTATTTTATCCTCCAAATTTTTGTCCTCCATTATTTTTATGGAGTGCATTATTTTTATGGAGTGCATTATTTTTATGGAGTGAATAACCCTGAAAAAATTATTTGGATTAATTAAATACAGTTGACTGGAGTGAATACACAGCACAGGGCAGCGTACCCCTACACCATACAGGGCAAGGGCAGCCCCTGTAAAAATTATTTGGATTAATTAAATAGGGTCGACTGAAGTGAATACACAGCACATGGCAGTGTACCCCTACACCACATAGGGCAGCCCCTGTAAAAATAATTTGGATTCATTAAATAGACTAGAGTGAATACACAGCACAGGGCAGCATACCCTTACACCAAACAGGGCAGCCGCTGTAAAAATTATTTGGATTAAATAAATAGACTGGAGTGAATACACAGCACAGGGCAGCGTACCCTTACACCACACAGGGCAGCCCCTATAAAAGTTATTTGGATTAATTAAATAGAGTCGACTGGAATGAATACACAGCACAGGGCAGCAAACCCTTACACCACACAGGGCAGCCCCTGTAAAAATTATTTGGATTAATTAAATAGACTCTAATGAATACACAGCACAGGCCAGCGTACCCCTACACCACACAGGGCAGCCCCTGTAAAAATTATTTGGATTAATTAAATAGACTGGAATGAATACACAGCACAGGGCAGCGTACCACTACACCACACAGGGCAGTCCCTGTAAAAATAATTTGGACTGAATATACAGCACAGGACTGCACCACTGGACTGGACTGATACAGCAGAGCAGGTCACACTCAGACTGATACAGCAGCACAGCACCACTAGACTGGACTGATACAGCAGAGCAGGTCACCCCCAGACTGATACAGCAGCACAGCACCACTAGACTGGACTGATACAGCAGAGCAGGTCACACTCAGACTGATACAGCAGCACAGCACCACTAGACTGGACTGATACAGCAGAGCAGGTCACCCCCAGACTGATACAGCAGCACAGCACCACTGGACTGGACTGATACAGCAGAGCAGCCACGCCACTTTCCCACAGACACTACATTAGAGACTGAGACACGTCCTTTCACTACCCTCTCCAGGACTGGAGTGAAGATGGCGGGACGGAAGGCGCAAAATGTGCAAAGTCCGGGTCTCGCGAGAATCCGACACCAGGATGATGAAGTTTTTGTATTTTGTAGGATTTAAAACTCTAACTGTCGAGAGCTGCAAAGTTTTATGTAACCTGTAAATAAATGACGGCAATTATGGGGCGAGTTTGCAATCATCAATACAATAACTTTTCGCCGCTAGAAGAAAATATATATATTTTTTTAGAAATACACGCAAGGACAGGTTTTGAAAGATATTGGGGGTCATTCAGACCCGCTCGTGAGCGGCAGTATGCTCGCAAGCGGGTCGATGTTCCCCCGCTGCGCATGCGCACGACGGAGGGAGCTCCGTCTTGCGCATGCGCGAGGCCCGGCGAGCGACGGGCTCTCCATCGCTCCAGGTCTCGCACCAAAGGGGGCGTGATGTCGATGTTGATTGACAGCACGCCCCCTTTGGTGGGCGTGCCGGGGGCGTGCCTGCCAGATGGAGGCGTTCCCATGGGAACGCCTACCGTCTGAAGCCGGCCCCACTGACATCACTAGTGATGTCAGTGGGAGTGATTTTGGCTCTGATAGAGCCAAAATCACTCCAGGGCTTGTGGCAGCGAGACCCTACCTCAGGGTCTCCGTCGCAAACCCGACGGTCGCGATGGTCAAGACCATCGCGACCATCATCATGGACGCTCCAAAAAAAGGTAGGAGGGCCCTGATTCAGAGCGAGCGCTCTGGTCACTCTGAATCAGGCCCATAGTTTGCTGTGAGAGAATGATTTCAATAGCCACCAAGGAAACATCTACTTCAAGAATGAAAGGATGAGAGGGATATGGATATTGCAAGACTGGAGCAGGTGATAAAACTCTCTTGAGATGTTGAAAGGCTGGGATATCATTCAGAGGCTTCTTGTGGGAATTTGCTCAATTCTTGGTAAGACCATTCATTGGAAATATGATAGAAGAATGGGTTCTGCTAAACTGAGGACTGACCTATTTAAGCCAGACCCTGTTACTATGACCCTTACTAGAATATTGTGTTCCTTCATAGTTGACGCTGTATTCTTCTGCTTTCTGTCATCCTCCACTCATGTGCTGACACTTGTTCTCATCTTTACCAGGACCCAATTGCAATTGCCTGCTGAACTGTGAACCAAAACCTTTTGCCTCTGACCATGCTTCATTCTAGAAAGCAATTAGTCTGCCCCCTTTCCAGCAGCTGAACTGCAATTCTGACTGCATTCCATTACAAATATGGTTGAAGAGGTTGGTGTAATATTTTGGCAGCGAATTTTGGGCACATTGTAGACCACCAGTTTATTGCATCAAGACCCAGAGGACAGGTTTAGAAAATTGTGATCATTCTGGTAACTGCGGTTTTTGAAGAGTGGTGTGGAGGTAAATTCCCTGCCATTTATGCTACATTATAGTGTAACAAAGTACATTTATGCTGCTTCCTGGGGTGTCTTTTCATTTTGCAAGACAATTTCTGAAAATAAATGTCCCCATTAGAAAATTTGTCCAGAAATCTATTACGTAAGTAGAAATTTGATTACAAGAATGAGAGGAACAGTTTGAAGACACATTTGATGTATCAAACTTTCTGTAGAGTAGAGAAGAGGACAAGTGGGGAAGTTGCCTGTAGTAACTAATCAGCTTCTACCTATCATTTTATGAAATGTACTTGGTAAGTGCTAGTTAGAACCTGATTGGTTGCTATGGGCAAATCCTCTACTTGTCCACTTTCCCCATGGAACCACCAGAAATGAAAGTTCATCACTGCTACTGAGGTCTAGTGGTTTTTCCATAGGAAGGTTTGGTATACAGCGTTGGACTTGGTCATACTCTAACACATATATTTTTTTTTCCGAAGTCCAAGAATGCAGTAGCAGATTATAACAGCGATGATCTGATCCTGGAAAACAATTTTATTTCTCATTAATTCTCCCTAGCATGGCCTCTCCAACTCCAGCTAGACATTTTGTTTTGCGGCTTCATGGAACATAGATTCCATGATCACACAGTAGAGACAAGGGTATTTCTAAAAGGGTGATCTTCCCCAGATGAAGGTCTCCAGCAGTGTGACTCACAAATTAAGAGCAATAATAAGGTATACTAATCTTTTAGATTTTTGCTCAGGACTGAAATCA